>OY787605.1:12681752-13343077 GCA_963678935.1 Umbilicus rupestris
GGACCTGATGGGTCCGATGGAGGTTGAGAGTCTGGGCAGAAAAAGGTATGCTTTCGTCTGTGTTGATGACTACTCCTAGGGGAGGTTACCGAAAAATTCTGTATTGAAATACGTCCTAGGGTTTTGTCAAAATGCCAAGGGGGAGATTGATGATGCAAGTATGGCAGTGTTTGACAAAACCAGCACAAGTGAACAAGCAGCAGCTACAGCAGGGGATGCTATAGCAGAGCTTGTTCAAGTGGCTGTAGCAGCTACAGCAGGGGATGCTATAGCAGGAGCTTGTTCAAGTGGCTGCAGCATCTGTCCGAGTTGCAGCAGCAACCTGGGCCTTTGGCAAGAAGGCTTGGCAGCCCTGTTGAGAGCATCAGAAGAATTTCTAAGTTGTTGCCAAGAATATTCCAGTGGGGAATTCCTAGCTAGAGAAGGAGATTTGTTTTGGAGATCAAATAAAATCTAATCTCCTAAAAATTAGGAGATAATTGGTTTTTTTGGGACATTGCTAAATCCGGTTCTGGACTGAAGCTGGCGTTGCTTCTTAAGGGAGAACAGGTCAGAGCAGAAGGTTGATCGAAGCTGAGGGATACACGAGTGCGTGCGCAGAATTCAGAGAGAGGAATTTTGGTGTGCGACGGACGAGTTCTTCGATCATCACCCGAAAGCAGAGCGAGAGCGTAGAGCTGTGGTGACAGAAGCAGAAGGAGATCAGGACTTGCGTAGTCTGATCTGAGCTTGATCTGGAAGCCAATTCAGAGCAGTGGTGCTTGTTGGTTGATCAAGGAAGGCCGCGGAAGAACTGACGGGTGTGTGGCTCGGTCAAGTGTCTAAGCGCCAGTTCTCGCTAGTGGCAGGAGGTCACTGAGTGAGGGGGAGTATTCCAGAGAGTGCAGCGCTCGTGGAATCGTTCGATCGGCTCGGCAGAAGGCTTTGGAGCGACGCGGACAATTGTGCATCAGCTGTGTGCTACAGCAACCTTGCAGAGTTGAGTGTAGTTTAGAATAGGCTGAGTTTCGAGGAGACAGTAGCTATTCTAGATTGACATTTGTAGAGGGTGTGCAGACACAAGTCAGAGCCTGTTCTGATTGTGTCCAGTGATCCACACAAGGTTGAGTAGCATAGGTTGAGTGGAATTGTAACCGAGTGTACTTGGAGACCTTTGTGATTAGTGGATTGAGGACTGGAGAATAGTCCTCCCCAGACGTAGGCAGTTGGCCGAACTGGGTGAACAAACTTCTGTCTTGTTCATTGTTTTGCTGAGACAATTTCCGAGTGACCAAGAGTGTGCTGCAGCAATTGCTTATTCACAAATCTGTCTATCAAGAGACGCTGCGAATTTCATATCTCTCGACAATTAGGAGTCCACCCAAACTCTTTCTCCTACAAGATTGTTGGAGTATGCCTACTCCCAATTTTTGATGAAACAAGCACCCAACTAATAATGCTACTTGAGTGTGCAGGGAACGTTTCCTGAAACGGAGTTCATAACATCGAAATAGAAGCTGATCGAAATTAGGAAAGAGAATCTGAGATATGTGGTTAGAAGCTGATCCAGCAAGATTCACGGAGCAAAATAAGGGACCAAGATTGAGAAGATCCGGTCAAAGATTGACAAGATTATTATGGGATAATCCTTGACAATCTGAGAGATTCCGTTCCAAATTAGGTAAGGGAATCTGAGATTTGTGGTCATGCAAATCCGGGGCTCTTCCATGAAGATCAAGATAAAAGAGAAGGCATGGCTTTGGAAAAGGTGAGCGAGTGAGAAAGTCCTTGACATCCAACAGCGTAAAAGCTAAGGCTCGGAAGCCTACACCGCAAAGGAGGTCGAGAAAGGAGAAGCTTGCTACTTCATAGGGAACTGGAGACGGTGCTGTAATCTGTGTCAAAAAGAAGTGCTACTTGTGGTTCGGTTGACCCTTGGAGAATATCCTAGCAGACATTGAACTGGAGTGTCTGGATGCTAGAGGTAAAATATCAAGTGTAACCGATCAAAACACTTAAATACAAGAGTATTTCTAAATCGTTCTAGCTTGCTAGAAGATAGTGGTTTTTCTCTCAAGTACTAATTAAGGTATTAGAGTTTCCACTATAAATTGCTGAACAATTCCATTTACTTTCTGTATAATTTACTTCCGTTGCTTTACTACTTGGTGAGGAACAAAGCCCTTTGTTACTCGCTACGGAACACTAACCACAATCCAAAAATTGGTATCAGAGCCTTGTCTCTAGATTTTTGAACTAGCATTGTTGGAAGAATGATGACTCAAAATGACTCCTTCTGAAAACCACCCACACTGAAACCAAGTGAGTACGATTGGTGGGTGGAACAGTTCGAAGCACACACATGTTCCCTGGATGGACAACTTTGGAGAATTATAAAAAAGGGACCGTTACCAATAATGGACAAAACAGATCCAACTAAGGTTAAAGACATGGAATAATATACTGATGCCGACTACAAGATATTTGAGAAAAACAACAGAGCCAAGAAAGTGCTCCACATAGATAGGACCAAGTGATCTGAAAAAAATCCTTCGATACAAAATAGCCAAGGAAATATGGGACGCTCTCAAATGACTGTATTCAGGAAATGAGGATGTCAAAAGGAATCGCATCCTCGCTGCCATGAAGGACTATGACAACGCCATCCAAAGCAAAAATGAATCCCTAGCTGACTTCCACTCACGATTTTAGGGGTATATCAAACAGATGGAGTTTCTAGGAGAAGAAATCTCCAAGTGGAAGATCACTCATCAGTTCATTCATGCCCTAAACTCGAAATGGAACACAATAACACTAGCACTCCAAGCTCAGAAAGATATCAAAGAAATTACCCTCGAAGAATTCGTTGCACGACTCCAAAGCAATGATGGAATACAACAGCGAAAGATTGCAAGGCGCGAACCCAGGAATATAGAAGAAGCACTGAAGGACACTGACTGGGTGAAAGCCATGCAAGAGGAATTGCATCATTTTGAAAGGAATAAAGTATGGAGATTGGTTCCTAGACCAGAAAACAGAACGATAGTAGGAACCAAGTGGGTATTCAAGAACAAACTGGACGATCAAGGACAAATAATTAGGAACAAAGCAAGGCTGGTCGTCAAGGGGTACAAACAACAAGAGGGAATTGATTATGATGAAATTTTGCTCCAGTTGCAAGGTTGGAAGCCATTCGTTTACTTATTGCTTTTTCCGTATATCGTGGGTTCAAATTGCAACATATGGATGTAAAGATGGCATTCCTGAATGGAAACCTTAAGGAAGAAGTATATGTGTCGCAAACCCCCGACTTTGAAGATTCCACGCACCCAGACTATGTGTACATCCTAGATTGAAACAGGCCCCTCGTGCATGGTATGAAAGATTATCTCAATTCCTATTATCTCATGGATTTGTTCATGGACAGGCAGACAAGACTCTGTTCCTTCTGAGGGAAGGATGTCATACCCTAGTAGTACAAGTCTATGTCGATGACATTATATTCGGATCTACCAACATAGCATTGACTGAGTGATTCACCAAGCTCATGGAAAGCGAGTTTGTGATGACCATGGTAGGGGAACTCAAATTCTTGGACTTTAATTTCTTTGATACACCAACAGAAGTACATCAGAGAAATAATCAAAAGGTTCAAGATGGAGAACTCCAAATGACTCACTAAGCAAGAATGAGAACTCACCGAGAGTAGACCAATCACTCTACAGAGGAATGTTAGGTACACTTCTATACCTCACTGCAAGTAGACCTGATATTATGTATGTTGTATGCTTGAGTGCTAGATTTCTGGCTGATCCCCGTGAGACCCACATCAAAGTTGTCAAGCGAATTCTAAGGTACTTGAAGGGAACGGAGAACTTGTGCCTATGGTACCTAAGAAACGATGACTTCGGCTTAGCTAGATACACATATGCTGACTTCGCAGGGAACAAAGTGGATCGAAAGTCCACATCAAGAATGACCCAGTTTCTAGGAACTTGCCTTATTTTCGTGTGGATCTAAGAAGCATAACTCAGTAGCACTCTCTACCGCAGAGGCGGAATACATCGTGGCCGTCGCCTGCAGCGCCCAACTCCTATGGCTCAAACAACAGCTAAGTGACTATGGTATTTCATTTGCTTCTGTTCCTATCTTTTGCGATAACACTAGTGCCATAAATATTTCTAAGAATCCCGTGCAGCACACTAAGACAAAACACATTGAGATCAAGCATCACTTCCTCTATGACTGTGTAGAAAAGGGATTGGTTAGCATGAACTTCTGTGGGACTAAGGAACAAATTGCTGACATATTCACCAAGGCACTCAATAGGGAACCCTTTGAAAGACTGCGAATTGAGCTAGGTATGATTTCCTCGGATTGAATATGTGACATCTCATAACCTCCCTACTAAATGGTTGAAATTTGCTAACATGAGTAAGAGTAACTTGATATCATAGATTTTGTGGACATATGCTAGTGTGCGAAAATGTCTAGAGTCTAATCTGACTAGTTTTTTTTATTCAGCCGCGCTTACTTTAAAAACATTTGCATGTGCCTTGCACATGTTCTCTCCTCTTTTATCAACCGAATATTCTGCACAAACTCCTCTTGCTGCAGCGGGTTGCTATAGCACCCTAATCTTGTGCACTTTTGTGACTCGAGTCTTGCACGTCTTCGGATGGTTTTTCGTGAAGTTCTTTTGTTTGTTTCTTCACCGACATTTGAACTGGTCTGTGACTCCATGATTTCTGAGCTCTAGTGTGTCCAACATACTTTCTTTTCTTCTGGCATAGTTGGGTTGCCTCACCTGATCTGAGCAAGTGACTTTTGCAATCATCATTCCTCAGTTTGTTGTTCGTCCATCGTATCTGACGATTCCATGCCCAGCTAGATAGTAGTAGTCCTTCATCGGCCTTGCTGAGCTGAAGGGCATATACTTATAATGCTTGATCTTTGGTTGTTCTCTGCGCTTTCTGACCATGGTAGATCTCTGAGGACTTCAGTGCTTGTTTAGGATCAGGCTTTTTTTCTGGATGTCACCCTCCTGATCACAAAGTAGCATCTGCGTCCTTTGCTCCTGGACTTTTCTCTGCTATAGGTGGTTGATACAGTCGTTGTTGTAGCATCCTCTTGTTCACTTCTCTACGTATTTTCTTTTTCATACTCCTGTCAGTTCCTTCCTCTACAACTTTGACAAACACCATTTTTCCTGAATTTTCTTCACCCGTATATCTAAGACCAGATCATCCCCCTCCATATCTTTGGTATGCTAGGATTTCGTCTAGGATATTTGAGCCAGAGTTGAGCATCTTTTTTGTCTTCTGAAGCAGGTTGCGTTCTCCCTTCTGAGCAGCAGGTTTTCTTCTTGCTGAGTGACTTGGTCAATGAGAGATGATATCTTGTCTAGCAGTTCTCCACGCTCCTCTTCTTGACTTGAAATTCTATCAGTTAATCCTTTGTTGATTTTGAAGGTTTCTTCGCACCACTAAAGTATGACTCTAAGGTTTTCTGCCAGGTTTTCTTTAGTGACTTCCTCATCTTCCCATAAGTAAATTCATCCTTCATTGATTCTTCCGAGTCAGTTTTGGATACAGTGGTCAAGAAAATGTAGTTCTTTTCCTCACTCTCCTCAGAGTCTCCATCACTCCACTTAGCTGCTAGAGAGTTGTTGCTTTTTTTCTCGGAGCTCTTCTTCTGTTTGCTTGGACAGTCAGCTTCTCGGTGCCCATACCTTCTCATCCCCAGCACTGCATAACTTTCCTTCTTCTCTTCATCACTTTGAGTAGGATCTTCCTCTTTCCTCTGGTCGTTCCCTCCTCTTCTGCGTTGCCTTCTGAAATTTGAGGATTGACCAGGTTTGGATTCCATCTTCTTCAGGAATCTGCTAAAGTTCTTTATCAGTAGGCCGTGTTGATCTTCAGTTGAAGGCTTCTTTTCTGCTTCAACTTTTAGCCCCAAACTTTTGCTTTTTCTGGAGGATCAGCTTCATCTCAAACTGCTTGAGGGATCCAATCAGTTCTTCCAGCCTCAAATTCCTAATGTTCTAAGCTTCTACGATGGCTGTCACCTTCGTGTCAAATCTGGTTGGCAGTGATCTGAGCACCTTTCTCATCAGCTTCTATTCTAATATAGGCTTTTCGAGGGTATGTGCCTCATTGGACAGATCACAGAGCTGGCATTGAACTTAGTGATTGTGTCATCTTCAGCATCTTCAAGTTCTCAAACTAAAGATGTGATCATCTGCATTCTGTCTTCACCTTGTCTGTCCCTTCATGTGTTGTTTGGAGAATCTCCCAAGCTTGTTTGCCTATGTCACAATTTGAGATCAACCTAAAATTGTTAGCATCAACAGCAGCAAATAAAGGGTTTAAGGCACTGGAGTTTTTGGTTGCTATAGCTTTCTCTTCAGCTATCCATGTCTCCTTGGGCTTCTTCCGGGTAACTCCTTTTTCATCAATGGTCTGGGGGTGTGACCATTTAGAGATAACTGCTCTCTTGGTCTTCTCGTCAATAGCCTTGAGAAGGCCTTCATCCTTGCCTTCTATTACCCATAGTTGCTTTCTTCCAACAGGGGCGGACGACTTGTGGTTTGACCTTCTTTCATCTTTGCTTTATCTTCTCAGGAATGCCTCAGGATTTTCACTCTGTGTGTTGAGTTCCCGCTATGATACCAATTGAAATTGCAGTGCCTTCGTTTGCTGAGGGTGTACAAGCAGGTTGCTATAGCAACCTCTTGTACCACTGCGCATAAATAAGCTTGTACAACGAATGAAAGAGAGCACACAAGAGTTTGGTCTCCCAGTTTCGCCAACTGCCTACGTCTGGGGAGGACTTCTCAGGGGTCCTCAACTATTCACTAGCCTTGGTTTCTAGTACAACGATTTAGTTCTGTCTATGCTCGAACAATCTCTACTTCTAACCAAGCTATAATGAATCAGGGGCCGATGTAAACACCTTAGATGAGCCTGTACTACCTACTACTCACTCGACTTAATACAATAGCAAATTTGCTCAAAGACCTAGCCTATTCGAATTAGGACAACAATTAGAGTAAGTTGCTATAGCACACTCTTGTGTTGTACAGCTGGTGCCGATTTTGTCCGCGGCACTGCAAGCCTTCCGCTGAGCCGATCGAACTGTTCCACGAGCTCTGCACACTTCGGAATACTCCTCCCCTGCTCTGTGACCACCCGTCAATATTGGGAGCCAGACTTCTGCCGTGTCCGAATTCCTCAGACACTCACGACGCTCCCTCGACTCTCCTTGATCAATCAGCGAGCCTCCTTCTCAACTAACCTTCTCCGATCAAGCACTGATCAGACTTTACAAGTCTCGATCAGTCTCTACGTCACAATCACTCCTGCTCTGCGCTCATGATCTGCTCAATGAGTGATGATCAACCCCGCTTTACTCAATTCTTCATTCTGCACTCAATGCTCTACTCAATTTATTCTGGATTGATCGATGATCTGCTACTCTGCTGAGCCTTCTTTTTATAGCTCCCTGCCGGCCCCATCGAAAAAGAATAGGAAGTACTCGTTAGAGATAAGGACATCCACCTTCCAAAACATCATTATCTTTTGGCCGACAGCATTATCTTGTAGCTGCCTTGTTAGGCAGCTTGTCCTTCATGCGGCTCAGGATGCTACAAATCTTCTGCTACACGGGAAGCTGTAGCAACCTATTGTGCACTCTGCTTGTTCACTCTAGAGGGTTTTGTCAATTTGAATGCCATTACATTATCAATCTCCCCCTTGGCATTTTTGACAAAACTTGATGTCCACTAATGCCGTGAGCGCCTGTGATCTTCTTGTTGAGCCTTCAATCAGTGGCAGACTCAAGAAAATTTGACCATGGTTGGTCTATTTCTTCAGCCTTTTGGTTGGTCACTGCTGGCTTATTTCTACAATAGTAGACTACTCATGTTCCTATCTTAGGCTAACATCCACAAACCGATTTTAATCATCCACAAATTGATTTCAATCATCCACGAAACACAACCCTAACCCTAATTGAACACAATGGAGAAGAAGGTGTAGAGTTACCAGCTTGCTGCATTGGGTGAGCAGATCACTGAGAAATCGCTCAACGGAGAAGAAGGAAGAAGAACGATTGAAAAGAAAGTTATGCCTCTTGGTAGTAATTTCAACAATATGTGAGTGTGAATATCAAAAAAATATTTCTTCAAATAAATAAATAAAGAATTATAAGTTTTATTGATGTAGAAATACGAAACAAGAGTAAGGAAATCTTTGGGGAGTTGAGGCTAGTTCGACGATTTCCTTAAAGCGTGATTGCGCCCTCCCTTTGTTGTTGGGATTCTTTGGTCCATCGCTTCCAGGATACAACAACTCTGGAGCTACCCTTGGTGCACAAGGAACTAGTTCCATGTACCTCGTTTACCTTCCACTATCATTGAAAAACACCAACAAAGAGTTGAAAACTCAAAAACTACGCTTGAAGCCTGCTTCGACCTTTAAGGCAGGACTACTGGAAGCCCTCTCAAGAGTGTATGGTATGCATGTTTCGTTCAATGAGTCAAATGAAGAGCAAAGCTTCTCTTTTTATTGTTAGCCGAGTTGTAATGCTCCAAGCGTCGCCTCACATTAAGATTTCTTGAGTTCAATAAAGGCTTTGTGGACTTGACCATGCGATCATTGCTTCATACAATGAGCATGTCAACAATGTACAAACATAGAATCTGATAACCGTATTTAGTAATTTTAATGTACACACATTTATCACACTCGTTGATCTTGAAACCATTTGACAACTTCACGTTGTCAAACTTTTCATGCCACTGCTTTGGCGTTTGTTTTTGTCCATAGAGAGATCTTATATGTGTACAAACTTTACTCTCTTGACCCGGCACAATACCTCCCTTAGGTTGATCCATATAGATTTCTTCCTCAAGATCTCCATTCCATTGAGGAAGGTTGTTTTCACATTCATCAAAGAAATTACCCAGTGCGACAATGACTATTATCATCCATATTGACGATATTCTCATCAATGGAGAGTACATATCAAAGTAATCTAGACATTCCTTTTGTCTATATCCTTTGAGGACAAGTCTCGCATTAATGTACACACATCTATCCCACTCCTTAGGGTTTCTTTTCATACTGGGCCCTCTACTAAATCGATAGCCTCTCTATACTTTCAAGGATCAGTTTTGAGCATATAAGTTAGGAAATTAGATTCAAACCTAGCTCGCTTGCTACACCTCAGTTCTTCATGTTCTACCTCTATTTCAGATTTTCCCTCGAGTTGTTAAGTTAATTGCTTAGCACCCTTAAGGTACTTGATGAGATAAACCCAGTTCATTTTCCTAAAATTTATAAACAAACACCTCTTAGATGAATGTAGCATTCTTATGTATATTGGGGATTTTTGGTTCATACACATCATATACTCTTCTGCGCATACTGATCGCGCGTCGTTGTGCGCGTCAAATATAATCCTTCCTCTTCCACTAGTACAGCGGTTAAGTAAGGGTCGATCTCCACAGGGAGCAAGTAGTTCAGTTTTAGCCAGTGACCTACACTTACGAAGATTGGGGGGTGAGTGATTGGGTTGCGCAGTGCACAAGTAAACAGTTGTAAAACGCAGGGAATTGCACTAGACGTGCGCAGGCAATAGAGATTAAGTACTATGACTATGAGAAGTATTGGGCAGACAATCCTCTATGAGTGCATCCCTTATCATTGACTCTAATATGTCTATAGCTTGATTTCACTTGGGTTAGTGTCCGGTCAGGGCTTCCTAACACGTGCGCATGTTCCGTTCAAAGTTCATGTGCTATTAATCCCTAGAACTAGACTAAAACAGCTACGAATCCGGTCAAGGTAGCAACTGATCACCCTAGCTCGTTACTCCTAGTTGTCACTGTAAAGCTATCAACTAGTTTAACATATGACGAGCAAGCAACAAGAGTAAGATTGCGGTTCAAGGCTTCCCATACTCATGCAACTAGCTGTCTCCGTATGCACAGAGTTAATACAAGCAAGCAAACTATGCATTACGCTCAAGTCTCAAAGGAAATACATCATAGATTCATGCCCAACCAACACTAAGCGTTTAGCTAGACATGCTAGTGATAAACATCATAGAATAGTAAAATAAAGTCTAATGTAACTGAGAAACAAGTAGCAAACAGTGCGTGCAGTATGTCTCTCGGCTGGCGCAGTCGGCTGGCGCAAGTCCTCTCAACAAGTCCGTGTGTTTTCCAGTTTGCCGCTCTCTCGCTCTCTCGTGGCCCTCTGATGTGGGTGTTGCCTCTCTCTGATGATTGTCGTCTTAAACCCTAGACCTCCTCCCCTTTATATACTGCTCGAGAGGTCCATCCTTGGCAACTTCCAAATCTGGTCATGTCAGGATTAGGAAATACTGGACTCTGCGCCTGGCGCACGGTGTACTGCTTAGCGCATTGGTCGGCGCAACTCTGCTGTGCCCCGCCATTTCTTCTGTTTGCGCCGCTAGCTCCGCAGGCTGTGTGCTGTGCGTCCTAAATGCCGCCTGTTAGCGCGTATCAGGCTTAGGCCCTCGTTTTGCCCTGAAATACAAAAACACTGGAAACCAGTAATCTTGTACACAAAATAATGCAAACAAGCATAGGGTTATGATCTAAATAATGCGTATAAATAGGCTCTATCACATACCCAATGAATACACAATCAATACTCTTTGGTCCAATCCTCATCCTTTTAGGACCAGGGGCCAGTACCTTACCTAGGCACCCCCACCCCCACACTCGCAATTATTTATAGGAAGGCTTCATTCTCATAAATAAATCATAAGGCGATTTCTCCTCTTCTTTGCGAGGTACCTTATTCAAAAGGTAGTTCATTGATTAGATGTGAAATTTGACTACGCTGCTGATGACGAGTTACAGCTTCTGATATAGCACACGCTGTATCTTCCTGCGGAATTTGTTCTTCTGGCTGAATAAGAAAGACACAAATAATTTTTTCACCCGATTCGGCAACTTGCCTACGTCAGGGGACGATCACACTCCGATCCTCAAGATTTCACTATCACGGTTTAAAGTACATAGGACTCTAACCTCTACTTCTCACCTAGTTGAAATCTTTATTCGCAATCGGATCACACTGATTCGCTTCGTGCTACCTACACACTTCCAGTAACAAATAGCTACAGACCTGACTCATAGACTTAGCCTATTCTATTACAATGTGTAGTAGACGGAATGCTATAGCACACTCTGCACCAGAGTTGCTGTAACTTTGGTTGACAACTATTCTAGCACGCTCTGCCAGACAGCTGGTCAACACTGAATTCTGCACACTCAGAGTTTTCTCCCCCTCAATCAATGACCTTCTGTCACTATCGGGCAGCAACCATCAGCTCTTCACAGCCTGCACAGCACCTGGCCACAGCTGTTCTCCGAAGCTCTGATTGATTCCCCAACGAGTTGCGCTTCAATTAAAATTTGTGAATCAATGCTAGATCAAACTCCACAAGTTCTGATCTCCTCTGCACACTACACAACTCCGTGTATTCTCTGCTTCCGATCTCTTGCTTGATTGATTTCTCCCGTTAACTAATTGATCTGTCTCTGCGCTATTCTTATAGATTTATCAATCACCGCTTTTTAGAAATCCAATCCTTGGACGGTAGCAATCTTCTTCTGGATTTTTGCAAAGTTATTAACGATTCTGTTTCCTAAATCGGAAATTTAGAATCCTTATCTTTTTAGTTCCTCTGACCGCGTGATGACAACTACAGACCATTTGATGACGTTTTCGGTGCACCCTGAATTTCGCGACGCCAGAAGCACCTCGCTGAAGTCTCTCCGTGCGGGTTGAAGTTGATCTGTCATTCTGCTCTAGCTTCAAATCAACACGGTTTGTGGTAACAGATTGTGTCCTATGACCTTTGCCCAATTTTCCTCAGCTTTTGTTGGCCACAGAGTGCTACAGCAGAATCTGGTTTTCTGTCGCTGAACTATGTTGTTGTTTTGTCAATCTCCAGATTGTGCTTCAGCTCAATCTTCAAGGATTGCTGTAGCAGAATCTTGTGTTGTTTTGTCAAGGGATGCCATACATCAACAAGATGGCTTCTCCCCACATTCCTTGGGATAACCTAGAGCTTAACAACATTGCATTCATCATCTATTTCAGAATACGATTCTTTCGTTCGGTAATGCCATTCGATAGATGTGAATACGATGGAGTCACATCGTGAATAATACTGTATTGTGCACAAAAGGCCCAAACGGTTTTACATATTCACCTCCACGGTCACTTCTCAACTTCTTTATCTTTTGAGTTGATTCTCAACTTCAAGTTTGTACTAGAATTTTTTTTTTTTTTTTTAGTTGCCGCATCTTAGCTTTTAAGCAAGTACACATAAAAATATTTTGTACTATCCTCATTGAAAGTCACAAAGTACTTGTTACCACCTCTGGTTGGCATTAATTTGAAATCACATAGAACACTATGAATTAATTCGAGAAGTTCACTCCACCTTTCAACTCCACTAAACATTGTTCTCGTTTACTTGGCTTCTATATCAGTTTCGCACTTGTGTTTGGAATCTATATGATATTTAGTATACACTCAAATTCATTACTTTCCTTATCGTGTCATAATTTAAATGACCTAATCGTTTATGCCATAAATAGAAGGACTCGAGCAAATAAAAAGAAGAGTCACTTTCATTTATTTCTTTGGGTAAGATGACATTTACATTAAGTTTCCACATTCCATCTATTACTAACCATTCCCGACAAACATGTCATTCTTTGTTAGGACTACTTTATGGAATTCAAAGGCCAATCTAACGCCATGACTACACAATAGTGTCCCGGAACTGAGATTCTTCCGTATCTCTGGTGCATAAATAATGAACATAAGCTTAAGCTCTCTTCCTAATGTCATTTTCAAGATCATTGTGCCCTCCCCCTTGATCTTAGAGGTCGCAGACTTGGACACGTTTAGCTTCTCTCCATCTTGTGTCAATTCCAAAGTGGAGAAAGCTTTCTCATCGGAGCATACGTAGCAGGTATCTCCAATATCAAGCCACCTCTCCTTGGGGTTAGATTCCACCAAGTTCAGCTCGGATATCACCGCCACCAGGTAGTTTGCATATGAAATTTGACCGCGCTGCTAATCTCGAGTTACAGCTTCTGCTGTATCACTATCTCTATCTTCCTGCGGGAATTATTCTTCTGATGAATAAGAAAGACATAGATAATTTGTCCACCTAGTTCGGCAACTTGCATACGTCTGGGGAAGGATCACTCTCCAATCCTCAATATTTCACTATCATGGTTTAAAGTGCAAAGGACTTTCACCTCTACTTCTCACCTAGTCGAAATCTTTTGCTCAGTCTAACCCCCTAGACTAGCTGGCAGTTTGATCACACAAACTTTCTTCTTGCTATGTACACACTTCCAATAAAGAATAACTACAGACAATCAAACTTAGCCTACCCATATTACAATGTGCAGTACACGGAATGTTTCAGCACATTCTATCTCAGAGTAGCTGTAACTTCGGTAGACGACTTCTCCAGCACACTCTGCCAATTAGTTTGACTCTCTCTTGATCAATGCTCACCTGACAATATCAAGAAGAGACGCTCGGGTCTTCGACAGCTGTTCTCTAAAGCCTTTGTTTGATCCTTCAACGAGCCATGCTCCAGTTGAATTCTATGGATCAAAAGTTGATCAAACTCAGTGAGTTCTGATCCATTTTGCGCACCTCACAACACCTTCAGCCCTCTGATTTAAACTCTAGTTGTGAGTGTTCTCTGCTTTGGTTTCATTTGATGCATATGGCATTGCCTTTGCCTTTCTCTTATAGCTTTGTGGATTGCCAGCGATACAAACCTTGTTTCCTTTGGATTCGAAGGGAAACACTTCACTATCAGAATCTCCTCCTAGATTTTTGCAAAGTTGTTGAAGATGTCGTTTCCTAAATCGGGCTCTACGATCCTTATCTTTTAAGTTTTTCCTTCAACCGTGTACTGACATCTGCAGGACACTTGATGACGTTTATGGCGCATCCTGAACTTCCACGACTCATGTAGCACCTTGCCGAGGACACTCAGTGAATCTTCAGGATACTTGCCCAATCTGCTCTAGCTTCAGATCAACACGGGTTACTGTAGCAGCATCTGTCTTTTGCCTTTTGCCCAATTTACCTCCGCTTTTGTGGTCCACAGAGTGCTATAGCAGATCCTTCTGCTTGATTCCTATATCTCGCCAATTCTTCAGATTGTGCTCCAGCTTCAAATCTTTAGGGATTGCTGAAGGACTTGTGTAGTTTTGTCAAGGGATGTCGTACCTCAACAGCATATAACTTAGCTATATTTGTTTCCCTCTTCTTACTTTGAGGTCTCTTGCAATCGGCAGCCCTGTGATCCTTTTTCTCACAGTTAAAGCATTTTACTCTCAAGCTTGGGTTGTTTCTTCTTGAAGGCTCTACCCTTGGTTCCAATCCTCTAGGAGGGTGCATCCTTCTTTGAGCTTTTATTATGCTTTACCACGTTACCTCTCTCTGACGGTGCTCTCAGCCTTATGTTAGAGCCCCGGTTGTCTTTCTCAATCCAAAAACGAACCACCTGGTCTACAAAACTCATCTTCTTACGCTTATGCTTGAGATAGTTCTTAAAGTCTTTCCAACCCGAAGGTAGTTTCACGATTACTGAGGCAAACTGAAAAGGTTCACAGATCATCATCTCTTTAGTATGCATTTCATGGATGATCAGAATCAATTTCTGTACTTGAGTGACTCAAGTCTTTGGATCAACCATTTGAACCTCATGGAAGCGGCCCACAATATATTTCTTGAAGCCCGCATCCTCGGTTCTATATTTGTGATCTAAAGACTTACAAAGCTCCTTAGACGAGCGTTTGACACTAGGCACATCACACAGTGAGTCTGCTAGGTAGTCGTTACATAGTTATACATAAAAAATCATAATCTCCCCATCCGATGAATGCCATGAACACATAAGGGTCGGTCTCTTTCTCTGAAGGAGTAGGAGGATCCTCAATTAAAAATCGGGCTATCCCAAAGATAGTCAAGTAGAACAACATCTTTTGTTTATATCTCTTGAAGTTCAACCCAGACATCACTATGGGGGACACACGTGTCAAACACCCGCTTGGAACTAAACCCGCGGGTCCATTCTTGACAGTAGCCATACTTGGAGTGAACCTCGGCATCACACTCTGAAATTTGCAGTGCCTCTGAGTTACTGATTGTGTACAAGCAGTTCCTATATCAACCTTTAGTACAGTCGGATGTTGTACAACCTTTAGTACAAGCAGTTCCATTATTGCAACTCCTTTGTCGTCGATGATCAGTGGGTGTGACCATCCAGACACTACTGCTCTCCACGTCTCCTCATCCATCGTCTTTAGGAAGACCTTCATTCCCGCCTTCCAACATCCATAATTGCTCTCTTCCAATAATGGAGGTCTGCTTGTGCTCTGTCCTTCCTTCATTGTCTTTGCTTCTTCAGAGACACTGTAGGATCTTTTTAACTCTGTGTGTCGAGTTCCCGCTCTGATACCAATTGAAATTTCACAGTGTCTCAATTCGGCAGATTTGTGAACAAGCAGTTGCTGCAGCACACTCTTGTTCACAAGAATTAATCTCAGCAAGCAACAAACAATGCACAAGTTTGTTCACCCAGTTCGGCCAATCTGCCTACGTCTGGGGAGGACTATTCTCCAGTCCTCAATCCACTCATCACAGAGGTCTCAAGTACACTAGGTTACAACGCACGCAACCTATGCTACTTTAACCCCGTGTGGACTACTCAGCACAATCAGAACAAGCTCTGATTTGTGCCAGCACACTCTCTGCAATATGTCAGTCTAGAATAGCTACAATCCTCTCAAAGAACTCAGCCTATTCTATCCTACACTACTCAGCAGAGTTGCTGCAGCAACAGCTGTAACACCAGCTGAAGCACTCTGTCCGCGTCACTCCAAGGCCTCCTGCCGAGCCGATCGAACCACTCCAAGAGCACTGCACACTCTGAATAACTCCCCCTCACTCAGTGACCACCTGCCACTAGTGAGTTCTTCCGCACGAACCTCGACCGAGCCTTCCACCCGTCAGTTCTCTCGCGGCTGCCTTTGATCAACCAACAAGCTCCGCAGCTCTAAATTGGCTTCCAGATCAAAGCACGAATCAGTCTCTGCAAGACCTGATTCTATTCTGCAATGCACACCACAGATCTGCGCTCAACGCTCTGCCCGTGTGTGATTGATCGAAGAACAACTCTCGTAGCACACCCAGAAAAAATCCTCACTCTGAATTCTGTGTCTACTCTCGTGTATGACTCAGCTTCGATCGCCCTCTTCAGCCCTCAAACCTTCTGCTTAAATACCCTCACCACTTTAAGCAATTTCCAGGTTTAGGCCATAGTCCCACAAGATCAATTATCTCCTAAAATCTTCAAAATGCTCCCAGCACAAAACTGCTACTTGGACAGTTGAACCAGCACCTGCTGCAGCATCCCCTGCTGCATCTGCTGCTAGTTCACCTCTGCTGCCAGCTTGATTGTTTGAGCTGCAACAACTCCTTGTTCACTTGTGTTGTAGCTGTTTGGTGCTGCTGGAATTTCCTAAATGCATTAGGAAACAATCCCATCAATTCTAAGGAAGATCCTCCAAGATCTCTACAAGATCATATCTTCACTTCAACAAATCTGCCCTTGTTCTTGAGAGACACTCCATAAATATTCTCCTGAATATTCAGCTCTTTCCGGAAGCCCTTCGGTCCACTGATTTGTTGTTTGAATGCAATCTTCGAGAAAGCTGAATTTCTGCTACAGCATTTGTGCTGCAGCAACTGCTGTAGCACAAGCTGTCTGAAGGTGTGCAATACTTCTGCTACTGAACTTCTGCTCCAGAGGTTGCTATTGCACTTGCTTACTCCACTTGAGTACTGAGATAGTCACTCTGCCCAGATTGCACAAGCTGATGTCTGCTACAGCATTTGTGCTGCAGCATCTGCTGTAGCACAAGCTGTCTGAAGGTGTGCAATACTTCTGCTACTGAACTTCTGCTCCAGAGGTTGCTATTGCACTTGCTTACTCCACTTGAGTACTGAGATAGTCACTCTGCCCAGATTGCACAAGCTGATGTCTTCATGCTCTCTTTCAGAATTTCGAGCTCCCCAAGGCAACATTAGGTCGCGCGCCTCGTGAAGACATTAGCCACTTAATGTCTTCATCTGGAGCGCCACTTAATGTCTTCAGCTGGAGCGCCACTTACTGAGTTTGCTCACTCTGGAATGCTCTTCATCAGCTATTTTCTTTCCATACTTGCTGTAGCAAGCTCTAGTTCACTTTGTAGGAGTTTGTCAATGATGCCACATACCTTCACAGTAAAAATAATGAATAGTGATTTGTTCACCCAGTTCGGCCAACTGCCTACGTCTAGGGAGGACTATACTCCAGTCTTCAATCCACTAGTCTCCAAGGTGCTCCGTACAACACAGATTCAACACACGGCCAACCTATGCTACCCAACCTCAACTAATAGTTCACACACAATCAGAACACCCTCTGATTTGTGTCACACACACACCTATGCAATTGATTTAACCCAGAATAGCTACAACTCTACTCTCCAGACTTAGCCTATTCTAATTAAACAATCTCACTGTAGGTTGCTATAGCACACGCTTGTGCAGGTTTTGTCCGCGTCACTCCAAAGCCTTCCGCCGAGCATTTGAACTCTATCGTGAGTGATCCTCACTCCGGGATGCTCCCCCTCACTCAGTGATCGCCTGTCACTAGCGAAAATAGGCCTTTTGCAGACTGTCTGAGTTCCTCCACTCGAATACTCTTCTACCGCCTACCTTGATCAGCCAACAAGCAAGTTCTGCTCTGAATTGGCCTTCTCCAACCAAGCTCTGATCAGACTCTACAAGTCTTCGATCAGCCTCTGCTTTCAACCACTTAGATTTGCGCTCACGCCATGCTCTCAGTGGTGATCCAATCTCTTTGTTGGGCACTCTGAATCTCTCTCAGTGTTTTTTCGATATCTTGATGCTTGGATACTGTATTGGATTCCCCCCTTCGCTTCTCTGCCCAGCATCCAGTAAAACAAAACAAAAACAAGAAAAATAAAGTTCAAACCGTATACTGAATGTTGCTCTCCCGGCAACGGCGCCAAAATTTGATGGCACGTTGTTGTGTACGCCAAACTTATATTTATAATCTCCTGTTAACACTCAGCAAGCGGTAAAGCAGGGTCAAACCCACGAGAGAGCAATCAACTATAAAGTTCTACTAATTAATTGTCACGATGAAAAAGGGGTTGCAGGAATAACGTTTGTTGTTATCAAATTTAGAGAAAAATCAGTTCAGGATATGCATTGCAACTGGTAATCATCGATTGTGACGTGCATCAACGAGTAAACTACCGTTCCTAGTCTAACAATCCTGCTAGGGTAATGCCGACTCTACTGTTCTATCTAATCTCAACCGTTAGGTTCTCGAATAGGGTTAACGATTACTCGATCAACAACACCGATTAGGTTACACCGCTAGGCTTAGCTAATAGGGAAGTCAATCCAATATCATGCAGTAGACATCAACTCAGTTTCACCGCTAGGATACGCTAACTTGATAATCAGAGCATGCAATTCTAACGAAGAACAGGAATTTACTGAGTTGAATTACGAAACATAAATATCTCAAACCATACGTTGCAACACAAAATCTCCAAACTGAAATTAAGGGTTTAGCTACTACGAGTCATCTAAAATAATGGAAATAAACTGAGTTTAGGAATCATACTGTAGCGGTGAATAGTAATCTGCGTGAATAGCAACTCCGGCAGTGAATAGTAATTCCGCCGTGAATAGTGTTCCGCCTCGAAAAAATCCGCACGTAGTGGCCGCTTCTCTGAATTCGTATTCTGGGTTCTTATGCGGAAGATTCTCTCTAAGAATTGATGCTCAATTGTGTTGTGGCAGGTCTGTATTTATAGGATGGAGAGACTTCTAAATCTTGAAAACTTCTAAATCTGATTTTGGGCAGTGGGCCCAATGCTGACGTCATCAATTGCATTCCGCTTCGCACTCCCCATGAAGACATTAAATACGCGCTCTACGAAGACATTAACCCTGCTAAAGTGTGCTTCGGGAGCGGTAGTCACTGTAGTGTCAGAGACTCGCTTGTTTGACCCTTTAGACCTCCGAATCTCGTCTGGACGTAAACTAGAGAATTGTAACCCCTGGAGTTAGCTTTCCAACAAGGTATAACACGCCTCAATCGCATCAGAATCATGCGATCGGCGAGCCTTCGACTACGGATAGGTCAATCTGCCCAGATTTGCTGTATATCCATCCAAATGCGCAATAAGGTTCTAAGCGCAAGAAGTAATATTTCACACACAAAATGTAACTAAATAATGGGAATAAATAACTCGATGGATCGTATAAATATGCTCCATCAAACTACCCCACACTTAAAACTTGTTCGTCCATAACAAGAATAAAGACAAGACTCGCAATACTCAAAGCACTTCTAATATGTCAATGACTAAATACTAAATTTACTTGCGATGTCCACATTAATCAGTTCATCAACATATGCTCACATTCGTTCTTCAATAAAGATCAGCGAGAAACTACAATGATACATGTTACCTGAGATGTCGAGATGGAATGCCAATGGATGATTGGGAGATAGCCCTCTTTAGACTCCTGACTCCATTCTTCAGTTCGAGGTCATATCACGCGCACACGCTGAGTTTGCTTTCTCTGGCACGTGAGAAATCCAAGTGATGAGGAACTCAACTTTTTCATTCTTCTTCTTTTGGAAGACAGCTTTTGAACTTTCTTGTTCTGTTTGGTCTGGAGCTTCACTCGACGCGATTGCTTTTCTGAATTTTTTTATTCTGTTTGAATTTTTCTTTTGAGCTTTGCTCTCCAATGTGAATTGCTTGTCCCCTTTTTTTTTCTTTTGAACCGTTCCAATTCGCCTTCGAATAACAACATACGGAGCGCGTCCCGCTCTTTCTCATCATTATCCTTTCAGCGCGAGTCAAGATAGGGGTTACCCACCCATTCCCGGTTACTAGGACTAGAGATAGGACGGTTTGTTTTCCCCTCCCACCATTGCATAAACGCTGCAATGATGGAGTGAAAGCCTTGCCCCTCATAACTCGGAATGCCAACCTCCGCAAACTCAACGCGCTACGCGACTAATCCCTTGAACCTTCGAATGTTTGCCAAGTCCCTCTAGGACATTTTCTATCAACTCCACATCCTGTAATATCTCAACTCAAAGGAACATATAACATCAAGTCACTAGCATCACAAAATTGTAGAAATCATGTAAAGCGCACACTTCAGAACCTCATAGCATCAAACATCATCTCATAAACTCAGCATCTTCATCATGGCACATAATGGCATAAAACGGGCAGCATATAGTCGCACGAAATCAGCAGCATCGCAACACCAAAAATATTTTAAAAGACGTGCTTTAGCCACTACTAATGCAAGCTAACAAAAGTAAACGTGCTGACACATACTAACTGCCCCACCCCACACTTTTGAAACAAACCGTGTCCTCACGGTACAATAAGATTGTCGGGAAGGGTAGTCATGCAAGACTTAAAACAAAAGAAACGAAACAAATAAGAAATGCACAAGAAAACTATCCTAACTCAGCAAGTTAAGCTCCCCATGCACACATTAAGTTGCGCGCCCCAAGCATACATTAAAAGCGCTAATGTATGAACCCGGAGCAGAAATAATGTTGCCTTGAGGCACCGTATTCACTGAGGTACGCAAAAAATTAAAATAAATAAAAATCGGGTTGCCTCCCGCAAAGCACACTTGTTTAACGTCGTTGGCTCGACGGCACCTCTCATCCTTAACATTTACCGGCTCAGCCAATTCGAGCTCCTCGTCGGGTGGTATGACCACTCCGTGGTAGTGTTTCACCCTTTGGCCATTCACCATGAACTTCTCGCCCGTGCTCGTTTTTTCCAGCTCAAGTGCACCATGAGTGAGCACTCGTATCACCGTGTATGGGCCTGTCCAACGCGAACGCAACTTCCCAGGAATTAGTTTTAATCTTGAGGAATAAAGTAGTACCTTTTGTCCCTCTTCAAATGAACGACGCAGGATGAATTTGTCGTGATACATCTTTGTCCGCGCCTTGTAGTCTATTTGGCCTCTAGGCGCAGCTCCTCAAGTTCGTTCAGTTGAAGCATCCTCTCCTTGCCTGCAGAAGTTAGTTCGAAATTACATTGTTTAATAGCCCAAAATGCTTTATGCTCTACCTCGACCGGCAGGTGGCACACCTTGCCATAGACAAGTCTGAATGGAGAGGTTCCGATAGGCGTTTTGTATGTCGTGCGATACGCCCACATGCCTCATCTAGTCGTGTGGACCATTCTTTCCTAGATGGCTTAACAATCTTCTCCAAAATCAGCTTTATCCCTCGGTTAGAAATCTCTGCTTGCCCAATAGTCTGTGGATGGTACGCGGTAGAAACTCGGTGATGGACTCCAAAGTGTTTGAAAATGGCAGCCACATACTTGTTACAGAAGTGAGACCCTTGATCGCTTATTACGGCCTTCGGAACCCCGTACCTACAAAAGATGTTAGTACGCAAGAAATCCACAACTGTTTTGCCATCATCCTTTCGCGTGGCCCGCGCTTCTACCCATTTAGATGTGAAATACGCAGTGTCTCAGTTCGACAGATACGTGAACAAGCAGTTGCTGCAGCACACTCTTGTTCACTCGGAAATTGTCTCAGGAAACAATGAACAAGACAGAAGTTTGTTCACCCAGTTCGGCCAATTGCCTACGTCTGGGGAGGACTATTCTCCAGTCCTCAATCCACTCAAAACAAAGGTCTCCAAGTACACTCGGTTACAACTCACGCAACCTATGCTACTCAACCTTGTGTGGATCACTCGACACAATCAGAACAAGCTCTGACTTGTGTCTGCACACCCTCTACAATATGTCAATCTAGAATAGCTTCAGACTTCTCAAAGAACTCAGCCTATTCTAAACTACACTCACTCAGCAGGGTTGCTGTAGCAACTGCTGTAACACACAGCTGAAGCACAATTTGTCCGCGTCGCTCCAAAGCCTTCCGCCGAGCCGTTCAAACGATTCCACGAGCACTGCACACTCTGGAATACTCCCCCTCACTCAGTGACCACCTGCCACTAGCGAGTACTGCCGTACGACACTTGACCGAGCCAACCACCCGTCAGTTCTTCCGCGGCTGTCCTTGATCAACCAACAAGCACCAAGCTCTGAATTGGCTTCCAGATCAAGCTCGAATCAGACTCTGCAAGTCCTGATTCCCTTCTGCTTCTATCACCACAGCTCTGCGCTCACCCTCTGCTCTCGGGTGATGATCGAAGAATTCGTCCGTTACACACCAAAATTGCTCTCTCTGAATTCTGTGTATGCACTCTTGTATCCCTCAGCTTCGATCAACCATTCTGCTCTAAACCTCTTCTTCTTAAATAGCAGCACCAGCTTTAAGCAATGACCAGGTTTAGGCAATGTCCCAAAGAGAACAATTATCTCCTAAAATCTAGGAGATTAGATTTGATTTTTATCTCCAATGCAAATCTCCTTCTCTCACTAGTAAACCTCACTGGAATATACTCCACAACATATTAGAAATTCTTCAGATGCTCTTCGCAGAGTTTCCAGCCCTTCTAGACACGCCCAGGTTGCTGCTGCTTCTCGGACAGATGATGCAGCTAGTTGAACAAGCTCCTGCTGTAGCATCCCCTGCTGCTAGTTCACTTCTGCTGGACTGCTTGTTTATGTGAGCTATAGCAACTCCTTGTTCACTTGTTCTGGTTTTGTCAAACACTGCCATACTACATTATCAATCTCCCCCTTGGCATTTTGACAAAACCTTAGAACATATGCACTCTCCCATGAACTAGAAAAAAACTCTAAATACTCTAAATAAAAAAGATCCAACAATAGAGAGTAAGTAGTAAGTAGGTGTGGCCACACTCGGCCATAGCACAACCACGCAGGGTCAGCAAAAAAAGTTCATCAGTAGCAGTAGCATATTAATCTTCTCTCCCTCTTTTTGTCACAGATGCTCAAGGGGCCTGCTCCTCATCTGCCGGGAACTCCAGGTCTCTGAGGAGACTTCTGATCTGTCCACGCCTAGCATCCCTCTGTTTGGCTTCTGCTTCAAGAATGACTAGCTCCGATCTGAGATGGCTCACAATTCTGGCACGGAGGGCTGATTGTATTGTTGCAGCAGGGGGAAGAGTATCCTCCAGGGGAGCTGGAGCTGTATCACCTACCAGAAGAAGATCCTCATAAGCAATGTCCACTGCATGCTTCCCTTTGAACAGCTTGTGATCAACTGTGAAGACCTGCAGTTCCTCAGATAGTCCTTCAGAAATCTCACCAAGCTCCGGATGCTGTGAGACCATCATCCCATAGATGAGGGAGGGGAGAACAATGGGCTTGCTGGAGGAAGCGCTGCCGGCATGAGTAGCCAGCTGGGGAAACATCACACTGCCCAGGCTAATGCGCCTCCTTTTCCCAATGGAGTAGAGAAGGTTAGCAAAGGTTTTGCTAACCTTCCCCCTGTGAGAGCTGGGGATCCAGTTTCTGACGCCTAGATGATATAGCAAGGCATTCTTGGAGGTCAGTTCAGCAGCACTCAGATTGGGACCTCCCCAAGACAGGCACACTCCCCTTGTCAGAACCTTAGCCAGCATCTCTGGCTGAACATCAGTGGGAGCTCTAGCATTCTCATGGATCCCAAGGAATTCATCAATTCTTTCAGGGGTAATAAAAACTGTCTTACCCCGTACCCAACTTCTGCCATACTCATCCGCTCCTTCCTCTCCAAACTTCTCTTCCATATTTACAATAAATTCCCTAACCAGAGCTATATTGAATCTGAATGGAAAGGTTAGGGACTTGAGCAGGTTTACCTCTGTGAGAAGCTGAATGATTGCTGTTGACCTGTACTTGTCTAGGTCCAGCCTCTTCTCTGACACAATATGCTTCCTCTCAACAGCACTCCAGGATTGAGAAGCACTCCTATTTCTGAACCAAATACCTCCCACGGTGGTTGCAGTTGTGTCTACCAATGCAGGTCCTCTCACAGACGGTTCACCAGGAGAACCTGCATTGTCTTCACTTGATTCTTCTTCTTCACTACTGGAGACTGGGACTAGGATAGGAGCTTTTCCTTTGTCTGATGGAGGGGGAGGATGTGCTGCAGCAGGTTCTTGTTCAGGAGACTCAGCTACTGTTTCCTCCCCTTCACCCACAATGCCTGGGGACATAACAAGAGTTCTGCACCCTTCTTCTGCAGAACCTGCTACAGCATCCGCTGTAGCATGTTCTTCTTCAGAGACTTCCTCAGCCACAGCCTCTTCAGATAGCACAGCGGTACTGGAGACAGGTTCTCCGTCACGTACCAGGCGCCTCCTTTTCTGCGATGTTCCTTCGTGTGGGAAGGGCTCGCTGTGCGACACAGGGAGAGGTGCTGGTTCCCACACCACCACATCCAGTTGCTGAGTAGGGGCTTCATTGCGCGACTTGGTCCTTCTTTCAGACCTGCCTTGTCGGTCTGCTGCCAGATTCTTCTTCAACCCGCGCGTCTTCATCATTGTAGCTAGATTACAGACGGTTTGAGGAGCGTACAGAGGATGATCGGCAATGATTTTGGGAAGCGCCTTGCACCTTGTCTTTGCCCTAGAAAACGATTTACCCGTTATTTTCTTTTCCATTTTGAAGTTGTTAGATCACGTGCCTCACATGTGCCTTCTCCCAACATTAGCAACCAAAACATGTGAACAAGCTTAGTCTGACCAGGTTGCTATAGTAGACGCGAGCTGGTTCACCTACTCATTTTAGACGACAACTTTGCTCAGAGGATCCTTTAGAGGTTCTGGTGAGGATTTCTTCACCCACACCTGAGATAAGCTAGAGTTTCTCCTCTTCTGACCCTCCAGCCTCCTATCTCTTCGTTTGTCATGTTTGGGTTTCCATACTTGTAAAACATGTGGTTTTCCCTTGTCTTTAGCAATCCAGTGCCCTTGTGCAGCAGTCTTAGCGATCCTCCTCTGCGATTCTTTCCAGCAAAGAGTTTTTCCCGAAGCAGCATGATACGGAGTCTTTATGCAGCATGTGTTGGTTCTGGATTTTGCTCCCTCTTTTCAACTGGGGAGGTTCTGTGCTGCTGCTTCAGATTGGAGGTAATCTTCTGATTCCCAACATTTGTACAAGAACCCCTTTTATTCTGAGCCTTTTGCTTTGTTTTAGAAGAATGATGTGCCCGGTGCTGCAGCATCCTCTTGTTCACATGTCTAGTTCCATCTTTCTCTGCAGGTTTTGAAGAGTCATCTGAATTATTCTTTTCATCTATCACAGCATCCGAGGCTTTAATGAAAACTGTCCCTCTAGAGCTTTCTTCACCAGTATACCCAAGCCCTGTTCTTTCTTTTCCAAGTCTTTGGTAGGACAGAATTTCGTCCAAGATATTTTTTCTGAGAATCAGCTTTCTTGGCGGTTGCTGGGAAAGAGCCAACAGTGATCTGTCTTCCAGAGTCTTCCCTTTTCAGTATGGTAACTTGACTATCGGATGAGAAGAGACATTTCCTTCGTTCTTCTTCCAAGAGATTGACTCTGTCAGTCAATGCTTGATTGGTCTGAAGTACTGCCTCACACTGTTTGAGTATCTTCCCCAGATAGTCAACAAGGCTGTCAGATGAGTCTTCTTCATCTTCACTTTCAGATACTTCAATCCCATAGTGAAATTCTTCCTTCTTTAGCTCTTTGAGGTTGAAATCTGATACACTGGTTAGCACAACACAGTTTTCTTCATCACTTTCCTCAGAATCACTCCATTTTGCTGTCATTGACTTGCTGTTCTTTTTCTCTGAGCTCTTGAGGGGTTTGCTTGGACAGTCAGCCTCAATATGTCCATACCCTTCACAGTTCCAGCATTGGACTCCCTTTTTCGTGTCTTTCCTCTCATCTTCATTCTGAGAAGGTTCTTTCCCTTTCCTTTTATTTTCTCCACCTCTTCTGAATTTTCGTGAGGATGAGCTTTGCTCAGTTCTTGAGTCCATGTTCTTCAGGAGCTTTCCAACTTTCTTGACAAGCATACCCAGTTGATCATCTGGACTTGCCTTCTTGGCTTCTATTTCAGCTTTTAGACCAACATTCTTATCCTTAGAAGTGATGTCTTCTTTAACCAGTTTCATCTCAAATTGTTTGAGAGACCCCATCAACTCTTCCAACCTCATGAATCTGACATTTTGAGCTTCTTCAATGGCCGTCACTTTCATGTCAAATTTTGTGGGCAGCGATCTGAGAACCTTTCTAATCAGCTTCTCTTCGGGGATAGGTTCACCAAGGGCATGGGCTTCATTTGCAAGATCGTAGAGTTTAGCATTAAACTCAGTGACAGTCTCCTCTTCCAGCATTCTCAAATTCTCAAACTGTGTGGCAATGATCTGGAGTCTTGACAGCTTCACTCTATCAGTTCCTTCACGTGCAGTTTGCAAAATTTCCCACGCTTGTTTGGCCATGTCACAATTCGATATCAACCTGAAATTGTTAGCATCAACTGCAGCAAAAATTGCATTCAGGGCCTTTGAATTACCAGTTGCTGCAGCTCCCTCTTCAGCAGTCCATTGTTCTTCAGGCTTTATCCGTGTGACTCCTTGTTCATCCATGGTGATTGGGGGAGACCACTGGACCACTATTGCTCTCCAGGTCTTCTCATCAATGGCCTTGAGAAAGGCTTTCATCCTAGCCTTCCAATATCCATAGTTGCTTTCTTCCAACAATGGGGGTCTGCTTGTACTATGTCCTTCCTTCATTGTCGTGGCTTCTTCAGAGACACTGTAGGATCTTTTTACTGTGTGTTGAGCTCCCGCTCTGATACCAATTGAAATACGCAGTGTCTCAGTTCGACAGATTCGTGAACAAGCAGTTGCTGCAGCACACTCTTGTTCAATCGGAAATTGTCTCAGCAAACAATGAACAAGACAAAAGTTTGTTCACCCAGTTCGGCCAATTGCCTACGTCTGGGGAGGACTATTCTCCAGTCCTCAATCCACTCAAAACAAAGGTCTCCAAGTACACTCGGTTACAACTCACGCAACCTATGCTACTCAACCTTGTGTGGATCACTCAACATAATCAGAACAAGCTCTGACTTGTGTCTGCACACCCTCTAAAATATGTCAATTTAGAATAGCTTCAGACTTCTCAAAGAATTCAGCCTATTCTAAACTACACTCACTCAGCAGGGTTGCTGTAGCAACTGCTGTAACACACAGCTGAAGCACAATTTGTCCGCGTCGCTCCAAAGCCTTCCGCCGAGCCGTTCGAACGATTCCACGTGCGCTGCACACTCTGGAATACTCCCCCTCACTCAGTGACCACCTGCCACTAGCGAGTACTGCCGCACGACACTTGACCGAGCCAACCACCCGTCAGTTCTTCCGCGGCTGTCCTTGATCAACCAACAAGCACCAAGCTCTGAATTGGCTTCCAGATCAAGCTCGAATCAGACTCTGCAAGTCCTGATTCCCTTCTGCTTCTATCACCACAGCTCTGCGCTCACCCTCTGCTCTCAGGTGATGATCGAAGAATTCGTCCGTTACAGACCAAAATTGCTCTCTCTGAATTCTGTGTATGCACTCGTGTATCCCTCATCTTCGATCAACCATTCTGCTCTAAACCTCTTCTTCTTAAATAGCAGCACCAGCTTTAAGCAATGACCAGGTTTAGGCAATGTCCCAAAGAGAACAATTATCTCCTAAAATCTAGAAGATTAGATTTGATTTTTATCTCCAATGCAAATCTCCTTCTCTGACTAGTAAACCTCATTGGAATATACTCCACAGCATATTAGAAATTCTTCAGATGCTCTTCGCAGAGTTTCCAGCCCTTCTAGACACGCTCAGGTTGCTGCTGCTTCTCGGACAGATGATGCAGCCAGTTGAACAAGCTCCTGCTGTAACATCCCCTGCTGCAGCTGCTGCTAGTTCACTTCTGCTGGACTGCTTGTTTATTTGAGCTGTAGCAACTCCTTGTTCACTTGTTCTGGTTTTGTCAAACACTGCCATACTACATTATCAAGATGCATAATCAATAGCAAGCAAGATTTATTGATATCCATTAGATGAAGGGAAAGGTCCCATAAAGTCTATGCCCCAAATATCAAACACTTCATCAACAATTATCGGCATTTGTGGCATCTCATTCCTAGTAGATATATTTCCTACACGCTGGCATCTATCGCAATGTTTACAATGGTTATACGCATCCTTAAACACATGAGGCTAATAAAAACCACAATCCAGAATTTTCCTAGAGGTTCTACGAGGTCCGAAATGGCCTCCACAAGCATGCTCATGGCAGAAATTAAGCACAGAATGTATATCATCATCCGGGACACATCTTCTAAGTATTTGATCAGCCCCAATCTTCCATAAAAAAGGATCATCCCACATATAAAATCGAGAATCATGCTTGAGTTTCAATCTTTGAGGTCTAGAGAAAGAAGGGAGGAAATTTACCTCCTATTAGGTAATTCACTATGTGAGCGTACCATGGCGCTTTATCCTGCACGGCGTAGAGATCCTCGTCGAGGAATGTCTCTGTGATGGCTATCGGCTCCTCCTTTGTGACAATCCTACTCAAGTGGTCGACCACCGTGTTCTCCATCCCCTTTTTGTCTTTTATTTCCACATCGAACTCCTGGAGTAGTAAGATCCATCTTATCAACCGAGGTTTGGACTCCTTCTTCGACAATAGGTACCTAATCCCTGCATGATTAGAAAATACAATGACTTTAGCACCAAGTAAATAGGGACGAAACTTCTCTAATGCAAACACTACGGCCAGGAGCTCTTTCTCCGTAGTGGAGTAATTCTTTTACGCCACGTCTAAGGTCCTCGAGGCGTAGTAGATCACCACTGGTTTTTTCTCCTTCCTTTTCCAAGGACAGCCCCTACGGCTTAGTCCTCGAGGCTTAGTCGCTCACGTCACACATGATTTCGAAGGGATGCGTCCAATCGGGTGCTTGGATGATGGGTGCACTAGTCAATGCGTGTGTAAGCTCATCAAACGCTTCCTTGCATTTTTCTGAAAATTCAAAAGGAACATCTTTTTGCAAGAGGTTAGTCGATGGCAGCGCCTTCTTAGAAAAATCTTCAATAAAACGACGATAGAAGCCCGCATGCCCAAGAAAAGACATAACATCACGCACATTCAGAGGGTAAGGAAGACTAAAAATCAAGTCTATCTTTGCCTTGTCTACCTGAATTCCCTCTTGCGACACTATATGTCCTAGCAACACACCATGTGTGACCATGAAATGACACTTTTCATAATTCAAAACAAGGTTCATCGACACACATCTCTCCGGCACCTTGTTCAAATTCTCTAAACACGCATCAAATGTGTCACCATGTACAGTGAAATCATCCATGAATACCTCAATGAAACTACCTAACATGTCAGAAAAAATACTAGTGACCAACCTTTGAAAGGTTCCCGGTGCATTGCATAAACCAAATGACATACACCTAAATGTAAATGTACCAAAAGGTAAAGGTAGTTTTCTCTTGATCCTCAGGAGCTATGGGGATCTGATTATATCCCGAAAAACCATCAAGAAAATAGAAAAATGGCTTACCTCCCAGCCTATCCAACATCTGATCAATGAAAAGGAGGGGGAAGTGATCCTTACGAGTGACTGCATTCAGCTTCCTATAGTCGATGCACATCCTCCATCCATTCTGAATTCGCTTGGTCACCATCTCGCCGGCTGCATTTTCTTGCACTGTTATGCCGGTCTTCTTCGGGACCACATGTACTGGACTCACCCATGGGCTATTTGAAATAGGATAAATGATGTTAGCGTCTAATAATTTCTGAATTTCTTTTCTTACCACTTCCATCATTATCGGGTTGAGTCGGCGTTGTGGTTCTCTCGACGGTTTAGCTCCCTCTTCCAGCAAGATCCTATGCATGTAAACTGTGGGGCTGATTCCTCTAATGTCGCCGAGTGTCCGTCCAATTGCTTGCTGGTTGTTTTTCAAAAGCTTGACGAGGCTGTGCTCTTGCTCCAGCTCCAGCCCCTTTTTGATAATCATCGGTAATGTGTCATCCTTTCCCAAGAAGGCGTACTTCAAGTGCTCCGGTAATGGTTTTAGCTCGATGATTGGGGCCTGCACAAAAGAAGACAGCAAGGTATTAGTTTTATATAAACTGATCTGATTAGCTTCATACCATGGTGTCAGCGGGCGTGATACTTCTAATTGCCCGAGGGCTGCCTGCACTAACTCCCTCAGCTCGTATGATTCATCCGGTTGGAAGATAGATTTTTCCAGCGCAATCTAGAGTCCATCATCTCCACAGGATGGGTTCACTTCACTCACAATGTCATCCACGACATCAATAGCTTTTACTGTGTTGTGCTCCGGTGGATGCCTCATTGCTTTGAAGATGTCAAACTCTACTACCTCATCCTCGACTCGCATGGTTAGCATGCCGGTATCGCAATCAATCTTCATCCTCGAGGTCTTCAAAAAGGGCGTCCTAGCAGTATTGGTGGGCTGTCGGCTAGGTCTCCACCATCCATTTTTAAGACATAAAAGTCTGCCGAAAACACAAGCTCCCCTACCTGCACTAGTACATCTTCGATAATACCCTCAGGTTGCTTACACGATCTATGTGCCAACTGAATAGTTAGTCCGGGAGGTTTCAAAGGTCCAATACGCAAGCATGAGTAAATAGAATGTGGTAAGACATTGATAGAAGCTCCTAGGTCCAGCATACAATTACTAATGCGAATGCTACCAATCGTGCAAGGAATAGAAAACACACCCGGGTCTCCGCATTTCCTAGGCAATGATCTCTGAATAACTGCGGCTACATGAGCATTAAGGGTTACCTTTTCCAGCTGTGATGATCGACGACGGTTTGTGCAAAATTCCTTGAGAAACTTAGCATAGCAAGGTATTTGTTTGATGGCCTCCAATAAAGGGATGTTGATTTCCACCTTGCTGAACAAGTCCCACACTTCTTGATCTATCTCTTGCCTCTTAGGGGTATTGACCTGCATAGGAAAAGGCAAAGGAGGGTCAGAAGGGCAATATTCAAAATCTGAGACAGACTTACCCGAGCTAGGTGAAGACATTAGGGGCGCGCCTGGCTAATGTTCTCTTGAGGCGCTTGATCCTCTGAGTCCATTTTCTTTGATGCCTCTTCTGCAACCTGGATCACCTTCCCATGCCTCAGGGTCATTACGCTCACATTTCCCTTTGGGTTCTGAATTGTTTGGGAAGGCAGCTTGCCAGTGTCGCCCTTCATCTCATACACCGTGGAAGCTAGCTGCGACATCTGCTTGGTTAGCTTGGCTATTGCTCCATCAGTCTTGGCCTAGTTTCATTGCATGGTATTCTCCAAGTCCTTGAGCGCCTCTTCCCATGACTTACCAGTGCTCGAGGCTGCTTGGTGGAAATTCTTCCTTGGGTACTGATTATTTTGGTTATTGTACCTCTCCTGTTGTTGGAATGGGGGCCGGTAGGGCTGGCCTTGATTCTGATTTTGAGGTTGCCCTTAGTTCTGGGCTGGGGGCTGCTGAATTCCTCCCTCGTTTCTCCAGCTAAAGCCATTTGCTGCCAGCCCAAACTGCCTCTGCTGCGGTGGCCTGTTGTTGAAGTTCTGATAATTGCCTACCGCGTTGACATCCATTATTTCATCCTCTTGGAGTGTAGGGCACTCATCTGTTCTGTGGTTGGCAGCACGGCAAAACTCACAAACCTTCATTGTGCTTGCTTGGCTCACTGACATCCTCTGGATAGTCTGCTTCAGCTCCTTGATCTCCCTCACCAGCTAGCTATTATTTGGCTCTACTTGAGACACATTCCTTGTTTTCTCATCCCTTCGACTCGTCTGCTCTCAAAACCTTGCTCTCTCTGCGGTATTGGTGAGCAAATCACGTACTTGTCCGGGTGTTAGATTGAGAACGGTGCCACCAGCTGCGGCATCTAAGAGCATCCTCTCAAGAGGTCTCAATCCATCTAGCAGATATTCCACAAGCATCTTCTCCGGAACACCCAAATTGCAACAGCTTTGTTCCAATGCATTGAACCTCTTCATATAGTCATACATTGACTCACTCGATCCTTGCTTGATCATTAATAACTCTCTTCTGACTTGAGTCGCTTTAGCAGGAGGGTAATATTTGTTGAGGAACTTTCTCTGCATTTGATCCCAAGTTCTTATACTACCTGAAGGCAAAGAAACAAACCAAGATTTCGCTAGGTCAGTTAAACTCAAAGGGAACACTTTTAATTTGAACCTGTCTTCAGAGGCTGCGTATGGTCTCAATGTTTGGCAGATTCCGGTGAACTCTTGTAGATGCCTCGTCGCAACTTCTCCCGGTAATCCTCCAAACTTGCGCAGATGGTGCACCACTGCGGTTTTGATTTAGAAGTTGTCCTCTTCCGGGTCAGTGTTGATGCACCATGGCTGGTTATGGAATGTGGGGGCTGAAAGCTCCCTCATGGTTGGCTTGTGACGAGGCGGCTGCCTATGTAGTTGCTGAAGTGGTGGCTGCCCGTTCTGATGACGCGCATATGGTTGAGGTGGGGCATAATTATCAAACTCATTCATCCTTCCACCTCTACCATTGTGTCCTCCCTGGAACTCCATCCTCTGACGATTAGCTCTTTGCATTTAATTGAATACCCGTTTCGGCTCGTCTAGAATGGTGGGATTACCTGTGGGGGCACTTCCGCATAGAATTGGTCAGAGGCATGGTCGCCCTGGACACTCTGGTGGGAACTTCCTGCATGGGACATACTGAAAAAGCAAGAGAAATGCAAAAACAGAAAAATACTGGAAAAAAAAACAAAATGCAAAATATGAAAAAAAACTAAACAATTCAAAACGGAAGTGTAAACGGTCTCGGAATGCTAAAAAACGAAGGAGCTCACAGTTGTGAGTCCTGACCGGTGACCCGTTCCGCTCAGAAAAAGGTCTTCGGATCTCCAATCGGACTCCAGTGACACTATTCACACCCCTCGCCGGAAGCACTATTCATCAGGGTTTAGATTCTTTTTTTTATCTGCACCACAAAAAGTAAAACAAAGCAACAACAAAAAAAATAAAGTTCAAACCGTATACTGAATGTTGCTCTCCCAACAAGGGCGCCAAAAATCAGCTATAAAGTTATATTTATAATCTCCTGTTAACACTCAGCAAGCGGTAAGCAGGGTCTAACCCACGAGAGAACAATCAGCTATAAAGTTCTACTAATTAATTGTCACAATGAAAAGAGGGTTGCAGAAATAACGTTTGTTGTTATCAAATTCAGAGAAAAATCAGTTCAGGGATATGCATTGCAACTGGTAATCATCGATTGTGACGTGCATCAATGAGTAAACTACCGTTCCTAGTCTAATAATCCCGCTAGGGTAATGCCGAGTCTACTGTTCTACCTAATCTCAACCGCTAGGTTGTCGAATAGGGTTAACGATTACTCGATCAACAACACCGATTAGGTTACACAGCTAGGCTTAGCTAATAGGGAAGTCAATCCATTATCATGCAGTAGACATCAACTTAGTTTCATCGCTAGGATACGCTAACTTGATAATCAGAGCATGCAAATCAAACGAAGAACAGGAATTTACTGAGTTGACTTACGAAACATAAATATCTCAAACCGTACATTGCAACACAAAACCTCCAAACTGAAATTAAGGGTTTAGCTACTACGAGTCATCTAAAACAATGGAAATAAACTGAGTTTAGGAATAATACAGTAGCGGTGAATAGTAATCTGCGTGAACAGCAACTCCGGCAGTGAATAGTAATTCCGGCCATGAATAGTGATCCGCCTCGAAATCCGCACATAGTGGCCGCTTCTCTGAATTCGTCTTCTGGGTTCTTGTGCTGAAGATTCTCTCTAAGAATTGATGCTCAATTGTGTTGTGGCAGGTCTGTATTTATAGGATGGAGAGACTTCTAAATCTTGAAAACTTCTAAATCTGATTTTAGGCTGTAGGCCCAATGCTGACGTCAGCAATTGCATTCCGCTCCGGATGAAGACATTAGTCGCGCTCCCCATGAAGACATTAAATACGCGCTCTAAGAAGACATTAACTCTGCTACAGTGTGCTTCCGGCGCGGTAGTCACTCCATTGTCATAGACTCGCTTTTGTGACCTTTTATACCTCCAAATCTCGTCTAGACGTAAACTAGAGAATTGTAGCCCCTTGAGTTAGCTTTCCAACAAGGTATAACACGCCTCAATCGGATCAGAATCATGTGTTCGGCGAGCCTTCGACTATGGATGGGTCAATCTGCCCAGATTTGCTTATATCCATCCAAATGCGCAATAAGGTCTAAGCGGTCTTGATACCCCTGCGATGCGAAACACTACTGATAGAGCCTATTTATACGCGCTATTTAGAACCTAACACTATGCTTGTTTGTATTATTTTGTGTACAAGATTACTGGTTTCCGGTGTTTTTGTATTTCAGGGCGAAACGAGGGCCTAAGTCGGATACGCGCTAACAGGCAACGTTTAAGGAGCGCAACACACAGCCTGCGGAGCTAGCAGCGCAAACAGGATAGGAAGTGGCAGAGTCGACTACGGTGCGCAGACCGATTGCGCTAACCAGTGTGTGCAGTGCGCCATGCGCAGAATATTGGTGTTTCCAAATCTGAGACACCATCAGATTTGGAAGTTGCCAAGGCCGTCCTTGGGCCTCATGAGCAGTATATAAAGAGAGGAAGGCTAGGTAATCATCATGACATACCACGACACACAGAGAAACAGGAGAGAGAGGCGGAACTGAAAAACACACGAGCCTACTGAGAGGACCTGCGCTAGCCAACTGCTCCAGCCGAGACACTGCAACCTGCACGCACCTGCTTGTTACTGTTTTCTTGGATACTTTAGCATTATTTACTATTTTATGATGTTTACTACTAGCATGTCTAGCTAAACGCTTTGTATCGGTTGGGCATGATTCTATGAGTATTTCCTTTGAGACTTGTGCTTAATGCATAGTTTGTTGCTTGTATTAATTCTGTGCACACGGTTGACAGCTAGTTGCATGAGTAGGGGAAGCCTTGAACCGCAATCTTACTCTTGTTACTTGTTTGTTATATGTTAAACTAGTTGGTAGCTTGACGGTGACAACTAGGAGTAACGCGCTAGGATAATCAGTTGCTATTGTGACAGGATTCGTAGCTGCTTAGACTAGTTTCAAGAATTAATAGCTCATGAACTTTGATCGGAACATGCGCACATGTTAGGAAGCCTTGATCGGACACTAACTTCAGTAAATCGAACTATAGACGTTTAGAGTCGATGATAAGGAATACATTCATAGAGCATTGTCTGCGCCGATACTTTTCATAGTCATAGTACTTAATCTCTACTTCCTGCGCACGTCTAGTGCAATTCCTGCGTTAACTATTATTTATTTGCGCACCTGCGCAACCCAATCACTCACACCCCAACTTTCCTAAGTGTAGGTTACTAGTTAGAGCTAATCTACTTGCTCCCTGTGGAATCGACCCTGACTTAGCCGCTATACTAAGTGGAGAAGGAAGGAATTAATTTGACGCGCACAACGACGCGTGCATCAAATTTTGGCGTCGTTGTCGGGGAGCAACATAGATAAGCTTTAATTAGCTTTAATTTCCTTTTACAATAGTTAGTTATTTCTGTTTGCTTTATTCTCGTTGTTGTTTCTGACAGCGCGCAATCAACATCAGCCTGCGCAACCTTGAAACAGTTGCGCTGAGCAGATTCTAGTTGCGCACTGACAGACGCGACAGCTTAGTTGTCTTTTAATTTCGTTTTCTTTGAGGTTTAGAACAGGTTATGGAGGATAACAGTGTCGTTGGAGACAACTTAGGAGACCAAACCCCAGACAATGCAGGAGCAGATAACCGCGCAGTTCGGTTCAGAGAAGAAGTGCAGCGCGTAGTTGAAGCAAGGATGGCCGCTGAAATGTATAATGCGCCACCCGCGCGACAAGTTGCGCCACCCGCTGAAATGTCAGCCCCAATCACGGTTAACCAGCCATGGTGCATAGTGCTTCCACCAGACGGTCATTTTAAACTAAGGAGCTCGCTCATTCATCACATGCCCAAGTTCCACGGGATGAACAACGAGAACCCTGTCAAACATGTGCGAGAATTCCTAGTCATTTGCGAGAACATGAAGGCCGAAGGGGAGAGCGACGAAGCGCTGAAGATGAAAGCGTTCCCATTTTCACTGTGTGACACGGCCAGGCATTGGCTGATGAGCTTACCAGCAGGATCAATTCACACATGGGAGCAGCTGCAGAAGAAGTTCTTGGACAAGTTCTATCCCGCTGCAAAGATCGCGCTACTCAGGAGGGAGCTGGCCGCACCTAGGCAGAGCGCAGGAGAATCACTATCGGAGTACTATGAGCGTTTCAGGGAGCTGGAGGCTAACTGCTACAATCACGGCCTACCTCAAAATGTGCTGATAGAGAATTTCCTGAATGGATTGCTACCCATGGAGCTGAGATTATTAAATGCATGCACCGGAGGCGACATTTGCAACATGTACCTAGAGGACGCGTGGCAGCTGATAGAAGACTATGCCGGACAGGTAAGACATCAGCTAACACTTGAAAATAGTCGTGCTCGTTCTGTGCATCAGGTAGAAACAAGCGTTGAGATAAAGGAAATGAAGGCCATGCTGCAGAAGTTGATGCATGCGCAAGGAGCGCAACCAGCTACGCCAAAGGCGTGCGAGTTCTGCGCATCCACTGAGCACAAAATCGATGCGTGTCCCACACTTTTCGAGGAATCAGGAGATGTCAATGCTCTAGGAGGATGGGATAATAGAGGGCCACAGAGGCAGAATCAGCCGCGTTTTGGACTAGCCGCAAATGGGTTCAGATGGAAGGAGGAAAACAATTTCCAGAGGCAGTCCGCGGACCAGCGCGCACCACAGCAGACGCAACAAGCTGCGCCCTACAATCCACCGCATCGCCGCACTGACGCACCAGCGCAGAACAACCAGCAACCGAGGCGATCCTTAGAAGATATCGTGGGGCAGCTAGCAGACACAGTGCGCAAGAATGATGAGAAGTATGACAAGAGGTTCGAGTCCATTGAAAAGTAGCTATCACAAATCGCTACCACGGTGTATGAGCTGAAAAAGAGCGATGGCAACCTGCCTTCGCAAGTGATCCAGAATCCCAAGGGAGGAGTCAACGCAGTGACACTGAGGACTGGGCGCACGGTAGGAACAGAGCAGACCGCAAAGGCGCCCGCGCAACCAGTTGCGTAAGCTCCAGATCCAGCAGAGCCAGATGCGTAACCAGAAGCGCCAGCCACAAGCCAGCAGGGCGAGGCACCAGGTATGGCGCAATCAAAAGACAAAGGCATGAATCGTACTAACATACCTGCACCTTTCCCTATACAGGCACCATCGGCTAGGAAGGAAGCGCTTGATAAGGAGCTCTACGAGTTATTCAGTAAGGTGGAAATAAACATTCCCCTTACTGAGGCAGTTCGGCAGATTCCTAGGTACGCCAAGTTCTTAAAGGAGCTGTGCACAAACAAGAGGAGGAAAGGCGAGTGCGCACAGGTAATGCTAAATGCGCAGGCCTCAGCGATCGTGCAACATAAGGTACCACCTAAATGCCGAGACCCAGGTACGTTCACCATCCCATGCACTTTAGGTAAGACCACAGTGAGCAATTGCATGATTGACTTAGGCGCATCTATAAATGTGCTTCCCTATTCCCTATATGCGTCATTGCGCCTTGGACCACTAAAGCCTGCAGGTCTCAGCATTCAGCTAGCAGATCGGTCGTGCAAGCAACCGACGGGCATGATCGAGGACGTCCTTGTCCGAGTAGGAGAGCTGGTGTTCCCAGCAGATTTCTATGTCCTAGAAATGGAGGGTGAGTCGAGCAAAGGCAGTGCGCAGATCCTACTGGGAAGACCATTTCTGATGACAGCGCGCACAAAGATAGACGTGTGGAGGGGTACGCTCTCAATGGAGGTCGATGGCGAGGAGATTCATTTTAACATATTCAAAGGGATGCAGCACCCTCATGAGGACGCCACAGTGCACGCGATGGACAGCATAGATGACTTGGTTGCAGATGCGCAATGTGCAAGCGCAGCAGAAGAAACTGAGACACTGGCACAGGCAGAGTTGGATGCGCAAGAGGATGAGCTGAGTAGTGCTGAACCAGCATCCAGACAGGTACATGATATAGTTAATGTCTGCACTGCTAATAAAATCTTGCCCTCTATTGAACAGGCACCCAAGGTCGAGCTGAAGCAACTCCCAGAGCACCTTAAATACATATTCTTGGGAAATGTGGACACCCTGCCAGTAATCATAAAGAAAGGATTAGAAGAGGAGCAGGAGGCGCGATTACAGAAGGTGTTGCGCAAGAACCAGCGCGCTATAGGATGGACACTTGCTGACCTGCGCGGAGTGAGCCCGGACGTATGCATGCATAGGATTCTATTGGAAGATGGTGCCAAACCATCCAGGGAGCCTCAGCGCAGATTGAACCCGAATATGATGGAGGTGGTGCAGAAGGAGATCCTGAAGCTACTTGACGCAGGAGTCATTTACCCAATCTCGGACAGCAAATGGGTAAGTCCAGTGCACGTTGTGCTGAAGAAAGGAGGAATCACAGTAGAAGAGAATGCGCAGGGCGAGCTAGTTCCCAAGCGCATACAGACTGGATGGCGCATGTGAATCCTCTAAAGAAAGCTTAACTCAGTCACGCGCAAGGATCATTTCCCGCTACCCTTCATGGACCAGATGCTAGATCGATTAGCGGGGAAGCCTTACTTTTATTTCTTGGACGGGTACTCAGGGTACAATCAGATACCCATTGCTGCGGAGGATCAGGAGAAAACCATGTTCACCTGCCCATTCGGTACTTTTGCGTTTCGGCGCATGTCATTTGGGCTGTGTAACGCGCCAGGTACGTTCCAACGTTTAGTCATGAGCATCTTTTCTGATATGATTGGTATATGCATAGAAGTGTTCATGGATGATTTTACTGTATACGGAGGTACCTTTGACGCATGCTTAACTCATCTTGATAAGGTCTTAGCGCGCTGCATTTCAAAAAACCTAGTGCTCAATTATTAGAAATGTCATTTCATGGTATCGCATGGTGTAGTACTAGGACATATTATCTCGCAGGAGGGAATCAAGGTAGATAAGGCCAAAATAGATCTTATTGCTAATCTGCCTTATTCCACTAACGTGCGCGATGTGAAATCATTCCTTGGGCATGCTGGGTTTTACAGGCGTTTCATAAAAGATTTTTCTAAGATTTGTATACCCCTGTCTAACCTTTTGCAAAAGGATGTGTATTTCGAATTTACTGATGAGTGCAGGGCCGCGTTTGATAAGCTGAAGGAAGCGCTGACAAGTGCGCAAGTGATGCGCGCACCAGACTGGAACCTACCGTTTGAACTGATGTGTGACGCAAGCGACTATGCAGTAGGTGCAGTCCTAGGACAGCGCGTGGACAAGAAGCCGCACGCCATTTATTATGCATCACGCACACTGGACGCTGCGCAGAGAAACTACACCACCACGGAGAAGGAACTTCTGGCAATTGTGTTTGCGCTGGAGAAGTTCCGCGCATATGTTCTAGGCGCCAGCGTCATCGTCTACACAGACCACGCAGCAATACGTTACCTGATGTCCAAGAAGGAGACTAAGCCGCGCCTGATGCGCTGGGTGCTCCTACTTCAGGAATTCGACTTGGAAATCAAGGATAAGAAGGGCACGGAGAACACAGTCGCGGACCACCTGAGCAAGATCGTGAAAGCAGAGGAGCCAGGACGAATCACGGAGACATTCCCTGACGAGCATCTGATGGCGCTGACAAGTAAGGTACCATGGTATGCACACATTGCGAATTACCTGATCACAGGTACGTTTCCTTCTCATTTCACTAAAACCCAATGCATGAGATTAAAGCATGAGTCCAGGTGTTACATATGGGATGATCCGTATGCTCAGAATAGGACCTGATCAGATTTTGAGGCGCTGCGTGCCTGACCATGAAATTAACTCTGTTTTGATGTTTTGTCATGCGCACGCATGTGGAGGACACTTTGGTCCAAAGCGCACGAGCAGAAAGATCCTGGATTGTGGATTTTATTGGCCGCACTTGTTTAGTGACTCGTATAACCACTGCAGGAACTGTGACAGGTGCCAGCGCACAGGAGGCATATCAGCGCGCAATGAGATGCCGCAGACGCCAATTCTAGTGGATGAAGTATTCGATATTTGGGGGATTGACTTCATGGGGCCATTTTCCCATCTTCCGGATATGAGTATATATTGGTCGCGGTGGATTATGTCTCCAAATGGGTTGAGGCTAAGGCCACCCGGAAGGATGATGGTAAGACGGTCGCTGACTTTTTGAGAAATAACATTTTTTGCAGGTACGGGGTGCCTAAGGCAGTCATAAGCGACCAGGGGACGCATTTCTGTAATAGGATTGTGGCGCAGGTATTCAAGCATTATGGAGTGCGCCATAAGACGTCCACCGCTTACCACCCTCAGACGAATGGCCAGGCTGAGGTTTCCAACCGAGAGATCAAGCGTATCCTGGAAAAAACTGTGAGACCGTCGTGCAAAGACTGGAGCCAGCGCCTTGATGATGCACTATGGGCATACCGAACTGCACATAAGACACCAATTGGGACTTCACCGTTTCGGTTGGTTTATGGAAAAGCGTGCCACCTGCCAGTGGAGTTAGAGCACAAAGCATACTGGGCATTGCGCGTTTGCAACCTGAACCTAGACGAGGCTGGTAAGGAGCGCGCATTTGACCTAAGCGAATTAGAAGAGCTGCGCCTGGTTGCATATGAGGGACTGCGCGATTACAAGGCGCGCACAAAGGCATTTCACGAGAAACACATCCTCAGACGCACTTTTGAGCCAGGAGACCAGGTACTATTGTTCTCCTCGCGCCTAAAGCTCATGCCTGGAAGCTGTGCAGCAAATGGACTGGACCATACACGGTTACCAAGGTTTTCCCCTACGGAACAATCGAGTTAGAAAACGAGCACCGGCATCGTTTTCAGGTCAATGGGCAGAGAGTCAAAAAGTATTTAGGAGAACCTTGGGATGGCACAGCGCGCGAAGTTGAATTGGCGGAGCCAGAGATAGCAGATGCGCAGGTTGCTGCGCCAGAGTCGCCACCAGATGCACCAGAGGGAGAACTGGGAACTATTGCTCATATTTCTTCTTCCTCTTTACCTAACTTCGCTACTTATGATTTATCACATACTTTTAACCATGCTGACCACCCTTCCGATCCTTTGCGTAGGAACAAGAAGAACGCAACACGCGCACTAGCGCGGAGTCACTCAGGAACAAGAGTGGGGGAGGTCGTTGGCACACTTTTACGCAAGTAACGAGGTACAGTCGAGCCAACGACGTTAAACAAAGGCACTTGTCGGGAGGTAACCCGATATGTTTTTCTTTCTTATATTCTTTGTTTTGCTTGCATGCATGTGTGCGCTCTCCGTTGCGCGTGAGCATGAGTCGTGGGGACACGTCTCTATTTAAGTGTGGGGGGGAGCGTTACATTTAGATTTCACGTTTTTTTGAGCTTTGTAGTGTAGCTTAGTTTAGTTGAAGAAAATAGTAGCAATGGTGCGCTTGTGTGCGGGTTGCGCACACTGTTCAGCTTGTATTGCTCTATTCATATTGCATTCGCTGCTATCAACTGTTTTAGTATTTTTTTTTCGTTTTTTCTGCTCCTGTTAATTGGGATATACAGGGGATGTGGAGTTGACAGAAACGCTCTAGAGAGGCGGTTAGTCGTTTTTGCTTCGAAGGTGAGGTATATGGTCGAGAGCGCTAGTGGAGACCGGTGCTTCGCGACCTTTGGAACAAGAGAGCGTGCTCAGCCACGCAGATGCCGAAGGCGAATACCCAAAGCGTGGCGAGGTGGGAAAACAGACCACCTTTCCTCTGGTAGTCGAGCTAGGGAAAGCGGGAGCGGGTGTAAACGCGTGCGCTGACCTGCGCAAATAGACCAAGGAGGAAGAGCGGAGAGTTGTTCCATAGCTGATATCTGGAGGCCGAGACTGGAACTGTTCTGGGAACATAGGAACCATAGATAAAGCTGTACAAAAAGAAAAAATACTAGCAGATGATATGCGCTACAAAAGAATTAGCATGCGCACAATTACATACCAGCGTGCGCACGTTCATAAAAAAATCATCAAGAAGGCTTGAGTTCTCAGGAAGTGCGCGGAAGAATCACGCACCGGAAGAAGCTTGCGCTATTAACCATATACCCATCCTCGGAGTAAAAGCTGACAACCCGGAGCCTATGAAGAGCTATCTCCCAGCCATCCGAAATGATCTTCATCCCAGCTGAGAGGTAACGAATTTCGAAATTATTATATTAAACTGTTGAAGGCAGATGCGCGCAGATGATAGAGTAGCGCAAGGTGAATGGTAGTGCAGATCGCGCCAGAGTGCAAGACTGTGCGCTAGACTCCAGAGAGGTAATTGTATCCGTGCTTGAGTGCTTATTCTGGACGAACAAGGGGCAAGTGTGGGGGGTTTGATAGAGCCTATTTATACGCGCTATTTAGATCCTAACACTATGCTTGTTTGCATTATTTTGTGTACAAGATTACTGGTTTCTGGTGTTTTTGTATTTCAGGGCGAAACGAGGGCCTAAGTCTGATACGCGCTAACAGGCAACGTTTAAGTAGCGCAACACACAGCCTGCGGAGCTAGCAGCGCAAACAGGATAGGAAGTGGCAGAGTCGACTACGGTGCGCAGACCGATTGCGCTAACCAGTGTGTGCAGTGCGCCATGCGCAGAATATTGGTGTTTCCAAATCTTGACACCATCAGATTTGGAAGTTGCCAAGGCCGTCCTTGGGCCTCATGAGCAGTATATAAAGAGAGGAAGGCTAGGGAATCATCATGACATACCACGACACACAGAGAAACAGGAGAGAGAGGCGGAACTGAAAAACACACGAGCCTACTGAGAGGACCTGCGCTAGCCAACTGCTCCAGCCGAGACACTGCAACCTGCACGCACCTGCTTGTTACTGTTTTCTTGGATACTTTAGCATTATTTACTATTTTATGATGTTTACTACTAGCATGTCTAGCTAAACGCTTTGTATCGGTTGGGCATGATTCTATGAGTATTTCCTTTGAGACTTGTGCTTAATGCATAGTTTGTTGCTTGTATTAATTCTGTGCACACGGTTGACAGCTAGTTGCATGAGTAGGGGAAGCCTTGAACCGCAATCTTACTCTTGTTACTTGTTTGTTATATGTTAAACTAGTTGGTAGCTTGACGGTGACAACTAGGAGTAACGCGCTAGGATAATCAGTTGCTATTGTGACAGGATTCATAGCTGCTTAGACTAGTTTCAAGAATTAATAGCTCATGAACTTTGATCGGAACATGCGCACATGTTAGGAAGCCTTGATCGGACACTAACTTCAGTAAATCGAACTATAGACGTTTAGAGTCGATGATAAGGAATACATTCATAGAGGATTGTCTGCACCGATACTTTTCATAGTCATAGTCCTTAATCTGTACTGCCCGCGCACGTCTAGTGCAAATTCTGAGTTAACTACTGTTTATTTGCGCACCTGCGCAACCCAATCACTCACACGCAAATTTTCGTAAGTGTAGGTTACTAGTTAGAACGAGTCTACTTGCTCCTTGTGAAATCGACCCTGACTTAGCCGCTGTACTAAATGGAGAAGGAAGGATTAATTTGACGCGCACAACGACGCGCGGATCATTGAGTTCATATTCTTCAGGAGTTTCCCAAGGTTCTTTACTAGCATACTCAGCTGATCATCTGGAGCTGGCTTCTTCACTTTTGTTTCTGCCTTCAATCCTATGTTCTCCTTAGGAGTAGGCTCTTCTTTAACTAGCTTCATCTCGAATTGTTTGAGAGATCCAACCAATTCTTCCAGCCTCATGTGTCTGACATTTTGAGCTTCTTCAATGGCCGTCACTTTCATGTCAAATCTTGTGGGTAACGATCTGAGAACTTTCCTAATCAGCTTCTTTTTAGGAATAGGTTCTGGAAGAGCATGGGCTTCATTTGCCAGATCACACAGTGTCGCATTGAAAACAGTAATCGTCTCCTCTTCTAGCATTTTCAAATTTTCAAACTGCGTAGCAATAATCTGTAATCTTGACAGCTTTACTCTATCAGTTCCTTCATGGGCAATTTGCAGAATTTCCCAAGCTTGCTTGGCCATATCACAGTTTGATATCAACCTGAAATTGTTAGCATCAACCGCATTAGAGATAGCATTCAGAGCCTTTGAATTACCAGTTGCTGCAGCTCCCTCTTCAGTAGTCCATTGTTCTTCAGGTTTTATCCGTGTAACTCTCTATTCATCCATGGTGATCGGAGGAAACCACTGGACCACGATAGCTCTCCAGGTCTTCTCATCAATGGCTTTGAGAAAAGCCTTCATCCTAGCCTTCCAATATCCATAGTTGCTTTCTTCCAATAATGGAGGTCTGCTCGTGCTCTATCCTTCCTTCATTGTTCCTTGACTTCTTCAGAGGCGATGTAGGATCTTTTACTCTATGTGTTGAGCTCCCGATACCAATTGAAATTCACAGCGCCTCTGATAAACAGATTTGTGAACAAGCTGTTGCTACAGCACACTCTTGCTCACCAAAAAACTGTTTCAGCAGGAAAGAACAAGGACAAGGGTTTGTTCACCCAGTTCAACCAAATTGCCTACGTCTGAGGAGGACTCTTCTCAATTCTCAATCCACTAATCTCAAGGTTTCCAAGTACACACGGTTACAACCCACGCAATCTATGCTACTCAACCACAAGTGGATCCACGTACACAATCAGAACAGGCTCTGACTTGTGTCTACACACCCTCTACTGATATCTATCTAGAATAGCTACTGTCTCCTCGAAACTCAGCCTATTCTAAACAATACTCAGATTCTGCAGGGTTGCTATAGCATCTACTGTAGCACACAGCTGATGCACAAACTGTCCGCGTCACTCCAAGCCTTCCGCTGAGCCGTTCAAACGATTCCACGAGCGCTGCACACTCTGGAATACTCCCCCTCACTCAGTGACCTTCTGTCACTAGCAAGAGCTGGCCTTCGATCAATTGCCTGAGTCCCTCCACTCCACAATTCCTTCGCGGCCTTCCTTGATCCACTAACAAGCACTGCTACTCTGAATTTGTCTCCAGATCAAGCTGTAATCAGACTCTGCAAGTCCTAATCACACACTGCAATAACCACTCAGCTCTGCGCTCACGCTCTACTCTCGGTGGTGATCGAATCTTCGCACGCACTCGAATCTCTCACTTGATCTTCTACGTATGCTCTGTGTATTCACTCTGTCATTCGATTCCCTACATAGCTCTGAAGAGTCTCCATTATATAGGTGCGTTTGATGCCATCATTATCAGGATTTAGCAATTCCCCTAGCAAGATCAATATCTCCTAATATTTAGGAGATTAAATTTGATTTGAGATTCAAATCTCCCACAATCAAATCTCCTACTTCAGCTAGGAAACTCCACTGGAATATTCTCTGCAGCAACTTAGAAACTCCTCTGATGCTCTTAGAAGGACTACGATGCCCTCTTTCCAAATATCCAGAAAGCTGCTACTCGGACAGACCCTACAGCCCTTCTGAACAAGCTCCTGCTATAGCTTTCTCCTGCTACAGCTGCTCCTTGTTCACAAGCACTGGACACGGCTATAGCAGCAACTTGTTCACTTGGTTGTCCACTTTAGCAGCAACTTGTTCACTTGCTTGTCCACTTGTGCTGGTTTTGTCAAACACTGCCATACTGCAACATCACATCCGTTCATGTTCATTACCGAAAACACTATTCACTCTATTTTTTGTATTAGTTCAGTTTCATGTTCTTAACTCATTGTAGTAGACTAAACTCAGTTTTTATTACATTCGATGGATGTTATGAGTAGCTAAACCTTTTATCAGTTTGGGGTTTTTCATTGCAACACTTGGTTTGTGATCAATGAACAGTTGATTTGATTTAGTGATTTACTACCTTTCTGTGAACTAAATGCTTTGATTATTAATTTAGTGGAGCTTAGCAGTTAAGCTAGATTGATATCGATTGTATTATTGCACCTGTTCGAGAACTTGGCTGTTAGAATAGGAAGAATACGGAGTCGACATATCTTTTGCCGGATTGTTGGACTCGGGCAGTATTCATTAGTTTTAGTATGTTGTTTGATCAATGATAACTAGTTGTAGTGTATTCCCTGAATTGATTTCTTTCCAATTGATAGACACTCTTTCGAAACAATTCTTCTTTTCATTTCTTCAAACTACCATTTGGACTCTTGATTACTTGGTCTCTTTAGGTTCGACCCTGCTTACCATTTACTAAGTGTTAACAGGTCTTATAAATATAAATTTGAGGCGCACAACGACGCGCTGTCACTCTTTGGCAGTCAAGTGGAGTGATGAAGATTCTAAAGGAAGTGAGGTGGAGAATTTTATTATTTTATCTATTTTATCCAATCTGATTCTAAAGATTCAATAAAGGAAGAGTTCAATTATGGGATTGAAGTGTCTGATAGTGAAGATGAGGAATCCATAGAAGAAAACCTGGTAGAAAATCTGAGAATCATCCTTGAAAAGTGCGAAGAAGCCTTACAAATAAACAGAGGATTGATTGACAGAGTGACCAGTCTAGAAGAAGAGCGTGAAGAGCTGCTTGACAAAATTTCATCACTCATTGAGCTTGTCTCTCAGCAAAAGGAAGAAGAACCCACTGCCGAGAAGAGTGATCCCAGCATCCTTCAACAAATATAAAAGATGCCTGAAGCTCAGAAAAATATACTGGATGCAATTCTTGCCTATCAGAGATATGGAGGAGGAAGAACGGGTCTTGGATACTCTGGTGAAGGAAGCACTGAAATAATTGTCTTTGTCAAAGCTACTGAAGCAGAGAACATCGGGAATCTGGAAAGCAGAAATAGTGATCAGCTGGAAACCAACTGTGAACAAAAAATCCAGAAACCTGTACAAAGGGTTGCTAAGCAACCGCCTGTAGCAGGAGAAGGTGCAAATGCTATTTCTTTGATCAAGAGGGTCATGTTCAGAGTAAATGCCCATTTTTGAAGAAGTATTGGAGACCTCAAAAATCAACTAGAATCGGAAATCGGAGGGAGAAACCAAAGTCTAAACCATACAGTTGTATGTCCTTCAGCTCTGCAAGACCGGTGAGGAACTACTGATATTCAAATGATCAAAGGATATTCAGAAACAATGATAGATAAACCCATTGGAGAAGGATGATCACAAAATGCTCTTGGGAAAATCAGGTGAGGCAACCTGAATATGCCAGAAGAAAAGAAAGTATGTTTGAACACAACAGTGGTCAGAAGCAGTCGAGATGCAACCCAACTCAAGTATGGGTGAGGAAAAAATCATCTAGGGTTCATGAGAAACCGCCTGCTGAAGTGTATGGTTCAAATCACTAAATGGTACAAGCTCAAGTTGCTATAGCAACCTGGCACAGAAAAGAAGCTTGTACAAGAATATTTGGTTGGTAAAGAAAGAAGGACACGTGCAAGGCCCGTGCAACTATTGAGAAGAAAAAGGCGGGTGAATAAATGTTTCTAGGGCACAATTGGTGAGCAAGGTCCGATGACTCCTACCCGAAGAACTCCAGCCATCACTGATCATAGCACAAAACTGACAATGGTGCGCACCCATGGATTGAAGAAAAGCTTGGCAGCCGCCCGACAAGCTAGTGGTAGAAGGGAGACCGAGTCTCAGCGCAGAACTACAGAACCGTGTCTTGATATGGTAATCTGGGAACCTTTGTGGTAGAGAGCTACATCATCAGGGGAACCCTCAAACAAGAAGAGGAGACTTGTGCGAGATGGAGTGTCAGTGTCCGAAGCAACAGCTGTTGAAGAAGAGTTAGCCGTTGAAATTGAAGAAGACTCCTCCAGAGGTGAACAAGCTCTAGAGGTTGATGCAGCAACCCAGCCCGTAGAAGAGCCCGGTAGAGCTGTAGTCACAACCCCTAGCTCAGATGAAGACTCAGAGGAGGCTTGGTCAAAGGAGCTGTCTGAATAAGAAATTGCTGAAGCTACTCCTCCACCTCCATCAGACAAAGGGAAGTCCCCCATATTCATTCTAGACTCAAGTAGTCAAGAAGAAGAGGTTTTTGTTGACACTGAAGGTGCTCACAGTGGCGAATCATGAAGAAGGCAATCTGAGATGCAGTCCACACTGCCAGAGATCAAGGAGGGCGTCACTATAGGAGGCATCTGGTTCTTGGGCTTGCATGCATCATAATCATGGGGAATAGTGGAAAGGGAGATTGTTGTGCCAGAAAAGAGAATGGTTCCTGGAAGATATAAGTCACCTGCAATCATTCAGCTCCTTCAAGAGGTAAATCTTTTGAAAACCTTGACCCTCCCTAAAAGGTTCAATAACCTATTGGTTAGAGAATTCTTGGTAAATATGGAGGAAGAATTTGATGTTGAAGATAGTTGTGAGTATGGAAGAAGTTGGGTGAGGGGCAAGCTAGTTGTGATCACTTCTGATAGAATAAATGATTATCTGGGGATAAGCAGTGAGTAAAGGCAACCAGCTAGTGTCAGCCGTGAAGTCCTGGCTAGTATTCTCACTTGAGGATTGTGCAGAACCTAGGCAGCACCGAACCTGAATGCCTCGGAGCTATCATCAAAGTATACACTGCTTTACAATCTAGGCATCAGGAACTGGATCCCCAGCTCACATAGAGGAAAGGTCAGCAGGGCATTTGGGAACCTCCTGTATACTATTGGGAAGAGAAGGAGAGTGAACATGGGGGAGTAATGTTTCACCAAATTTCTGCACATGCTGGTAGTACAAAATTTGTCCAGCGCATTGTGCTTCCATCCCTCATCTATCAAATGATTATTGCTCAGCATACGGAATTGAAGTCCATTACAGAAGGGATGTCAGAAGAATTGCAAGTGTTTGTGGTAGATCACAAACTTTTCAAGGGAAAGCACGTGGTGGACATAGAGCAAGAGGACCCTCTGCTGGTGGCACGTCCACCTATTCCAGCTACTGATGTGGACGAAGAAGCTCATGGTCCAACTATACATGTTGCACTTAAAGCCAGAATTGTGAGCCATCTCAAGACCAAGCTAAACCTGCTGACAGGAGAAGTGAAGAAAATCACTGCCAGAAGAGCTCATATCAGAAGCCTTCTAAGAGACCTAGAATATCCTAAAGAGGAAGTGAGGACCCGACAGAGGAAGAAGCTAGCTGAAGCTCCCCTATGTCATTTATGACAAAAAGAGGGAGAGAAGTCACTGATAAGATGATGAGATAAACACTATTTGAGAACTGAAAACCGAATTGATGTAATAAGTAGCTATTACTTTTTGTTTTTACAACCCTGTGTGGCTATGATGGAGCGTATTTATACGATCCATCGAGTGATTTATTCCCATTGTTTAGTTACATTTTGTGTGTGAAAGATTACTTCTTGGTAGTTGATGCACGCGTCGTTGTGCGCGTCAAATTAATTCCTTCCTTCTCTACTTAGTATAGCGGCTAAGTCAGGGTCGATTCCAAAGGGAGCAAGTAGATTAGCTCTAACTAGTAACCTACACTTACGAAAGTTGGGGTGTGAATGATTGGGTTGCGCAGGTTAACGCAGGAATTGCACTAGACGTGCGCAGGCAGTAGAGATTAAGTACTATGACTATGAAAAGTATCGGCGCAGACAATCCTCTATGAATGTATTCCTTATCATCGACTCTAAACGTCTATAGTTCGGTTTACTAATGTTAGTGTCCAATCAAGGCTTCCTAACATGTGCGCATGTTCCGATCAAAGTTCATGAGCTATTAATTCTTAAGACTAGTCTAAGCAGCTACGAATCCTGTCACAATAGCAACTGATTATCCTACCGCGTTACTCCTAGTTGTCACCGTCAAGCTACCAACTAGTTTAACATATAACAAACAAGTAACAAGAGTAAGATTGCGGTTCAAGGCTTCCCCTACTCATGCAACTAGCTGTCAACAGTGTGCACAGAATTAATACAAGCAACAAACTATGCATTAAACACAAGTCTCAAAGGAAATACTCATAGAATCATGCCCAACCGATACAAAGCGTTTAGCTAGACATGCTAGTAGTAAACATCATAAAATAGTAAATAATGCTAAAGTATCCAAGAAAATAGTAACAAGCAGGTGCGTGCAGGTTGCAGTGTCTCGGCTGGAGCAGTCGGCTAGCGCAGGTCCTCTCAGTAGGCTCGTGTGTTTTCAGTTCCGCCTCTCTCTTCTGTTTCTCTGTGTGTCGTGGTATGTCATGATGATTCCCTAGCCTTCCTCTCTTTATATACTGCTCATGAGGCCCAAGGACGGCCTTGGCAACTTCCAAATCTGATGGTGTCAAGATTTGGAAACACCAATATTCTGCGCATGGCGCACTGCACACACTGGTTAGCGCAATCGGTCTACGCACCGTAGTCGACTCTGCCACTTCCTATCCTGTTTGCGCTACTAGCTCCGCAGGCTGTGTGTTGCGCTCCTTAAACGCTGCCTATTAGCGCGTATTAGACTTAGGCCCTCGTTTCGCCCTGAAATACAAAAACACCGGAAACCAGTAATCTTGTACACAAAATAATGCAAACAAGCATAGTGTTAGGATCTAAATAGCGCGTATAAATAGGCTCTATCAAACACCCCACACTTGCCCCTTGTTCGTCCAGAACAAGCACTCAAGCACGGATACAATTACCTCTCTGGAGTCTAGCGCACAGTCTTGCACTCTGGCGCGATCTGCACTACCATTCACTTTGCGCTACTCTATCATCTGCGCGCATCTGCCTTCAACAGTTTAATATAATAATTTCGAAATTCGTTACCTCTCAGCTGGGATGAAGATCATTTCGGATGGCTGGGAGATAGCTCTTCATAGGCTCCGGGTTGTCAGCTTTTACTCCGAGGATGGGTATATGGTTAATAGCGCAAGCTTCTTCCGGTGCGTGATTCTTCCGCGCACTTCCTGAGAACTCAAGCCTTCTTGATGATTTTCTTATGAACGTGCGCACGCTGGTATGTAATTGTGCGCATGCTGATTCTTTTGTAGCGCATATCATCTGCTGGTATTTTTTTCTTTTTGTACAGCTTTATCTATGGTTCCTATGTTCCCAGAACAGTTCCAGTCTCGGCCTCCAGATATCAGCTATGGAACAACTCTCCGCTCTTCCTCCTTGGTCTATTTGCGCAGGTCAGCGCACGCGTTTACACCCGCGCCCGCTTTCCAGCGTGCGCACGTTCATAAGAAACAACTAGTAAACAATAGTTAACGCAGGAATTGCACTAGACGTGCGCAGGCAGTAGAGATTAAGTACTATGACTATGAAAAGTATCGGCGCAGACAATCCTCTATGAATGTATTCCTTATCATCGACTCTAAACGTCTATAGTTCGGTTTACTAATGTTAGTGTCCGATCAAGGCTTCCTAACATGTGCGCATGTTCCGATCAAAGTTCATGAGCTATTAATTCTTGAAACTAGTCTAAGCAGCTACGAATCCTGTCATAGTAGCAACTGATTATCCTAGCGCGTTACTCCTAGTTGTCACCGTCAAGCTACCAACTAGTTTAACATATAACAAACAAGTAACAAGAGTAAGATTGCGGTTCAAGGCTTCCCCTACTCATGCAACTAGCTGTCAACAGTGTGCACAGAATTAATACAAGCAACAAACTATGCATTAAGCACAAGTCTCAAAGGAAATACTCATAGAATCATGCCCAACCGATACCAAGCGTTTAGCTAGACATGCTAGTAGTAAACATCATAGTAATAGTAAATAACAGCTAAAGTATCCAAGAAAACAGTAACAAGCAGGTGCGTGCAGGTTGCTGTGTCTCGGCTGGCGCAGTCGGCTAGCGCAGGTCCTCGCAGTAGCTCGAGTGTTTTTCAATTCTGCCTCTCTCTCGAGTGTTGTGATGTGTCTGTGTTCCTCTTCTCAAACCCTAGCCTTCCTCTCTTTATATACTGCTCATGAGGCCCAAGGACGGCCTTGGCAACTTCCAAATCCGATGGTGTCAAGATTTGGAAACACCAATATCCTACGCATGGCGCATTGTGCACATTGGTTCGCGCAGTCGGTCTGCGCACCCCACTCTGAATCTGCCACTTCCTATCCTGTTTGCGCTGCTAGCTCCGCAGGCTGTGTGTTGCGCTCCTTAAACGCGCCTATTAGCACGTATCCGACTTAGGCCCTCGCTTTGCCCTGTAATACAAAAACACCGGAAACCAGTAATCTTGTACACAAAATAATGCAAACAAGCATAGTGTTAGGATCTAAATAGCGCGTATAAATAGGCTCTATCACTCAAGAACTGGGCAAAGCTCATCCACACGAAAAAAATTCAGAAGAGGTGTAGGAAATCAAAGGAGAGGGAAGGAATCTGCTCAAAATGATGATGAAAAGAGAGACAGAAGGAAGGGCATGAAGTGTTGGAACTGTGAAGGATATGGTCATCGACAAGCCGACTGTACTAGCAAACCAATGAAGAAGGCCGAGCAGAAAAGAGCCTTTTCTGCCAGCGGAAGTGAAGACGAGACAGATTTGAATGAAGATGAATGCAACATGGTCAGATACAGATCAGGCAGGAAAGGCAGAAAAACACAAAGTAGGGTGGATCAGCTCCTGCTACAGCAATCCCTGTATCACCATGTCAAGACACTATCAAAGTATAAAAGATGTTACAGCTGCGAGCTCAAAGGACACATTAAGAGTAACTGTCCATCAGCGTATAGCAAAAAGGGGTCTGCCAGAAAAACAACCGAGCACAAATATGGGAGAACTCAGCATCTTGCTCTTGTCAGCACAGCAAGTTCCACGAACGAGGTTAGTTGATATTTTGACAGTGGCTGCTCGGGGCATATGAAATGAGAAAGATCCTTCTTGAAGAATATAACTCATTGCTTAGAACAACAGGTGAAGTTTGAAAATGGCCTGAGGGGAAGAGTTCTAGGAAAGGGAACACTGTCAGTTGTAGGGATGCCCGAACTAAGCAATGTCATGCTAGTGGAAGGATTGAAGGCAAACCTCATAAGCATTAGCCAGTTGCGTGATGGGACTCAACAGGTGAAGTTTACGAAAGATTCGTGCAAAGTCTTCAACAAGAATGGAGAATGTATATTGGAGGGAGCCAGATCAAGAAGCAACTGCTACCTTCTCAAGGTAGACACACACTCTCCTTTACCCAGATGCATGATAACTAATGCAGAGGAAATGAATCTCTGGCACAGAAGGATGGGTCATGTCAATCTGAGGACTCTGAAGAAAATTGCAACAGAAGGGTCAGTCAGAGGAATACCGCTAATTAAAGGCGAGACAAGTTCCATCTGCGGAGATTGTCAGATTGGGAAACAAAAAAAGGCTACACATCCAAAAGTTAAAGATACAAACACAATCAGACCTCGCCAGTTGATACACATGGACCTGATGGGTCCTATGGAAGTAGAGAGTGTGGGCAAGAAAAGATACGCCTTTGTCTGCATTAATGACTATACACGGTTCATTTGGATTGATTTTATCAGAGAAAAATCAGATACTGTAAAAGTCATAGTCTCGTTGGTGTCCCGACTGGAGCAACAGAAAAATCTCAGAATCACCAACATCCGCAGTGATCATGGCAGGGAGTTTGAAAACGAAGCAGTGGACGGTTCTGTCGCCGAAAGGGTATCTCACATCAGTTTTTCTCTCCCATCACTCCTCAGCAGAATGGTGTAGTGGAACGAAAGAATCGGACAATTCAAGAAATGGGCAGAGTCATGATTCATGCCAAGAGGATCCCCCTGAAATTCTGGACTGAGGCAATGAACACCGCATGCTACATCATCAACAGAGTCACATACGGACAGAAACCAACCAGACGTGGTATGAGCTCTGGAATCAGAAGAAGCCCACAGTTAAATACTTTCACATCTTTGGAAGTGACTGCTACATTCTGAGAGATCGGGAGTACAGGAAGAACAGTGAGGGGATATCGAGTGTACAACCAAAGGACAAGAACAGTGACGGAATCCATAAATGTAGTAGTCAAAGATATTGAAGAAGGTTCCTCCACTGTCCTTGACGACGAAGACACTGACATTGAAGATGCCCCTGCCAATCAGAGCAGAAGTGAACAGACTTCGGCTCCAGATGATGTTATAGCAAGTGCTGAAGTAGAAATTCAGACGAACTCCAAGAGAGCCTGCATGAAGAACAGAATGATGAGACTCATGATCCACCGTCAAGGCAGCCTCCAAAGAAGATTCAGAAGAACCATCCACTGACCAATGTGATTGGAGATCCGACAGAAAGAAGGAGAACCAGAAGCAATGCTTACCTCAATACCTACTTCTATCCAGTATAAAACCAAAGACATTCAAGGAAGCTTTAATGACGAATTCTGGATGATAGCTATGCAGGAAAAACTAGCAGAATTCGAAAGACACGATGTTTGGTACTTGGTGGACAGACCTAAAGGAGTAAACATTATAGGTACCCAATGGATCTTCAAAAACAAAACTGATGAAAAGGGGAACATCACAAGAAATAAAGCCAGGCTTGTTGCTCAAGGATACACTCAAATTGAGGGGCTAGACTTCGAAGAAACTTTTACTCCAGTCGCTCGTCTAGAGGCCATCAGACTGCTTCTAGCTATGTCTTATTTTCTGGGTTTTAAACTATATCAAATGGATGTCAAAAGTGCATTTCTAAACGGAGACCTTGCTGAAGAAGTGTATGTTGCCCAGCCAAAAGGTTTTGAAGATCCTCATCATCCGGAGCATGTGTACAAACTGAAGAAAGCTCTGTACGGGCTTAAACAAGCTCCTCGAGCATGGTACGAGCGGCTGACAGTTTTTCTTGAAAACCATGGCTACAAAAGAGGGGGAGCTGACAAAACTTTATTTGTGAAACACACCAAATCGGACGTGATCATTGCGCAGATATATGTGGATGACATTATTTTTGGATCGAAGTCTCAGCATCTGGTGAAGCAGTTTGTGGATCACATGCAGAAGGAATTCAAAATGAGCATGGTCGGAGAATTATCATATTTCCTTAGTTTGGAGATCACCCAAAAAGCAGATGGCATCTTTATTGCACAAAGCAAATACAGCAAGAATCTTGTGCAGAAATTTCAGCTAGATAAAGCCAGCCATAAACGAACGCCCGCTGCCACTCATGTCAAAGCCATCAAAGATGAACATGGAATGGAAGTGAGTCAGACTACCTACAGAAGTATGATTGGGAGCTTATTGTACCTGACTGCCAGTCGTCCTGACATCTCCTTTGCAGTAGGAGTTTGTGCTAGATTTCAAGCTTGCCCCAAAGATAGTGACTTGCAGCTGGTCAAGCGAATCCTTCGGTATATTGGTGGTACGGTGCACTATGGCTTATGGTATACTAAGGATACAAATGCAAACCTAGTAGGATATAGTGATGCAGACTGGGCAAGTTGTGCTGAGGATAGGAAGAGCACTTCTGGAGGCTGTTTCTTCCTGGGTAACAACCTAGTGTCTTGGTTCAGTAGGAAACAAAACAACATTTCGCTATCTACAGCTGAGGCATAATACATAGCTGCTGGGAGCTGTTGTGCACAGATGATGTAGATGAAACAAATGCTGGGCAAGTATGGACTCGATCAAGGTGAAATGACTCTCTACTGTGACAATATGAGTGCTATCAGCATCTCCAAGAACCCTGTTCAGCACAGCCGAACCAAACACATTAACATTCAACATCACTTCATCCGAGATCTGGTGGAAAAGAAAATCATTGCTCTTCAGCATGTTGTGTCGGCCAAACAGTTTGCTGACATCATCACAAAACCTTTGGACGCAGTACGGTTCGAAGACCTGAGATCCTCTCTGGGGCTCTGTGTCTCGCCCTCTTGAGACAGCAAGGAGCTTCCCCTTGTCAATTGTGCCAAAAAAAAGGGAGAAAAAGGGGGAGTGATGCGCGCGTCGTTGTACGCGTCAAATATAATCCTTCCTCTTCCACTTAGTACAGCGGTTAAGTCGGGGTCGAATCCACAGGGAGCAAGTAGATTAGCTTTAACTAGTAACCTGCACTTACGAAAACTGGGGGTGTGAGTGATTGGGTTGCGCAATGCGCGAGTAAACAGTAGTAAATGCAGGAATTGCACTAGACGTGCGCACCCATGGATTGAAGAAAAGCTTGGCAGCCGCCCGACAAGCTAGTGGCAGAAGGGAGACCGAGTCTCAGCGCAAAACTACAGAACCGTGTCTTGATATGGTAATCTGGGAACCTTTGTGGTAGAGAGCTACATCATCAGGGGAACCCTCAAACAAGAAGAGGAGACTTGTGCGAGATGGAGTGTCAGTGTCCGAAGCAACAGCTGTTGAAGAAGAGTTAGCCGTTGAAATTGAAGAAGACTCCTCCAGAGGTGAACAAGCTCTAGAGGTTGATGCAGCAACCCAGCCCGTAGAAGAGCCCGGTAGAGCTGTAGTCACAACCCCTAGCTCAGATGAAGACTCAGAGGAGGCTTGGTCAAAGGAGCTGTCTGAATAAGAAATTGCTGAAGCTACTCCTCCACCTCCATCAGACAAAGGGAAGTCCCCCATATTCATTCTAGACTCAAGTAGTCAAGAAGAAGAGGTTTTTGTTGACACTAAAGGTGCTCACAGTGGCGAATCATGAAGAAGGCAATCTGAGATGCAGTCCACACTGCCAGAGATCAAGGAGGGCGTCACTATAGGAGGCATCTGGTTTTTGGGCTTGCATGCATCATAATCATGGGGAATAGTGGAAAGGGAGATTGTTGTGCCAGAAAAGAGAATGGTTCCTGGAAGATATAAGTCACCTGCAATCATTCAGCTCCTTCAAGAGGTAAATCTTTTGAAAACCTTGACCATCCCTAAAAGGTTCAATAACCTATTGGTTAGAGAATTCTTGGTAAATATGGAGGAAGAATTTGATGTTGAAGATAGTTGTGAGTATGGAAGAAGTTGGGTGAGGGGCAAGCTAGTTGTGATCACTTCTGATAGAATAAATGATTATCTGGGGATAAGCAGTGAGTAAAGGCAACCAGCTAGTGTCAGCCGTGAAGTCCTGGCTAGTATTCTCACTTGAGGATTGTGCAGAACCTAGGCAGCACCGAACCTGAATGCCTCGGAGCTATCATCAAAGTATACACTGCTTTACAATCTAGGCATCAGGAACTGGATCCCCAGCTCACATAGAGGAAAGGTCAGCAGGGCATTTGGGAACCTCCTGTATACTATTGGGAAGAGAAGGAGAGTGAACATGGGGGAGTAATGTTTCCCCAAATTTCTGCACATGCTGGTAGTACAAAATTTGTCCAGCGCATTGTGCTTCCATCCCTCATCTATCAAATGATTATTGCTCAGCATACGGAATTGAAGTCCATTACAGAAGGGATGTCAGAAGAACTGCAAGTGTTTGTGGTAGATCACAAACTTTTCAAGGGAAAGCACGTGGTGGACATAGAGCAAGAGGACCCTCTGCTGGTGGCACGTCCACCTATTCCAGCTACTGATGTGGACGAAGAAGCTCATGGTCCAACTATACATGTTGCACTTAAAGCCAGAATTGTGAGCCATCTCAAGACCAAGCTAAACCTGCTGACAGGAGAAGTGAAGAAAATCACTGCCAGAAGAGCTCATATCAGAAGCCTTCTAAGAGACCTAGAATATCCTAAAGAGGAAGTGAGGACCCGACAGAGGAAGAAGCTAGCTGAAGCTCCCCTATGTCATTTATGACAAAAAGAGGGAGAGAAGTCACTGATAAGATGATGAGATAAACACTATTTGAGAACTGAAAACCGAATTGATGTAATAAGTAGCTATTACTTTTTGTTTTTACAACCCTGTGTGGCTATGATGGAGCGTATTTATACGATCCATCGAGTGATTTATTCCCATTGTTTAGTTACATTTTGTGTGTGAAAGATTACTTCTTGGTAGTTGATGCACGCGTCGTTGTGCGCGTCAAATTAATTCCTTCCTTCTCTACTTAGTATAGCGGCTAAGTCAGGGTCGATTCCAAAGGGAGCAAGTAGATTAGCTCTAACTAGTAACCTACACTTACGAAAGTTGGGGTGTGAATGATTGGGTTGCGCAGGTTAACGCAGGAATTGCACTAGACGTGCGCAGGCAGTAGAGATTAAGTACTATGACTATGAAAAGTATCGGCGCAGACAATCCTCTATGAATGTATTCCTTATCATCGACTCTAAACGTCTATAGTTCGGTTTACTAATGTTAGTGTCCAATCAAGGCTTCCTAACATGTGCGCATGTTCCGATCAAAGTTCATGAGCTATTAATTCTTAAGACTAGTCTAAGCAGCTACGAATCCTGTCACAATAGCAACTGATTATCCTAGCGCGTTACTCCTAGTTGTCACCGTCAAGCTACCAACTAGTTTAACATATAACAAACAAGTAACAAGAGTAAGATTGCGGTTCAAGGCTTCCCCTACTCATGCAACTAGCTGTCAACAGTGTGCACAGAATTAATACAAGCAACAAACTATGCATTAAACACAAGTCTCAAAGGAAATACTCATAGAATCATGCCCAACCGATACAAAGCGTTTAGCTAGACATGCTAGTAGTAAACATCATAAAATAGTAAATAATGCTAAAGTATCCAAGAAAACAGTAACAAGCAGGTGCGTGCAGGTTGCAGTGTCTCGGCTGGAGCAGTCGGCTAGCGCAGGTCCTCTCAGTAGGCTCGTGTGTTTTTCAGTTCCGCCTCTCTCTTCTGTTTCTCTGTGTGTCGTGGTATGTCATGATGATTCCCTAGCCTTCCTCTCTTTATATACTGCTCATGAGGCCCAAGGACGGCCTTGGCAACTTCCAAATCTGATGGTGTCAAGATTTGGAAACACCAATATTCTGCGCATGGCGCACTGCACACACTGGTTAGCGCAATCGGTCTACGCACCGTAGTCGACTCTGCCACTTCCTATCCTGTTTGCGCTACTAGCTCCGCAGGCTGTGTGTTGCGCTCCTTAAACGCTGCCTATTAGCACGTATCAGACTTAGGCCCTCGTTTCGCCCTGAAATACAAAAACACCGGAAACCAGTAATCTTGTACACAAAATAATGCAAACAAGCATAGTGTTAGGATCTAAATAGCGCGTATAAATAGGCTCTATCAAACCCCCCACACTTGCCCCTTGTTCGTCCAGAATAAGCACTCAAGCACGGATACAATTACCTCTCTGGAGTCTAGCGCACAGTCTTGCACTCTGGCGCGATCTGCACTACCATTCACCTTGCGCTACTCTATCATCTGCGCGCATCTGCCTTCAACAGTTTAATATAATAATTTCGAAATTCGTTACCTCTCAGCTGGGATGAAGATCATTTCGGATGGCTGGGAGATAGCTCTTCATAGGCTCCGGGTTGTCAGCTTTTACTCCGAGGATGGGTATATGGTTAATAGCGCAAGCTTCTTCCGGTGCGTGATTCTTCCGCGCACTTCCTGAGAACTCAAGCCTTCTTGATGATTTTCTTATGAACGTGCGCACGCTGGTATGTAATTGTGCGCATGCTGATTCTTTTGTAGCGCATATCATCTGCTGGTATTTTTTTCTTTTTGTACAGCTTTATCTATGGTTCCTATGTTCCCAGAACAGTTCCAGTCTCGGCCTCCAGATATCAGCTATGGAACAACTCTCCGCTCTTCCTCCTTGGTCTATTTGCGCAGGTCAGCGCACGCGTTTACACCCGCGCCCGCTTTCCAGCGTGCGCACGTTCATAAGAAACAACTAGTAAACAATAGTTAACGCAGGAATTGCACTAGACGTGCGCAGGCAGTAGAGATTAAGTACTATGACTATGAAAAGTATCGGCGCAGACAATCCTCTATGAATGTATTCCTTATCATCGACTCTAAACGTCTATAGTTCGGTTTACTAATGTTAGTGTCCGATCAAGGCTTCCTAACATGTGCGCATGTTCCGATCAAAGTTCATGAGCTATTAATTCTTGAAACTAGTCTAAGCAGCTACGAATCCTGTCATAGTAGCAACTGATTATCCTAGCGCGTTACTCCTAGTTGTCACCGTCAAGCTACCAACTAGTTTAACATATAACAAACAAGTAACAAGAGTAAGATTGCGGTTCAAGGCTTCCCCTACTCATGCAACTAGCTGTCAACAGTGTGCACAGAATTAATACAAGCAACAAACTATGCATTAAGCACAAGTCTCAAAGGAAATACTCATAGAATCATGCCCAACCGATACCAAGCGTTTAGCTAGACATGCTAGTAGTAAACATCATAGTAATAGTAAATAACAGCTAAAGTATCCAAGAAAACAGTAACAAGCAGGTGCGTGCAGGTTGCTGTGTCTCGGCTGGCGCAGTCGGCTAGCGCAGGTCCTCGCAGTAGCTCGTGTGTTTTTCAATTCTGCCTCTCTCTCGAGTGTTGTGATGTGTCTGTGTTCCTCTTCTCAAACCCTAGCCTTCCTCTCTTTATATACTGCTCATGAGGCCCAAGGACGGCCTTGGCAACTTCCAAATCCGATGGTGTCAAGATTTGGAAACACCAATATCCTGCGCATGGCGCATTGTGCACATTGGTTCGCGCAGTCGGTCTGCGCACCCCACTCTGAATCTGCCACTTCCTATCCTGTTTGCGCTGCTAGCTCCGCAGGCTGTGTGTTGCGCTCCTTAAACGCGCCTATTAGCACGTATCCGACTTAGGCCCTCGCTTTGCCCTGTAATACAAAAACACCGGAAACCAGTAATCTTGTACACAAAATAATGCAAACAAGCATAGTGTTAGGATCTAAATAGCGCGTATAAATAGGCTCTATCACTCAAGAACTGGGCAAAGCTCATCCACACGAAAAAAATTCAGAAGAGGTGTAGGAAATCAAAGGAGAGGGAAGGAATCTGCTCAAAATGATGATGAAAAGAGAGACAGAAGGAAGGGCATGAAGTGTTGGAACTGTGAAGGATATGGTCATCGACAAGCCGACTGTACTAGCAAACCAATGAAGAAGGCCGAGCAGAAAAGAGCCTTTTCTGCCAGCGGAAGTGAAGACGAGACAGATTTGAATGAAGATGAATGCAACATGGTCAGATACAGATCAGGCAGGAAAGGCAGAAAAACACAAAGTAGGGTGGATCAGCTCCTGCTACAGCAATCCCTGTATCACCATGTCAAGACACTATCAAAGTATAAAAGATGTTACAGCTGCGGGCTCAAAGGACACATTAAGAGTAACTGTCCATCAGCGTTTAGCAGAAAGGGGTCTGCCAGAAAAACAACCGAGCACAAATATGGGAGAACTCAGCATCTTGCTCTTGTCAGCACAGCAAGTTCCACGAACGAGGTTAGTTGATATTTTGACAGTGGCTGCTCGGGGCATATGAAATGAGAAAGATCCTTCTTGAAGAATATAACTCATTGCTTAGAACAACAGGTGAAGTTTGAAAATGGCCTGAGGGGAAGAGTTCTAGGAAAGGGAACACTGTCAGTTGTAGGGATGCCCGAACTAAGCAATGTCATGCTAGTGGAAGGATTGAAGGCAAACCTCATAAGCATTAGCCAGTTGCGTGATGGGACTCAACAGGTGAAGTTTACGAAAGATTCGTGCAAAGTCTTCAACAAGAATGGAGAATGTATATTGGAGGGAGCCAGATCAAGAAGCAACTGCTACCTTCTCAAGGTAGACACACACTCTCCTTTACCCAGATGCATGATAACTAATGCAGAGGAAATGAATCTCTGGCACAGAAGGATGGGTCATGTCAATCTGAGGACTCTGAAGAAAATTGCAACAGAAGGGTCAGTCAGAGGAATACCGCTAATTAAAGGCGAGACAAGTTCCATCTGCGGAGATTGTCAGATTGGGAAACAAAAAAAGGCTACACATCCAAAAGTTAAAGATACAAACACAATCAGACCTCGCCAGTTGATACACATGGACCTGATGGGTCCTATGGAAGTAGAGAGTGTGGGCAAGAAAAGATACGCCTTTGTCTGCATTAATGACTATACACGGTTCATTTGGATTGATTTTATCAGAGAAAAATCAGATACTGTAAAAGTCATAGTCTCGTTGGTGTCCCGACTGGAGCAACAGAAAAATCTCAGAATCACCAACATCCGCAGTGATCATGGCAGGGAGTTTGAAAACGAAGCAGTGGACGGTTCTGTCGCCAAAAGGGTATCTCACATCAGTTTTTCTCTCCCATCACTCCTCAGCAGAATGGTGTAGTGGAACGAAAGAATCGGACAATTCAAGAAATGGGCAGAGTCATGATTCATGCCAAGAGGATCCCCCTGAAATTCTGGACTGAGGCAATGAACACCGCATGCTACATCATCAACAGAGTCACATACGGACAGAAACCAACCAGACGTGGTATGAGCTCTGGAATCAGAAGAAGCCCACAGTTAAATACTTTCACATCTTTGGAAGTGACTGCTACATTCTGAGAGATCGGGAGTACAGGAAGAACAGTGAGGGGATATCGAGTGTACAACCAAAGGACAAGAACAGTGACGGAATCCATAAATGTAGTAGTCAAAGATATTGAAGAAGGTTCCTCCACTGTCCTTGACGACGAAGACACTGACATTGAAGATGCCCCTGCCAATCAGAGCAGAAGTGAACAGACTTCGGCTCCAGATGATGTTATAGCAAGTGCTGAAGTAGAAATTCAGACGAACTCCAAGAGAGCCTGCATGAAGAACAGAATGATGAGACTCATGATCCACCGTCAAGGCAGCCTCCAAAGAAGATTCAGAAGAACCATCCACTGACCAATGTGATTGGAGATCCGACAGAAAGAAGGAGAACCAGAAGCAATGCTTACCTCAATACCTACTTCTATCCAGTATAAAACCAAAGACATTCAAGGAAGCTTTAATGACGAATTCTGGATGATAGCTATGCAGGAAAAACTAGCAGAATTCGAAAGACACGATGTTTGGTACTTGGTGGACAGACCTAAAGGAGTAAACATTATAGGTACCCAATGGATCTTCAAAAACAAAACTGATGAAAAGGGGAACATCACAAGAAATAAAGCCAGGCTTGTTGCTCAAGGATACACTCAAATTGAGGGGCTAGACTTCGAAGAAACTTTTACTCCAGTCGCTCGTCTAGAGGCCATCAGACTGCTTCTAGCTATGTCTTATTTTCTGGGTTTTAAACTATATCAAATGGATGTCAAAAGTGCATTTCTAAACGGAGACCTTGCTGAAGAAGTGTATGTTGCCCAGCCAAAAGGTTTTGAAGATCCTCATCATCCGGAGCATGTGTACAAACTGAAGAAAGCTCTGTACGGGCTTAAACAAGCTCCTCGAGCATGGTACGAGCGGCTGACAGTTTTTCTTGAAAACCATGGCTACAAAAGAGGGGGAGCTGACAAAACTTTATTTGTGAAACACACCAAATCGGACGTGATCATTGCGCAGATATATGTGGATGACATTATTTTTGGATCGAAGTCTCAGCATCTGGTGAAGCAGTTTGTGGATCACATGCAGAAGGAATTCAAAATGAGCATGGTCGGAGAATTATCATATTTCCTTAGTTTGGAGATCACCCAAAAAGCAGATGGCATCTTTATTGCACAAAGCAAATACAGCAAGAATCTTGTGCAGAAATTTCAGCTAGATAAAGCCAGCCATAAACGAACGCCCGCTGCCACTCATGTCAAAGCCATCAAAGATGAACATGGAATGGAAGTGAGTCAGACTACCTACAGAAGTATGATTGGGAGCTTATTGTACCTGACTGCCAGTCGTCCTGACATCTCCTTTGCAGTAGGAGTTTGTGCTAGATTTCAAGCTTGCCCCAAAGATAGTGACTTGCAGCTGGTCAAGCGAATCCTTCGGTATATTGGTGGTACGGTGCACTATGGCTTATGGTATACTAAGGATACAAATGCAAACCTAGTAGGATATAGTGATGCAGACTGGGCAAGTTGTGCTGAGGATAGGAAGAGCACTTCTGGAGGCTGTTTCTTCCTGGGTAACAACCTAGTGTCTTGGTTCAGTAGGAAACAAAACAACATTTCGCTATCTACAGCTGAGGCATAATACATAGCTGCTGGGAGCTGTTGTGCACAGATGATGTAGATGAAACAAATGCTGGGCAAGTATGGACTCGATCAAGGTGAAATGACTCTCTACTGTGACAATATGAGTGCTATCAGCATCTCCAAGAACCCTGTTCAGCACAGCCGAACCAAACACATTAACATTCAACATCACTTCATCCGAGATCTGGTGGAAAAGAAAATCATTGCTCTTCAGCATGTTGTGTCGGCCAAACAGTTTGCTGACATCATCACAAAACCTTTGGACGCAGTACGGTTCGAAGACCTGAGATCCTCTCTGGGGCTCTGTGTCTCGCCCTCTTGAGACAGCAAGGAGCTTCCCCTTGTCAATTGTGCCAAAAAAAAGGGAGAAAAAGGGGGAGTGATGCGCGCGTCGTTGTACGCGTCAAATATAATCCTTCCTCTTCCACTTAGTACAGCGGTTAAGTCGGGGTCGAATCCACAGGGAGCAAGTAGATTAGCTTTAACTAGTAACCTGCACTTATGAAAACTGGGGGTGTGAGTGATTGGGTTGCGCAATGCGCGAGTAAACAGTAGTAAATGCAGGAATTGCACTAGACGTGCGCACCCATGGATTGAAGAAAAGCTTGGCAGCCGCCCGACAAGCTAGTGGCAGAAGGGAGACCGAGTCTCAGCGCAAAACTACAGAACCGTGTCTTGATATGGTAATCTGGGAACCTTTGTGGTAGAGAGCTACATCATCAGGGGAACCCTCAAACAAGAAGAGGAGACTTGTGCGAGATGGAGTGTCAGTGTCCGAAGCAACAGCTGTTGAAGAAGAGTTAGCCGTTGAAATTGAAGAAGACTCCTCCAGAGGTGAACAAGCTCTAGAGGTTGATGCAGCAACCCAGCCCGTAGAAGAGCCCGGTAGAGCTGTAGTCACAACCCCTAGCTCAGATGAAGACTCAGAGGAGGCTTGGTCAAAGGAGCTGTCTGAATAAGAAATTGCTGAAGCTACTCCTCCACCTCCATCAGACAAAGGGAAGTCCCCCATATTCATTCTAGACTCAAGTAGTCAAGAAGAAGAGGTTTTTGTTGACACTGAAGGTGCTCACAGTGGCGAATCATGAAGAAGGCAATCTGAGATGCAGTCCACACTGCCAGAGATCAAGGAGGGCGTCACTATAGGAGGCATCTGGTTTTTGGGCTTGCATGCATCATAATCATGGGGAATAGTGGAAAGGGAGATTGTTGTGCCAGAAAAGAGAATGGTTCCTGGAAGATATAAGTCACCTGCAATCATTCAGCTCCTTCAAGAGGTAAATCTTTTGAAAACCTTGACCATCCCTAAAAGGTTCAATAACCTATTGGTTAGAGAATTCTTGGTAAATATGGAGGAAGAATTTGATGTTGAAGATAGTTGTGAGTATGGAAGAAGTTGGGTGAGGGGCAAGCTAGTTGTGATCACTTCTGATAGAATAAATGATTATCTGGGGATAAGCAGTGAGTAAAGGCAACCAGCTAGTGTCAGCCGTGAAGTCCTGGCTAGTATTCTCACTTGAGGATTGTGCAGAACCTAGGCAGCACCGAACCTGAATGCCTCGGAGCTATCATCAAAGTATACACTGCTTTACAATCTAGGCATCAGGAACTGGATCCCCAGCTCACATAGAGGAAAGGTCAGCAGGGCATTTGGGAACCTCCTGTATACTATTGGGAAGAGAAGGAGAGTGAACATGGGGGAGTAATGTTTCCCCAAATTTCTGCACATGCTGGTAGTACAAAATTTGTCCAGCGCATTGTGCTTCCATCCCTCATCTATCAAATGATTATTGCTCAGCATACGGAATTGAAGTCCATTACAGAAGGGATGTCAGAAGAACTGCAAGTGTTTGTGGTAGATCACAAACTTTTCAAGGGAAAGCACGTGGTGGACATAGAGCAAGAGGACCCTCTGCTGGTGGCACGTCCACCTATTCCAGCTACTGATGTGGACGAAGAAGCTCATGGTCCAACTATACATGTTGCACTTAAAGCCAGAATTGTGAGCCATCTCAAGACCAAGCTAAACCTGCTGACAGGAGAAGTGAAGAAAATCACTGCCAGAAGAGCTCATATCAGAAGCCTTCTAAGAGACCTAGAATATCCTAAAGAGGAAGTGAGGACCCGACAGAGGAAGAAGCTAGCTGAAGCTCCCCTATGTCATTTATGACAAAAAGAGGGAGAGAAGTCACTGATAAGATGATGAGATAAACACTATTTGAGAACTGAAAACCGAATTGATGTAATAAGTAGCTATTACTTTTTGTTTTTACAACCCTGTGTGGCTATGATGGAGCGTATTTATACGATCCATCGAGTGATTTATTCCCATTGTTTAGTTACATTTTGTGTGTGAAAGATTACTTCTTGGTAGTTGATGCACGCGTCGTTGTGCGCGTCAAATTAATTCCTTCCTTCTCTACTTAGTATAGCGGCTAAGTCAGGGTCGATTCCAAAGGGAGCAAGTAGATTAGCTCTAACTAGTAACCTACACTTACGAAAGTTGGGGTGTGAATGATTGGGTTGCGCAGGTTAACGCAGGAATTGCACTAGACGTGCGCAGGCAGTAGAGATTAAGTACTATGACTATGAAAAGTATCGGCGCAGACAATCCTCTATGAATGTATTCCTTATCATCGACTCTAAACGTCTATAGTTCGGTTTACTAATGTTAGTGTCCAATCAAGGCTTCCTAACATGTGCGCATGTTCCGATCAAAGTTCATGAGCTATTAATTCTTAAGACTAGTCTAAGCAGCTACGAATCCTGTCACAATAGCAACTGATTATCCTACCGCGTTACTCCTAGTTGTCACCGTCAAGCTACCAACTAGTTTAACATATAACAAACAAGTAACAAGAGTAAGATTGCGGTTCAAGGCTTCCCCTACTCATGCAACTAGCTGTCAACAGTGTGCACAGAATTAATACAAGCAACAAACTATGCATTAAACACAAGTCTCAAAGGAAATACTCATAGAATCATGCCCAACCGATACAAAGCGTTTAGCTAGACATGCTAGTAGTAAACATCATAAAATAGTAAATAATGCTAAAGTATCCAAGAAAACAGTAACAAGCAGGTGCGTGCAGGTTGCAGTGTCTCGGCTGGAGCAGTCGGCTAGCGCAGGTCCTCTCAGTAGGCTCGTGTGTTTTTCAGTTCCGCCTCTCTCTTCTGTTTCTCTGTGTGTCGTGGTATGTCATGATGATTCCCTAGCCTTCCTCTCTTTATATACTGCTCATGAGGCCCAAGGACGGCCTTGGCAACTTCCAAATCTGATGGTGTCAAGATTTGGAAACACCAATATTCTGCGCATGGCGCACTGCACACACTGGTTAGCGCAATCGGTCTACGCACCGTAGTCGACTCTGCCACTTCCTATCCTGTTTGCGCTACTAGCTCCGCAGGCTGTGTGTTGCGCTCCTTAAACGCTGCCTATTAGCACGTATCAGACTTAGGCCCTCGTTTCGCCCTGAAATACAAAAACACCGGAAACCAGTAATCTTGTACACAAAATAATGCAAACAAGCATAGTGTTAGGATCTAAATAGCGCGTATAAATAGGCTCTATCAAACCCCCCACACTTGCCCCTTGTTCGTCCAGAATAAGCACTCAAGCACGGATACAATTACCTCTCTGGAGTCTAGCGCACAGTCTTGCACTCTGGCGCGATCTGCACTACCATTCACCTTGCGCTACTCTATCATCTGCGCGCATCTGCCTTCAACAGTTTAATATAATAATTTCGAAATTCGTTACCTCTCAGCTGGGATGAAGATCATTTCGGATGGCTGGGAGATAGCTCTTCATAGGCTCCGGGTTGTCAGCTTTTACTCCGAGGATGGGTATATGGTTAATAGCGCAAGCTTCTTCCGGTGCGTGATTCTTCCGCGCACTTCCTGAGAACTCAAGCCTTCTTGATGATTTTCTTATGAACGTGCGCACGCTGGTATGTAATTGTGCGCATGCTGATTCTTTTGTAGCGCATATCATCTGCTGGTATTTTTTTCTTTTTGTACAGCTTTATCTATGGTTCCTATGTTCCCAGAACAGTTCCAGTCTCGGCCTCCAGATATCAGCTATGGAACAACTCTCCGCTCTTCCTCCTTGGTCTATTTGCGCAGGTCAGCGCACGCGTTTACACCCGCGCCCGCTTTCCAGCGTGCGCACGTTCATAAGAAACAACTAGTAAACAATAGTTAACGCAGGAATTGCACTAGACGTGCGCAGGCAGTAGAGATTAAGTACTATGACTATGAAAAGTATCGGCGCAGACAATCCTCTATGAATGTATTCCTTATCATCGACTCTAAACGTCTATAGTTCGGTTTACTAATGTTAGTGTCCGATCAAGGCTTCCTAACATGTGCGCATGTTCCGATCAAAGTTCATGAGCTATTAATTCTTGAAACTAGTCTAAGCAGCTACGAATCCTGTCATAGTAGCAACTGATTATCCTAGCGCGTTACTCCTAGTTGTCACCGTCAAGCTACCAACTAGTTTAACATATAACAAACAAGTAACAAGAGTAAGATTGCGGTTCAAGGCTTCCCCTACTCATGCAACTAGCTGTCAACAGTGTGCACAGAATTAATACAAGCAACAAACTATGCATTAAGCACAAGTCTCAAAGGAAATACTCATAGAATCATGCCCAACCGATACCAAGCGTTTAGCTAGACATGCTAGTAGTAAACATCATAGTAATAGTAAATAACAGCTAAAGTATCCAAGAAAACAGTAACAAGCAGGTGCGTGCAGGTTGCTGTGTCTCGGCTGGCGCAGTCGGCTAGCGCAGGTCCTCGCAGTAGCTCGTGTGTTTTTCAATTCTGCCTCTCTCTCGAGTGTTGTGATGTGTCTGTGTTCCTCTTCTCAAACCCTAGCCTTCCTCTCTTTATATACTGCTCATGAGGCCCAAGGACGGCCTTGGCAACTTCCAAATCCGATGGTGTCAAGATTTGGAAACACCAATATCCTGCGCATGGCGCATTGTGCACATTGGTTCGCGCAGTCGGTCTGCGCACCCCACTCTGAATCTGCCACTTCCTATCCTGTTTGCGCTGCTAGCTCCGCAGGCTGTGTGTTGCGCTCCTTAAACGCGCCTATTAGCACGTATCCGACTTAGGCCCTCGCTTTGCCCTGTAATACAAAAACACCGGAAACCAGTAATCTTGTACACAAAATAATGCAAACAAGCATAGTGTTAGGATCTAAATAGCGCGTATAAATAGGCTCTATCACTCAAGAACTGGGCAAAGCTCATCCACACGAAAAAAATTCAGAAGAGGTGTAGGAAATCAAAGGAGAGGGAAGGAATCTGCTCAAAATGATGATGAAAAGAGAGACAGAAGGAAGGGCATGAAGTGTTGGAACTGTGAAGGATATGGTCATCGACAAGCCGACTGTACTAGCAAACCAATGAAGAAGGCCGAGCAGAAAAGAGCCTTTTCTGCCAGCGGAAGTGAAGACGAGACAGATTTGAATGAAGATGAATGCAACATGGTCAGATACAGATCAGGCAGGAAAGGCAGAAAAACACAAAGTAGGGTGGATCAGCTCCTGCTACAGCAATCCCTGTATCACCATGTCAAGACACTATCAAAGTATAAAAGATGTTACAGCTGCGGGCTCAAAGGACACATTAAGAGTAACTGTCCATCAGCGTTTAGCAGAAAGGGGTCTGCCAGAAAAACAACCGAGCACAAATATGGGAGAACTCAGCATCTTGCTCTTGTCAGCACAGCAAGTTCCACGAACGAGGTTAGTTGATATTTTGACAGTGGCTGCTCGGGGCATATGAAATGAGAAAGATCCTTCTTGAAGAATATAACTCATTGCTTAGAACAACAGGTGAAGTTTGAAAATGGCCTGAGGGGAAGAGTTCTAGGAAAGGGAACACTGTCAGTTGTAGGGATGCCCGAACTAAGCAATGTCATGCTAGTGGAAGGATTGAAGGCAAACCTCATAAGCATTAGCCAGTTGCGTGATGGGACTCAACAGGTGAAGTTTACGAAAGATTCGTGCAAAGTCTTCAACAAGAATGGAGAATGTATATTGGAGGGAGCCAGATCAAGAAGCAACTGCTACCTTCTCAAGGTAGACACACACTCTCCTTTACCCAGATGCATGATAACTAATGCAGAGGAAATGAATCTCTGGCACAGAAGGATGGGTCATGTCAATCTGAGGACTCTGAAGAAAATTGCAACAGAAGGGTCAGTCAGAGGAATACCGCTAATTAAAGGCGAGACAAGTTCCATCTGCGGAGATTGTCAGATTGGGAAACAAAAAAAGGCTACACATCCAAAAGTTAAAGATACAAACACAATCAGACCTCGCCAGTTGATACACATGGACCTGATGGGTCCTATGGAAGTAGAGAGTGTGGGCAAGAAAAGATACGCCTTTGTCTGCATTAATGACTATACACGGTTCATTTGGATTGATTTTATCAGAGAAAAATCAGATACTGTAAAAGTCATAGTCTCGTTGGTGTCCCGACTGGAGCAACAGAAAAATCTCAGAATCACCAACATCCGCAGTGATCATGGCAGGGAGTTTGAAAACGAAGCAGTGGACGGTTCTGTCGCCAAAAGGGTATCTCACATCAGTTTTTCTCTCCCATCACTCCTCAGCAGAATGGTGTAGTGGAACGAAAGAATCGGACAATTCAAGAAATGGGCAGAGTCATGATTCATGCCAAGAGGATCCCCCTGAAATTCTGGACTGAGGCAATGAACACCGCATGCTACATCATCAACAGAGTCACATACGGACAGAAACCAACCAGACGTGGTATGAGCTCTGGAATCAGAAGAAGCCCACAGTTAAATACTTTCACATCTTTGGAAGTGACTGCTACATTCTGAGAGATCGGGAGTACAGGAAGAACAGTGAGGGGATATCGAGTGTACAACCAAAGGACAAGAACAGTGACGGAATCCATAAATGTAGTAGTCAAAGATATTGAAGAAGGTTCCTCCACTGTCCTTGACGACGAAGACACTGACATTGAAGATGCCCCTGCCAATCAGAGCAGAAGTGAACAGACTTCGGCTCCAGATGATGTTATAGCAAGTGCTGAAGTAGAAATTCAGACGAACTCCAAGAGAGCCTGCATGAAGAACAGAATGATGAGACTCATGATCCACCGTCAAGGCAGCCTCCAAAGAAGATTCAGAAGAACCATCCACTGACCAATGTGATTGGAGATCCGACAGAAAGAAGGAGAACCAGAAGCAATGCTTACCTCAATACCTACTTCTATCCAGTATAAAACCAAAGACATTCAAGGAAGCTTTAATGACGAATTCTGGATGATAGCTATGCAGGAAAAACTAGCAGAATTCGAAAGACACGATGTTTGGTACTTGGTGGACAGACCTAAAGGAGTAAACATTATAGGTACCCAATGGATCTTCAAAAACAAAACTGATGAAAAGGGGAACATCACAAGAAATAAAGCCAGGCTTGTTGCTCAAGGATACACTCAAATTGAGGGGCTAGACTTCGAAGAAACTTTTACTCCAGTCGCTCGTCTAGAGGCCATCAGACTGCTTCTAGCTATGTCTTATTTTCTGGGTTTTAAACTATATCAAATGGATGTCAAAAGTGCATTTCTAAACGGAGACCTTGCTGAAGAAGTGTATGTTGCCCAGCCAAAAGGTTTTGAAGATCCTCATCATCCGGAGCATGTGTACAAACTGAAGAAAGCTCTGTACGGGCTTAAACAAGCTCCTCGAGCATGGTACGAGCGGCTGACAGTTTTTCTTGAAAACCATGGCTACAAAAGAGGGGGAGCTGACAAAACTTTATTTGTGAAACACACCAAATCGGACGTGATCATTGCGCAGATATATGTGGATGACATTATTTTTGGATCGAAGTCTCAGCATCTGGTGAAGCAGTTTGTGGATCACATGCAGAAGGAATTCAAAATGAGCATGGTCGGAGAATTATCATATTTCCTTAGTTTGGAGATCACCCAAAAAGCAGATGGCATCTTTATTGCACAAAGCAAATACAGCAAGAATCTTGTGCAGAAATTTCAGCTAGATAAAGCCAGCCATAAACGAACGCCCGCTGCCACTCATGTCAAAGCCATCAAAGATGAACATGGAATGGAAGTGAGTCAGACTACCTACAGAAGTATGATTGGGAGCTTATTGTACCTGACTGCCAGTCGTCCTGACATCTCCTTTGCAGTAGGAGTTTGTGCTAGATTTCAAGCTTGCCCCAAAGATAGTGACTTGCAGCTGGTCAAGCGAATCCTTCGGTATATTGGTGGTACGGTGCACTATGGCTTATGGTATACTAAGGATACAAATGCAAACCTAGTAGGATATAGTGATGCAGACTGGGCAAGTTGTGCTGAGGATAGGAAGAGCACTTCTGGAGGCTGTTTCTTCCTGGGTAACAACCTAGTGTCTTGGTTCAGTAGGAAACAAAACAACATTTCGCTATCTACAGCTGAGGCATAATACATAGCTGCTGGGAGCTGTTGTGCACAGATGATGTAGATGAAACAAATGCTGAGCAAGTATGGACTCGATCAAGGTGAAATGACTCTCTACTGTGACAATATGAGTGCTATCAGCATCTCCAAGAACCCTGTTCAGCACAGCCGAACCAAACACATTAACATTCAACATCACTTCATCCGAGATCTGGTGGAAAAGAAAATCATTGCTCTTCAGCATGTTGTGTCGGCCAAACAGTTTGCTGACATCATCACAAAACCTTTGGACGCAGTACGGTTCGAAGACCTGATATCCTCTCTGGGGCTCTGTGTCTCGCCCTCTTGAGACAGCAAGGAGCTTCCCCTTGTCAATTGTGCCAAAAAAAGGGAGAAAAAAGGGGAGTGATGCGCGCGTCGTTGTACGCGTCAAATATAATCCTTCCTCTTCCACTTAGTACAGCGGTTAAGTCGGGGTCGAATCCACAGGGAGCAAGTAGATTAGCTTTAACTAGTAACCTGCACTTACGAAAACTGGGGGTGTGAGTGATTGGGTTGCGCAATGCGCGAGTAAACAGTAGTAAATGCAGGAATTGCACTAGACGTGCGCAGACAGTAGGGATTAAGTACTATGACTATGAGGAGTATCGGCGCAGACAATCCTCTATGAGTGTATTCCTTATCATCGACTCTAAATGTCTACAGTTTGGTTTGCAGATGTTAGTGTCCGATCAAGGCTTCCTAACATGTGCGCATGTTCCGATCAAAGTTCATGAGCTATTAATTCTTAAGACTAGTCTAACCAGCTACGAATCCTGTCACAGTAGCAACTGATTATCCTAGTGCGTTACTCCTAGTCGTCACCGTCAGGCTGTTCAACTAGTTTAACATATAACAAACAAGCAACAAGAGTAAGATTGTGGTTCAAGGCTTCCCCTACTCATGCAACTAGCTGTCAACAGTGTGCACAGAATTAATATAAGCAAACAAGCTATGCATTAAGCGCAAGTCTCAAAGGAAATACTCATAGATTCATGCCCAACCGATACTAAGCGTTTAGCTAGACATGCTAGTAGTAAACATCATAGAAACAGTAAATAATATCCAAGGTATCAAAGAAACAGCAACTAGCAGGTGCGTGCAGGTTGCAGTGTCTCGGCTGACGCAGTCGGCTAGCGCAGGTCCTCGCAGCAAGCTCGTGTGTTTTTCTGTTGGGCTGCTCTCTCGTGTGCTGTGATGATGATCAATGTTATCTCTCAAACCCTAGCCTTCTTCTCTTTATATACTGCTCATGAGGCCCATCCTTGGTAACTTCCAAATCTGGTGGTGTCAGGATTTGGAAACACCACTATCTGCGCATGGCGCACTGCTCCTGGTTAGCGCAATCGGTTAGCGCACCGTAGTCGACTCTGCCAACTCCTCTGTTTGCGCTGCTAGCTCCGCAGGCTGTGTGATGCGCTTCTTAAAAGCTGCCTGTTAGCGCGTATCCGACTTAGGCCCTCGTTTCGCCCTGAGACACAAAAACACTGGAACCAGTAATCTTGTACACAAAATAATGCAAACAAGCATAGGGTTAGGATCTAAATAATGTGTATAAATAGGCTCTATCAGAGAGGGAGTTAGTTACTGGAGGATTTGCAAAGGGGTTTTGTTAAAATGCCAAGGGGGAGATTGATGTTGTAGTTGGCAGTGTTTGACAAAACCAGCACAAGTGGACAAGAAAGCGAACAAGTTGCTGGTCAAGTGGACAAGCAAGTGAACAAGTTGCTGCTATAGCCCGTGTCCAGTGTTTGTGAACAAGGAGCAGCTGTAGCTGGAGAAAACTATAGCAAGAGCTTGTTCAGAAGGGCTGTAGCGTCTGTCCGAGTAGCAGCTTTCTGGATCTTTGGAAAGAGGGCGTGGCAGTCCTTTTAAGAACATCAGAGGAGTTTCTAAGTTGCTGCAGAGAATATTCCAGTGGAGTTTCCTAGCTGAAGTAGGAGATTTGATTGTGGGAGATTTGAATCTCAAATCAAATTTAATCTCCTAAATATTAGGAGATATTGATCTTGCTAGGGGAATTGCTAAATCCTGATAATGATGGCATCAAACGCACCTATATACAGAGCATACGCAGGAGATCAAGTGAGAGATTCGAGTGCGTGCGAAGATTTGATCACCACCGAGAGCATAGCGTGAGCGCAGAGCTGAGTGGTTATTGCAGTGTGTGATCAGGACTTTCAGAGTCTGATTACAGCTTGATCTGGAGACCAATTCAGAGCAGCAGTGCTTGTTGGTGGATCAAGGAAGGCCGCGAAGGGATTGTCGAGTGGAGGGACTCGGGCAATTGATCGAAGGCCAGCTCTTGCTAGTGACAGGAGGTCACTGAGTGAGGGGGAGTATTCCACAGTGTGCAACGCTCGTGGAATCGTTCGAACGGCTCAGCGGAAGGCTTGAAGCGACGCGAACAGTTTATGCATCAGCTGTGTGCTACAGCAGATGCTATAGCAACCCTGCAGAATCTGAGTATTGTTTAGAATAGGCTGAGTTACGAGGAGACAGTAGCTATTCTAGATAGATATCAGTAGAGGGTGTGTAGACACAAGTCAGAGCCTGTTCTGATTGTGTACGTGGATCCACTTGTGGTTGAGTAGCATAGGTTGCATGGGTTGTAACCGTGTGTACTTGGAAACCTTGAGATTAGTGGATTGAGGACTGAGAAGAGTCCTCCCCAGACGTAGGCAATTTGGCTGAACTGGGTGAACAAACCCTTGTCCTTGTTCTTTCCTGCTGAAATAGTTTTCTGGTGAACAAGAGTGTGCTGTAGCAACAGCTTGTTCACAAATCTGTTTATCAGAGGCGCTGTGAATTTCAGGATGAACAATGCGATGAATAACAGATGAACAATACCGGATGAACAGTACTCCGACGACCGCCACGAGCAGCAGCAGCTGCTCTTTCTATCTCTCTCTTGGCTGCCGCTACAGACCCCCGAGATGATTGATGTCTAATGTGTTTGTCCAATGTGTTAACATTTTAGGGTTTGTTACTTGAACCGGTTGAACCAAATATTATTCTTGGACCAGCAGGTCTTCGGTGCTGCTGTTGACCTTTCTCTTCTTGATCTTGAATGAATGAGTGACAATGCTCCAAATATCCAATAAAATCCAATGCGATCTTGAACACACCTGCGATACGAAAACACTACAAAAGAGTAATCGATCTCACACAAAATGTAATAAGACTATTGGAATAAACAACTCAATGGAGCGTATATCAAACTACCCCACACTTATTCTTGTTCATCCCCAAACAATAACAAGATATGCAAGAACTCAAACCATTCCTATCATGCCAAAGAATAAACACTGAATTCGCTCGAGAAGTCATCCCCGATCAGTTCATCAACACATGCTCACATTCATTCTCTAATAATGATCAACCAGAACTAGAATGATACATGTTACCTTTAAGGCCGAGATGGAATTTAATGGATGGCAGGGAGCTAGTCCTCTTTGGACTCCTGACTCCACCCTTTGGTTCAACTTCATAGCCACGCCTTCACACTGAATTTGCTTTCTCTAGCACGTGATGAATCCGAGTTATGAGGAGCTCAGATTTTCTTCTTTTCTTGCAGGACAGCTCTTAATTGCTTTTGATTCTCGATTGCTCTCCTCTTTTCACATCTTGTGAATCTGAATTTTTTCTTTTCCGAGCTTTCAATGTGAAATACTTGTCCTTTTTGAGCTTTCCTCTCCAATTTGAACCGTTCCAATCATAGTCTTCGAATGGCAGTATAAGGAACGCGTCCTGCTCTTTCTCATCATTGCCCTTTCCTCGCGAGGCAGGATAGGGGTTACCCACCCATTCCCGATTACTAGGACTAGGATTTTCCTGCTCGTGCGCTTTGGACCAAAGTGTCCTCCGCACGCGTGCGCATGACAAAATCTCAAAACAGAGCTCATCTCATGATCAGGCACACATCCCCTCAAGATCTGATCAGGGCCTATTCTAAGCATGTATGGATCATCCCAAACGTAATATTTAGACTCATATTTTAACTTCATGCATTGAGCTTTAGTGAATTGAGGAGGAAACGCACCTGTGACCAGGTAATTTGCAATATGCGCATACCATGGTACCTTACCGTTCAGCGCCATCAGGTGCTCGTCAGGGAATGTCTCCGTGATCTGCCCTGGCTCCTCTTCTTTCACTATCCTGCTTAGGTGACCAGCAACAATGTTTTCCGTTCCCTTCTTATCCTTGGTTTCTAAATCGAACTCTTGGAGCAGAAGCAACCAGCGCATCAAGCGCGGCTTAATCTCTTTCTTGGACATCAGGTAACGGATAGCAGCGCGGTCAGTGTAGACAATGACTTTAGCGCCCAGAACATAGCCGCGGAACTTCTCCAGTGCAAATACAATTGCCAGAAGCTCCTTCTCAGTCGTGGTGTAGTTCTTCTGCGCAGTGTCCAGTGTGCGCGACGCATAATATATAGCGTGCGGCCTCTTGTCCACGCGCTGACCCAATACTGCGCCTACGGCGTAGTCACTTGCATCACACATCAGCTCAAAGGGTAAGTTCCAGTCAGGTGCGCGCATCACTGGCGCACTGGTCAGCGCATCCTTCAACTTATCGAAAGCATTCCTGCACTCATCAGTGAACTCAAAGCACACATCCTTTTGAAGGAGGTTAGACAATGGAATACATATTTTAGTTTATAAAGCGCCTGTAGAACCCTGCATGCCCCAGAAACGACTTAATGTCGCGCACATTAGTGGAATAAGGCAGATTTGAGATAAAATCTATTTTTGCTTTATCAACCTTAATTCATTCCTGTGAGATAATATGTCCTACTACTACTCCATGTGACACCATAAAATGGCATTTTTCATTATTGAGAACTAGGTTCTTGGTAATGCAGCGCGCTAAGACCCTATCAAGATTATCCAAACATGCATCAAAAGTCTCACCATGCACAGTGAAGTCATCCATGAATACCTCTATACATAAACCAATCATATTAGAGAAAATGCTCATGACTAAGCATTGGAACGTCCCTGGCGCATTACACAACCCAAACGACATGCGCTGAAACGCAAAGGTACCGAATGGGCAGGTAAAGGTTGTCTTCTCCAGATCCTCCGCAGCAATAGGAATTTGATTGTACCCTGAGTAACCGTCCAGGAAGCAAAGTGCGGTTTTCCTGCCAAACGGTCGAGCATCTGGTCCATGAACGGTAGCGGGAAATGATCCTTGCGCGTGACTGCGTTTAGCTTCCTGTAGTCAATGCACTTGCGCCATCCAGTCTGTATGCGCTTGGAAACTAGCTCGCCCTGCGCATTTTCCTCTACTGTGATGCCTCCTTTCTTTGGCACAACGTGCACTGGACTTACCCACTTACTGTCTGAGATCGGGTATATTACTCCTGCGTCAAGCAGCTTCAGGATCTCCTTCTGCACTACCTCCATCATAATCAGATTCAGTCTGCGCTGAGGTTCCCTGGATGGTTTGGCATCATTTTCCAGCAGAATTCTGTGCATACACACATCAGAGCTTACTCCGCGCAGGTCAGCTAATGTCCACCCTAATCGTGCATACACACATCAGCTTACTCCGACCATTTCTGATGCTGGTTCTTGCACAACACCTCCTGTAATCGTGCCTCCTGCTCCTCCTCTAATCCTTTCTTTATAATGACAGGCAGGGTGTCCTCATTGCCTAGGAAGATGTACTTTAAGTGCTCGGGTAATTGCTGCAGCTCAACTTTGGGTGCCTGTTCAATAGAAGGCAGGATTTTATTAGTAGCGCAAATATTAACCAGATCATATACCTGCCTCGACACTGGTTCTGTGCTGCTCAGCTCATCATCATGCGCCTCCATCTCTGTCTGTGTCAGTGGCGCAGGCTCCCCTGCTGCGCACGCACACTGCGCATGCGCAACCAAGTCGTCCATACTATCTAACGCGTGCACTGTGGCATCCTCATGAGGATGCTGCATCCCCTTAAAAATGTTAAAGTGAATTTCCTCGCCATCTACCTCCATTGAGAGCGTTCCTTTCCACACGTCTATCTTTGTGCGCGCTGTCATCAGAAATGGTCTACAAAGTAGGATTTGCGTGTTTCCCTTGCTCGGCTCACCCTCCATTTCCAAGACGTAGAAATCTGCTGGGAACACCAGCTCTCCCACTTGGACGAGAACGTCCTCTATCATGCCCGTCGGTTGTTTGCACGACCGATCTGCTAATTGGATGGTCTATCATGCAGTTGCTTACCGTGGTCTTACCTAAGGTGCACGTATGGTGAACGTACCTGGATCCCGGCATTTAGGTGGTACCTTGTGTTGCACAATTGCTGACGCATGTGCGTTAAGCATTACTTGTGCGCATTCGCCTTTCCTCCTCTTGTTTTTGCACAGCTCCTTCAAGAACTTGGCGTATCTGGGGATCTGCCGAATTGCCTCAATCAGGGGAATGTTTATTTCCACCTTACTGAATAGTTCATACAGCTCCTTGTCTAGCGCCTCCTTCCTTGCTAATGGTGCCTGCACAGGAAAAGGTGCAGGTGCGATAGTACGATTGATACTCTTTTCTCCTGATTGTATCATACCTGGCACCACCCCCTGTTGGTTTGTTGCTTGCGCGGCTGGTTGCGCATCCGGTAGTGCTGGCTCTGGAGGTTGCGCAACTGGCTGCGCGGGCTCCTTCGCGGTCGGAGCTGTCCCAGCTGTGCGCTCAGTCCTCGGCGTTATGGCGTTAACTCCTCCCTTAGGATTTTGAATCACTTGCGAAGGCAGGTTGCCATCGCTCTTTTTCAGCTCATAGACCGTGGTAGCAATCTGCGATAACTGCTTCTTAATTGACTCGAACCTCTTGTCATACTTTTTCATCATTCTTGCGCACAGTGTCTGCTAACTGACCCACTATGTCTTCTAAGGAGCGCCGCGGTTGCTGGTTATTCTGTGCTAGTGCGTCATTGCGGCGGTGCGGTGGGTTGTATACTTGCTGCGCCTGCTGTGGTGTGCGATATTCCGCGGGCTGCCTTTGGAGATTGCTGTCTTCCCTCCATCTGAACCCATTTGCCGCTAGTCCAAAGCGCGGCTGATTCTGCCTCTGCAGTCCTCTATTGTCCCATCCTCCTAGAGCATTTACATCTCCTGATTCCTCGAAAAGTGTGGGATATGCGTCGGTTTTGTGCTCAGTGGACGTACAGAACTCGCATGCCTTCGGCGCAACTGGTTGGGTGCCTTGCGCACTCATCAGCTTCTGTAACATGGCTTTCATTTCCTTTATTTCAGCACTGGAATCCACCTGATGCACAGCGCGCGCACGACTGTTCTCGAGCGTCAATTGATGCCTCACCTGTCCAGCGGAGTCCTCTATCATCTGCCATACATCCTCGGGGTACATGTTGCATATGTCACCGCCTGCGCATGCATTCAACAATCTAAGTTCCATCGGTTGTAGCCCGTTCAGGAAATTCTATTTCAGCACATTTTGGGGCAAGCCATGATTATAGCAGTTGGCTTCCAGCTCCCTGAAATGCTCATAGTACTCTGATAGTGACTCACCTACGCCCTGCCTAGGCGCGGCCAATTCCCTCCTGAGTAGCGCGATCTTAGCTGCGGGGTAGAACTTATCCAAGAACTTCTTCTGGAGCTGCTCCCATGTGGAATAGATCCTGTTGGTAAGCTCATCAGCCAATGCCTGGGTGTATCACACAATGACAAAGGGAACGCCTTCAGCTTCACCCTCCTCGTCGGTCTTCATGTTCTCGCAGATAACTAGGAATTCGCGCACATGCTTGACCGGGTTCTCGTTGCTCATCCCATGAAACTTAGGCATATGATGAATGAATGAGCTCCGTAGTTCGAAATGCCCATCGGGTGGAAGCACTATGCACCAAGGTTGGTTGACTGTGATTGGAGCCGACATCTCGCGCACTGTTCTGCGTTGCACGATCTGTTGCGCGGGTTGCGCGTTATACACTACTTCAGCGGCCATCCGAGCTTCAACTTCGCGCTGTACTTCCTCTCTGAACCGAGCTGCGCGGTTATCTGCCCTTGCATTGTTCGGTCCATCTGGGGTTCTGTCCCCTAAGTTATCGCCGATGACACTGTTATTCTCCATGCCCTGTTCTAAACTTAAAGAAAACGAAATTAAAAGACAACTAAGTTGTTGCCCCTGTCGATGCGCAACTATAATCTGCGTAGCGCAACTTTTTCAAGGTCGCGCAGGCTGATGTTGATTGCGTACTGGTAGAAACACCAACGAAAAATAAAAAGAAATAACTAACTACTGTAAAAGAAAACTTGAACTAGTTAAAACTTATCTGTGTTGCTCCCCGGCAACGGCGCCAAAATTTGATCGCGCGTCGTTGTACGCGTCAAACTGATCCTTCCTTCTCCACTTAGTACAGCGGCTAAGTCAGAGTCGATCCCACAAGGAGCGTACAGACTCGTCTTAGCTAGGAACCTACAACTTACGAAATTGGGGTTGTGAGCGATAGGGTTGCGCAGGTGCGCGAATGAACAGTAGTGAAAGCAGAATTGCACGATACGTGCGCGGACAGTAGATATTAAGTACTATGACTATGAAAAGTATCGGTGAAGACAATCCTCTATGAATGTATCGCTTATCATCGACTCTGAACATCTATAGTGCAGTTCTATTTAAGTTAGTGTCCGATCAAGGCTTCCTAACCTCCGCGCATGTTCCGATCAAAGTCCATGAGCTATTAATTCCTGAAACTAGTCTAAGCAGCTACGCATCCTGTCACAGTAGTAGCTGATTATCCTAATGTGTTACTCCTAGTTGTCACCGTCAAGTTATCAGCTAGTTTAACATACAACAACGAGTAGTTAGAATAAGATTGCGGTTCAAGGCTTCTCTTATTCACACAACTAATTATCACCCATATGTATAAAATTAATATAAGTAGACGAACTAAGCATTAAACACAAGTCTCAAAGGAAATACTTCATAGAATCATGCCCAACCGATACAAAGTGTTTAGCTAGACATGCTAGAAACAAACATCATAGAAATAATAAATAAAACTAAAGCAGCCAAGCAAAAGTAGCAGGTCGGCGCAATTGCAGGTCGCTGTTTTCGGCTGGCGCAGGTGGTTCGCGCAGAATCTCAGCTGGAGCTCGTGTGTTTTTGCTGCTATGTGTCCCTCTCTCTATATGTCTTCTGTCTCTTCCAAACCCTAGCTTCCCTCCTCTTATATACTGGTCTTGAAGCCCAAGGAATGCTTAGATTTGGCCCGAGAGAATCTTAGCTACTTCCCAAATCTAGGAGATAATGAAGATCAAAATTTAGAAACTCTGCTATCCTGCGCATGGCTCGCTGCGCACGTTGATTGCGCTACTCGCTTCGCGCAGTCGGTTTGCGCACTGCAGTCTGAATCAGCTATCTCCTATCTCCTTTTGCGCTGCTAGCTCCACAGGTCGTGCACTGCGCTCTCTCAAAGCGCCCGTTAGCGCACATCTGACTTATGCTCCTGTTTTATCCTGAAATACAAAAATACCGAAAACCAGTAATCTTGAACACAAAATAATGCAAACAAGCACAGTGTTAAGATCTAAATAGCGCATATAACTAGGCTCTATCACATTTCGCTTTTAGGAAGCGCCTAAGGTATGACCCTCGTAATTTATTACTTAAGCATCAAGATTTGTACGAGTGAATTGTAAAATTTTCAATGTCGAAACTGCTCTTCTCTTATTTATATTATTTCTGGAAATTACCAAATCATCCGCAGTGCCCGAATCACTTGATTCGGGCAACGCTTAAAGAAAATGATTCGGACAGAGGTGTCCGAATCATTTACTCAGTGTTGTTACGAGCTGGGCGAATCAATTTGTCCTGGCCGAATCCCTTTTTGATTCAGTCAACCCTTATTTGATTCGGTCAAGTTCCTTATAGAGCTGAAGTGATTCGGGCACCTGGGCGAATCACTTTCTGATTCGGCCGTATCATATACTCAGTGCTGTCTTCTGCTTGGCCGAATCGATTACTCTTGGCCGAATCACTTTTTGATTCGGTCAACCTCCATTTAGTTCGGTCAACCTCCTTGTAGAGCTGAAGTGATTCGGATAGCTCGCTCCTCCCTTGGCCGAATCCCTTTCTGATTCGGTCAACCTCGCATGTGATTCGGTCAAACCACTCAAATTCTCCCCGAGTCAATTTGATTCGTGCAGCTGAGGTGATTCGCCCATGCTGGTGGGCGAATCACTTCTGCAATCTTGCCCAATTTTGCTGCTTTTGATCTCGATCGACTGGAATTCATCCAGATTTTCTTCGGGCCACTTCGTATACTGTAGTACGCATTTTCAACCTGAAATGGACAAAGAAAAAATCAATGACTTTATAAAATAACGGAACAAACAAGAAGTAAAGTGAAAATACGGACAAACATAAGGTTATTTGTCCGCTCATCAAAACACCCCACACTTAAGTTTTGCTCTTTCGCTTTTTAACGACATGATTCTATGCTACACATTTACTTTGAGCACATTATACTCACATGATTGCTTTCATTCTAGCTTTAAATATTGATCACACGGAGTAATGTTTGCTAAGTAATTGAGTAGTTTCAAAAAAAAAAAAATTGGGATAAGTTCTACTTTGAATTCATGAATCGCATCTTCAAGTCGATTGACATTCTTTGTGATGATTTTATTCGCATGATTCGGTATCTTGACTAGCTTAGCTTGATTCATTTTTGAGCTCTTTCCGTGCATGAAAAATGAAGTGAAGTTTAGCGAGCACAAGAATAAAACAAAAAAATAGTTTTCATACAAAAACCTTGTAATTGCTTGTGTTTGCTTTTAGGTGACTTTAGCCTTCCTTATTTAGCCTTTGCATTTATTTTGGCTCACACTCCATGCTCCATTAGATATCACTTAGGCACATTGTCAAGTATTAAGTGTGGGGTCAAATAAAATGCTTGCGAAAAAGAAAAAAAAAAGAGAGAGGCGCAAGAAAGAAAAAATTATATTTTTAAGGTTTTACAAATGCCGAGAGTTAGGAAGGTAAGTTCCCCCTTGAAAGCTTTTGTATAAACATAAAAATATTATTTGTTTTTTTTCTGGGTCAAGGAAAAGTTTTACAAATGCCGAGGGTTAGGAAGGTAAGTTCCCCCTTGAAAGCATTTGTATAAACGCAAAAATATAATAAGCACACTTAATTCTTGACTTTGTGCCTATTCCGCAATTTCTTTCGCATGTTGTGAGTAGAGCATTTGCATTTCGCTTTTAAGAGGCGTCTAAGGTATGACCCTCGTAATTTATTACTTAAGCATCAAGATTTGTACGAGTGAATTTTAAAATTTTCAATGTCGAAACTCCTCTTCTCTTATTTATACTATTTCTAGAAATTACTAAATCACCCGCAGTGCCCGAATCAAGTGATTCGGGCAAGGCTTAAAGAAACCGAATCAGACATGATTCGGACAGGGCTGTCCGAATGATTTACTCAGTGCTGCTTTGAGGCTGCATGAATCAACTGATTCGCGGACCCCCTGTCCGAATCAAAACTGGTTCGCAGACTTTGCCCGAATCGAAAGTGATTCGGGGTGGCTAAAAGTGATTCGCCCGAATCATTTACTCAGTGCTGTCTTGAGAAGTTTCAGGCTGCACGAGTCAACTGATTCGAGCAAGCTAGAAAACTGATTCGGCCGAATCAACTGCTGTGTGTTAACAGCCACTCTGCATAAATTTTCTCTTACGGATTATGACGTATAGTCTAAAACTTGAGAATGAGTTTGTTGTCATGAGATTATGGACTTGCCCTTAGCAAGCATGTGTGATTGACTCGACAAAATTCTTGTGTTAGCGACGGTTTTCTTCATACTACTTGCATGGGAAATTGAGCGTTAATTCGAATTTGACGAATGCTAGTCTTGACATCGATTCTATGAATATTTGTTGTCACATTGAAGTGAATGATCCTTAGAGTTTACGTGAAGTGAATGATTTGCATGAATTTATTATAATTTGAGGTGATAGTAAACTACTTGCTTAGCTAACTATATTTGGATTATGAACTCTTATGGGTGATGGCAAATGGGATTTGTGAGTATTCCTATTCTGAAAACTCTCACGAGACTATAATTCGTCCACTAGGGTAGTCTGGGGTTTAAAGGCTTGATGCATATGCTAAATGCATCCGTGACCCTACGACAGTGAGTTAGGAGTAGATTTTAATTTTCTTTCGTTCAGTTACTTTTAGGTTAGGTTACATGAGTAGGGGGTGGATGTGCTATATGTGCGTAAGTTAAGCTACATGCTTTGATACTGTCATATATGATTTAGCATCTTACTCTCCGCTTGACTTATGCATATACTTGTTCGGGACGAACAAAACTTAAGTGTGGGGTGTTTTGATAAGCGGACAAATGACCTTATATTTGTCCATAATTTTCCCCTTACTTCTTGTTTGTTCCGTTATTTTATAAAGTCACTTGATGTTTTCTTTGTCCGTTTCAGATTGAAAATGTGTACTACATGATACAAAGTGGCCCGAAGAAAATCTGGATGAATTCCAGTCGATCGAGATCAAAAGCAGCAAAATTGGGCAAGACTGCAGAAGTGATTCGCCCGAATCACAAAGTGATTCGCCCACCAGCATGGCCGAATCACCTCGGCTGCACAAATCAAATTGACTCGGGGAGAATTTGAGTGGTTTGACCGAATCACATGTGAAGTTGACCGAATCAGAAAGTGATTCGGCCAAGGGAGGAGCGAGCTGTCCGAATCACTTTAGCTCTACAAGGAGGTTGACCGAACTAAATGGAGGTTGACCAAATCAAAAAGAGATTCGGCCAAGAGTAATCAATTCGGCCAAGCAGAAGACAGCACTGAGTATATGATACGGCCGAATCAGAAAGTGATTCGCCCAGGTGCCCGAATCACTTCAGCTCTATAAGGATCTTTACCGAATCAAATAAGGGTTGACCGAATCAAAAAGTGATTCGGCCAGAACAAAGTGATTCGCCCAGCTCGAAACAGCACTAAGTAAATGATTCGGACACCCCTGTCCGAATCAGTTTCTTTAAGCCTTGTCCGAATCAAGTGATTCGGGCACTGCGGGCAAAATTTGGAAATTTTCAAAGGGTATAAATAGAATGAGATGCAAAATTAGAATCTCTCTCTTCCAGAATTCAAAACCCTCGGCGATTGCCTCTTGGAGAAGTTGGAAAATTGTCAAGGATTGAAGGAAGAGACACGCAATTGGAGATCCTACATCAACTCTCTACTCATTCACTATTCTTGGGCATCCAATTGGTGAACAATTTCAATTTGAATATCATGTTTTGTTTCAAACTCACCATGAGTGAGTAATTGTTCAGTAGTTGGGGTCCTTATGGATCCCTTAGATTTGATTGTAATGCAAGACTTGTCTTTTTATCTATATGAATGAAGTTTGGTTGAAAATTCTCTTGCTTGTTCTTCATATCAATTCTGTGCACACCAAGTGTTTGACGAAATACCTAAGTGAGTATGAATTGGTATAACACCTAGGGATGGAATGGGAGTTGAACCTACATTATTTAGAAGATCAAGCATGATTATTTTAGGTTGAGTGTGTGCGCGAGAGTGACATACGCATTCCACTAGGCTAAGTGAAATTCGTAGTGTCTTAGTTCGACAGATTTTGTGAACAAGCAGTTGCTGCAGCACACTCTTGTTCACTTAAATATTGTCACAGCAAACAATGAACAAGGCACAGGTTTGTTCACCCAGTTCGGCCAATCTGCCTACGTCTGGGGAGGACTATTCTCCAGTCCTCAATCCACTCAACCAAAGGTTCCAAGTACACACGGTTACAACTCACGCAACCTATGCTACTCAACCTCGTGTGGACCACTCAACACAATCAGAACAAGCTCTGATTTGTGTCTGCACACCCTCTACAATATGTCAATCTAGAATAGCTACAATCCTCTCAAAGAACTCAGCCTATTCTAAATTACACTACTCAGCAGGGTTGCTGCAGCAACAGCTGTAACACACAGCTGAAGCACAATGTTCGCGTCGCTCCAAGGCCTTCTGCCGAGCCGGTCGAACCTCTCCAAGAGCGCTGCACACTCTGGACAACTCCCCCTCACTCAGTGACCACCTGCCACTAGTGAGTACTGCCGCACGACACTCGACCGAGCCTTCCACCCGTCAGTTCCTCCGCGGCTGCCCTTGATCAACCAACAAGCTCCACAGCTCTGAATTGGCTTCCAGATCAAACTCGAATCAGACTCTGCAAGTCCTGATTCTCTTCTGCAATACTCACCACAGCTCAGCGCTCAACGCTCTGCTCACGGGTGATGATCGAAGTAAACTACCGTCACACACCAAAGATCCTCACTCTGAAATCTGTGTATGCACTCGTGTATCCCTCAGCTTCGATCAACCCTTTCAGCCCCTGAACCCCTCTGCTTAAATAGCAGCACCACTTTAAGCAGTTTCCAGGTTTAGGCAATTATCCCAACAAGATCAATTATCTCCTAAAATCTAGGAGATTAGATTTGATTATTAACTCCAATCCAAATCTCCTTCTCTGACTAGTAAACCTCTCTGGAATATACTCCATAGCATTTTAGAAATTCTTCTGATGATCTCCGTAGCGATCCCAGCCCTTCTAGACACGCCCATATTGCTGCTGCTTTTTGAACAGTTGAAACAGCCAGTTGAACTAGCACCTGCTGCAGCTGCTGCTAGTTCCCTTTAGCTGGCCTGCTGGATTGTTTGAGCTGCAGCAACTCCTTGTTCACTTATGTTGGTTTTGTCAAATACTGCCATACTTGCATCATCAATCTCCCCCTTGGCATTTTGACAAAACCTTAGGGCATATGCACTCTCCCGTGAACCAGAAAAAATAATACTCTAAATAAACATAATAGAGAGTAAGTAAGTGAGGCCGCAGACGGCCCAGTAAGAGAGGCCGCAGACGGCCATAGCATGACCACGCAGGGTCAGTAAAACACAATGTTCATCAATAGCAGTTCAGCAAAACAAAAACATCTTCTCTCCCCCTTTTTGTCATAGATGCTCAAGGGGCCTGCTCCTCATCTGCAGGAAACTCCAGGTCTCGGAGGAGGCTTCTGATCTGTCCACGCCTAGCATCCCTTCGCTTAGCTTCTGCTTCAAGGATGGCCAGCTCCGTTCTGAGATGGCTCACAATTCTGGCCCGGAGAGCAGACTGAATTGTTGCAGCAGGGGGAAGAGATTCCTCCAGGGGAGCTGGAGCTGAAGAATCAACCATTAGAAGATCCTCATAGGCAATATCCACTGCATGTTTTCCCTTGAATAGCTTGTGATCTACTGTGAAGACCTGCAGCTCCTCAGATAAGCCTTCAGAAATCTCACCAAACTCTGGGTGCTGAGAGACCATGATCCCATAGATGAGAGAGGGTAGCACAATAGGCTTGCTGAAGGAGGCACTCCCGGCATGAGTAGCCAGCTGAGGGAACATAACACTGCCCAGGCTGATCTTCCTCTTCTTCCCAATAGAATAGAGAAGGTTAGCAAAGTCTTTGTTAACCTTCCCCCTGTGAGAACTAGGGATCCAGTTTCGAATGCCCAGATGATACAGCAGGGCATACTTGGAGGTAAGTTCAGCAGCATTGAGGTTAGGACCACCCCAAGACAGGCACACTCCACCTGTCAGAATCTTCGCCACAAATTCTTGCTTAACATCAGTGGGAGCTCTTGCATTCTCAGAAATTCCAAGAAAAGCATCAATAATTTCAGGGGTAATAACCACTGACTTGCCCCGTACCCAGCTTTTCCCATACTCATCAGCTCCTTGCTCTCCAAATTTCTCCTCCATATTCACAATAAACTCTCTAACCAGAATAATATTGAATCAGTGAGGAAAGGTTAGGGACTTGAGAAGATTTACCTCAGTCAGAAGCTGGATCATAGCAGCTGATCTGTACTTGTCTTGGACCAGTCTCTTCTCATACACAATGTGTTTCCTCTCAACAGCACTCCAGAATTGAGAGACGCTTCTATTTCTGAACCATGTACCTCCCACTGTGAGAGCAGACAAGTCTTCCGCTGGAGGTCCTCTCTCAGATGGTCCACCAAGAGAACCTTCTTCTTCTTCTTCACTGGTTGATCCTTCACTGCTGGAAACTGGGATCAATAAAGGGGTTTTTCCCTTGTCAGAAGGAGGAGGAGGATGTGCTGCAGCAGGTTCTTGTTCAGGAGACTCAGCCCCTGTTTCCACCCCTACACCAATAATGCCTGGAGACATGACAAGAGATCTGCACTCTTCTGCTGCTTGTTCTTCTCCAGAGACAGCTTCAGCCACAGCCTCTTCTGGCAGCACAGCAGTACTGGAGACAGGTTCTCCGTCACGTACCAACCGCCTCCTTTTCTGCGAAGTTCCTTCAGAAGGTGAGGGCTCGCTGTGCGACACAGGGAGAGGTGCTGGTTCCCACACCACCACATCCAGGGGCTGAGCAGGACCTTCATTGCGTGCCTTGGTCCTTCTTTCAGACCTTCCCTGCCTGTCTGCTGCCAGATTCTTCTTCAAACCACGGGTCTTCACCATTGTTGCAGGGTTGAAGGAGGATTGAGAAACGCACAGTGAATGATCGGGAACAATTTCGAGAAGCGCCTTTCACCTTGAGTTTGCCCTAGAAATTGATTTACCCGTTATTTCCTGAATTTGATATATCCGTTATTTTCCTTTCCATTTGAAGCTTGTTAACACACGTGCCTCGCATGTGCCTTCTCCCATCTTTAGCGACCAAAGCATGTGAACAAGCTTATTCTTGACCCAGTTGCTATAGCACATGAGAGCTGGTTCACCTATTCAGTTCAGACTGCAGCATTGCTCGGAGGATCCTCAAGAGGTTCTGGTGGAGCTTTCATCACCCACTTTTGAGACAAACCAGAGTTTTTCTTCTTCTGATCTTCCATCCTCCTATCTCTTCCTTTGTCATGTTTGGGTTTCCATATCTGTAACAACTGCTATTTACATTTTTTTTTTTGCAATCCAGTGCCCTTGTGTAACAGTCTTAGCAATCCTTCTCTGTGATTCTTTCCAGGAACTATTTTTCTGTGAAGCAGCATGAAGCGGAGTCTTTATGCAGTATGTGTTGTTCCTGGATTTTACTCCTTCTTTTTCAACTGAGCAGGTTCTGCGCTGCTGCCTCAGATTAGAGTTGATCTTCTGATTCCCAAAACTTGTACAAGTACCCTGTTTATTCTGAGCCTTTTGTTTTGTTTGAGAAGAATGTTGTGCCCGATGCTGCAGCATCCTCTTGTTCACATGTCTAGTTCCAACTTTCTCTGCAATTTTTGAAGAGTCATCTGAATTCTTCTTCTCATCTATCTCAACATCTGAGGCTTTAATGAAGACTGTCCCTCTGGAGCTTTCTTCACCAGTATATCCAAGCCCTGTTCTCCCTTTTCCAAGCCTTTGGTAAGACAGAATTTCGTCCAAGATATTTTTCTAGGGATTGGCAGTTTTGGCGGTTACTGGAAAAGATTCAACGTTGATCTGCCTTCCAGAAACTTCCTTTTTCAGTAAGGTAACTTGATTATTGGATGGTAATAGACATTTCCTTCGTTCTTCTTCCAAGAGCTTGACTCTGTCAGTCAGGGCCTGATTGGTCTGAAGAACTGACTCACATTGTTTCAGTATCTTCCTCAGAAGATCAGCAAGACTGCCAGATAAGTCCTCCTCATCTTCACTGGCAGACGAGTCATCCTCATCTTCACTATCAGATACTTCAATCCCATAGTGGATTTTATCCTTCTTTATCTCCTTGAGGTTGAAATCAGATATACTGGTCAGCACAACACATTTTTCTTCATCACTTTCCTCAGAGTCACTCCATTTAGCTGTCATGGACTTACTGTTCTTTTTCTCTGAGCTCTTGAGGGGTTTGCTTGGACAGTCAGCCTCAATGTGTCCATACCCTTCACAATTCCAGCATTGAACACCCTTTTTTATCTCTTTCCTCTCATCTTCATTCTGAGCAGACTCTTTCCCTTTTCTCTTATTTTCTCCACTTCTTCTGAATTTTCGTGAGGATGAGCTTTGTCCAGTTCTTGAGTCCATGTTTTTCAGAAGTTTTCCAAGGTTCTTGACAATCATGCTCAGCTGATCCTCTGAAACTGTCTGCTTGGTTTCTGTTTCAGCTTTCAATCCAACATCCTTATCCTTAGGAGTGGTGTCTCCTTTAACCAGCTTCATCTCAAATTGTTAGAGAGACCCCATCAGCTCTTCCAACTTCATGAATCTGACATTTTGAGCTTCTTCAATGGCTGTCACTTTCATGTCAAATTTTGTGGGCAGTGATCTGAGAACCTTTCTGATGAGTTTTTCTTCAGGGATGGGTTCACCAAGGGCATGAGCTTCATTTGCAAGATCACAGAGTTTAGCATTAAACTCAGTGACTGTTTCCTCATCCAGCATCCTCAGATTCTCAAATTGTGTGGCAATAATTTGGAGTCTTGACAGCTTCACTCTATCAGTTCCTTCATGGGCAGTTTGCAGAATTTCCCATGCTTGCTTGGCCATGTCACAATTTGATATCAACCTGAAATTGTTAGCATCCACTGCAGCAAAAATTGCATTCAAAGCCTTTGAATTACCAGTAGCTGCAGCACCTTCTTCAGCAGTCCATTGCTCTTCAGGTTTTATTCTCGTCACTCCTTGCTCATCCATGGTGATTGGGGGAGACCACTGAACCACAACAGCTCTCCATGTCTTCTCGTCAATAGCCCTGAGAAAGGCTTTCATTCTAGCTTTCCAATATCCATAATTGCTTTCTTCCAATAATGGAGGTCTGCTTGTGCTCTGTCCTTCCTTCATTGTCCTTGCTTCTTCAGATACACTTTAGGATCTTTAACTCTGTGTGTCGAGCTCCCGCTCTGATACCAATTGAAATTCGTAGTGTCTTAGTTCGACAGATTTTGTGAACAAGCAGTTGCTGCAGCACACTCTTGTTCACTTAAATATTGTCACAGCAAACAATGAACAAGGCACAGGTTTGTTCACCCAGTTCGGCCAATCTGCCTACGTCTGGGGAGGACTATTCTCCAGTCCTCAATCCACTCAACCAAAGGTTCCAAGTACACACGGTTACAACTCACGCAACCTATGCTACTCAACCTCGTGTGGACCACTCAACACAATCAGAACAAGCTCTGATTTGTGTCTGCACACCCTCTACAATATGTCAATCTAGAATAGCTACAATCCTCTCAAAGAACTCAGCCTATTCTAAATTACACTACTCAGCAGGGTTGCTGCAGCAACAGCTGTAACACACAGCTGAAGCACAATGTTCACGTCGCTCCAAGGCCTCCTGCCGAGCCGGTCGAACCTCTCCAAGAGCGCGGCACACTCTGGACAACTCCCCCTCACTTAGTGACCACCTGCCACTAGTGAGTACTGCCGCACGACACTCGACCGAGCCTTCCACCCGTCAGTTCTTCCGCGGCTGCCCTTGATCAACCAGCAAGCTCCACAGCTCTGAATTGGCTTCCAGATCAAACTCGAATCAGACTCTGCAAGTCTTGATTCTATTCTGCAATACTCACCACAGCTCTGTGCTCAACGCTCTGCTCACGGGTGATGATCGAAGTAAACTACCGTCACACACCAAAGATCCTCACTCTGAAATCTGTGTATGCACTCGTGTATCCCTCAGCTTCGATCAACCCTTTCAGCCCCTGAACCCCTCTGCTTAAATAGCAGCACCACTTTAAGCAGTTTCCAGGTTTAGGCAATTGTCCCAACAAGATCAATTATCTCCTAAAATCTAGGAGATTAGATTTGATTATTAACTCCAATCCAAATCTCCTTCTCTGACTAGTAAACCTCTCTGGAATATACTCCATAGCATTTTAGAAATTCTTCTGATGATCTCCGTAGCGATCCCAGCCCTTCTAGACACGCCCATATTGCTGCTGCTTTTTGAACAGTTGAAACAGCCAGTTGAACTAGCACCTGCTGCAGCATCCCCTGCTGCAGCTGCTGCTAGTTCCCTTTAGCTGGCCTGCTGGATTGTTTGAGCTGCAACAACTCCTTGTTCACTTATGCTGGTTTTGTCAAATACTGCCATACTTGCATCATCACTAAGTATTGAGCGACTTTAGTTAACTATCAATAGACCGAGAGGTTGAGATTGGGAGACTTTAGTTCTACGCGGTTCAATAGAGCGAGAGTTTGAGGACCGTACTATTTAGGTATTATTCCCATTCTAGAGAAGGGGCGAGAGTTGAATTTAGAATGTGTGATACCTTAGCCTAGAACCATCACTCGAATTTACTCATGATTTAGACAAGTTTTGTGTTGCTAATCGCATGACCTAGGGGTGAAGTGGGATTCCGACTACGCTTTCTCTATTATTTTCTCTTAGACCATATTTCATCTTGTCTTTAGTATTCACTAGAGATACCTCACCTAGAGAAAAAACCCCTTTTTTTTTAGTAGACTTACATTAGGCATTACTAGCTAGCTTTAGACTAATCTAGGCTTTTCTCTTGGGATCGACTCGAGGTCACTCGGATATAAATATTGTTTGAACACCGTGATTGGACTAGTATTCATACTACCACAATTTCAACAGCGTTTCAGTGGCATTTTTTTATGGTTTACCCTTTGATTCCAATATTAAGCGTATTGGTATTCCGATTGTTTTTCGTTGTCATTGCTGCAGAAACAAGGAGAAAAATCTGGAGCACCTTTTTTTCAAAGGGGTTTGGGGTAGTAATTTGTGGAAATGGCTGTTATCTCGATGTGTGGTTTATGGGAAGGGTGGAAGTTGAGAAATGTGGCCATTCACAATAAAACAGCCTCTGATTTTTTGGCAGTTTTGCTAGGTGGGCTCAAATTCTTTTGAGCAGATACCAGAGGGAGGAGAAACTAGAACTGATTTTTTTTTTTTTTGCTGAATCTTTTGGTATTAATAGCATTAAGAGAGGCAGTTTATTTGGGTCCTGGAATCATTGGAATGCTGGTGTTCCTGGGTCCTGCTTGAACCTGGCCCTAATTGATAAAGAACAGGTTATTAAAGGTGCAGCAATTTGTAGATCCAGTGTGGGTGCTATGCAGCTAGCTTTTGTTTATCAATTTCAGAAACCTTCTCCTCTGGAAGAGCTTGTTTTATTTATGCGGAGGTCTCTTTTGGTAGCAAAGGATCATCAGATTCAGGTGCAGGCCATTCAAAGTTCCCACCCTGATATGGTTTTCATGGATGGAAGCTATGGAATGCGGTTTCCTTGGCAGCTTTCTAATGATTTGAAGCGGATGGTTTCTGAGTTTAACATCAGAGCATGAAAAGAATCAGCACTGCCATTAATCATGTGACTCTTGCTCTTGCTTTCACTTCTCCTAATCAGCTTATAGAAACAAGGATAAATTACATTCATAAGGCAGTTCAAAGGAGTTTATGTGCAGATAGGCTACGGCTGAGGTTTTCCTGCCCTAGCTCGGATGGCGGAGAAGAGAAAGTTGGCGATGAGCTCCAACCCAATGAAGACTATTCTTTGACAGCCCCTTTTTTATTTGATCAGCTAGAGATGATTTGGCATTATAATTTTGTGGACTTATATGTTCTTGTTTTGCTGGAAGGTCCCTTGGAGGAGGTTGTGCTCTTCAGCGCCCAGGAGCTTGTGGGGAGCTTCTCCAGTTTTATTTTCCAGCCCAATTCGTTTGCTGAGATCAGTCATACCTTAATTTACTTTGGTTCGAAGGAGATGGGTACTCCAAAGCCCTATGACCCTTTTGGCTCGTATAGTATAATCTCCTCTTCGTTCTCGAGTTGGCTAAGCTCAACCGGTGTTTGAGGACTGCGTTTCTTATTTTTCATAGGCCAAATTGGTTTTGGTTAGGTACTTTTAATGGCCTTTTTTGTTTAGGCTTTGTTACTGCTTTTCTAGCTAGATTTTTTGATCACTTCATTTTAGGCCCTATGTTTGCTTGTCACACTTGTATTGGCCATGACTCAGGCTTTGAGTCCCCAATTAATAAAAAAAGTTTTTCGTAAAAAAATAAATAAAGAAATAACCGCTACTTCTAACCTAGTCAAACCTTAGCTCAATCTGATCACACAGATTAGCTAGCAGCTTGATCCCACAGACTCGCTTCGTACTACCTACACACTTTTATTAAAGAACATCTATAGACCTGACGCCCAGACTTAGCTTATCCTATTACAATGTGTAGTAGACGGAATGCTATAGCAATCTCTGTGCAGAATTGCTTAACTTGTGTCGGCGATTCCTCTAGCATGCTCTGCCAAACAGTTGGACTCCTACTGAGTTCTTCAAACCCAGTCCTTGCTCCCCCTCGATCAATGACCACTGTCACTATCAGGTCGAAGTGATCAACTCTCTAACAGCTTGCAACAGCACCTGTTTGCAGCTTTTTTCTGAAGCAACTGATTGATCCTTCAACGAGCCACACTCCATTTGAGTCATGTGGATCAATGCTAGATCAAACTTGAGTTCTGATATCCTCTACGCTCTACAAAACTTAGCAAAACTACCTCGTAGTTTTTTCTCTTCGCATGTGGGTTTATATCTCGTTGTGTATTCTCTTCTTCGATGCCTCAATTGATCTGCCTCTGTACTCCTCTTATAGATTCATCAATGATTATCTTTTGGAAATCCTCGTTGCCTTCGAATTCCTAGGACAGCTCAGAACATCTTGAATATTCTCCTGGATTCTGGCGGAGTTTTTGAGATTTAGTATCCTAAATCGGAATATAGAAACCTTATATTTTCTTGATTGCTTCCACCCACGTGATGACGTCTGCTGATCACTTGAGGACGTTTGCAAAGCTCTCTGTGAAGCTTCAACATTGATTGTCCATTCTGCTCTAGCTTCAAATCATCACGGATTGTTATAGCAGATTCTGTCATTTGTCTTTTGTCTAAATTGCCTCAGCTTTTGTAGTCCACAGAGTGCTATACCTCTTTCTTGTGTTGTGTTGTACTTTGCTGCTATTTTGTCAATCTTCAGATTGTGCTCCAGCTACGATCTTCATGGAGAGCTATAGCATCTTTTTTTTTTAAACTGTATTCTTTACTAGAAAAGATCCACATGGCGAATACAAAATAATTTGAGCTTGATCCCCAAGTGCCAGTTGGAAAACATTCCCAACTTAATAACACCGAACAGATTATAAACCTAGCTCAATCTAAACAAAAATAAAAGGCGTTGTTGGCCCCTAGAAAAGACCCTGGAAAATGAGGAAACATGACAATCGGCCGAACCCACAAAATGGAATTTGACCAAATGTCTAAATAAAAGGAAGAGCCATAAAGCTAGCAGCAAGGGAGAATCAGAAACCAAAACCTTGGCAATTATTCGGCCGTCCCGCAGCCAACTATCCTAGAGAAAAATAATGAAAAAGCCCTCAAGCCCCGTTTGAACTCAGCCAACTCGAAAAAGCCGATCAGCCTAGACCAAAAGGATGCGAAAGGGTCATATGGAAAAGATGCTCCCCTCTCCTTCGAAACAAGAAGACTAAAGTGAAAGATCATCCCTAAAATCTGCAAATAAGTTATTTGAGTTCCTTGAAATTGCCAAGTCATCCTGGGTTGAATGGTTATAAGGATAATTCGTGCCCTTATAACCACTTGGTTCCTCAACTGGGCAAAATGTTGCAACCTGCATAGCATCCTGTTTAATACACCGTTGAAGTGCTTTGGAGAGACTAGAGAGATTTGTTTCCTCAATTGGGCAAGGGCTGGAGAAAGCAAGACAGATTGCTGCTTGGTTGATAAAAGATGGAATGCGCCGCAGCTTCTGTACACCAAGCTGTTCGAATAGTTGCTGGATAATGTGCGAAATTTTCCATTGGACAAATCTGATATTGTATTGTGAAACATGACACATTTCAGCATTAGAACTCTGCACTACTGAAACTGTGATATTATGACGCTGAGCGATAGATAAAGCTTGTAATAAAAATCCAAAGAAACTAGTCAAGTTGTTTCCGAAATTTACTGTCATAGTGCAGGCAAGAAGAAGATTGCCATGCTGATTTCTGAAAAGGGCAGCACCTGTATCCTCATAAATAAAAGCATTCATGCAGATTCCTCTCACACCAAAATTCCAACATTTCCACCTGCAAGTGATCAGTTCTCTGTCCGTAGCCTTAATATCAAAACAAAAAAGAGCAGCCCTTGTATCCCTCTTACTAAATTCTAGGAATAAGATAAACCAAAACGCGAGCCCAATGGTATAACTTAACAAAAAGATTGCCACAAGATTGATCCTCATGTAAGACATTATTTCTAGCCTTCCAGATTTCCTATAATCCATAACAGGCCAAACCGAACTTAAAACAGGCAAGAGCATTATTTTTATGAACATGATTTGCCCAAAATTGAATAAAAGAATTAAGAGACAGGGGCTTACTGCAAGAAAAGGCAGTGGCCAAGATAGACCAAATACCTTTAGCCCATTCCCCTTTACGAAAAAGGTGCACCAAGGTTTGTTCGCTTTGACGACAACAGCTACACCGCGAGGTAATTGGGGATGCCAATCCTTTGAATATTATCATCCATTGGAAGCTCACGTAAGAACATTCTCCACATGAATAAAGAAATTTTTGGAGGCAGCCATTGCTGCCAAATAGCCTTTGCCCACCCGAGAGGAGGATATTTCGTACTGAAGGATTTTATAAAATCTTTGACCGTAAGACTACCTGAAGAATGTCCATTCCATCTCGAAGTAGCTGGATTCTCTCCCATTTTCACATTTGAATAGTAACTATAGACAGTGCTTGGAAGAGCGGACAGAAATGAAAACCTGGTTCCCGGATTCTCAAGAACATGCTTAATGGATTTACCTTGAATTTCACTCAAACGCTGGACCCCATAATGCCAATAAATCAAATCGACTTTCATAGAACCGTTGCCAATATCCCAGATCGAGTGATTTCTCAAATAAACAATAAGGTGATTAATGGCATTCCAAAGGGGAGACCCATGCTTTCCAATGATGAATCAAGACTTGGCATGGCGTGCCCATAGACTTCCCTGTTGTAAATAATCCCAAGCGAGCTTGCCCTGAAAAGCTAGCATAATATCCGACATTCTTCTAATACCTAGACCCCCTAAAGGTTTCGGTCTACACACCAGCTCAAAGCAGATCCAATGGAACCTTTTCACTGTGCCTTGATCCCATAGAAAGCTGGAGAGATGGTTCTCTATCTTCAAAATAACCCCTTTCGGAATAGGCAGAATAGCCATAGTATGCAGGCTCATGGATCCAAAAACCGATTGGATTAGAGTTACCCTTCCTCCCATCGAAAGCAGATTCCTTAACCATACACTGATAGTGTAACCGATCTTTTCTATAATATTCTCAAAGAAAATTTTTTTAACCCTACCTTGCATTAAAGGGGCACCAAGATATCTCGTAGGAAGAAAAGATTTCATAAAACCAGTCATACCCAGGATAATCGACTTTCTCTCATCGCTTGCGCCTTTAGAAAAAATAATTTGACTCTTAGATGGATTGAGGATCTGTCCAGAGATTTTACAGAAGGAGCTCAGCAATCTCATGAGGTTCCCAACTGAAGATGGATCATCTCTCGTAAAAATTAGAATATCGTCCGCAAACAAAAGATGACTAATCTGCAAGGCACCTCGCTTAGTGTTATAGGCCTTCATTTCCCCTTCTCGGACAGCATAATTAATGGCCTTCGATAACCATTCCATAGCTAGGACGAAAAGGGCAGGAGATAGTGGATCTCCCTGCCTCACTCGACAACATGATTTAAAAAAAGCCAAAACGCTGACCCTCCTGGCAAACCGTGTACCAGTTGTTAGAAACGCATCTGAACACCAAGTCACACCATAGCTCGTTGAAGCCATAAGCCCGCAGAATATGAATAAGAAAATTCCATGATAGCCGATCATAGGCCTTGGACATGTCTAGCTTGATAATAATATTCCCAACAGTGTCTTTTTTATGAAGATCATGCGTAAGATCTTGCGCTAAGGCAAGATTAGCATGAATATTTCTTCCTTTAATAAAACCAGCTTGTTCCTCACTGATAATAGACAGAAGAATATCGCCCAGCCTCTTGTGACTCACATTGCATAAACTAATAGGCTTAAGGTGATCAATGCTGCTAGGATTATCCTTTTAGGTATAAGCGTGAGAGTAGTGGCAGTCCAAGCAATAGGGAGATGAAGACTTGCGAAAAAACCTTGCACTGCCTTGTAAAAGTCCTCCTCAATCAGATACCAAAATGTTAAGTAAAAAGGAACGCTAAAACCATTCGGGCCTGGAGCCCCATTAACATTCATATCACGAATAATCCCAAGAACATCCTCACTGAGGGGAGCTGCGAGGAGCTTCCCATTTCAGAAATCACAGGCTGAAATAATCTCATATCTGCCGTGTTTGGAGGGGGATTGTAACCGCTAAACAGCTGTTGATAAAATTGAACTGCCGCATCTCCGATATCCTTATAACTATTAGTACTTAATCCATCAATACGACTACGAGACATATGAGATTTGATGCGCCTAGCTGATGGCTGCGTGAAAAAGAGCAGTATTTCTATCTCCTTTTTTGAGCCAGGAAATTCTGGATTTATCCCTAGCCATAGCTTCCTTTAGCTGAAGAATATCATCTAACTGAGCTTTGCATTTTTTGACTCTTTGGAAATTATCATCGCTCCAAGACCTTTGCAAAATATCTTCAGCAGTAGAGATATCCTCGAGCACAGATTTTTCTTTTTTCCGCAGATCATCAAAAACATCCCAGTTCCAAGCCTTGAGTTTTTTCCTGAGCCTTTGGAGCTTGCAAGCAAAATTCTGAAGAGGGTTAGCATTTAAGGCTCCTTCCCGATTGTTCTCAACAAAGGACCTGAAACCCGGATGAGATTCCCAAATACAAAAGTAATGAAATCTGACTTTAGGTTTGACATCAGCATTAGCTTCTAGGAATAAAGGACAGTGATCCGAATAAGATCTAGCAAAATGAAAGACTTTAGGACACTGAAACTGAACAAGATAGTTACCATTAACCAAAACATGATCCAATCATTCCCAAATAATATCATTCCCATGTCTATTATTGCTCCAAGTAAAGGGGTTGCCCGTGAAGCCAAGATCACTAAGCCCAGCTAGCAAACAAAAAGTATTAAAATGCAAAATAGCTTCATCATCAGGTGGACTGCCCCCTTTCTTTTCATCTGGTTTAGCAATGACATTAAAGTCCCCACCTATCATCCAAGGTAAGTCATACAAATCTGCACAATTAATCAGTTCTTCCCAAAGGGATATTCTCTCGTCCCTTTTACATAACGCCTAAACGAAGAAATAAATAACAGAACTGTTTGAGCCGTTAAGAGATACCTTGCAAAGGACGTGCTGTATCTGCCAGTGAATAATCTCGACTTCAATATTGTTGTTCCAAAGAACCCAAATTTTATTATTGGTTGTACCATCATGGGCAGCGTAGTCAAACTTCATAGAAATCCTACATTTCTCAAGTTGGTTTCCATCCCCCATAGGCTCGATAAGAACTATTAAATCAGGCTTGTGATTTAACAGAATCTGTCTGAGGTACGAGACAGTGCCTCTACTATTAATACCCCTGATATTCCAGCAAATGATATTTATTATTTATGACAATCAGATGGAATAGTATTTGTTGAGGGTTCATTTCCTGTTACAGAATTGAGACTGTTGGAGCCCTCTCCAAAATTCAAGTTGTTAGTGTGAACTTCATCCTCCATCTCACCTCTGTCAAATCTGGATGATTCCACGGAAAGAGCATGGGCAGAGGCCAAATCACTTGTGTTGGTAGATTGAGGCTTTCTTAGAATGGATCTGACTGGCTTTCTACTGGGATCAAAATGTTTTGCTGCACAATTAATAGAGTAATTTCTATTTGTCTCCCCTGGAGCACTAATCTATTTAGAAATTTCCAATGGATCTTTACTTGTGTTTAGGGATTCAAGTAGCGCTTCGTCAATTACCGGCACCTGAGGTGTACTCGTCACAATTCCTTTATTATTTTCTTGATCTGATGAATCAATTTTGTCTGTCTTGCTCTTACTAGATCTCTTTCTATTTTGAATCTGAACCCAATCTTGATTGGAGCTATTATTAACTTGTCTGTCTGATCTGTCTTGGTTTTGCTCACACCTGACCGTCACCTACATCAGATTGTCAGGACCATATCCTGTGTCAATTGGAGAATTTTTTTTTTTTTTTGTATTCCCATTGGATTTAACTTTCCTACAGATACTAAGATCATGCCCATGAATTTTACATTTTGAATTGTAAGAATACTTGCTTTCAACCTGGAATTTCTGCCAGTATCCTCCTGAATTCCCCATTGTAACCCAAACATCAGCTGGAATCGGCTGGGTAACATCTAGTTCCACACAAGCCCTCGCATATCTGAGCGACGAGAAAGCTTTAGTTCGGTCATCCACATCAAGAAAAGTCGAAAAAGTGGAAACAATAGCATCGATAAAGGCTTTGTCATAAAGTGGAAGGGGCAGTCTGGGGAGACGAAGCCAAACCGTAGTAGAAGTGGGTTCCTTTTTCGGGTCATATTCCTCCGACCATGGAAATAGACGGAACATAGCATGGTTAATCTTGCATAGAAGACATGAGAGGGCAGCAACCGCGTCTTCCTCTGAATCCAAAATCACTAGAATATGACGACTGTCCCAAATTTTGCTAATGCTAGTCTAGCCTGAATTCGCCAGGCTGATTGAAAAACTATCTCGCTAATGGAGGGACGACCAATTGTGAATTTAGCAATAAGAGAACAACCAAAGCGTCTACCTCCTGCTTGAATCTCGCCGCTCGTAAACGCGACCGCCGGTCTTCCATCGCGAGACCCAGTCTGACGGGGGTAGCTTAATCGGAGGGAATCGAGGTTTACATCGAGATTGGGGCGCCGTCACCGCTGTGAATGATTTCGCGAGCCCCACCTCTTTGTCGCCTAAAGGAGAGCCCGATGGCTCTGGAGGTTTAGGATTGTCAGGTGGGGCATTAGGGGAAGGGGATTCGGCCATCCGTCGGGGTTGAGAATCCGACGGGGATTAGGTGAAGGTAACTTAAGGAGGTGCGTCCTTCTATCCCTTCACTCAAGAGCTGTAGCATCTTCATGTGCTGTTTTGTCAAGGATGTCATATCTCAACACAGCGAGTTTTTCTTGCATAGCAGCTATCCAGAATTCATCTGTCAGAGCTTCTTGATGTTCTTTGGTTCAACGGTGGGAAAGCAAGAGTTACTGATCTAATCACATAAACTGATGTGAGAGGTACCTCGTATTCGTCTCCCTTCAGTGGGATTACCGATGACATTTTTTAGAGGATGATCCTTCTAATTTTCTTCAGAGGTGCTCGAACTGGTTCAGGAGAAATGGTAGACTCTTCGGGGATGATTTTGATACTTGATTCTGAGTCATCTATTGTATCTGTTTGATCGGAATAATTCTGTAGCATCCTCTGATATAGCTTCTGGATCAACTTCTTCCGCTCTCCGAGGTTGATGCTGACTTTGATCATCTGTTTCAGAATCTTCATCACTTTCAATATCCGGTGTATCTCCTTCGTCTTCAATTGTATCTTTGACAGTAAAATTTATGGATTCTTGAACTATCTCTGTCAGTTGATTGTAGACTCGGTACGCCATGTTGTTCATGGCATAGCCCAGAAATATTCCTGTGTCACTCTTCGGGTCTAACTTCTTTCGGTACTCACGGTCTCTTAAAATATAGCATTCCTATTTTTTTTCGAAGATGTGAAAATGTTTTACAGTGGGCTTCTTCTGTCTCTAAAGTTCGTAACAGGTCTGGTTCGTTCCTTTTTTGATGTAGCATGTTGTGTTCACAGCCTCTGCCCAAAAACGTAAAGGGGTCTTCTTGGCATGGATCATGACTCTGGCCATCTCCTGTATGGCTCTGTTTTTGCATTCCAATATGCCATTATGCTGTGGAGTGACGGGAGATGAGTATTGATGTGTGATACCTCTATCACGACAAAACTTGTCCATAGCCTCATTCTCGAATTCTCTCCCATGGTCACTTCTTATGGAGGCCACTCTTAGACCCCTTTCTTGCTCTAGTCAATTAGCCAAGTTGATTATAATCTTTACTGCTTTTAATTTCTCTCTTAGAAAAGTCAATCCAGGAATACCGAGTGAAGTCATCGACACATACGAATGCATACCTTTTTCTTCCACAGCTTTCACTTCCATAGGGCCTATCAGATCCATGTGTAGCAGTTGAGGAGGTCTTGTGGTGCCAAACTCTGAAACTTTTGGATGAGAAACACTTCTCTACTTGCTGATTTAACATTCCCCAAAAATCGAGTTTGCCTCTCCTCTGATATCGGGAATTCCTCGGATTAGTTGATCTGCAGCAAGCTTTCTTAGTGTTCTCAAGTTTAGGTGTCCCATCCATTTGTGCCATAAGTTTATCTCTTCGGATTTGGACATTAGACAGGTTGATACAGAGGTCGCTGCAGCATCCTCTAGCAAATAGCAATTGTTGGCAGACATCGTTCCTTTCATCAAGCACTTCCCCCCTGCATCAAATACTTGGAATAATTTCTCTGTAAAGTTTACAAAGTGTGTACCTTCACATAATTGACTTATGCTGATGAGATTTGCTTCTAATCCGTCCATCAGCATCGCATTTTTCAATTTGGACAACTCACATTTAATGTCCCTTTCCCAAGAACTCTCCCTTTTAGCCTGTTGCCAAATGTGAAATTTGACTACGCTGTTAATCTCGAGTTACAGCTTCTGCTGTAGCACTCGCTGTATCTTTCTACGGAATTTGTTTCTCTGGCCAAGCATGAAAGACACGAGGCTTTGGTTACCCAGTTCGGCCAATGCCTACGTCTGGGGAGGATACTCCTGGTCCCCAAGGTTTCACTATATCTGTTAGAGTACAATGGATTCCAAAACTAAGCCACGCTCTAGTTTAATCATTACTTCTAACCTAGCTCCACATCAGCTCAATCTGATCACACAGATTAGATCGCAGTCTGATCCCACAGACTCGCTTCATACTACCTTCACACTTCCAATAACAAATAGCTACAGACCTGACTCACAAACTTAGCCTATTCTATTACAATGTGCAGTAGATGGAATGATGTAGCAATCTCTGTAGCAGAATTGTTGTAACTTCAGATTGTACCTCAGATTCTCCGAGCTCTCCCAGCTGCTTCAATCTGACTTCCGCAAGCTCACACGACTCCAGCAATGCTCCCCCTCGATCAATGACCTCCTTTCAATTTCTGAAAACTCAACTTTGATCTCTGATCATCCGTCCTTTCCTCACTGCGATGATTCTTCAATGGCTTATATACTTGATCTTCAACGAGGCTCTGCTCCAGTTGAACTTGCTGATCAAGCTTCGATCAGACTCTCCCAGTCATGATCTCTCTCAGTTCAAGCCGTGACAGCACACTCTAGCTCTTCGCGCTTTGCTTATCGCTCTTTCTTTCTTTCTTTCTTTCTTTGTGTGTGTGTGTCCTTGGAGGCACTGCCCTTATATACTAGTTGACTGCCCATGAAGGATTATAGAAACACTTTCCAAAATCTTAGAAGTTTGTTGAGATTTGATTTCCTAAAATCGGAATTTTGAAACCTAATCTTTAAGGAACACTTCCTGCCGCGTGATGACATCTGTTGAACCCTTGATGACGTTTGCAAAGCTCCTTGAACCTCTGAGACAATGGCAGCACCTCTCTGGACTTTCTCCGTGCATCTTCAATTTTCTTGGCCATTCTGCTTTAGCTTCAAATCACCACGAGTTGCTATAGCAGAATCTGTCTTTTGCCTTATTTGTTTCAGCTCTTGTGGATCACCACGGGTTGCTATAGCAGATTCTTGTGTTGTGTTACTGTAACTTTTGTAAACGACTTATGTAGCACTCTCTGCCAATCGGTCCGTCTCTCTCTAAGTTCCTCCAACTCAGAATCCTTTCCCCCTTGATCAATGCCCGCCTGTCACTATCAAGGAGAGTCACTCAGCTCTTCAACACTCAGCAACAGCACCTGTCCGCAGCTGTTTTTCAAAGCAACTGATTGATCCTTCAACGAGGCACGTTCCAGTTGAGTTTGGTTGATCAATGCTAGATTAAACTCAGCGAGTTTTGATCCCCTCTGCACTCAACACAACTTAGCAAAACTACCTCATAGCCTTTGCTCTTCGCCCGTGCGTTTATCTCTTGTTGTGCTCTACAGGATCTAGTACCATGTTGCTGTAACTTGTTGTTGTTTTGTCATTCCTCAGATTGTGCTCCAGCTGCAAATCTTCAGGGAGTGCTGTAGCATCTTCTTGTGCTATTTTGTCAAGGATGACATTACCTTAACAATCTCCCCCTTGGCATTTTTGACAAAATCTAAGGACTCTTCTGGTCTCAAGCTATCCCAAGCTTGTCTTCAGGCTCCATAGGACTCTTTTGATGTCAAGCTATCCCAAGCTTATCTTCATACTCCTTGAAATTCGCGGCGCCTCTGATAAATAGATTTGTGAACAAGCAGTTGCTACAGCACACTCTTGTTCACCCGGAAACTGTTTCAGCAGGAAAGAACAAGGACAAAGGTTTGTTCACCCAGTTCAGCCAAATTGCCTACGTCTGGGGAGGACTCTTCTCAGTCCTCAATCCACTAATCTCACGGTTTCCAAGTACACACGATTACAACCCACGCAACCTATGCTACTCAACCACAAGTGGATCCACGTACACAATCAGAACAGGCTCTGACTTGTGTCTGCACACCCTCTACTGATATCTATCTAGAATAGCTAATGTCTCCTCGAAACTCAGTCTATTCTAAACAATACTCAGATTCTGCAGGGTTGCTATAGCATCTGCTGTAGCACACAGCTGATGCACAAACTGTCCGCGTCGCTCCGAAGCCGTCTGTTGAGCCGTTCGAACGATTCCACGAGCGCTGCACACTCTGGAGTACTCCCCCTCACTACATGACCTTCTGTCACTAGCAAGAGCTGGCCTTCGATCGATTGCACGAGTCCCTCCACTCGACAATCCCTTCGCGGCCTTCCTTGATCCACCAACAAGCACTGCTGCTCTGAATTAGTCTCCCGATCAAGCTATGATCAGACTCTGCAAGTCCTGATCACCCACTGTCTCAATCACCTCAATTCTGCGCTCACACTCTGCTCTAGGTGATGATCGAAGATTCGCCCCCCACAGATTCACTCTCTGTTGAACTTATGTGTAACTCTCGTGTTTTCTCTCTTAGCTTCGATCAACCTTCATTGCTCTGAAGAGTCTCCATTAAGTAGGCGCGCCCACTGCCATTATTATCAGGATTTAGCAATTCCCATAGCAATATCATTATCTCCTAAATTTTAGGAGATTTGATTTGATTTGAGATTCAAATATCCCACAATCAAATCTTCTTCTCCAGCTAGGAAACTCCACTGGAATATTCTCTTCAGCAACATAGAAGCTCTCCTGATGCTCTTAGATGGACTTCCACACCTTCTTTCCAAAACCCAGATTGCTGCTGCACGGACAGACGCTACAGCTCTTCTAAACAAGCTTCTGCTATAGCTTCCTTTTGCTATAGCTGCTCCTTGTTCACTGACCTTGTTCACGAAGGCTGGACTCCTTCTATAGCAGCTGCTTGTTCATTTGTGTTGGTTTTTCAAACACTGACATACCGCATCATCAATCTCCCCCTTGGCATTTTGACAAAACACTAGGAAACTGATGCACACTTCCATGAACAGACAAAAAACTTACTAAAAAAACGCTTTAAAGTAAGAGTAAGTAATGGCCACATCCGGCCTTAGCTAAGCCACGCAGGGCCAAAAAATGTTCATCAGTCCACAATGTTCATCAGAGATGTGCTTCTTGTTCTCCCCCTTTTTGACACAGATGCTCAAGGGGCCTGTCCTTCATCCTCCGGAAATTCCAAGTCTCTAAGCAGACTTCTGATTTGACCGCGTCTAGCATCCCTTCTCTTTGCTTCTGCTTCCAAAGTGAGCAGCTCAGATCTTAGGTGGCTTACAATTCTGGCACGGAGGGCTGCTTCGATAGAAGCGGCAGAGGGAAGCGGTTCCTCCAGAGTGGATGGGGCTGAAGAACCAACCCGGAGAGGATCCTCATGGGCTATGTCCACTACATGCTTTCCTTTGAAGAGTTTGTGATCCACTGTAAATACCTGCAGCTCCTCGGACAACCCCTCAGTAATCTCACCTAGTTCTGGATGCTGAGAGACCATCATTCCATAAATGAGGGAGGGTAACACAATGGGCTTGCTGGAGGAGGCACTGCCAGCATGAGCAGCCACCAGGGGAAACATCACACTACCCAGGCTAATTCTTCTTCTTTTCCCAATCGAGTGTAGAAGGTTAGCAAAGGACCTGCTAACCTTTCCCCTGTGGGAGCTGGGAATCCAGTTCCTAATGCCCAGGTTGTACAACAGGGCATTTTTGGAGGTGAGTTCAGCAGCACTGAGATTAGGTCCACCCCAAGACAAGCACACTCCTCCCGTGAGGACTCTAGCCAACACCTCTTGTTTGACATTTGTGGGCTCTCTAGCATCACTGTCTATCTCAAGAAATTCATCTATTTTCTCAGGGGTGATTACTACTTTCTTACCCCGCACCCAGCTCTGTCCAAAAACATTCCCTTCTTCCTCACCAAATTTTTCTTCCATGTTGACTATAAATTTCCTGACTAATGACGTATTGAATCTGTACGGGTAAGTGAGGCTTGAGTAAATTTACCTCAGTAAGAAGCTGGGCAATGGATGCAGATTAGTATTTGTCCAGGTCTAGTCTCTTCTCTGTCACAATGTGCTTCCTCTCTACTGAGCTCCAGGATTGAGAGGCGTTCTTGTTTTTGAACCATATGCCCCCGACAGTGACTGCAGCAGTGTCATCTTCTTCACTGGGCTTCAGAACCACCGGTCTTCTCTCGGAAGGTTCTCCTGTAGCATTCTCACTAGACTCCTCTTCTTTACTGGACTCCTCTTCTTCACTACTGGAATCAGGAATGATGATTGGAGCTTTTCCTTTGTCCGAGGCAGGAGGGGGATGTGCTGCAGCAGATTCTTGTTCAAGCACTTCAGCTTCCATCTCCTCCCCTTCTCCTTCTATGCCTGGAGGTTTGACAAGTGTTCTGCAGCTCTCTTCAGTATGACCCGCCACAGCATTCTCTGCAGCTTGTACTTCTCTTGAGGCTTCTTCAAGTACTTCCTCTTCATCTACTGTTGCTGCACTAGAGGTAGGCTCCCCATCACAGACTAGACGCCTCCTTTTCAGCAAGGTTCCTTCTTAAGGAGAAGGAGCGTTGCGAGACACAGGCAGAGGTGCGGGCTCCCAGACCACCAAGTCTAATCACTGAGAAGGGGCTTCATTGCGGAACTTGGACCTCCTTTCAGTCCTGCCTTGCCGTGCTGCAGCCAGATTTTTCTTCAGTCCGCGAGTCTTCACCATTCTCAGATGATAGCTAGAGGAGTTCGAGCAGAAGAGGAAGGTTGATCTGAGTGTGCGATTTGGGGGAAGCTTCACCAGAACGAGCCCTAAAAATTTGATTTTACCCACTGCTTTTTTCCTTTTTATTTGAGATTTTGGGCTCACATGCCCTGCATGTGCCTTTCTCAATCTTTAGCAACCAGATTATTTGAACAAGCTTCATCGGGCCAGGTTGCTATAGCAGTCAGGAGCTGGTTCTCCTACACATCCTGGAAGACACCTTTGTAGAGAGGATCCTCGTGAGACTTTGATAATTGTTTCTTAACCCACACTTGAGTTTGTCTTGATTTCCCCCTCTTCTGACCCTCAAGTTCCTGGTCTGTTCGCTTCTCACATTTGAGTTTCCACAATTTCAGACTTTCAACCCCATTGTTTTTCAGTTTGTTGCCTTTGGGTTTCCATATCTGAGTTTTCTTTGGTACTCTTTTACTTGCTCCATCCCAGTGTGCTGGTTTCTCTATTATTTTGACTCTCCATTTCAGTTCTGATCGTTGATGAAGATTGCCAAGATAAGCTGAGGTGTAGGACATCTGACAGTGATTGTTGAACTTAGATTTCCTCCTTCTGAAGTTACCCCTGGTCCTGGTAACCCTTCTGTGCATCAGAGGATTCTGCAAGCTGAAATATTTTCTTTGAGGACCTTTCTCCTTTCCACAGGGCTGTGGATTGCTTCCTTTGTGAAGATGGGCATTTGATACAGGGGGTTGATACAGCGGTCGCTGAAGCACTTCCTAGTTCAGATTGACAGTTAATTCTTCCTCCATCAGTTTCTGGCAGAGTCCACCTTTCTCTTCACTATCCTCGATTTCCTTTGTTTCTACAGCCTTAACAAAGACTGGTTTACCAGAGGTTTCCTCACCTGTATATCCCAGGCCCATTCTTCCTCCTCCAAAACGTTTATAGGACAGAATTTCATCCAGTATATTTTTCTTAGGATCAATTGTTGGAGGAATACTGACAGCAGGGTTCTTGAAGGCAGCTTCTCCTTTCTTCTGTAGGATGACTGGTCTACTGAGTGTTGACAATTTCTCAAGCAACTCCTCACTCTCTTCTTCCAGATGGTTGACTCTGTCATTTAAAGCTTGATTTACCTTCAGGGCATCCTCACATTGGCGAAGAATGTCTTGCAGATTCTCTAACATGTTGTGAGTAGAGTCATCTTCTTCTTCGCTATCTGAGACATCAATCCCATAATTGAACTCATTTTTTATTGCTGTTTCAGACTCATAAGAGGATACACTAGCTAACACAATAACATTTTCTTCATCGCTTTCCTCAGAGTCACTCCATGTTGCTGTTAGTGACTTGTTGTCTTTCTTGTCAGAGTCTTTGGCTTGCTTGCTGGGACACTCCGCTTCTCTGTGTCCATACCCCTCACAGTTCCAGCACTGAATCCCTTTTCTTCTTTCTTTCTTTTCTTCTTCCTCTTCAGCTGGTTCTTTGCTCTTTCTCTGATTTCCTCCACCTCTTCTAGATTGTCTTCGAGAGGTTGAGGTCTGCCCTGACCTTGTTCCCATGTTCTTCAAGAGCTTTCCTAGATTTTTTATCAGCAGACCAAGTTGATCATCAACAGAGGGTTTCTTTTCATCTGTTTCAGCCTTCAATCCAACATCAGCGTTTTTGAGGGGAGCATCTACTTTGACTAACTTCATCTCAAACTGTTTGAGCGATCCAATAATTCTTCCAGCCTCATGTGTCTGACATTTTGAGCTTCTTCAATGGTGGTCACTTTCATGTCAAATCTTGTGGGCAACAATCTGAGTACCTTCCTAATCAGCTTTTCTTCAGGAATAGGTTCTCCAAGAGAATGGGCTTCATTTGCCAGGTCACACAGTTTCGCATTGAACTCAGTGATCGTCTCCTCTTCTAGCATTCTCAAATTTTCAAACTGCGCAGCAATAATCACTAATCTTGATAGCTTTACTTTATCAGTTCCTTCATGGGCAGTTTGCAAGATTTTCCAAGCTTGCTTGGCCATATCACAGTTTCATATCAACCTGAAATTGTTAGCATCAACCGCAGCAAAGATAGCATTCAGAGCCTTTGAATTACCAGTTGTTGCAGCTCCCTCTTCAGCAGTCCATTGTTCTTCAGGTTTTATCCGTGTAACTCCCTGTTCATCCATGATGATCGGAGGAGACCACTGGACCACGATAGCTCTCCAGGTCTTCTCATCAATGGCTTTGAGAAAGGCCTTCATCCTAGCCTTCCAATATCCATAGTTGCTTTCTTCCAACAATGGAGGTCTGCTCGTGCTCTGTCCTTCCTTCATTGTTCCTTGACTTCTTCAGAGGCGATGTAGGATCTTTTACTCTGTGTGTTGAGCTCCTGCTCTGATACCAATTGAAATTCGCGGCGCCTCTGATAAACAGATTTGTGAACAAGCAGTTGCTACAGCACACTCTTGTTCACCCGGAAACTGTTTCAGCAGGAAAGAACAAGGACAAAGGTTTGTTCACCCAGTTCAGCCAAATTGCCTACGTCAGGGGAGGACTCTTCTCAGTCCTCAATCCACTAATCTCACTGTTTCCAAGTACACACGGTTACAACCCACGCAACCTATGCTACTCAACCACAAGTGGATCCACGTACACAATCAGAACAGACTCTGACTTGTGTCTGCACACCCTCTACTGATATCTATCTAGAATAGCTACTATCTCCTCGAAACTCAGCCTATTCTAAACAATACTCAGATTCTGCAGGGTTACTATAGCATCTGCTGTAGCACACAGCTGATGCACAAACTGTCCGCGTCGCTCTGAAGCCGTCTGTTGAGCCGTTCGAATGATTCCACGAGCGCTGCACACTCTGGAATACCCCCCCTCACTCAGTGACCTTCTGTCACTAGCAAGAGCTGGCCTTCGATCGATTGCACAAGTCCCTCCACTCGACAATCCCTTCGCGGCCTTCCTTGATCCACCAACAAGCACTGCTGCTCTGAATTGGTCTCCCGATCAAGCTGTTATCAGACTCTGCAAGTCCTGATCACCCACTGTCTCAATCACCTCAATTCTGCGCTCACGCTCTGCTCTTGGTGATGATCGAAGATTCGCCCGCACAGATTAACTCTCTGTTGAACTTCTGTGTAACTCTCGTGTTTTCTCTCTTAGCTTCGATCAACCTTCATTGCTCTGAAGAGTCTCCATTAAGTAGGTGCGCCCACTGCCATCATTATCAGGATTTAGCAATTCCCATAGCAATATCATTATCTCCTAAATTTTAAGAGATTAGATTTGATTTGAGATTCAAATATCCCACAATCAAATCTCCTTCTCCAGCTAGGAAACTCCACTGGAATATTCTCTTCAGCAACATAGAAGCTCTCCTGATGCTCTTAGATGGACTGCCAGACCTTCTTTCCAAAACTCAGATTGGTGCTGCACGGACAGACGCTACAGCTCTTCTGAACAAGCTCCTGCTAAAGCTTCCTCCTGCTATAGCTGCTCCTTGTTTACTGACCTTGTTCACGAAGGCTGGACTCCTTCTATAGCAGCATCTTGTTCAGCTGCTTGTTCACTTGTGCTGGTTTTGTCAAACACTGCCATACCGCATCATCACTCCTTCTATGGCAGCTTTGTCAGTTTCTTTATACAATCTCTTTCGAACGCTTAATGAAGACTTTTGATCAACTATGATCAACTGGGAAACTCCTTGACTTGTTGCGACGCCGGCAGCAATCCTTCGGATGCTCTCAGTGCGGCTCTATGTTGATCAGCTACTCTGCTGTAGCTTTGAGTGTCCATGGTATGCTATAGCATCTTCTGGTAGTTGTCTTCAGATAGCTTGCTTCAGTTTCTGTTGCCATGAGAAGCTACAACATCTTCTTTTGCTTATTTTGTCAGTCTGTAGAACATGCTTCAGCTTCTGACTCCACAGGATGTTATAGCATCTTCTTGTGCCTGTTTTGTGAAGGATGCCATAACCTTAACAAAATTTTACATTATGTTCTTTGCAAGGCTGAATGTTTTTTAGGAAGGATCTTTCTCCAGTCATGTGCCCCGAACATCCCTTGTCAAAATACCAGCTTCCTTCCTTGAACTCCTTCGATGAGCCGTAGGATACAAAGGCATATTGTCTTCTATATCGCTGGTGGTTGTTCTGTGATGGTTTTTCTAATCTCCAGTACTTTTTCATAATGGGACAAACTCGTTGGATGTGACCAGGTTGATTGCAAAAATAACATATGCGTTTGTTTTGTGAAAATCAACCTCGGAGCAGAAGAGTTTGTTGTACCATCTCTTGGTTCTTTCTCCATAGGTCTTTTTCTTCCCGCCCTGGTTTCTCTTCCTCTTCAAAACTTCACATTCATGGACTTCTGGTGTCTCTTTTTTGACAAACGTTGTTACTCCAATGCCTCCTTCTCCAGTGTACCCGAGGCCATAATTGTTATTTCCAGGTCTTTAATGAGCTAGGACTTCTTCCAGATTATTTTTCTGTTGTTGAGCATTCTGACTGTTTTTCCTTACAAACTCACTTCTTTCATAATTTCAGCGTGTTCTGCCTCTCGTTGTTCAGCCTGTTCTTTCATGGATGAGATGATCTTTAGAAGTTCTTCCTTTTCATCATCAAGTTTTGATATTTTTGCGATCAGCCCCTTATTCATTTCTACTATTTCAGTACACTTCTCAACCATCCACGTGTAATGACTGGAATTGGATTCTTCAGTGATTTCCTCTTCATCACCGTTATCATAATCACTTTCTTGACTTCCCTTTTCGGATAGTAGTGATATACTTGAGCTTCGTCTTCTCATCCTGTCGCCCATGATAGATAGCAATACCTTCCCGGACCTCACTCAGTGTGTCGAGCGACAGGCTCAGATACCAACTGAAATTGATGCTGCGTTACTGTTGACGAGAAACCACAGGTTCTTCAGCAACTTCTTCATCTAAGTTGCTGACGCTTTGGCCAAATCTGAAATACACCACCAGATTTGTTCACCCAGTTCGGCAATAGCCTACGTCTGGGGAGGACAACTCTCGGTCCTTAAGATTTCACTATTCCTGGTTAAAGTACAAAGGATCCCGTTCTCAGCCTACGCTAGAATAACCTCTACTTCTAACCTAGCTAGAATTTGTGCTCAATCTGATCACACAGTTTAGCTACACAGTTAATCTCCTTTCAATAATAGATAGGTAGCAGTTCTACAACTCTCAACCTATCCTATTACAAAGTGTACCTAGATGATGCTGCAGCAACTTCTTCCGCCAAGTTGTCGACGCTTTTTTAGATGACTCTTCTATCAACCTTCTGCTGATTCAGTCAAACACTCTGCGCTGCTCCCCTCGATCAATGACCTCCCGTCACTATCCAGGAGCATGCTCAGACAGCATGCGCAAGTCACACTCTGCTCCTGTCTTTCACACGGTCGCTCGGTCTATCAACGAGACTCTACTCTAGTTGACTCCCTCGAATTAGTGTAGGATCAGACTACTTCAGTTCTGATCACTCTTCATCTCTCACACAATCAACACTCCAGCACTCTCTACTTCCGCGAACTCTGATCTTTTCTCTCTCTGTGTGTATGTACTTGATTCGATACTTGTTGCTACGGTCTCTGCCTGCATATATACCTTTAGCAACTTAGAAACTTCAGTCAGAAATGATAATGGCACAATCCGAATCCTCCCATGGATTCCTCAAAGTTGTTGAGATTTTGTTTCCAAAACACAACTTAATAATTAAAATTTAGCAGCGCTGCTGAGATGCAGATTGTGTACAAGCAGTTGCTATAGCTAACTCTTCTACCGATGGATCTTATGCAGCAAGAAAAATGAACAAACAATTTGTTCACCCAGTTTGGCCAACTACCAATGTCTGGGAAGGACTGAACTTCAGCCTTTAATCCACTAGTCTCAAGGTCCCAAGTACAACACGGTACAACGCATGCAACCTATGCTATTTGACCTTTACTAGTACCACAATCAGAACAAGCTCTGACTTCTGTATCACACACCTACACACTTGATTTATTTCAGAATAGCTACACCACTGTTTTCACAGAATCAGCCTATTCTAATTAAAGCAATGTTACCATAGGTTGCTATAGCACACCCTTCTGCCACTAGTTTGTGCCGAATCTGTCCGCGTCGCTCCAAGCCTTCCACTGAGCCGATCGAACCTCTCCACGAGTGCTGTACACTCTGGAATGCTCCCCCTCATTCAGTGACCACCTGTCACTAGCGAGACCTGGCCTCCTGCCAATTGTCCGAGTACCTTCACTCGACAATTGCTCCGCAGCCTCCCTTGATCAACCAACAAGCAATCGCTGCTCTGATTTGGCTTCCCAGATCAAGCACTGATCAGACTCTGCAAGTCTCGATCACACTCAGCTTTAATCACCTCAGCTCTGCGCTTACGCTCTGCTCTTGGTGATGATTGAAGCACGGCCGATAGAGCCTATTTATACGCATTATTTAGATCATAACCCTATGCTTGTTTGCATTATTTTATGTACAAGATTACTGGTTTCCAGTGTTTTTGTATTTCAGGGCAAAACGAGGGCCTAAGCCGGATACGCGCTAACAGGCGGCGTTTAGGACGCACAGCACACAGCCTGCGGAGCTAGCGGCGCAAATAGAAGAAATGGCGAGGCACAGCAGAGTTGCACCGACCAATGCGCTAAGCAGTACACCGTGCGCCAGGCGCAGAGTCCAGTATTTCCTAATCCTGACATGACCAGATTTGGAAGTTGCCAAAGATGGACCTCTCGAGCAGTATATAAAGGGGAGGAGGTCTAGGGTTTAAGATGACAATCATCAGAGAGAGGCAACACCCCACATCAGAGGGCCACGAGAGAGCGGCAAACTGGAAAACACACAGACTTGTTGAGAGGACTTGCGCCAGCCGACTGCGCCAGCCGAGAGACATACTGCACGCACTGTTTGCTACTTGTTTCTCAGATACATTAGACTTTATTTTACTATTCTATGATGTTTATCACTAGCATGTCTAGCTAAACGCTTAGTGTTGGTTGGGCATGAATCTATGATGTATTTCCTTTGAGACTTGAGCGTAATGCATAGTTTGCTTGCTTGTATTAACTCTGTGCATACGGAGACAGCTAGTTGCATGAGTAGGGGAAGCCTTGAACCGCAATCTTACTCTTGTTGCTTGCTCGTCATATGTTAAACTAGTTGATAGCTTTACAGTGACAACTAGGAGTAACGAGCTAGGGTGATCAGTTGCTACCTTGAACGGATTCGTAGCTGTTTTAGTCTAGTTCTAGGGATTAATAGCACATGAACTTTGAAGGGAACATGCGCACGTGTTAGGAAGCCCTGACCGGACACTAACCCAAGTGAAATCAAGGTATAGACATATTAGAGTCAATGATAAGGGATGCACTCATAGAGGATTGTCTGCCCAATACTTCTCATAGTCATAGTACTTAATCTCTATTGCATGCGCACGTCTAGTGCAATTCCCTGCGTTTTAGAACTGCTTACTTGCGCACTGCGCAACCCAATCACTCACCCCCCAATCTTCGTAAGTGTAGGTCACTGGCTAAAACTGAACTACTTGCTCCCTGTGGAGATCGACCCTTACTTAACCGCTGTACTAGTGGAAGAGGAAGGATTATATTTGACGCGCACAACGACGCGCGATCAAATTTTGGCGCCGTTGCCGGGGAGCAACACAGCTAAGTTTTAGTTAGTTCACGTTTTCTTTTTTTTAGTAACTAGTTATTTCAGTTTGTTTTGTTTTCGTTGTTGTTTCTGACAGCGCGCAATCACCATTAGCCTGCGCAACCTTGAAACAGTTGCGCTGCGCAGATTCTAGTTGCGCACTGACAGACGCAGCAGCATTAGTTATCTTTTAATTTCATTTTCTTTGAGATTCAGAACAGGTCATGGAGGATGACAGTGTCGTAGGCGACAACCTAGGGGACAGAACCTCAGAGGAAGCAAGGGCACATAACCGCGCAGCCCTGTTCAGAGAGGAAGTGCAGCGCGAAGTTGAAGCAAGGATGGCCGCTGAACTATATAATGCGCCACCCGCACGACAAGCTGCGCGACGCAGAACAGTGCACGAGATGTCAGCCCCAATCACTGTCAACCAGCCATGGTGCATCGTGCTTCCACCAGACGGACATTTTGAACTAAGGAGCTCACTCATTCATCACCTGCCCAAGTTCCACGGGATGAACAATGAAAATCCAGTCAAGCATGTGCGAGAATTCCTAGTCATATGCGAAAACATGAAGACCGAAGGAGAAAGCGATGAAGCGCTGAAAATGAAGGCATTCCCATTTTCACTGAGTGATACAGCCAGACATTGGTTGATGAACTTACCCGCAGGATCCATTAACACATGGGAGCAGCTGCAGAAGAAATTCCTGGACAAATTCTATCCCGCAGCAAAGATCTCGCTACTCAGGAGAGAACTGGCCGCGCCAAGGCAGAGCGCGGGGGAGTCACTGTCAGAATATTACGAGCGTTTCAGGGAGCTAGAGGCCAACTGCTACAATCATGGCCTACCTCAGAATGTGCTGATAGAGAACTTCCTGAATGGGCTGCTGCCCATGGAGCTGAGGCTATTGAACGCATGCGCAGGAGGCGACATTTGCAACATGTATCCAGAAGACGCGTGGCAGCTGATAGAAGACTCTGCTGGGCAGGTAAGACATCAGCTAACACTTGAAAATAGTCGTGCTCGTTCTGTGCATCAAGTCGAAACAAGCGCTGAGATCAAGGAAATGAAGGCCATGCTGCAGAAGTTAATGAATGCGCAAAGCGCACCACCAGTTGCGCCAAAGGTATGTGAATTTTGCAGGTCCACCGAGCACAAGACTGATGAATGTCCCACACTTTTCGAGGAAACTGGAGATGTCAATGCTCTTGGAGGATGGGATAACAGAGGAGCACCGAGACAGAACCAACCGCGCTTTGGACTAGCCCCAAATGGATTCAGATGGAAGGAGGAGAACAATTTCCAGAGGCAGTCCACAGATCAACGCGCACCACAGCAGACGCAACAAGCTGCTCCCTACAATCCACCGCATCGCCGCACTGACGCACAAGCACATAACAACCAGCAACCAAGGCGATCGCTGGAAGATATCGTGGGGCAGCTAGCAGACACAGTGTGCAAAAATGACGAGAAATATGACAAGAGGTTCGAGTCCATTGAAAAGCAGCTATCACAGATCGCAACCACAGTATATGAGCTAAAAAAGAGCGATGGCAACCTGCCTTCGCAAGTGATTCAGAACCCCAAAGGAGGAGTCAATGCAGTAACACTAAGGACTGGGCGCACAATAGGAACAGAGCAGACCGCGAAGGCGCCCGCGCAACCAGCTGTGCAAGTCCCAGAATCGACAGAGCAGAATGCGCAACCAGAGCCGAACGCGCAACCTGAAGTGCCAGCCACAAGCCAGCAGGGCGAAGCGCCAGGTATAACAGAATTCAAAAACAAGGGCACGAATCGTACTAATATACCTGCACCTTTCCCTGTGCAGGCACCCTTGGCTAGGAAGGAAGCGCAGGACAAAGAACTATACGAGTTATTCAGTAAGGTGGAAATCAACATTCCTCTTATTGAAGTAGTTCGGCAGATTCCAAGGTACGCCAAGTTTTTGAAGGAGCTGTGCACAAACAAGCGACGAAAAGGCGAGTGCGCACAGGTAATGCTTAATGCGCAGGCCTCAGCGATCGTGCAACATAAGGTACCACCTAAGTGCCGAGACCCAGGTACGTTCACTATCCCATGCACTCTAGGTAAAACCACAGTGAGCAACTGCATGATTGATTTAGGCGCATCCATCAATTTGTTACCGTATTCTCTATATGCAACATTGCGCCTTGGACCACTAAAGCCTGCAGGTCTCACCATTCAGCTAGCAGATCAATCGTGCAAACAACCTGCAGGCATGATAGAGGATGTTCTTGTACGCGTAGGAGAGCTGGTGTTCCCAGCAGATTTTTATGTGCTAGAAATGGAGGGCGAATCGAGCACCAGCAGTGCGCAAATCCTACTAGGCAGACCTTTCCTTATGACCGCGCGCACAAAGATAGACGTGTGGAGAGGCACGCTCTCCATGGAAGTGGATGGCGAAGAAATCCATTTCAACATATTCAAAGGGATGCAGCACCCACACGAGGACGCCACAGTGCACGCAATGGACAACTTGGATGATTTAGTCACAGACGCGCAATGCGCAAGCGCAACGGTAGGACCAGAGCCACTGGCACAAGCAGAGTTGGAGGAGCAGGAAGACGAGCCGAGCAGTGCTGAACCAGAGTCCACACAGGTACATGATATAGTTCATATTTGCACTGCTAATAAAATCTTGCCCTCCATTGAACAGGCACCCAAGGTCGAGCTGAAGCAACTTCCAGAACATCTCAAATACATTTTCCTGGGAAGTGAGGACACCCTGCCAGTGATAATCAAGAAAGGATTAGAAGAGGAGCAGGAAGTGCGCTTGCAGCAGGTACTGCGCAAGAACCAGCGCGCCATAGGATGGACACTTGCAGATCTGCGCGGAGTGAGCCCAGACGTTTGCATGCATAGAATTCTACTAGAAGATGGTGCCAAACCATCCAGGGAGGCTCAGCGCAGATTAAATCCGAATATGATGGAGGTAGTGCAGAAGGAGATTTTAAAGTTGCTTGACGCAGGAGTCATCTACCCCATCTCGGACAGCAAATGGGTCAGTCCAGTGCACGTTGTGCTAAAGAAGGGAGGAATCACAGTGGAAGAGAATGCGTAGGGCGAGCTAGTTCCCAAGCGCATACAGACTGGATGGCGCATGTGCATCGACTACAGGAAGCTTAACGCCGTAACGCGAAAGGACCATTTCCCGCTACCCTTCATGAACCAGATGCTGGACAGATTAGCAGGTAAACCCTATTTTTGTTTCTTGGACGGATATTCAGGGTATAATCAGATACCCATAGCTGCGGAGGATCAGGAGAAGACCACGTTCACTTGCCCGTTCGGTACATTTGCGTTTCGGCGCATGTCATTTGGGCTGTGCAACGCGCCAGGTACGTTCCAACGTTTAGTCATGAGCATTTTCTCTGATATGATTGGTATATGCATAGAAGTGTTGATGGATGATTTTACTGTATATGGAGGTACCTTTGATACATGCTTGACTCATCTAGATAAAGTCTTAGCGCGCTGCATTTCTAAGAACCTAGTGCTTAATTATGAAAAATGTCATTTCATGGTAACGCATTGTGTAGTACTAGGACATATCATCTCAGAGGAGGGGATCAAGGTAGATAAAGCTAAGATAGACCTTATTTCTAATCTACCTTATGCCACTAACGTGCGCGATGTGAAGTCTTTCTTAGGACATGCCGGGTTTTACAGGCGTTTTATAAAAGACTTCTCTAAAAATTGCATACCCCTGTCTAACCTCTTGCAAAAGGATGTGTGCTTCGATTTTACTGATGAGTGCAGGGCAGCATTTGATAAGCTGAAGGAAGCGCTGACCAGTGCGCCAGTGATGCGCGCACCAGACTGGAACCTGCCATTTGAACTAATGTGCGACGCAAGTGATTATGCAGTGGGTGCAGTCTTGGGGCAGCGCGTGGACAAGAAGCCGCACGCCATTTACTATGCATCGCGCACACTGGACGCTGCGCAAAGGAACTACACCACCACGGAGAAGGAGCTTCTGGCAATTGTGTTTGCGCTAGAGAAGTTCCGTGCATATGTTCTCGGCGCCAGGGTCATCGTATACACAGACCACGCAGCCATCCGCTATCTAATGTCCAAGAAGGAGACTAAGCCACGCCTGATGTGCTGGGTGCTCCTACTTCAGGAATTCGACTTGGAGATCAAAGACAAGAAGGGCACGGAGAATACAGTTGCTGACCACCTGAGCAGGATCGTGAAAGAGGAGGAGCCAGGGCAGATCACGGAGACATTCCCTGACGAGCATCTGATGGCGCTGACAGGTAAGGTACCATGGTATGCGCACATTGCGAATTACCTGGTCACAGGTACGTTTCCTCCGCATTTCAATAAAACCCAATGCATGAGATTAAAACATGAGTCCAAACATTATATTTGGGATGATCCATATATGCTTAGAATAGGACCTGACCAGATATTACGGCGATGCGTGCCTGACCATGAAATTAACTCTGTTTTGCTGTTCTGTCATGCGCACGCTTGTGGAGGACACTTTGGTCCCAAGCGCACCAGCAGGAAGGTCTTGGACTGCGGATTTTATTGGCCGCACCTGTTCCGGGACGCATATGATCACTGCAGGAATTGTGATAGGTGCCAGCGCACAGGAGGCATATCAGCGCGCAATGAGATGCCGCAGACGCCGATTTTGGTGGATGAAGTATTTGATGTATGGGGCATTGACTTCATGGGGCCATTTCCTCCATCTGCCGGATACGAGTACATATTGGTGGCAGTGGACTATGTCTCCAAATGGGTCGAAGCTAAGGCCACGCGGAAGGATGATGGTAAGACCGTCGCTGATTTTCTCAAAACTAGCATCTTTTGCAGGTACGGGGTGCCTAAGGCAGTCATCAGCGACCAGGGAACGCACTTTTGCAACAGGATTGTGGCGCAAGTTTTCAAGCACTATGGAGTGCGCCACAAGACGTCCACCGCCTATCATCCTCAGACAAATGGACAGGCCGAGGTTTCCAACAGAGAGATCAAGCGCATCCTAGAAAAGACTGTCAGACCTTCGCGCAAAGATTGGAGCCAGCGCCTGGACGATGCGCTGTGGGCATACCGCACCGCGCACAAGACACCCATCGGGACTTCACCATTCCGGTTGGTCTACGGAAAAGCGTGCCACCTGCCAGTAGAGCTAGAGCACAAAGCATATTGGGCCTTACGCATTTGCAACCTGAATCTAGACGAGGCCGGGAAGGAGCGCGCCTTTGAGCTCAGCGAATTAGAGGAGCTGCGCCTGGATGCCTATGAGGGACTGTGCGATTACAAGGAGCGGACAAAGGCGTTTCATGACAAGCATATCCTCAGACGCATTTTCACGCCAGGAGACCAGGTATTATTATTCTCATCGCGCTTGAAGCTCATGCCTGGCAAGCTGCGCAGCAAATGGACAGGACCGTACACAGTCACCAAGGTTTTCCCCTACGGAACAATCGAGTTAGAAAAGGAGCACCTGCATCGTTTTCAGGTAAATGGGCAGAGAGTCAAACGGTATCTCGGAGAACCTTGGGATGGTACAACGCGCGACATTGAGTTGGCAGAACCAGAAATAACAGATGCGCCAGCTGACGCGCCAGAGGCACCACCAGATGCACCAGAGGGAGAACTGGAGACTATTGCTCACATTTCTTCTTCCTCTTCATCTGCCCTCGTTACTGCAAAATTCTCACATATTATCCATGCTGACTTCCTCTTTTATCCTTTGCGCAGGACTAAGAAGAACACAGCGCCTGCACAAGCGCAGGATCACTCAGGAGCAAGAGTGGGGGAGGTCGCTGACACACATTTTGGCGCGTAATGAGGTACAGTCGAGCCAACGACGTTAAACAAAGGCACTTGTCGGGAGGTAACCCGCAAGGTTTTTATTTTTACATGTTTTTATTTTAGTTTTTCTAGTGTCTTTTAGTTAGTTTAGGACTTGCCGTTTTTTAGTCGAGCAGCAGTGCGCAGGACCTCTGCGCCAGCCAGAGGGGTATATAAGGGCAGGACTTAGATTTATGTGATATTCTGTTGCTCTATTCGTGTGCTATACTCTTGTGCTACATTTTTTGTGCCCCTATGCTATATTTGCGCTGCTTTGACTATTATGTTTTTTTTAGGATTTTATGTTCTTTATTTTTGCTTGCATGCGTGTGCGCCGCCTCCGTGCGCTTGAGCTTGAGTCGTGGGGACACGACTCTGTTTAAGTGTGTGGGGGGGGGGGGGGGGGGGGGAGCGTTGCATTTACATTTCACGTTTTTTGAGTTTTATAGTGTAGCTTAGTTCAATTGAAGGAAACAGTAGAACAGTAGCAGTAGTGCGCTGTGTGCGGGTTGTTATCTGGAGGCCGAGACTGGAACCGTTCTGGGAAAGATAGGAACCATAGAAGCTGTACGAAAGAAAAATACCAGCAGATGATATGCGCTACAAAAGAATCAACATGCGCACTGATAACCAGCGTAGGCACAGACCACAAAGAAAAAATCATCAAAAGGCTTGAGTTCCCAGGAAGTGCGCGGAAGAATCACGCATCGGAAGAAGCTTGCGCTGTTAACCATATACCCATCCTCGGAGCAAGAGCTGACAACCTGGAGCCTATGAAGAGCTATCTCCCAGCCATCCGAAATGATTTTTCATCCCAGCTGAGAGGTAATGAATTTCGAAATTACTATACTTGAAACTGTTGAGAGCAGATGTGCGCAGGTGGTAGAACAGCGCAAGGTGTTCAGCAGCAGACCGCGCCAGAGTGCAAGACTGTGCGCTAGACTCCAGAGAGGTAATGGTATCCGTGCTTGAGCGCTTGTTCGAGGACGAACAAGGGGCAAGTGTGGGGGGTTTGATAGAGCCTATTTATACGCATTATTTAGATCATAACCCTATGCTTGTTTGCATTATTTTGTGTACAAGATTACTGGTTTCCAGTATTTTTGTATTTCAGGGCAAAACGAGGGCCTAAGCCGGATACGCGCTAACAGGCGGCGTTTAGGACGCACAGCACATAGCCTGCGGAGCTAGCGGCGCAAACAGAAGAAATGGCGAGGCACAGCAGAGTTGCACCGACCAATGCGCTAAGCAGTACACCGTGCGCCAGGCGCAGAGTCCAGTATTTCCTAATCCTGACATGACCAGATTTGGAAGTTGCCAAGGATGGACCTCTCGAGCAGTATATAAAGGGGAGGAGGTCTAGGGTTTAAGACGACAATCATCAGAGAGAGGCAACACCCCACATCAGAGGGCCACGAGAGAGCGAGAGAGCGGCAAACTGGAAAACACACGGACTTGTTGAGAGGACTTGCGCCAGCCGAGAGACATACTGCACGCACTGTTTGCTACTTGTTTCTCAGATACATTAGACTTTATTTTACTATTCTATGATGTTTATCACTAGCATGTCTAGCTAAACGCTTAGTGTTGGTTGGGCATGAATCTATGATGTATTTCCTTTGAGACTTGAGCGTAATGCATAGTTTGCTTGCTTGTATTAACTCTGTGCATACGGAGACAGCTAGTTGCATGAGTAGGGGAAGCCTTGAACCGCAATCTTACTCTTGTTGCTTGCTCGTCATATGTTAAACTAGTTGATAGCTTTACAGTGACAACTAGGAGTAACGAGCTAGGGTGATCAGTTGCTACCTTGAACGGATTCGTAGCTGTTTTAGTCTAGTTCTAGGGATTAATAGCACATGAACTTTGAAGGGAACATGCGCACGTGTTAGGAAGCCCTGACCGGACACTAACCCAAGTGAAATCAAGCTATAGACATATTAGAGTCAATGATAAGGGATGCACTCATAGAGGATTGTCTGCCCAATACTTCTCATAGTCATAGTACTTAATCTCTATTGCCTGCGCACGTCTAGTGCAATTCCCTGCGTTTTACAACTGTTTACTTGCGCACTGCGCAACCCAATCACTCACCCCCCAATCTTCGTAAGTGTAGGTCACTGGCTAAAACTGAACTACTTGCTCCCTGTGGAGATCGACCCTTACTTAACCGCTGTACTAGTGGAAGAGGAAGGATTATATTTGACGCGCACAACGACGCGCGATCAACGGCTCACACACAATCTCCCTCCGTGGTATTCTGTGTATGCTCTCTGTATTTTCACTCTCTCAGCTTCGATCACTTTGACACTCTACCCAGCCTCCTTTAAATAGGAACCCCAAGTTCTATCAATATCAGTTTTTAGGAATTTCCCCCAATCATTAATATCTCCTAATTTGTAGGAGATAGATTTGATTCAAAAATCTAATCTTCCACAAACAAAACTTCTCCCTGGGATGGAATCTACACTAGGATATTCTCTCCTGAATATTTAGAAGCTCCCCATAAGCTCTGCTCTTCATGATGGACCGTTGAAAGCAATCTCCGAATGGGCGCTGATTTTCTGCTACAGCTCCACGCTCCAGGATCTGCTATAGCAGCAGCTTGTTCACGTGTGCTGGTGGTTTTGTCAATGTGAATGCCATACTGCATCATCAATCTCCCCCTTCACATTTTGACAAAACTCTTTAAGCACGGACATCTCCGATGAAAAGCCAAATTAAAACAGCAACTATTCAAGTCATAATTAGCCACATTCGGCCTTTAAGTCATTAGCCACGCAGGACTTTCAAAAAATAAAAAACAGGCTTTCTTCCTTCTCTCCCTTTTTGTCATAAATCCACATCAATCGGCTGGGGTTCACCTCCCACCTCTAGGTACTCAAGGTCCTTGAGCAAACCTTTAATCTGAGTTCTTCTGACATTGATTCTTTTTGCTTCAGCAGCCAACACATTCAGCTCAGACTTCAAGTGACTCACAATCTGGGCTTTGAGGGCTGCTTGAATTGCTGGGGCAAGGGGATATGCTTCCTTCAGAGGGGGGGATCTGATGGGGTAACCAATAGTGGGTCCTCTTGGGCAATGTCAACAGCATGTTTTCTTTTGAAGAGCTTGTGATCGACTACAAATACTTCAAGTTCTTCTGACATTCCTTCAGTAATCTCCCCTAACTTCTGATGCTGAGAAATCATCATTCCATAGATGAGGGATGGCAGCAATATGGATTTGCTCGAGGTTGTATTGCCATCATGAGCAGCAATTTGTGGGAACATCACACTTCCCAAGCTAACTCTTCTTCTTTTCCCAATTGAGTGTAGAAGGTTAGCGAAGGGTCTGCTAATCTTTCCCCTATGAGAGCTGGGAATCTAGTTCCTAATGCCCAAGTTGTACAGTAGGGCATTCTTGGAGGTGAGTTTAGCAGCACTGAGATTGGGTCCTCCCCATGATATGCATACTCCTCCAGTGAGAACCTTGGCCAACCACCTCTTGACTTACATTTGCAGGCGCCCTGGACTCATTGTCAATTCCCAGAAAATCATTTATCTTTTCAGGGGTAATTACTACCTTCTTACCCCACACCCAACTCTTTCCAAACTTTTCTTCCATATTGACTACAAATTACCTGACTAACGATATACTAAATCTGTAAGGGAAAGTCAGGGACCTCAGTAGATTTACCTCAGTCAGGAGCTGGATGATCACTGCAGATTTGTATCGGTCAAGGTCCAGTCTCTTCTCTGGAACAATAGTCTTCCTCTCCACAATACCCCATGATTGAGAGACATGCTTGTTTCGAAACCAAATGCATCCAGTGATCCCTTCCCTTGCTCCTGAAGGGTAGCTTGTATATCAGAATGCTTCCGAGAGGGTTCTCCATCCTCATCACTTGATGTTTCTTCATCACTGGAGTCTGAAATGATGATGGGGGCTTTTCCTTTGTCTTTTTTTGCTGGGGGAGATGCTTTAGCAGCTGCTGATTCAGAAGACTCCTCAGTCCAAGATATTTTAGGATCTTCATCTGAGCCTAGAGTGTGCACTACTGCTTTGCTTGACTCCTCCTCGAGAACCTGAGATGCCTGTAGCAACCTCTGGAGCTTATTCCATAGTGGGAGCAACGTCTTCAACATTTGGGGAGGGTTCTACCAATGGTGCTGCAGCAACTCTAGGAGCATCAGTCTGCTCTACTCTCCTCCTCTTTGACGAAGTACTCTCTGAGTGAGGCGATCTCCGTGACCTAGGGTGCTGAGGGGGTTGCCAGACAACTATGTCCAGACACGGTTCAGATGAACTGTGCAATTGCTCCATTGTAGCAACCTCAGTTTTCCGGCTCCCCTTAGCTTGGAAAGAGACGCCTAGGTTCTTCTTCAGTCCGCGAGTTTTCACCATTGTTAATCTGAGTAGTAAAAGAAAAAAACACGGAATCTGGCTTGGTGAGGATGGACGAGGCTTTTTGGAAGTGCTCTAGAAATTCAATTTTCCTCCTTATTTCTACTTTGCACAGTAGCACGTGCTCCACACGTGCCCCCTTTTTTTTTGGAACAACGTATTTGGGCACCAGGTCGTGTCTGGGTCAAGTTGCTATAGCAACTCAACCTTGTGCACTCATTAGCTTTGAGTGAAGCTTATCTCCAGCTAGTTCCTTTTGGATTTTGGATTCTTCTTTCTTCACCCACACTAGCATAGCTTTGCGTTTCCATTCCTTCTGATTAGTATGGCATCCATACTATCTTTCTTTCCATTTGTCATACTTTGGTCTCCAAATCTGCTTTTGCCCCGAAACCATTTCTGATTGTACCATTCCAGTGCGCCGGTTCATCCATTTCCCTGACTCTCCATTGAAGTTCTAACCGTTGGTGAACACTCACTGGATTAGCCGAGCTGAAGGGTTTTTGACAACGTGTGTTGGACTTCGGTTTCCTCCCCCTACTTCCAACCTTGGTAGCCTTTTGGGATATCTGTTGCTTCTTCAAACTCGGATATTTCCTTCGACTACATTTCTCTTGACCACAGGCATGTGCAATGCACAATCTTCTGTAGGGGCTCCTTTTTATTACAGATAGTTGGTACAGAGGTTGTTGAACCACCTCCTTGTTCAGGTTAGTGGACTTCTCTTCCACAGTTGGTTTTTGGCAGAGATCTCCTTCCTCTTTACAATGCTCGACATTCTCTATTTCAGTAGCTCTAACAAAGACTATCAGACTTGTGGTTTCTTCACCCGTATACCCTAGACCCATTCTTCCTCCTCCAAATTTTTGATAGGAAAGAATTTCATCCAGAATATTTTTCTGAGGTTCGGCTGCCTTTATTGATGTTAGAGGGGCACTTGTATTAGTGTTTTTGCTTGCTGAATCTTCTCCTTTTAGTATGATGACTTGTTCACTGGGTGAAAATATTTTATCAAGTAACTCTTCCCGCTCTTCTTCCAGTTGATTGACTCTGTCATTCAATGCTCGATTCACTTGCAGAGCTTCCTCACACCGTTTTAGAATATCTCCCAGATTATCTATCAGGTTGTCGGTTGAGTCATCCTCGTCTTCACTTTCTGACTCCTCAACCCCATAGTCGAATTCTTTCTTTATTAACTCTTTACAGTCATAATTGGGCACACTAATTAATACAATAAAGTTTTCTTCTTCACTTTTCTCAGAGTCACTCCACTTAGCAGTCAGAGATTTGTTATCCTTCTTCTCAGAGTTGTTGAGGGATTTGATCAGCAGTCAGCCTCAAGGTGTCCATACCCTTCACAGTTCCAGCACTGAACATCCTTTCTCTTTTCTTTCTTCTCATCTTCATTCTGAGCAGGTTCCTTTCCTCGCCTCTGATTTCCTCCGCCCCTTCTGAACTGCCTACGAGAGGATGAGCCCAGCCCAGACTTTGTTTCCATGTTCTTCATGAGCTTCCAGAGGTTCTTCACTAGCATACTTAGTTGATCATCAGGTACAGGCTTCTTTCTTCTGTTTCTGCTTTTAGTCCTACATTCTTGCTTTTGGGAGAAGTGTCTTCCTTGACCAGCTTCATCTCAAACTGTTTGAGGGATCCAAACAGTTCCTCTAGTCTCATGTGTCTGACATACTGAGCTTCTTCAATGGCTGTCACCTTCATGTCAAATCTGGTGGGCAAAGATCTCAGAACTTTCTTAATTAGCTTCTCAGGAATAGGTTCTCCAAGAGCATAAGCTTCATTTGACAAGTCACACAGCTTGACATTGAACTCAGTAATAGTCTCCTCTTCTTGCATCTTCAGACTCTCAAACTGAGAAGCAATGATCTGTAACCTAGACATCTTTACTTTGTCGGTTCCTTCATGGGCTACTTGCAAGATTTCCCAGGCTTGTTTTGCCATGTCGCAGTTGGAGATCAGCCTGAAATTGTTAGCATCTACCGCAGCAAAAATAGCGTTCAGTGCCTTTGAATTACCATTTGGTGCAGCATCCTCTTCAGTAGTCCATTGTCCTTCAGGTTTCACTCGAGTAACTCCCCCTTCATCCATGGTTATGGGAGGTAACCATTCAGCAACAACTGCTCTCCAAGTTCTTTCATCAATAGACTTGAGGAATGCCTTCATTATTGCCTTCCAATAGCCATAGTTACTTTCTTCCAGCAACAGTGGACGGCTTGTGCTTTGTCCTTCTTTCATTGTTCCTTGCTTCCTTCAGCAGACACTCAGGATCTTTACTCTGTATGTTGAGTTCCCGCTCTGATACCAATTGAAATTTCGCAGCGATGCTGATATGCAGATTGTGTACAAGCAGTTGCTATAGCTCACTCTTGTACCGATGGATCTTGTGCAGTAAGAACAACGAACAAACAATTTGTTCACCCAGTTCGGCCAACTGCCTACGTCTGGGAAGGACTGAACTTCAGCCCTTAATCCACTAGTCTCAAGGTCCCGAGTACAACATGGTACAACGCACGCAACCTATGCTACTCGACCTTTACTAGTACCACAATCAGAACAAGCTCTGACTTGTGTATTGCACACCTACACACTTGATTTAATTCAGAATAGCTACACCACTATTTTCACAGACTCGGCGTATTCTAGTTAAAGCAATATTACCGTAGGTTGCTATAGCACACCCTTGTGCCACTAGCTTGTGCCGAATCTGTCCGCGTCGCTCCAAGCCTTCCGCTGACCCGATCGAACCTCTCCACGAGCGCTGCACACTCTGGAATGCTCCCCCTCACTCAGTGACCACCTGTCACTAGCGAGACCTGGCCTCCTGCCAATTGCCCGAGTACCTCCACTCGACAATTGCTCCGCGGCCTCCCTTGATCAACCAACAAGCAGTCGCTGCTCTGAATTGGCTTCCCAGATCAAGCACTGATCAGACTCTGTAAGTCTCGATCACACTCAGCTTTAATCACCTCAACTCTGCGCTGTTACTCTGCCCTTGGTGATGATCAAAGAACGGCTCACACACAATCTCCCTCCGTGGTATTCTGCGTATGATCTTGGTGTTTTCACTCTCTCAGCTTCGATCACTTTGACGCTCTGCCCAGCCTCCTTTAAATAGGAACCACAAGTTCCATCAATATCCGTATTTAGGAATTTCCCCCAAGGTTTCACTATTCTCGGTTAAAGTACAATGGATTCCAGAAACACAACCAATGCTTGTTTCAACCACTGCTTGTAATCTAGATCCACCTCAGCTCAATCTGATTAGCTCGCAGCCTGATCCCATAGACTCGCTTCGTACTACCTACACACTTCCAGTAAAGAACAGTTACAGACCTGGCGCACAAACTTAGCCTATCCTATTACAATGTGTAGTAGACGGTATGCTATAGCAATCTCTGTAGCACAATTGCTGTAACTTCTGTGGGCGACTTCTCCAACACCCTTTGCTAACCCGTCGAACTCTCACTTAATTCTTCAAAATTAGATACTTCTCCCCCTGATCAATGCCCACTGATCACTATTAAGGAGAAACACTCAGCTCTCCAACAGCCTGCGACACCACCTATCCGCAGCCGTTCTCCGAAGCAGCTGATTGATCTTTCAACCAGACGTGCTCCAATTGAGTTCTATGGATCAATATTAGATCAAACTCTGCGAGCTCTGATCTCTTATGCGCTCAACAAAACTCTGTCACTTTAGCCTTCTGCTATTAACTCTAGTTGGGTATATTCTCTGCTTTGATTCGTTCTCAATTTCTCTGCCTCTGCATTGCTCTTATAGCTTCATTAATGATCTGCAACGGAAACCCTAGTTGCCTTAGGATTCGTAGTGCAGCACATCATCTTTTGAATCTTCTTCTAAATTCTTGCAGAGTTGTTGAGATTTGGTTTCCTAATATGTAGTTTAGAAACCTTATCTTTTTGGATCTTTTCCGGCCGCGTGATGACTTCTGCTGATCACTTGATGAAGTTTGCAAAGCTTCTTGAACCTCTCTGGACACTCTCCGTGCATCTTCAAGACTATCGTCCATTCTGCTCTATCTACAAATCATCACAAGTTTGTATAGTAGATTTTGTCATTTATCTTTTGTCCAGGTTGCCTCAGCGTTTGTGGTCCACAGAGTGCTCTATCACTTTCTTGTGTTTTGTCGCTATATTTTGTTGCTATTTTGTCAGTCTTCAGATTGTGCTCCAGCTTCATTCTTCAATGAGTGCTTTAGCATCTTCTTGTGTTGTTTTATCAAGTATGTCATACCTCAACGGATACTCTCACAATGCTTTAACCTTGAATCTTAAGGGGAGGCTATAGCCTCTTTTGGTTCTTATCTTGATCCCTTCTGGTCATATGTACCAGTTTCAATCGGCACAGGATGCTATAGCTTCTTCTGCCTCTTTTGTTTTGTCAGTCTTCATTTGCATGTACCAGCTCCTGGTACCAGAGGATGTTGTAGCATCTTCTTCCGCTCGGTTTCTTTCGCTTTTCTTTGCCGCAGATGACATATCTGTAACATAGAGAAAGACGAAAGCCTAGTTGAGGTTGAATTACTACCAGAATCAGTCATCAAAGAGAAAAGCTCAACACTGTCCTAATCAATCGTTCAAAGTGCTGATCAAGATTGATTGCTGCGCGTAAACAAAATTACCACACACATTATTTCTTTTAAACCTTCAGAAGAAGAATGGTGGACTACATAAAGAGATCTCTAATCTGAGGGGAGCTTATAGTGCATTGGACAATGGCCATTTAAGAGGGATTCTTAAACGTAAGTCTTGTACCCTAACTTTATATTAGTGAATTGCTTTACATCGGGCTTGGGATAAGCCCCCCGAATATAGGCTATTTAACGCCGAACTGGGTAACAAACTTGCGTATATCATTTTATCTTTTTGCATATACAAGTTCTTTTATATATTTATCGCAAGTAGTTCTACACGCTGTTCGAATAGTACGTTACACCTGACTAAAACAAGGTCAATTTACAAGGGCACAATTATAATTAGTATCAGATAGGGACGGTTTGCCCGACGCCCGACGGCAAACGGTTTGCCCGACGCCATCTCGCGCCATGCTTTCTGATTGGTGTGCGTATCCACGTCCTGCTCGCGCACTTTGTCACAGCGCAGGTTGCGCTTCAGCCTCTTGGCCGATGCAACGTACCACACCCCTCGGTTTCGGTAACGGATCTCTAAGTCAGCGATCTGCAGGGACGCCAGGAACTCACAAGTGTCCTCCTTGTCGGCTGCGCTATCCACGTCCATCAGCGCCTCCCAGCCGGCCTGCGCGAGCTTCTCCGTGACCAAGTCCTCTAAACCCACCTCGCGCAGGAAGTCCCTGCTGATGCACGGGGTGCCATACATGTCCAATCTCCAGAAGGTGTCATACTTCCTTGCGAAAGATGCCGGGGTGTCCTGGTTTTCTGCTGGCCTCATTTTTGCGGCGATCGACTCAAGAATCGTCGGTCAACTGTAGTCAACGCTCCACTAAGTACCCCAAAATCAGAACTCCGAATTAAACCCTCAAATCTTTACCAAATGGGCGCCTCACTCTTGTCAACAAAACCCAGCAATGAAAACACAAAACGGAGCGGGCTAACTAGGTGCGATTTTGATTCTAGGGTTACGTCCTCAGTCGGCTTCTTTCACCAAACCCTCACTAAAGCGACTGAAATAAGAAATGAGAGGTTACCTAGTGCGCTGGTGATGTCGTGCTCTTCAAATCTCACTAAAGAACACCGGAATCGGTGGGCGGACGGCAAAGATTGGCTGGAAACAGTGAAAAGCTCTAACGGTCGAAATTGCAGAATGTCTGGAATTTTCTAAGTATCTGCCCTTATATACTCTCTGACCTGCGCATCTGTCCTGCGCACTGAACTGCGCACTGACCCGCGCATTGCTACGTGACTCAAAAAATATGCAAGTACTGAACTAGCTAAAAATTCAAATCCTAAAAAAACGGGTAAAGAATAAAACGTGGAATACGTGTCGGGTTACCTCCCAACAAGTGCCTTTGTTTAACGTCGTTGGCTCGACAGTACCTCGTTACTTGCTCAAGTTTGCGCACGCGACCACCCCCACACTTGCTCCTGCGCGCTCCTGTGCATCTGTGCGTGCTATGCTTTCCTTAGCCCTGCGCAAAGGTACAGATAGGTGGTCAGTGTGGCCAAAATCATGTGGCACATCATAAGTAACGAGGTTAATCAGTGAGGGAGAAGATATATAATCAGTAGCTCCTAGTTCTCCCTCCGGTGCATCAGGTTGTATCTCTGGCGCAGTAGCCTGCGCATCCTCAATTTCTGGTTCTGCCAAATCAACTTCGCGCGTGACCTCATCCCAAGGTTCTCCCAAGTATTTCTTGACTCTTTGCCCATTAACCTGAAAACGATGCTTGCGCTCGTTCTCTAACTCAATTGTTCCATATGGGAAAACCTTTGTGACTGTGTATGGTCCCGTCCACTTGTTGCGCAACTTTCCGGGCATCAGTTTTAAGCGCGAGGAGAACAAAAGCACCTTGTCTCCTGGCTCGAAGGCGCGTCTTAGGATGTACTTATCGTCGAAGCCCCTCATATGCATCCAGGCGCAGCTCCTCTAGCTCGCTTAATTCAAATGCGCGCTCCTTACCAGCCTCATCGGGGTTCAGATTGCAAGTGCGCAATGCCCAGTATGCCTTGTGTTCCAACTCAATCGGTAGGTGGCAACCGAAATGGTGAAGTCCCAATCGGTGTCTTGTGCGCAGTTCTGTATGCCCAAAGTGCATCATCCAGCCGCTGGCTCCAGTCCTTGCGCGTAGGTCTCACGGTTTTCTCCAGAATGCGCTTAATCTCTCTGTTGGAAACCTCGGCCTGGCCATTCGTTTGAGGATGGTATGCAGTGGACGTCTTGTGGCGCACTCCATAATGTTTCAATACCTGCGCCACTATTCTGTTGCAGAAGTGCGTCCCCTGGTCGCTGATTATTGCCTTAGGCACTCCGTACCTGCAGAAAATGTTAGTCCTTAAAAACTCAACAACCGTTTTGCCTTAGCTTCGACCCACTTCGAGACATAATCCACTGCGACTAGTATGTACTCGTATCCACAAGATGGAGGAAACGGCCCCATGAAGTCAATCCCCCACAAGTCGAACACTTCGTCTACCAATATTGGCGTTTGTGGCATCTCGTTGCGCGCTGATATATTTCCTGTGCGCTGACACCTGTCACAAGCCCTGCAGTGGTTATATGAGTCACGAAATAAGTGCGGCCAGTAAAAACTGCAATCTAGGATTTTCCTGCTCGTGCGTTTTGGACCAAAGTGTCCCCCGCACGCGTGCGCATGACAAAATCTCAAAACAGAGCTCATCTCATGATCAGGCACACATCGCCTCAAGATCTGATCAGGGCCTATTCTAAGCATGTACAGATCATCCCAAACGTAATATTTAGACTCATGTCTTAACCTCATGCATTGAGCTTTAGTGAAATGAGGGGAAAACGCACCTGTGACCAGGTAATTTGCAATATGCGCATACCATGGTACCTTACCGTTCAGCATCAGGTGCTCGTCAGGGAATGTCTCCGTGATCTGCCCTGGCTCCTCTTCTTTCAATATCCTGCTTAGGTGATCAGCAACAGTGTTTTCCGTTCCCTTCTTATCCTTGATCTCTAAATCGAACTCTTGGAGCAGCAACAACCAGCGCATCAAACGCGGCTTAGTCTCTTTCTTGGACATCAGGTAGCGGATAGTAGCGTGGTCAGTGTAGACAATGACTTTAGCGCCCAGAACATATGCGCGGAACTTCTCCAGCGCAAATACGATTCCCAGAAGTTCCTTCTCGGTCGTGGTGTAGTTCCTCTGCGCAGTGTCTAGTGTGCGCGACGCATAATAGATTGTGTGCGGCCTATTATCCACGCGCTGGCCTAGTACTACGCCTACAGCGTAGTCACTAGCATCGCACATCAGCTCAAAGGGTAAGCTGCAATCTGGTGCGCGCATCACTAGCGCACTGGCCAGCGCATCCTTTAACTTATCAAAAGCATTCCTGCACTCATCAGTGAACTCAAAGCACACATCCTTTTGAAGGAGGTTAGACAATGGAATACATATTTTAGAAAAATCTTTTATAAAGCGCCTGTAGAACCCTGCATGCCCAAGAAACGACTTAACGACGCTCACATTAGTGGAATAAGGCAGATTTGAGATAAGATCAATTTTTGCTTTATCAACCTTAATTCCTTCCTGTGAGACGATATGTCCTAGTACTACTCCATGTGACACCATAAAGTGACATTTTTCATAATTGAGAACTAGGTTCTTGGTAATGCAGCGCGCTAAGACCCTATCAAGATTATCCAAACATGCATCAAAAGTCTCACCATGCACATTGAAGTCATCCATGAATACCACCATACATAAACCAATCATATCAGAGAAAATGCTCATGACTAAGCGTTGGAACGTACCTGGCGCATTACACAGCCCAAACGACATGCGCCGGAACGCAAAGGTACCGAATGGGCAGGTAAAGGTTGTCTTCTCCTGATCCTCCGCAGCAGTAGGGATCTGATTGTACCCTAAGTAACCGTCCAGGAAGCAAAAGTGCGGTTTTCCTGCCAAACGGTCGAGCATCTGATCCATGAACGGTAGCTGGAAATGATCCTTGCGCGTGACTGCGTTTAGCTTCCTGTAGTCAATGCACATGCGCCATCCAGTCTGTACGCGCTTGGGAACTAGCTCGCCCTGCGCATTTTCCTTTACTGTGATGCCTCCTTTCTTTGGCACCACGTGCACTGGACTTACCCACTTACTGTCCGAGATCGGGTATATTACTCCTGCGTCAAGCAGCTTCAGGATCTCCTTCTACACTACCTCCATCATAATCGGATTTAGTCTGCGCTGAGGTTCCCTGGAAGGTTTGGCATCATTTTCCAGCAAAATTCTGTGCATACACACATCAGGGCTTACTCCGCGCAGGTCAGCTAATGTCCACCCTATAGCGCGCTGGTTCTTGCACAACACCTCCTGTAATCGCGCCTCCTTCTCCTCCTCTAATCCTTTCTTTATAATGACAGGCAGGGTGTCCTCATTGCCCAGGAAGATGTACTTTAAGTGCTCGGGCAATTGCTTCGGCTCAACTTTGGGTGCCTGTTCAATAGAAGGTAGGACTTTATCAGTAGCGCAAACATTAGCCAAGTCATATACCTGTCTGGGCACTGGTTCTGTGCTGCTCAGCTCATCATCATGCGCCTCCATCTCTGTCTGTGTTAGTGGTGCAGGCTCCCCTATTGCGCATGCGCAACCAAGTCGTCCATACTATCTAATGCGTGCACTGTGGCGTCCTCATGAGGATGCTGCATCCCCTTAAAAATGTTCAAGTGAATCTCCTCGCCATCTACCTCCATTGAGAGCGTGCCTTTCCACACGTCTATCTTTGTGGGCGCTGTCATCAGAAATGGTCTGCCCAGTAGGATTTGCGCGCTTCCCTTGCTCGGCTCACCCTCCATCTCCAAGACGTAGAAATCTACTGGGAACACCAGCTCTCCCACTCGGACGAGAACGTCCTCTATCATGCCCATCGGTTATTTGCACGACCGATCTGCTAATTGGATGGTGAGACCTGCAGGCTTTAGTGGACCAAGGTGCAATGACACATATAAGGAGTAAGGAAGCACATTTATAGATGCACCGAGATCAATCATGCAGTTGCTCACCGTGGTCTTACCTAAGGTGCATGGTATGGTGAACGTACCTGGATCCCGGCATTTAGGTGGTACCTTGTGTTGCACAATTGCTGATGCATGTGCGTTAAGCATTACTTGTGCGCACTCGCCTTTCCTCCTCTTGTTTGTGCACAGCTCCTTCAAGGACTTGGCGTATCTGGGGATCTGCCGAACTGCCTCAATCAGGGGAATGTTTATTTCCACCATACTGAATAATTCATATAGCTCCTTGTCTAGCGCTTCCTTCCTTGCTAAAGGTGCCTGCACAAGAAAAGGTGCAGGTGCGTTAGTATGATTGATACTCTTTTCTCCTGATTGTATCATACCTGGCGCCACTCCCTGTTGGTTTGTAGCTTGCGCGGCTGGTTGCACATCCGGCTGTGCTAGCTCTGGAGGTTGCGCAGCTGGCTGCGCGGGCTCCTTCGCGGTCGGAGCTGTCCCAACTGTGCGTCCAGTCCTCAGCGTTACGGCGTTAACTCCTCCCTTAGGGTTTTGAATCACTTGCGAAGGCAGGTTGCCATCGCTCCTTTTCAGCTCATAAACCGTGGTAGCAATCCTCGACAACTGCTTCTCAATTGACTCGAACCTCTTGTCATACTTTTCATCATTCTTGCGCACAGTGTCTGCTAACTGACCCACTATGTCTTCTAAGGAGCGCCGCGGTTGCTGGTTATTCTGTGCTGGTGCGTCATTGCGGCGGTGCGTTAGGTTGTATGCTTGCTGCGCTTGCTGAGGTGTGCGATATTCCGCGGGCTGCCTTTGGAGATTGCTGTCTTCCCTCCATCTGAATCCATTTGCGGCCAGTCCAAAGCGCGGCTGATTCTGCCTCTGCGGTCCTCTATTGTCCCATCCTCCTAGAGCATTTACATCTCCTGATTCCTCAAAAAGTGTGGGACATGCGTCGGTTTTGTGCTCAGTGGACGTACAGAACTCGCATGCCTTCGGCGCAACTGGCTGCGTGCCTTGCGCAATCATCAGCTTCTGTAGCATGGCTTTCATTTCCTTTATTTCAGCACTGGAATCCACCTGATGCACAACGCGCGCACGACTGTTCTCGAGCGTCAATTGATGCCTTACCTGTCCTGCAGAGTCCTCGATCATCTGCCATACATCGTCCGGGTACATGTTGCATATGTCACCACCTGCGCATGCATTCAACAATCTAAGTTCCATCGGTTGTAGCCCGTTCAGGAAATTCTCTATCAGCATATTTTGGGGCAGGCCATGATTATAGCAGTTGGCTTCCAGCTCCCTGAAACGCTCATAGTACTCTGATAGTGACTCTCTTACGCCCTGCCTAGGTGCGGCCAACTCCCTCCTGAGTAGCGCGATCTTTGCTGCAGGGTAGAACTTATCCAAGAACTTCTTCTAGAGCTGCTCCCATTTGTGAATAGATCCTGCTGGTAAGCTCATCAGCCAATGCCTAGCTGTATCACACAATGAAAAAGGGAACGCCTTCAGCTTCAGCGCTTCTTCACTCTCCCCGTCGGTCTTCATGTTCTCGCAGATAACTAGGAATTCACGCACATGCTTGACTGGGTTCTCATTGTTCATCCCATGAAACTTAGGCATATGATGAATGAATGAGCTTCGTAGTTCAAAATGCCCATCGGGTGGAAGTACTATGCACCAAGGTTGGTTGACTGTGTTTGGAGCCGACATTTCGCCCACTGTTCTGCGTCGCACGATCTGTTGCGCGGGTTGCGCATTATACACTGCTTCAGCGGCCATCCAAGATTCAACTTCGCGCTGTACTTCCTCTCTGAACCGAGCTGCGCGGCCATCCTAGTTGTTAGGTCCCTCTGGGGTTCTGTCCCCTAAGTTATCGCCGATGACACTATTATTCTCCATGCCCTGATCTAAACTTAAAGAAAACGGAATTAAAAGACAACTAGGTTGTTGCCCCTGTCGGTGCGCAACTACGATCTGCGTAGCGCAACTGTTTCAAGGTTGCGTAGGCTGATGTTGATTGCGTACTGGCAGAAACACCCACTAAAAATAAAAAGAAATAACTAACTAGTGTAAAAGAAAACTTGAACTAGTTAAAACTTATCTGTGTTGCTCCCCGGCAACGGCGCCAAAATTTGATCGCGCGTCGTTGTACGCGTCAAATTAATCCTTCCTTCTCCACTTAGTACAGTGGCTAAGTCAGGGTCGATCCCGCAAGGAGCGTGCAGACTCGTCTTAGCTAGCAACCTACAACTTACAAAATTAGGGTTGTGAGTGATTGGGTTGCGCAGGTGCGCGAATGAACAGTAGTGAAAGCAGAATTGCACGATACGTGCGCAGGCAGTTGATATTAAGTACTATGACTATGAAAAGTATCGGTAAAGACAATCCTCTATGAAAGTATCAATCGACTCTAAGCATCTATAGTGCAGTTCTACTCAAATTAGTGTCGGATCAAGGCTTCCTAACGTGCGCACATGTTCCGATCAAAGTCCATGAGCTATTAATTCCTGAAACTAGTCTAAGCAGCTACGAATCCTATCACAATAGCAGCTGATTATCCTAGTGCGTTACTCCTAGTTGTCACCGTCAAGTTATCAACTAGTTTAACATACAATAACGAGCAGTTAGAATAAGATTGCGGTTCAAGGCTTCTCTTATTCACACAACTAATTATCACCCATGTGCATAGAATTAATATAAGTAGACGAACTAAGCATTAAACACAAGTCTCAAAAGAAATATTTCATAGAATCATGCCCAACCGATACAAGGTGTTTAACTAGACATGCTAGAAACAAACATCATAGAAATAATAATTAAAACTAAGGCAGCAAAGAAAAAATAGCAGGTCGGCGCAATTGCAGATTGCTGTTTTCGGCTGGCGCAGGTGGTTCGCGCAGAATCTCAGCGGCAGTAGCTCGTGTGTTTTTGCTGCTGTGTGTCCTTCTCTCTATATGCCCTCTCTCCCCTCTAAACCCTAGCTTCCCTCCTCTTATATACTGGTCTTGAAGCCCAAGAAATGCTTAGATTTAGCCCGAGAGAATCTTAGCTACTTCCCAAATCTAGGAGATAATGATGATCAATATTTAGAAACTCTGCTATCCTGCGCACGCTGATTGCGCTACTTTCTTCGTGCAGTCGGTTTGCGCACTATAGCCTGAATCAGCTATCTCCTTTTGCGCTACTGGCTCCGCAGGTCGTGCATTGCGCTCTAAAAACGCTCATTAGCGCACATCTGACTTATGCTCCTGTTTTATCCTGAAATAACAAAAATACCGAAAACCAGTAATCTTGTACACAAAATAATGCAAACAAGCACAGTGTTAAGATCTAAATGGCGCATACAACTAGGCTCTATCAGTGATGCATAAGAAGCGAGAGGAAAATTGGACCGATGAAGAACATAAGAATGCAGTTGGAAACTCTAAGGCCCTCGAAGCCATATTTGTTGTTTTGGACAAAAACATCTTCATAATCATATCAAATTGTGAGACAGCCAAGAAGGCATGGGACATATTACAGACAACCCACGAAGGGACGGACAAAGAAAAAGTTTCACGCATCCAAATGATAACCTTAAGGTTCGAAAGTTTAAGGATGAGAGAGGATGAAACTATCACCGAGTTCAACGGAAGGTTGTGTGACACTAAAAATGAATCTTTTGCATTGGGAGAACCCATGAGTGATGAAAGTTAGTCATGAAGGTGGTTAGATCTCTACCATCCAAGTTTGCAATGAAAGTAATAGCCATTGAAGAAGCTTAAGATATCAAAACATGAGTCTGGATGTACTGATGGGGTCCTTGAGAACGTTCGAGATGAAGTTACTATAGGAAGTTACTGAGTGTGCAAACAATTTAAAGAAGAACAGAAAGTTATATGCTGCGAATTGGAGTGAAAGTGATTCTAACCTGAGTGAGCAAGATGACAGTTCAAATAACTTCTTGGCACTTGCTAGCACAATAGACCAGAGAGACAAGGAGTCCGATATCCTCTCCAAGGAAATGTACGAACACTCAGATGATTACTCCAGCTCCATTGACGATGAAGAAATCATAAACGAATGTCGCATGGAAAATTGCAAGATTCTGCACTAAATAATAGATTATATCGAGTCTTCAACAAACGAACCTAAATGGTGACAGAATCTATCAATGTCACTATGAAGGAACTCGAAGATAATCAAAATAAAGATCAAGATGATGTCCTACTTCAGTCTGTTGAACCAATCTCGTCCCCTAAGACTGTTCAGGATACTATTCCAGAGGCAGTTGATGAGGACTCCATCGATGAAATAACTTCTGAAGATGAGTTACCAAATGTGTTAAGGATATGACATCCTTGACAAAACTGCTCAAGAGACTGTTGAAGCTATCTCTAAAGATCGGTTGCTGGAGCACAAATCTGAAGACTGACAAAACAATACAACAAAGAGCCAGATGTCTGCTTTAGTAATCCCTGAAGATCTGAAGCTGAGAAGCTATTTGAAGAATGGGCAAGAGACAGCTATGAAGAGACAGAGTCTACTTCAGCACTCCGTGAAGATCTAGAGCTAGAGCAGATTTCCAGCGTTGCACGGTGAGGCTCCGGCTGGCATCGGCGAAGCTCAGAGAGGTATGCAGACGTCATAAAAAGCTCATCTATTGTCATCACGTGGTCTAAAAAGATACAGATCCAAGAGTTCAAATTTGGCAACGAAATCTTCAACAAACTTGCTAGAATCTCGGAGAAGATTCTGATAATGATCCTTGGCATTTTTGACGTGCTGAAGAGCTTATAAAGGAAGGCGGGGACGCAGCACAAAAAGAACACGATCATATAGAGCAACCTGAGCGCACACAGAGTGTACATAGAGATCAACTTACGGTAGAGTTCGGAACTCGTGGAGTTTGATTCTGGACTAGTTCAGAGTTCAACTGGAGCGCTGATCGTTGAAGGAACAGTCAGGAGCTCGGTGATCAGCTGCGAACAAGGAGTATCGCGGGCTGAGGAGCAGTGATCAAAGCTACCCAATAGTGACTGAGTGAGTCATTGATTAAGGGGGTGCTGAGGCTGAGTTTGAAGAACTCAGAGTGTCCGACTACTTGGCGGGAGAGCTTGGAGTGTCTTTGATTTAAGATACAGCAACTCTGGTGAAGAGTGTGCTTAAGCATTCCGTGAATTACACATTGTAATAGTACAGGCTAATTCTGAGAGGCAGTACTGTATCTATTTATTACTGAGAGTATGTAGGCTGCAGGAAGAGAATTTGTGAGTTCAGATTGCTAGCTAGCGTTAGATGTCGCCTAGGTGAGAAGTAGAGGTGTGAGTCCTTGTGCTACGAACTGAGATAGTGAAATCTTGAGGATCACAGCATCCTCCCCAGACGTAGGCAAGTTACTGAACTGGGTGAACAAACACACTGTGTCTTTCTTATTCTTCATTAGAGCAGTTCCGTAGAAAGATATAGAGAGTGTTTAAGCAGAAGCTATATCTCCGCATCAGTAACGAAGCAGAATTTTAAAATGAAACTGAGAATGTTCTGGACACACTACTTACTACACTCCAATTAAGGCAGAATGCGCAAACACTCTTAAGAAACAGAAACGGGTACTCATAGCTGGATGGAGCGATAGTGAAACAGAGGAGACTGAAACAGAAGGTGAAGACTCTAATTACCTGTTGTGACAGAAGCTACCAAATCAGAACCGAAGAACTCAGACTCAGATAACTACAGTGAAAGTGATAGTGACACAGAAATCATCAAAGAAACAATAGCTGAGAAATGAAGGCTCTGTACGAACAGGGGTGGAGGCAGTTAAGGCAAACTCCAAACTAAGCAAGCAAGTTGTGAACCAAAAAGATGACAAATACGAACTGTCAGAATCAGCTAAACGGATGCAGACAGAACTTGAAAAGGAGAAACTTGAACACTTAGAGGCTGTGCCAGAACTATCAAGAGTAAGAAAATATGTTAGCAGGATGAAAAATGGTACAAAAAAGCTCGACAACATCTTAGCCGCTCAACGTACGAATCATGGGAGCCCTGGGTTGGGCTATGAGCATCAGAAGACTTCGAATTTCAATTTTTTGGTACACAGTTCAATTTAAATTGAACAATGAGGAGAGTTTTACCAGGTGCAGGCATTGGCAAGACTCACTTAAAAGAGGGGTGAATGAGTGGAGCATGAATGAGGAAATAAAATTAAACAAACCGAATACAACAGGGTCAGAGATTACTATTTTGTACTTCACATTTCCAACACAACTACTCGAGAAAAATTAAAGAATATAAAAGAAGGGTTTTCAATACACACTATGGGCTATAAGATGATTCATGGTCACGTTAAATGAAATAATGTTACACATGCCAATGATAATATCTCTACTCATCTATGTGTCATGATATATACATGCTATTCAAAAAAATAACCGTTTAACTCATTTAAGCAGTTTATTGCTAAAATCCAATCCCATTTTACATAAATTAGTTTGATAAATCGGTCCACTAATTTTTATCTATTTGGGAAGCGGTGACGCAATTTGGGACCGTGTGCCTTGGGGGGCAATTTTACCAATCCATGCTAATGTTTGATTTAGTTTTTTAGGATAATCGATTATCAATTTCCATACTACAACTGTTTAATATATACTTTAAAAGTATATATATAATTCTTTCTCATTAATAAATATAAATCATCTGATTACTTATATGAAATGCCAATCGATTTGGGACCTTGGGGATGGGACAATGAAGGTTGATCAATTGTGCTGGCACTACGATATTCGATGCTTAAGTGACTTACAAGGCAAAACTGTTAAGCAGGTTTTTGAGAACCCTTCAACCAGATTCTCTCTTCTTTCTGCCCTCCCAAACTATGCATTCAATTATTATAATGAAGTCAGGTTTTGGGGCAATTCATCAAAACCGAGATGGACAGATAGTTCGTCCTGTTTGTTTTCTGTCAAGTCCTTTTTAGATACCTTTTGTACAAAGCATAATGCTCTTGGTTGGGCTATTGCGATTTGGAAACAATGGCTTCCTCCTAAAATCCTCTCTTTATGTGGCAATTTATTTACGTGATCTTCCAACTGATGCAAATATTCCCAGAATTGGTATCTCCATTCTAGATGCTACTGCTGTTTTCGTTCTGAAGAATCTCTATCCCACCTATTTTTTAAAGGGGAATTTGCAAAGGTTATGTGGAACACGTTGGTTGTTGCCTTCTCTTGTGCCAGGCCGCTGTCTTTAAATTCTTTGAGAAAAATAAACTACAACAACCACCAAAAATTTGGGTTAGCTTGTTATGGTCTTTGGGAGATTTGGAATTCTAGAAATAATTTTTTACATGAAGGTTTGAAATGCTGCAACCTTGTCGTGAAGCTGACTCATTGGGCTCGAGTGCTGGTGTACTTAATTCTAGGAATTCATTGGGATGATAAGTATACTAGGAATGCATTTTGATATTCGGCATGATTGCAAATCATTAATTATAGGGAGCTGGAAGATTTGAAACCCGGGTCTTCAAGGTGTATGTCTTGATGTCCACATCACTGGTGAATGTGGAGCTGCTCTATTTCGATCCCAGCAAGGTAATTTTATTTTCGCTTGTACAATGCATGTACAAATTGACCTTGTTGGAGAAGCTTTCCTGAACTTCTTACAACTTCTTACAACATATTCTCTATACTGCCAAGCTTCGAAACATATCTCCTGCAGTGATTCAAAGCTCCCGTTTTGATATGATTACTGCTTCTAAACACAATTATAAAGCTGTCCCTTGGAGCCTTGTTCGCAGCACTAGTATTCTTTTTGAGCAGTTTGATATTCAGAAATTGAAGCGCATTCCCACTTGCATTAACCAGGTGGCTATATGTTTAGCCTTCTCTTCTCCTCAGCCTATGGAGGAAATTGATTTCCTCCTCCTGCCAAAAGCTGTCCAAAGAAGCATTCGGTGTGACAAATTGCATCTGCCGGTTTTCTATCCTAAGTTTATTGGTAGCGCCCCTTCTGATCTTTGTACAGCCTCATCTAGATCTACATCAATCCAAGATGACCTTTGCCTTGACAGGAATGCAAATGCTTTTCTTTTTATGTTAAGAGATGATATGTCACTATAGATTTTTCTTGGGAGGTGATGGAATTGTCCAAGCATCTTGCCCATGTTACTTTGTTTCATTTTGTTGGCTGGCTGCTTCCAACCGGTGCTTGAAGGTCTTTTTATACTATCTTTTGATTTGTTTGGCCATGGGGATCCCCGGGCCCGGCTAGGGCTGCAAACGAGCCGAGTCAAGTCGAGTATCATAGTGTTCAAGCTTGGTTCATTAATATTTTTACGAGTTCGAGCTCGAGCCGAGTAGTCACGAGCTTAAAAAATATATGTTCGAGCTTGACTCGTTTAATTTTCACGAGTTCAAGCCGAGCTCGAGCTTTATACGAGTTGTTTACTTAATTATAGTTGAAGTGCACTTTTCTAGCAACGAACTTTAAAACGGGACAATGACTAGGAGACAAATCGTTTGGATGACTTGTTTTTGATATCATCTTCAACCTTCGTCATCATACCAACAAAAATGACTAGGAGACGAATCGTTTGGATAACTAAAAAAGTCGGCATTCTTCAACTTAGAACTCAATTAAGTGACTCGAGTTTAAATGAATAAATAAACGTATGCATACGAGCTTTAATCGAGTTTATAAACGGGCTTTAATCGAACAAATAAACGAGTTGTTCGCGAGTTTATACGAGCCGAGTACCACTTTGTTCAAGCTTGACTCGTTTAATAAACGAGCATAAGAATCATATTCGTACTTGACTCGTTTAAAATCGAGCCGAGCTTTGACCGAGTTTTGACCGAGCTTGTTCGCGAATTGTTCACGAGTATATCGACTCGCTTGCAGCCCTATGCCCGGCCATAGCTTCATTTACATTCTTCATACACACATGCTTGTTTGGCCATGGAGTTTCGGCAGACTCAGGCTCTTTGAGTCAATATTAATAAAATCGGCCTTTGATAAAAACATATATATATAATAGTAAATCGTCGATTAATCTTGAACGAATATTCGATTAATCCTGAGAATCTTTCGTACATTATATAGATCCTCATCACTCTAGTAATACCTAGATCTCGGAATCTACATTTAGGCTTTCACCTACTGGATGGTTGAAACTGTTGCGCTGAAATGATCAGATTTCAAATTCATTTCCAGAAATCACATAAAGAAATAAGGTAGACCAAAAATACTTGATATCGTGACGGCGTGTAGATAGAGTGGCCAGACCGATACAGAAATGTTTCTCTTTTCTAACATTCTAAATTTAACATGTCGAGCAAAAGAGTTCGTCTACGTATGAAACATAAGCGAGTCACGAAATAAATAAATAAAATAATAGATGAAAAATGTGAGGAGAAGAAATGAGACACGAATACCTGGGAAATTAATAAGGTATATTATTAGGGGGTGAATTTTAATTGGACAAAATCTTATCTCATTCCTCTGACCCCCTCTCTCCCTCCTTGCTACTGCTACCTGCTTTGTTCTTGTTGGAAACCCAAAACGATCCACACCTCATTTACTTCCCACTGGCCACTGCTCTCCCCTTATTAAATAAATATTATCTTTTCATTTATCACGACCATGTTTCTCCTCCTACATTTCTACCCCTTTCATTAAATTTCTAAAATACGACCACTGCTTTTTTTTAAGGAAAAATATTCATACTGATATTAAATCAACTAAAATATTTTTGAAAACCAAGAACCTCCTTCGTTGTGAACTTATACTTAATTCAATATCACTTTATATATAAACTAAAAATACAAATTGGAAAGAGCAAACACTAAAAAAAATTATAATATGATTTTGATGCTTCATAGGATAACAACACGAAGACTATATGTTTCAGCATATCCAAATATGGCATTGGCAATTTGACTCGAACATTGTCACCTCTACACTATCAAATTAAAGCCTTCCTAATTTACTTTTCCATGTCTAGAAATAGCATCAACTCCTCAAATATTGCCACAACCTTATCCATCATATTATCTGCAAAATAAATAAAAGTACTTATATAAAGGCAATAAGGAGACACCAAATTTTTTTTAATATGAATAAATATCCCCAAAACCTTAATATAAATATAACTACTCTTTCTTTCGTACCTCTCGTATCTTCCGTCTTCTTCCCTTTTTGTTTGTACCATCGCTCTCTTTCGCCTTTAACGACCTTTGCGAAAATACTACAATGTCCGTCAACCCAATCTCGCCCGAGACACTCTGGTGGACTCCTCGCCACCAGCAGAAGCATCACCCACTGATGATTTCCGCTTCCAATTCCAAATCCCTAACCTTCGCTAACCATTTCTCGAACTACAACCTCAACCTCAACCACACCAACCACAACGACGACCGAGGAAGGCGAGCCGAAGTGGTTAACATTCTTAGTAATGGCGGTTTGCAGCAACAGCAGCTGGAGGTGATGTTCGAAAAGCCGTTGACGCCGAGCGACGTGGGAAAGCTGAACCGTCTCGTGATCCCGAAGCAGCACGCGGAGCGTCACCTCCCGTTGAACACGTCCAACGGAGCCGATTCAGGCGGGATATTATTGAGCTTCGAGGATGAGGCTGGAAAATTCTGGAGGTTTCGCTACTCGTACTGGAACAGTAGCCAGAGCTACGTTCTTACCAAAGGATGGAGTCGGTATGTGAAGGAGAAGCAGCTCGACACTGGCGATGTTGTGCTTTTCAAGCGCCACCCGACCGATCCGGATCGGTTGTTCATCGCCTGGCGCCGCCGCCACGATCCGGCACAAATGGAACTGTCCAACACCAGCGCGGTGGCGGCGTGTTCGTCTGCGGTTAGTTGCAAGGAATTCTACCCTGCGCACCACCACCAGGCTTATAATGTGCACCTGTACCGACCTGATACGGAAGCATCTGCTGCAGGTAGACAGCATCACATAATTATCTTCTGGAGATATTTTTTCGATTTAATGTATTTATACGGAGATTTATTTGTCTTATATATTTGCACCGTGTGTTGATTTTCACCCAGAAGACACGTATTTGCCAGAAAAGAACACCTGCGAATTGGGGATTGATTTTCTCCGTTTTTTTTTTCTGTTCTCAGGTGTGAACCAGAGCAGATCGTTTAACTGGAGTTCATCGTCAAGGACGCTGAGATTGTTTGGTGTAAACATGGAGTGTCAATTTGAGAGTGATCAGTTAGAGCCAGCAAACCCAGATGGATCTTCAATGTCCAGCCCCAGGAGGCAGCAGGTAAGTTACAAGTTTGATTATCTAGGATTTCGAGTTTTGCTAATCATAGTGCAGGTGACTATACTAAGCAGTTGGTTTAGCACATAGGTAAGTTCAATGGGTTGTGGGTAGTGGGTACAGGCGTACAGCTGGGGAAAATGATATGTAGAAAATATATGATAATAAATGGGGGTTTGAAGTTAAATCTGTTAGGTATACGAGGGATGGGAGGTATGGTGATGTGGGTCAATCGTAATTGGCAAAGAGATATTTTTCCAACCTGCAGAACAATAATAAAAACAATCCTGGACAAAACCTAGCTGTGTGGGTTTTTGTGTTGTGTTTACTTGGAATAAACGCAATCTCTTTTGTGTATCTTGTTTCCGTTCCCCCCTGCATGTTTTCTACCACTGAGATGCTGTGAATCTTATGATTGATGGTAATGTATTTCTAAAGTGTAGTCAGCATGGAATGGACGGTTGTCAGCTTGAAGCCCTTCAATTATATGACTTTTGTAAACTTGAATTTTGTTTATCTGAAAATGGTGCATGGTTTTGTCCATGAACCTGTTGGTTTGGTATAAAAATAGTTAATTGGTAGGTGCTCTCATTTCTGTATGAAAGACCACTAAAGTATTTTTTTTTTAATAAACATGGTTAATTTATTAAAGGGTAATGATTGATTTACGTGGATTTTCAGGTGCAGCAGAATGCTAGCCATAGCCAGCACAGAAGATGATGATGTGAAATCCTCATCAATGCCGACTGCAGCTCATACCTTCTCTGATTCTCAGTTCCTAGGGCAGGAAAAATGTATAAAAAGCTATGGAGATGGCAGATTTTGAGGAGATGAATTTTTAGTGTCTGTATTGGGCTGTTTGGTGGGACGTGGCTGATAGTTGCTAATGAAGAAGAAGCAACCTGGAAGATATGCCAAATAGAAGATATTAAGCTGGTGAGCCTTAAAATTGAAGAATCTGTTTTTGGGGAAGTAGCAAAGATTTTAAGGTGGTTGCAGTAAACAATCAAAATGATGCTCATCAGTTGACAAACAATTAACAGCAATGAGGATACTCTCTCCATGGATTACACAAGTGAGTACCAATTAATGGACTAACTTATAATCCTTTAGGGTGTGGAAGTGTATTGGGTATGGGGGAGTTGGATGATAAATGGGGGTGGTGCACTAGGCTTGACAAGTGACTTGACTAATGAGTGGATTCCAAAATTGTACAGTGTGGCCGTGAAGTGTTTAGTCATCTCTTACATGTTTTCTCTCATTTTCCCCCTTCTGCTATTTACTTAATCTGTATATAGAGTTGTTTCATTTTCTATCAATGGAATTTCATTCAACTTTTCTGTTTGGCTACTGTCTGCAACAGTTGATCCACTGTGCTTTTAGCAGTTGCTGTGTTGATTGATAGTCATGATATGTTCCGTGATCTCTCTCGCAAATACACCATTGACCTGAGCTGCTGATAAGATTCTGTGCGGGGTTGGCAAGTAACCTATGATGTGCATATCACATGAATCAGAATCAAACTCAACAGAGGCTGGAAATTGTTGAGGGTGGATCTGAAAATGCTCATGCATGCTTAGGCACAGTCCAATGATTGTCAAAGATAATTGACCACCAGATCCCACTACTTTACCTTTACTCCATTTCTTGATGTGTGCTCTTTTGCTTTTGGGACTTGTAAATGTCAACTTACACCTGTGCATTCAGAAGAGCACCTTCTAGATTATCGAGTTGGAAAAGAACTCCGTTCAGTGATATATATATATACACACTTGTATATGGGGGGTTCTCCTCACACCCCCACACCCCTCCACTCATCACACACCCCCTATGGGTCCCACCTTTTTTCTCATTATACCCTCCACTAAATACCTACTCCAAATTTATTTATACAACCTTATAATATATACCCCAAATTCATATATATATATTATTTTAAAACATAACAATTACAAAATAATTATTGATTAAAAACTATTTATAAATTAACATTAATATTATATATATATATATATATTTAATGTTATATTATCGTCAATTCAAAACAATCTATAAAATTAAATATATAACATATTTTTTAAATATAAATACATTATTGATTAAACAAAAACTAAATTATACTCAACATATATATAATACATAAATTAATGTTATTACCTTTTATTAAAAATTATGTATGAATCTATTTTACAGTGAGTTGTCTATTTTATGTTTCGTAATGTATTGTCAAATCTATTTTGTGTTTCGTAATGTATTGTCAAATCTATTTTTGTCCACAAACTTTTTGGATAACAAAATTTTTAAACGTATTGTATTGTCAAATCTATTTTTGTCCACTAACTTTTTGGATTGTATTGTCAAATCTATTTTTGTCCACTAACTTTTTGGATAACAAAATTTTTAAACGTATTGTATTGTCAAATCTATTTTTGTCCACTAACTTTTTGGATTGTATTGTCAAATCTATTTTTGTCCACTAACTTTTTGGATAACAAAATTTTTAAACGTATTGTATTGTCAAATCTATTTTTGTCCACTAACTTTTTGGATTGTATTGTCAAATCTATTTTTATCCACTAACTTTTTGGATAACAAAATTTTTAAATGTATTGTATTGTCAAATCTATTTTTGTCCACTAACTTTTTGGATAACAAATTTTTTAAACGTATTGTATTGTCAAATCTAGTTTTGTCCAATAACTTTTTGGATAACAAAATTTTTAAATGTATATTAATTAGTCTATATAATGGATAAACTTATGGGTGGCAAGTTACTATCTCACACTTCTTTTAGACTACCATATCTCTCTATCATGGATAATGCTCATTTTGTATCATTTTCAAATAGCTGGTCATACGGGAATGATGTTCGCAGTGAGGAAAGTATATCCAACAAGAATCGGGATTATACATCCGAATTTACCACCAACCAGGTTAGTATCATTATTATATGCTTGTTTAGCATGTAATTTTGAAAGAAAGAAATTAAAAAAGTAGCAAATTTCATTATAATTGTTCGTCATTTGTGTAGATATTTGAAAATAGAGAAGATATGCTAAATTGGGTGAAGATGGTTGGTTTAGAAAATGGCATTGTAGTGGTGATTAAAAATTCTGCACAAAAAAAAGGTGGTAAGATGCCGAAGTGTATTCTTGCGTGTGAAAGAGGAGAGAAGTACAAACCTCCCTTTCTAGTTGAAGAGACATCCCAAATAAAAAATACCGGAACCAAAAAATGTGAATGTCCATTTGAGCTAAGAGGTCGACCAATACCTCCAGAAGGTGTCATGTGGGGTTTGAGGGTAATATGTGGTATTCATAACCATAAGACAGCAGAGTTCATGGATGGCCACGAGTACCCATCTAGGTTAAAACCAATGGAGAAGCAACTTGTGCTGGACATGGCCAATAGTACTGCACCTCGTGAGATTCTTAGTATTCTGAAACAAAAAGATTCATCAAACAGCACAGGGATAAAAAGTCTTTATAATATAATTGGCAGAAACAAATCTGCAAAACGGGGTGGCCTAACTCAAGTTCAATATGTACTGGAGCAACTAATCAAAAAAGAATACCTACATGATTATTGCACAAATCCAGATACAAATGAAATTACTGACATCCTTTGGGTCCATCCAAAAAGTCTATCCCTTGCTGTCAATTTTTCATCTGTTTTGATTATTGATGCCACGTATAAGACTAATGAGTATCGCTCGCCACTACTGGAGGTTGTGGGTATAACGTCCACAATGCGAACTTACTCGCTTATGTTCGCATATCTTAGTCATGAGAGGGTAGAAAATCTGACATGGGCATTAAGCATTTTGAAGAGACTGATGGTTGAAAAAAGGGCGACATTGCCATCTGTATTTGTTTCGGATCGAGATTTGGCGCTTATAAATGCCATTGGAACATGTTTTCCTTTGTCGCATCACATCCTTTGCATTTGGCACATCAACCAATGTGTACTGAAGAAATGTAGACCCATGCTTGGTCTGGAGTGGAACCAATTTTATTCATCATGGCACTCCCTCATAAATTCATCGACGGAGTGGTCTTATAATCAAAAGTGGAAAGTAATGTGCGAGGAGTACCAACGATTTCAGCGTGCCCTAACATACCTATGGGAGACATGGTTGCAGCCTCATCGAGAACAGTTTGTGTCAGCATGGATTGATGCATCTATGCACCTTGGAAGCAATTCAAGCCAAAGGTACAACTAAATTATTATTTTGAATGTTATTTTATTTTATTTTAAATATTATAGTATATTTGATTGATAAATATTAATATATATATTCAGAGCGGAAGGAGCACATGCGAGATTGAAAATGTATTTGGGAGATACTATGTCGTCCCTAGATACATCATTTGATAAAATACACAAAATGTTGACAAATCAATTCGGTGATATTCAAAAATCATTTGAGAGATCTCTCCACATTCCGCGCCATGCACATTTACATGACAATATTTTCAATGAAGTGAGGTGTCAGATTTCGCTAGAGGCAATGGAAATGATTTCTGCCGAGCTGAAATGTGTTGATGATACGTCATACCAATCAGTGGGCAGATGCAACTGTGCAATTAGAAAAATATATGGACTGCCATGCAAGCACGATCTTGCACATTATTATCACTTTTCTATTCCAATTCCTATAATAAGTATCCATGCTCATTGGAGGAGGTTATCAATGCACGTATATGAGCAATGTAATGAGGAATCACGGCGAAATAGGACATCTCACGTTGTTGAGATATTAGATAAGATGAATCCAGAAATGCGGGACCATATGATAGATCGGTTTCTTGATATGGCTGATCCATCTCAAAGCACAGTTCGAGTCCCTTCGTACAATATAGAGCGTAAAGGTCGACCTAGTGACAAAGACGAGCGAAACAGACGCCGCATGCCTTCTTTTGTGGATATGTCCACTTCAGGATCGGGGGTCAATCAGAAAAATGTAACATCTCCAAAGAGAGGCCGTCATAAGAGGGGATCTGGGGTTCATAGTACTACATCAACCAATGACCACTCTAGAGTTCTGAGTACATATGATATCTACATTAATCAATTACCTGCGGTTATGCATCACTATATTTCTGCCATTGTTGACGTTGCACCAGATGGTCATTGTGGATTTAGGGCGATAGCTGCACTAATCGGATTCAGTGAAGAGGGTTGGATGCAAGTACGATTGGATCTTATTGATGAGATTCAGCAAAATAAGGCTCAATATGATGTCATTTTTCCAGATAACAGTACAGCAGACAATCTACTACTTTTGCTAGATTATTTTGACAAACCGGCACCTGAGAGGCATTGGATGGAGTCTATGACTTTGGGAATCGTCATCGCATCAAAGTACAACATTGTACTTCATACATTTGGTAGAACTAATTGGAGTTGTTTTACCCATTTGCCATTAAGATCCCCTCCGGTTAACTACAACGAGCGCATGGAAATAGCTATCGGACACGTTGGCAATCACTTCGTGCAACTTTTTTTACACCCTTATCATCCGGTGCCACCTGTACCAATGTGGTGGTGGAATCATTCATCGTACGAAGCTAAAGGATGGGCATCTTCATATAAGATACGTGCTGATTTATGGCGCGAAATCACAACCACGGGGCCTCCAGGAGCACAATTTGGAGGAAATATTGATTAGATATGTTTACTTTTTATGTATTTATTTTTAGCATTGTTGTATGTTTTTTATGAATCCAAATTAATGTTTAGCTAACCAATCAAAACATATATAATATAAATTAATAATATATACAATAAACCACATAACACAATTTTTCAAATATGAGTATATAACATATTATTAATTAAACGAAATAAATTATTATTCGTCCTAAATAAAATTAAACTATTTTCTAAATATAAATCATAAATAAAATTATCTTACTACAATGAAAACTATTTTCTGATTAATAATAATAAATAACTATGGTAAAATTAATTTATAATATTAATTGAATTGAATTTTAATTATTATTTAATTGAATTTTAAAAAATATATATAATATTAATTAAAAATATAAATTAAATTAAATATAATTAAATAAAAGACGGAGGGTATAAAGGTAATTTGAAATTGGATTTTTGTCGCCGGGGGGTGCGATGAGCACCTCCCCTTGTATATACAGGATCCATCGAATATCATCGAATATCATGCATAGTACTAACATCATGTCGTGTGCCTATGTCCCAGAAGCCTGCTGGCATGCTTACTGCAGACTGGAGCGGAGAAAGAGCATCACAGTGTGCATGTTCCAAGCCCCCTGCCTGTACTTGAGTTTGCTAACATTTATAAACGAAAAGGAGATTCGCCCAACACTAGGCTCATAAATCATTGAAATATTAAAGCTAGATATGAGAGGCGAAGAGCTTACTGGCTGAAGGTAGGCGCCACATTAATTCTCGTTGCGGATTCTGGAAAGCTAGTTCCTTTTCCATAATAAGGCAACCACTTTCAGCTCATCCTTTATCAACCTCCATCCGACAGTACCCTTGACTACTTTTATGCATATATCCCACCACTCCACATCTTTCAACTACATTTTGTTCGCCATGGAACCTTACTATAGAGATCTGTATCCTTCAGCATTTCTCCGTAGTCGAATCATCATAAGGGATTCCATCATGACCTGCAGGATTAAAATTAGTGCGGCTCCTGCTGACATGAGATTCATGACATGACTTCTTACTATTGACAGGTGTCATGGCCACCCCATTTATGAGTGCACATGCTAACGTAATTTTGTTTTATTTTACAAAATTAACTTGAAACAGTTTCGCCAGATAATACCTTACCAGCTGTTGCCAAAATAAACTTAAGAAAAGGAAACTCAACGGGGATAGGTGTTAAATTTTGGGGTTCGTTTGTACAAGTTAACACTACACCAAAATACCTCTCATACAACATATGTAAAAGTAAGTGGTGAAGCAAGTAGCTGATGCAACCTGAAGACAGTCAGCAGATGGTCAAATTTTTCTAAATTGTTTTAGAAAAGAATTGCTGCAACAGAATTGCAAAACAACCTGCGAAGATCTTGAAGAAGATTCAGATTGTTGAAAAGGATTTAGGAAATTTCGTAAAATATGATAAATCCTAGTCGAACTAGGATTTCTATAATCTGTCGAAGTCTGCCGAATACATAAGGGCAGCGTCTCTAAGGATTTCAAGAGGGCGATCAGAATACAGAGAGTGCGATCATAGAAGAAAACATGAGAGAGATCATGACAAAATGAATGTGATCGAAGCTTGATCATTGTGTTCAACTGGAGAGGAGTCTCGTTGAAGATCAAGTACATACCCATTGGAGAATCGTCCCTATTGAGCTAAACACAGACGATCAAGGTGCCGAACAACGTTCCCAAACATTGACAGGAGTTGAGCGAACTTGCGGAGGTCGGACGAAGCATCTAGAAGAGATTGGAGAGTCTGAGACATGTGCTACGAAAGAGCAACTTGACTAAGTAAGTTGCTATAACATCCTGCCATACACTGAGTTGAGTAGTTAATAGAGTAGGCTAGTCTGTGTGATTATAATGAGCAGAGGTTCTTTAGGTCGTAAGTAGAGGTTGTTCTAGCAAATGTTGAAAACTGGTACATGTGTACTTTAACCAACAATAGTAAAATCTTGGGGATTAGAGAGAAGTTTCCCCAGACGTAGGTTGTAGCTGAATTGGGTGACCAAAGTGCTTGTGTGCTTCATGTTTTGGTCTTAGCTATATTATTCCGTAATCATCGCAATCCGTTACTATAGCATCCTGGTTGTCCCAGACACCAACAACACATCGATTTCATTTGGTATTAGAACCGGTTACTCAACACACATAGTAGGATCAAGACGTGTTGCTGTCAGCTAAGACGAATATGAAGGAAAGAAAGCAAAAGCGTGCCTCCACTGCTTGAAAGAGTAAATTATGGCCATTGGAAAGAAGCATTTTTGAAGGCCGTAGATGAGAAGGCTTGGAGAGATGTGATCTCGGAATGGATGCATCCTCTGGTGATAGAAAATGCGAGAGTGTGATAGAGCCTATTTATACACACTATTTAGATCCTAACCCTATGCTTGTTTGCATTATTTTGTGTACAAGATTACTGGTTTCCAGTGTTTTTGTATTTCAGGGCGAAACGAGGGCCTAAGTTGGATACGCGCTAACAGGCAGCGTTTAAGGAGCGCATCACACAGCCTGCGGAGCTAGCAGCGCAAACAGATAGTGGCAGAGTCGACTACGGTGCGCAGACCGATTGCGCTAACCAGTGTGTGCCGTGCGCCATGCGCAGAAGAGTGGTGTTTCCAAATCTTGACACCACCAGATTTGGAAGTTGCCAAGGTTGGGCCTCATGAGCAGTATATAAAGAGAGGAAGGCTAGGGTATCAGTAGACGATCATAGAGGACCACAGCATACGAGAGAGCGGCAGAACTGAAAAACACACGAGCTACTGAGAGGACCTGCGCTAGCCGACTGCGCCAGCCGAGACACTGCAACCTGCACGCACCTGCTCGTTGCTATTTTCTTGGATACTTTAGATATTATTTACTGTTTCTATGATGTTTACTACTAGCATGTCTAGCTAAACGCTTTGTATCGGTTGGGCATGATTCTATAAGTATTTCCTTTGAGACTTGTGCTTAATGCATAGTTTGTTTGCTTGTATTAATTCTGTGCACACGGTTGACAGCTAGTCGCATGAGTAGGGGAAGCCTTGAACCGCAATCTTACTCTTGCTGCTTGTTTGTTATATGTTAAACTAGTTGAATAGCTTGACGGTAACAACTAGGAGTAATGCGCTAGGATAATCAGTTGCTACTGTGACAGGATTCGTAGCTGCTTAGACTAGACTCAAGAATTAATAGCTCATGAACTTTGATCGGAACATGCGCATAAGTTAGGAAGCCTTGACCGGACACTAACTTCAGTAAATCAAACTATAGACATTTAGAGTCGATGATAAGGGATACACTTATAGAGGATTGTCTGCGCCGATACTTTTCATAGTCATAGTACTTATTCTCTACTGCCTGCGCACGTCTAGTGCAATTCCTGCGTTAACTATTGTTTACTCGCGCACTTGCGCAACCCAATCACGCACACCCCCAATTTTCGTAAGTGCAAGTAACTAGTTAAAGCTAATCTACTTGCTCCCTGTGGAATTGACTCTGACTTAGCCGTTATACTAAGTGGAGGAGGAAGGATTAATTTGACGCGCACAACGACGCACGCATCAGAGTGGCACTAAGGAAATTTGAGGATCGCTGGACTATTGAAGAAGAAGCTGAATGATAGAGCCTATTTATACGCATTATTTAGATCATAACCCCGTGCTTGTTTGCATTATTTTATGTACCAGATTACTGGTTTCCAGTGTTTTTGTATTACAGGGCAGAACAAGGGCCTAAGTCGGATACGCGCTAACAGGCAGCGTTTAGGACGCGCATCACACAACCTGCGGAGCTAGCGGCGCAAACAGAAGAAATTGGCAGAGTCAACCACGGTGCGCTAACCGATTGCGCTACGCACATGCCGTGCGCCAGGCGCAGATGATGGTGTTTCCAAATCCTGACACGACCAGATTTGGAAGTTGCCAAGGATGAGCCTCTGAGCAGTATATAAAGAAGAGAAGGAGGCTAGGGTTACAGAGTACATTCGTACATTCGAACATCGCGGCACAGTTCGTACACCAAGGAGGCGCTGCGCACCAGGACTGGAAAACACACGAGCTTGCTGAGAGGACTGCGCTAGCCGACTGCGCCAGCCAAGACTACAACCTGCACGCACTGTTTGCTATTGTTCTCTTGGATACTTTAGTTATTATTTACTGTTTCTATGATCTTTATCACTAGCATGTCTAGCTAAACGCTTAGTATCGGTTGGACATGAATCTATGAGTATTTCCTTTGAGACTTGCGCTTAATGCATAGCTTGCTTGCTTATATTAATTTTGTGCACATCACTGGCAGCTTGTTGCATGAGTAGGGGAAGCCTTGAACCGCAATCTTACTCTTGTCGCTTGTTGTTGTTTGTTAAACTAGTTGAATAGCCTGACGGTGCCAACTAGGAGTAACGCGCTAGGATAGGCAATTACTCCCTTGATCGGATTCGTAGTTGTTTAAGTCTAGTGCAAGAATTAATAGCACATGAACTTTGATCGGAACATGCGCACATGTTAGGAAGCCTTGACCGGACACTAACATAAGTAAAATCAAGCTATAGACATTTAGAGTCAATGATAAGGAATGCACTCATAGAGGACTGTCTGCGCCGATACTTCCCATAGTCATAGTACCTAATCTCTATTGCCTGCGCACGTCTAGTGCAATTCCCTGCATTTTACAACTGTTTACTTGCGCACTGCGCAACCCAATCACTCACCCCCCTAATCTTCGTAGGTATAGGTTACTGGCTAAAACTGAACTACTTGCTCCTTGTGGAGATCGACCCTTACTTAACCGCTGTACTAGTGGAAGAGGAAGGATTATATTTGACGCGCACAACGGCGCGCGATCAAATTTTGGCGCCGTTGCCGGGGAGCAACACAGCTAAGTTTTAGTTTTAGTTTTTCCTTTTTATAGTTATTTCAGTTTGTTTTGTTTTCGTTGTTGCTTCTGACAGCGCGCAATCACCATTAGCCTGCGCAACCTTGAAACAGTTGCGCTGCGCAGATTCTCGTAGCGCACTGACAGACGTAGCAGCATTAGTTATCTTTTAATTTCATTTTCTTTGAGATTTAACACAGGTCATGGAGGATAACAGTGTCGTAGGAGACAACTTAGGGGACAGAACCCCAGAGGAAGCAAGGGCACATAACCGCGCAGCCCTGTTCAGAGAGGAAGTGCAGCGCGAGGTTGAAGCAAGGATGGCCGCTGAAGTATATAACGCGCCACCCGCACGACAAGCTGCGCGACGCAGAACAGTGCGCGAGATGTCAGCCCCCATCACTGTCAACCAGCCATGGTGCATCGTGCTTCCACCAGACGGACATTTTGAACTAAGGAGCTCGCTCATCCATCACATGCCCAAGTTCCACGGGATGAACAATGAAAATCCAGTCAAGCATGTGCGAGAGTTCCTAGTCATATGCGAAAACATGAAGACCGAAGGGGAAAGCGATGAAGCGCTGAAAATGAAGGCATTCCCATTTTCACTGTGTGATACAGCCAGACATTGGTTGATGAACTTACCCGCAGGATCCATTCACACATGGGAGCAGCTGCAGAAGAAGTTCCTGGACAAATTCTATCCCGCAGCAAAGATCGCGCTACTTAGAAGAGAACTGGCCGCGCCAAGGCAGAGCGCAGGGGAGTCACTGTCAGAATATTACGAGCGTTTCAGGGAGCTAGAGGCCAACTGCTACAATCATGGCCTGCCCCAGAATGTGCTGATAGAGAACTTCCTGAATGGGCTGCTACCCATGGAGCTGAGGTTATTGAACGCATGCGCAGGAGGCGACATTTGCAACATGTATCCAGAAGACGCGTGGCAGCTGATAGAAGACTCTGCTGGTCAGGTAAGACATCAGTTAACACTTGAAAATAGTCGTGCTCGTTCTGGGCATCAGGTAGAAACAAGCGCTGAGATTAAGGAAATGAAGGCCATGCTACAGAAGTTGATGAGTGCGCAAAGCGCACAACCAGTTGCGCCAAAAGTATGTGAATTCTGCAAGACCACCGAGCACAAGACTGATGAATGTCCCACACTATTTGAAGAAACTGGAGATGTCAATGCTCTTGGAGGATGGGATAACAGAGGACCACAGAGACAGAACCAGCCGCGCTTTGGACTAGCCGCAAATGGATTCAGATGGAAGGAGGAGAACAATTTCCAGAGGCAGTCCACAAACCAGCGCACATGATGAACATAGGATGCATACTAACTTCCCACCCCACACTTGAATCGAACCGTGTCCTCATGGTATAATCTAGGGCAAGGAAGCTCATGCAAGATTCACAAAAGAATTAAGCAACTAACATGGCTAAAATAAAAAAATAAAAAAAAGTCAGAATGGATGGCGCCCCCAAGAAGACATTAGCCCGCGCGCCCCATGCATACATTAAGTTGCTAAAGTGTTAAGCTGGCGCGGGAGCTAATGTTGCATGGGAGCGCCAAACTCATTGAGATGGAAAACTCAAAGGAATGCTATTCAAACAACTAAGACTCTAATGACTTCTAACATGCATGACTCTCTTATACACTAAATAGACTCACACTAAGACTCTAAAATAAAACACCGGGTTACCTCCCGCAAGCGCCTTTGTTTAACGTCTTTGGCTCGACGATACCTCCCATTTCAAGCACATGTCGGTTCGGCCAATTGAAAACTCTTCATTAGCTGGGATTTCTTCTCCATGATAATGCTTGACACGCTGCCCATTCACCACAAACCTCTCGCCGGTACTTGGCTTATCAAGCTCAAGAGCTCCATGATTGAAAACTTTGACAATAGTGTATGGACCTGTCCAACGAGAACGCAACTTGCCAGGTGAAATTTCAAGTGTCTCTACTTATGCAGATTTGTGAACTAGCAGTTGCTGCAGCACACTCTTGTTCACTTAAATGTAGGCACAGCAGACAATGAATAGGACACAGATTTGTTCACCCAGTTCGGCCAATCTGCCTACGTCTGGGGAGGACTATTCTCCAGTCCTCAATCCACTCAACCAAAGGTTCAAAGCACACTCGGTTACAACGCACGCAACCTATGCTACTTTAACCCCGTGTGGACTACTCAACACAATCAGAACAAGCTCTGATTTGTGTCAGCACACCCTCTACAATATGTCAGTCTAGAATAGCTACAATCCTCTCAAAGAACTCAGCCTATTCTATACTACACTACTCAGCAGGGTTGCTGTAGCAACAGCTGTAACACCAGCTGAAGCACTCTGTCCGCGTCGCTCCAAGGCCTCCTGCCAGCCGATCGAACCACTCCAAGAGCGCTGCACACTCTGAGTAACTCCCCCTCACTCAGCGACCACCTGCCACTAGTGAGTTCTTCCGCACGAACCTCGACCGAGCCTTCCACCCGTCAGTTCTCCCGCGGCTGCCTTTGATCAACCAACAAGCTCCACAGCTCTAAATTGGCTTCCAGATCAATGCACGAATCAGTCTCTGCAAGACCTGATTCTCTTCTGCAATACGCACCACAGCTCTGCGCTCAACGCTCTGCCCGTGTGTGTTGATCGAAGAACAACTCTCGTAGCACACCCAGAAAAATCCTCACTCTGAATTCTGTGTCTACTCTCGTGTATCACTCAGCTTCGATCACCCTCTACAGCCCTCAAACCTTCTGCTTAAATACCCTCACCACTTTAAGCAATTTCCAAGTTTAGGCCATAGTCCCACAAGATCAATTATCTCCTAAAATCTAGGAGATTAGATTTGATTAATATCTTCAATGCAAATCTCCTTCTCTGACTAGCAAACCTTGCTGGAATATGCTCAACGGTATTTTAGAAATTCTTCTAAGCACTTTCACAACGCTGCTATACCTTCAAAATGCACCCAGCACAAAACTGCTACTCGGACAGTTGAACCAGCACTTGAACCAGCACCTGCTGCAGCATCCCCTGCTGCATCTGCTGCTGGTTTACTTCTGCTGGTCTGCTTGATTGTTTGAGCTGCAGCAGCCCCTTGTTCACATATGCTGGTTTTGTCAAATCTGCCACACTTGCATTATCAATCTCCCCCTTGACATTTTGACAAAACCACTTCATAACTCCACTTCTCAGCCTGCTCTTTCTTCTCCCCCTTTTTGGAACAAATGACGAGGGGGTTTTTCTGCTGAGAGCACTTATGACGGCAATACACAGAGCCCTAGAGAGGCCCTCAGGTCTTCAAACCGAGCTGCATCCAGAGCTTTGGTGAAGATATCAGCAAGTTGTTTGGCAGACACAACATGCTGGAGCGAGATGACTTTCTGTTCAACAAGGTCACGGATGAAGTGATGACGAATGTCAATGTGCTTGGTTCTACTGTGCTAGACAGGGTTCTTGGATATGCTGATGGCACTCATATTGTCACAGTAGAGAGTCATGGCATCTTGAGCAACCCCATACTCACTAAGCATTTGCTTCATCCACAACATTTGTGCACAGCAGCTCCCAGCAGCAATGTACTCAGCCTCGGCAGTGGATAGAGAGATGCTATTCTGTTTTCTGCTGAACCAAGAGACCAGGTTATTCCCCAAGAAGAAACATCCTCCCGAGGTGCTCTTCCTGTCTTCTGAGCACCCTGCCCAGTCTGCATCACTGTATCCGACCAGATTAGCCTTTGTGTCTTTAGTATACCATAGGCCATAGCCCACAGTTCCCCCAACATACCGAATAATGCGCTTGACTAACTGCATATGGCTGTCTCTTGGGCTGGCTTGGAATCTGGCACAGACTCCTACTGCATAGGAAATGTCAGGACGGCTGGCAGTCAGGTAAAGAAGGCTCCCAATCATGCTTCTGTAGACAGTCTGACTTACTTCCAAACCTTGCTCATCTTTAATGGCTTTCACATGAGTAGCAGCAGGAGTACGCTTGTGACTTGCTGAATCTAGCTGGAATTTCTTCACAAGAGACTTGCTGTATTTACTTTGAGCAATAAAGATCCCATCCCTTTTCTGAGTAATCTCCAAACCAAGAAAGTATGAAAGTTCTCCTACCATGCTCATTTGAAATTCTTGTTGCATGTGATTCACAAACTGCTTCACCAGGTGCTGGGACTTTGATCCAAAGACAATATCATCCACATATATTTGAGCAATGATCACATCAGACTGAGTTCGTTTGACAAACAAGGTTTTGTCAGCTCCCCCTCGGTTGTAGCCATGATCTTCCAGGAAAAATGTCAACCGCTCATACCATGCCCGAGGAGCCTGTTTAAGTCCATATAAGGCTTTCTTCAGTTTATACACCTGCTCTGGATGATGAGGATCTTCAAAACCTTTTGGTTGAGCGACATAAACTTCTTCAGAGAGGTCTCCATTCAAGAATGCACTTTTAACATCCATTTGATATAATTTGAATCCCAGGCAGCAAGACATTGCAAGCAGCAGTCTGATAGCCTCCAGGCGAGCTACTGGAGCAAATGTTTCATCAAAGTCTAGACCCTCAATCTGAGAATATCCCTGGGCCACCAGTCTGGCTTTATTTCGTGTAATGTTGCCCTTTTCATCTGTTTTGTTTTTGAACACCCATTTAGTGCCTATAATGTTAACCCCATTTGGTCTGTCTACCAGATCCCAAACGTCGTGTCTTTCGAACTCTGCCAATTCCTCCTGCATAGCCATGATCCAGAATTCATCACTCATGGCCTCCTTGAAATTCTTTGGTTCAATGCTGGACATGAAACATGTATTGAGATAGGCATGACTTCTGGTCCTTCTTCTGTCTGAGGGATTTCCAATCACATTTGTCAAAGGATGATCCTTCTGTATCTTCTTTGGGGGCTGCCTAGAAGATGGATCAGGAGCCACAGTTTGGAGATCATCAGACAGGCTTCCTGATTGGTCATCTGGAATTTCTGCTTCAGCACTTGCTGTAGCATCTTCTGGAACCGCAGCTTGTTCACTCCTTGTCTGTCTACTAGGCATTTCTTCAAGATCAGAGTCTTCTTCATCAGTGTCAGAATCAGAGATAGATACTTCTTCTGCATCATTGACAACAACATTTATGGACTCCATGACAGTCTTTGTTCGCTGGTTGAAAACACGATATGCCCTGCTATTTGTTGAATACCCCAAGAACACTCCCGGATCACTCTTAGGATCGAGCTTCTTTCTATACTCCCGGTCTCTCAGAATGAAGCAATCACTTCCAAAGATATGAAAGTATTTAACCGTGGGCTTTTTCTGATTCTAGAGCTCATAGCAAGTCTGCTTGGTTCCCCTTCGCAAGGTGACTCTGTTGATGATATAGCAAGCGGTATTCATAGCCTCTGCCCAGAATTTCAGAGGAATTCTCTTAGCATGGATCATCACCCTGGCCATTTCTTGAATTGTTCGGTTCTTCCGTTCTACAACACCATTTTGTTGAGGGGTAATGGGAGAAGAGTACTGATGTGTTATACCCTTTTGCTGACAGAATTCATCCATGTCTTTGTTCTCAAACTCTCTGCCATGATCACTGCGGATGCTGCTGATTCTGAGATTCTTCTCTTGCTCTAACCGAGATACCAGTGACATAATGACACTCACAGTATCTGATTTTTCCCTGATAAAATCAATCCAAGTGAATCTAGAATAGTCATCAACACAGACAAATGCATACCTTTTCTTGCCTAGGCTCTCCACTTCCATTGGTCCCATCAGATCCATGTGAATCAGCTGTAGAGGCCTGGTGGTACCAATGTCTTTGACTCGTGGATGCGAGGCCTTCTTCTGTTTCCCAATCTGACAATCTCCACAAATGGAGTCTGTCTCTCCTTTCAGCAGTGGAATTCCCCTGACCAACCCTTCTGTGGCAATTCTCTTTAGAGTTCTCAGGTTAACATGTCCCATCCTTTTGTGCCATAAAGTCATTTCCTCGGCCTTTGTCAACATACATTTCTGAATCCTTGAGTTTGAACTCACATTGAGAAGGTAACAGTTGCTCTTGGATCTAGCTCCTTCCATTATGCACTTTCCAGATTTGTCGAGGACTTGGCATGAGTCTTTCGTAAACTTGACTTGTTTAGTCCCATCACACAGCTGGCTGATGCTGATGAGATTAGCTTTTAACCCTTCCACCAAAAGGACATTGCTCAGATTTGGCATTCCTTCCACAGCCAAAGTTCCTCTTCCCAAAACTCTTCCTTTCAGACCATTACCAAACTTCACACGTTGTTCCAAACAGGGAGTAATGTTTTTCAGAAAGGATCTTTCCCCTGTCATATGCCCTGAACACCCACTATCAAAGTACCAGCTTATCTTGTCTGAGGTGCTAGCTGTGCTGACAAGAGCGAGGAGCTGAGTCTGCGCATGTTTCTGCCTGACAGATTCCCTGGGCGAGGCAATTCTGGCATGAGCTGAGAAACAGCTTCTTTGAATATGTCCTCTGCGGCCACAGCTGTAACATTTTTTAAACTTTAAAGTTCTCTTGTTACGGTGAAATAGACCTTGCTGCAGCAAGTCCTGGTTCATCCTTTTCTGTGTTTTTGTGCCTCTTCTTGCTGACTTGTATCTGGCCATGTTGCATTCGTCTTCACTCAGGTCTTTCTCATCTTCACTTCCACTGGCAGAAAGAGCTTTCTTTTTCATCCGTTTGCTGGTGCAGTTGATTTGTCGATGACCGTAGCCTGCACAATTCCAGCATTGGATTCCTTTCTTTCCGTCTTCTCTCTGAGCCGGTTCCTTTCCTTTCCTTTCACTGCCCCTTCTGAATTGTCTTTGCGAAGAAGAGCTTCTTTCAGTCCTGGATTCCATGTTTTTCAGAATCTTCCCAAGGTTCTTCACAAGCATGCTCATCTGATCATCTTGCACTATCTGCTTGGTTTCTGCTTCAGCTTTCAATCCAACATTCTTGTCCTTGGAAGTGGTATCCTCTTTGACAAGTTTCATCTCAAATTGTTTGAGAGATCCCATCAGCTCCTCCAGCCTCATGAATCTGACATTTTGCGCTTCTTCAATAGCTGTCACTTTCATATCGAATTTTGTGGGCAATGATGTGAGGACCTTTCTGATAAGCTTTTCTTCAGGGATGGGCTCACCAAGCGCATGAGCTTCATTTGCGAGATCACAGAGTTTAGCATTAAACTCAGTGACTGTTTCCTCATCCAGCATCCTCAGATTCTCAAATTGTGTGGCAATGATCTGGAGCCTTGATAGCTTCACTCTATCAGTTCCTTCATGGGCAGTTTGCAGAATCTCCCATGCTTGCTTGGCCAAATCACAGTTTGATATCAACCTGAAATTGTTAGCATCAACTGCAGCAAAAATTGCATTCAAAGCCTTTGAATTACCAGTTGCTGCAGCACCTTCTTCAGCAGTCCACTGCTCTTCAGGTTTTATTCTTGTCACTCCTTGCTCATCTATGGTGATTGGGGGAGACCACTGAATCACGACAGCTCTCCATGTCTTCTCATCAATAGCCTTGAGAAAGGCTTTCATTCTAGCTTTCCAATAACCATAATTGCTCTCTTCCAAAAGTGGAGGTCTACTTGTGCTCTGTCCTTCCTTCATTATCTTGGCTACTTCGGAGACACTGTAGGACCTTTTTAACTCTGTGTGTCGAGTTCCCGCTCTGATACCAATTGAAATTTCAAGTGTCTCTACTTATGCAGATTTGTGAACTAGCAGTTGCTGCAGCACACTCTTGTTCACTTAAATGTAGGCACAGCAGACAATGAATAGGACACAGATTTGTTCACCCAGTTCGGCCAATCTGCCTACGTCTGGGGAGGACTATTCTCCAGTCCTCAATCCACTCAACCAAAGGTTCAAAGCACACTCGGTTACAACGCACGCAACCTATGCTACTTTAACCCCGTGTGGACTACTCAACACAATCAGAACAAGCTCTGATTTGTGTCAGCACACCCTCTACAATATGTCAGTCTAGAATAGCTACAATCCTCTCAAAGAACTCAGCCTATTCTATACTACACTACTCAGCAGGGTTGCTGCAGCAACAGCTGTAACACCAGCTGAAGCACTCTGTCCGCGTCGCTCCAAGGCCTCCTGCCGAGCCGATCGAACCACTCCAAGAGCGCTGCACACTCTGAGTAACTCCCCCTCACTCAGCGACCACCTGCCACTAGTGAGTTCTTCCGCACGAACCTCGACCGAGCCTTCCACCCGTCAGTTCTCCCGCGGCTGCCTTTGATCAACCAACAAGCTCCACAGCTCTAAATTGGCTTCCAGATCAATGCACGAATCAGTCTCTGCAAGACCTGATTCTCTTCTGCAATACGCACCACAGCTCTGCGCTCAACGCTCTGCCCGTGTGTGTTGATGGAAGAACAACTCTCGTAGCACACCCAGAAAAATCCTCACTCTGAATTCTGTGTCTACTCTCGTGTATCACTCAGCTTCGATCACCCTCTACAGCCCTCAAACCTTCTGCTTAAATACCCTCACCACTTTAAGCAATTTCCAGGTTTAGGCCATAGTCCCACAAGATCAATTATCTCCTAAAATCTAGGAGATTAGATTTGATTAATATCTTCAATGCAAATCTCCTTCTCTGACTAGCAAACCTTGCTGGAATATGCTCAACGGTATTTTAGAAATTCTTCTAAGCACTTTCACAACGCTGCTATACCTTCAAAATGCACCCAGCACAAAACTGCTACTCGGACAGTTGAACCAGCACTTGAACCAGCACCTGCTGCAGCATCCCCTGCTGCATCTGCTGCTGGTTTACTTCTGCTGGTCTGCTTGATTGTTTGAGCTGCAGCAGCCCCTTGTTCACATATGCTGGTTTTGTCAAATCTGCCACACTTGCATTATCACCAGGCATAAGTTTAAGTCTAGATGAAAACAATAGTACCTTCTTCTCAATGTCGAATGAGCGTCTCAGAATAAACTTGTCATGGTAAAGCTTGGTGCGCGCTTTATAATTTGATTGGCTCTCATAAGCCTCCAAACGCAGCTCCTCCAACTCATTCAGATGTAGCCTCCGTTCACTACCTGCACTAGCCAAGTCAAAATTGCATGATTTAATTGCCCAATAGGCCTTATGCTCTACCTCAACCGGCAAGCATTGCCATAAACAAGTCTGAAAGGAGAGGTCCCAATAGGTGTTTTGTAGGCTGTCCTGTACGCCCACAATGCCTCATCTAATCGCGTGGACCAATCCTTCCTTGAAGGCTTAACCATTTTCTCTAGAATGGACTTAATCTCCCGATTTGATATCTCAGCTTGGCCATTCGTCTGTGGATGGTAGGCCGTGGAAACTCGATGATGCACTCCAAAATGTCTAAAGGCAGCCGCAACCCATTTGTTGCAAAAGTGCGAGCCTTGATCACTTATCACCGCTTTTGGGACTCCATATCTGCAAAATATGTCAGTGCGCAAGAAGTCCACAACAGTTTTTCCATCATCAATTCTAGTGGCCTTAGCCTCTACCCACTTTGAAACATAATCAACCGCAACCAAAATGTATAGGTAACCAAAAGAAGAAGGGAAAGGTCCCATAAAGTCTATGCCCCAAATGTCAAACACCTCATCAACATTTATCGGGGATTGGGGCATTTGATTCCTAGCTGAAATGTTCCCTACTCTTTGGCACTTATCACAATTCTTACAATGGTTATGCGCATCTCTAAATAAATGGGGTCAAAAAAATCCACTATCAAGCAATTTCCTAGCAGTTCTCTTCGGACCAAAATGTCCACCGCAAGCATGTTCATGACAAAAATAAAGAACAGACGGGATCTCAACATCGGGCACACAACGTCTAACAATTTGATCAGCCCCTATCTTCCACAAACATGGATCATCCCAAATGTAATACTTAGAATCATGCTTAAGTTTTAATCTTTGAGCTCTACTGAAGGATGGAGGGAATTTACCTGCCACCAGGTAGTTAACAATGTTAGCATACCATGGTGCTTTGTCACTGATAGCGAATAAGTGCTCATCAGGAAATGCCTCAACTATGGGCAGCGCCTCTTCTTCTCGCACCAATCTGCTCAAGTGATCTCCACGTCAAACTTCTAAAGAAGAAGGATCCATCTAATCAGCCGCGGTTTGCACTCTTTCTTTGAGCGACGTCTAAAGTCCTAGACGCATAATGGATGACCACTGGTTTCTTCTCACTCTGTTGTCCAAGCACCGCACCCACAGCATAGTCGCTGGCATCACACATGATCTCAAAAGGCTGTGTCCAATCTAGAGCTTGCAGAATTGGGGCGCTGGTCAAGGCAGCCCGCAGCTCTTCAAAAGCTCTCTTGCATTGATCATTAAACTCAAATGGGGCATCCTTTTGGCAATGCAATCTTCGAAAAGTCTTTCACAAACCTGCGATAAAAACCTGCATGTCCTAGGAAAGACTTGATAGCACGCTGGTTAGTCGGAAAAGGGAATCCATCAATAATATCAATTTTCGCTCAATCTACTTGAATGCCTTTCTCAGAAACAATATGTCCAAGAACAATGCCATGTGTGACCATAAAATGACATTTCTCATAATTAAGTACCAAGTTCATGTCAATGCAACGTGTGAGCACTCTATCTAAATTGTGCAAGCATTCATCAAAAGTATTTCCATAAACAGTAAAGTCATCCATGAATACTTCAACACAATCAGCCAACAAATCTGAAAATATGCTCATAACTACACGCTGGAAGGTACCTGGCGCGTTGCACAATCCGAAGGACATGCGCCTGAAAGCAAACGTACCGAAAGGGCAGGTAAATGTCGTCTTCTCTTGATCCTCAGCAGCAATGGGAATCTGGTTATAACCTGAAAATCCATCAAGAAAACAAAAGGATGGTTTACCTGCAAGTCTATCCAACATTTGATCGATGAATGGAAGGGGAAAATGGTCCTTGCGTGTGGCTGCATTAAGTTGTCTATAATCAATGCACATCCGCCAGTCATTCTGCACTCTCTTGGGCACCAGCTCTCCTTCGTCATTCATCTCTACCGTCATCCCGATTTTCTTGGGCACTACATGCACCGGGCTTACCCATTGACTGTCCGAAATTGGGTAGATGATACCGGCATTAAGGAGCTTTTGCACTTCTCTTTGGACAACCTCCATCATGATCGGATTCAAATGCCTCTGAGGTTGTCTCACTGGCTTTGCTCCCTCCTCTAGCAGGATTCGATGCATGCAAATTGCTGGGTTGATTCCTCGAATGTCAGCCAATGTCCAACCCATTGCTGTTTTGTGCTCCTTTAGCACGCGCGCCAATCTGATCTCTTGATCACTTTCTAGCCCACTCTTAATGATGACTGGAAGCGTCTCACCATCTCCTAGAAAAATATACTTCAAGTGCTTAGGTAGAGGTTTCAACTGAATGTCAGGGGCCTGCACAATAGATGGGAAAAGTTTTGTTTCACTGCACAATTTAATCGCATTAACCTCATACCTGGCAGCATCATAGGTGCACTGCCCATCACCAATTTCTTCAATGTTCAGCTCCGATATATCCTCTCCATATCTCATCAATGCTGCATCCTCAATAGTATCCAAGGCATGTGTTCCTGCAAGGTCAGGTGGGAATCGCATAGACTGATAAATATTGAATTTGATTACTTCCCCATCTACCTCCATAGAAAGATCACCCGTCTGTGTATCAATCTTTGTTCGTGCAGTCACCATAAAGGGTCTCCCTAGTAAGACTTGAGAGGCATCTACCTCACCTTCCATCTTCATCACATAGAAATCTGCAAGGAATACAAGTTTGCCTACATGCACTAACACATCGACTACTATACCTTCAGGCTTGGTACATGATTTGTCAGCAAACTGAATAATCAATTCAGTGTGTCTAAGAGGGCCAATTTGCAACACTTGATACAATGAATAAGGCAAAACATTGATAGAAGCACCCAAATCTAGCATGCAATTATCCACCCGAACCTTATTGATAATACAAGATATTGTAAATGGACCTGGGTCTTTGCACTTTTGTCCAACCTTGCCTTGAAGAATGGCTGAGATGTTTGGCTTGAAGCTCACTTGCTCTGGTCTGATTCCTCCTCTACTAGTGGTGCACAAATCTTTCAGGAACTTTGCATACTTTGGAATTTGCTTGATTGCGTCGAGGAGGGGGATCGTGATCTCCACCTTGTTGAAAAGCTCTAGAAGCTCTTGATCCATTGCTGGGCTCTCTTTGCCTTGGAAATCTGCATGGGAAATGGAAGTGGAGGGTTAGTTTGACGAAATTCAGAATTTGAGGCAGGAGATACAGCGCCAGATGAAGACATTATTGGCGCGCCAGATGAAGACATTAAGGGTCCGCGCGCCTTGCTAATGTTCTCTTGGGGCGCTGCACACTCTGTTTCGGTTTCTTGTCTCGCCTCTTCTGCAATTTTCTTGCCACTTCTCAAGGTAATCGCATTGACATTTCCTCTTGGGTTGGGTATTGTTTGTGAGAGAAGCTTTCCCTTTCCCTTGTCCTTGTCATTCTTCAATTCGGACACGGTAGCCGCCAATTGGGACATTTGCTTCGTCAACTCGGCTAGGGTGTTGTCGGTCTTACCTTGATTATTTTGCATAGTGATCGCCATCTCCTTTATGACTTCTTCTACTGATTTACCTTGATTTGCATTGCTCGGGCTAGCTTGGCTGTAGTTGCGCCTTTGTTGTTGCCCAAAAGAATTGCCATTTCCACTTCCATTGTATCTCTCTTGTTGGTGAAATGGTGGGCGGTAGGCTTGTCCTTGTCCTTGGTTCTAATTCTGATTTTGTCCTTGATTAAATCCTCCTTCATTCCTCCAACTGAAACCGTTAGCTGCAAGTCCGAATTGCCTTGGCACTTGCCTATTATTGAACTGCTGGAATCCTCCCATAGCATTGACCTCAGCGGCCTCTTCCTCATGTAAGCTAGGACATTCATCTGTTTTGTGGCTCACAGCCCCACAAAGTCCACAAGCTTTAACTTCACTGACTTGCCCAACCATGAGCTTCTGCACCATCTGCTTAAGCTCCTTAATTTCAGTGGTCATGTGATTTGCATTGGAATCCACTTGTGTGACATTCCTTGCTCTTCCGGTATCATCTCTCCTACTGGAATCATCACTGAATCTGGCACTCTCGGCATTTTCATTGATCAATTCTCGCACCTCAGCAGGTGTCAAGTTCAAAACTGTTCCTCCAGCTGCCGCATCCAATAGCATTCTCTCCAAGGGCCTCAATTCATCCAACAGATATTCCACAAGCATCTCCTCTCTCATATTCAAATTGCAACAGCTGTGTTCTAAGGCTCTGAATCTTTCCAAATATTCATACATTGACTCACTTGGGCCTTGTTTAATGTTGGACAGTTCCCTCCTTACTTGGGCAGCCTTGGCAGGGGGATAATACTTGTCGAGAAATTTCCTTTGCATTTTCTCCCATGATCTGATACTTCCTGAAGGCAAAGAGAGAAACCAAGTTTTTGCAAGGTCAGTCAAACTTAATGGAAACACTTTTAAATTGAACCTCTCTTCGGTGGCAGCATACGGCCTTAAAGTGCGGCATATCCCATTGAATTCTTGCAAGTGCCTCGATGCAACTTCTCCTGGAAGCCCTCCAAATTTGGGAAGATGATGAATCGCGGCTGTTTTCACTTCATGCTTCACAGGATGCATTTCAGGCCAGAAGATTTAAATTATATTTAAAATTATTAGAATATTTTATTCATACTGACAAATTGAAGTTGTTGAAGAACAAAATGTTCTCAAATCAATCAATTCAATCAATGTAATAACTTCATGTTATGAAATGCATCAAAATAATAATTTTATCTTTTCATTTATGACTCAATTTCACATTTTATCATTTGTTTTGACTATTAATTAAAACTAGTAGCATGGGTGTTATCTTAACAACAATGAGAACTAAAAACAATTATGGTATCTCAAAACGTAATTCCAATTTGTAGGCATTTTGGATGATCTAAGGCTTTCAATCAAAACATAGGGCCCTCGACTTCTAGAAAAATATCAGATAGGTGACTTTAGTGATTGTTCTAGGATTTAGATCCGGTGCATCCACGCTAAATATAACAATATCAAAACGATATACTTTTGATATTAAAATAATGTATTTTTATTAGTATAAATGATTTACAAATTAAAAATACATCATATTATCAACCTATAACACAAAAAACGTCCATCTTAAATGCTTGTATTTTATTATGTTGCACTGAATCACATTCTATTGTTCTATTTCTTTGATATTTTGCTACTTACAAAATTCATGAAAGGATTGTTAAATTGTTTCACCAATAATAGCTTTGACTTCTTCTTGCACTCATTGATAATTTATATAAATATTTAGTGTTGATTTTATATCACGAGTTGTTATGGTTATAAAACACAGCTCATTGATTTTTAGGGAATCTTAATTATATCTCAGCATATTATAAAAATCTTGTTCAAGATACATTTGTCTTATATGAAAGGTTAAAAAAGGCACCGAAACCTTGGATAGAGCAGTATACTAAGGATGTGAGAAAAATTAAAGAAAGAGTAAAGATTTTACCTTGCTTAATGTTGACTAACCCAAATTGGGACAAAATCATTGAAACAGTTGCATCCGAATTAGGATACGGAGGAATTCTTAAACAGATTAAACCTGATAGTAAATAAGAATATCTTGTAAGATTTTATTCTGGAAAATGGAACAATGCCCAGAAAACTTATGCTACTGTGGCTAAAGAAATTCTTGTCATTGTTAAATGCGTTTTAAAATTTCAAAATGATTTATATTATCAGAAATTTATTATAAAAACAGATTGTAGAGCTACTTAATTCATGTTCCTAAAAGATTTTAAACATGATGTTTCAAAACAAATGTTTGCTAGATGGCAGGCGCATCTTGCCCCTTTTGATTTTGAAATTCTATAAAGAGAAGAAAATAGTCTTTCCGATTTCCTAACCAGAGAATACATTCAATAATTTTGCAGGTATGTATTCTCCAGGTGAAGGATGGCAGAGGATCTTCCTCTTATAGGGGAAGAGGCAGAAACTCAGATATTCTGGCCCAACATAGAAACAGAAAGCTTATAACTTCAAACTTGTCAAAGGACAACGAACACCAGGAATATCTGGCTTTTAAAAAACAAAAGGAAGGTAATACCCCCTTGGGTAACAATCCTTCTAGCCCATCTTATTTCTCAGTTATAAGAAACGAGGACGATGATTATATTCACAAGGATTATATCCTCAATGTTAAACAAGAAGTTATACTTCTACTGGATGAAAAAGATTCCAAATGGAAAAATGATCTAGAATATTTAATGATCAGATATGTGGAGAAAGAATGTTTTTTAGCAAGGGCTTATAAAGTCCGACAATATTATAAAGACTATCTTCTTTATATGATTTTTTACTTCTTCTAGTATTACTAGTCGAAGGTTTGTCCATAGCAAACTGATCACAAAATTGACCTAACTGGTGTTTCTCAGCCAAATTTTGTCGTTTCATTTGCTTGTCTAATTTCATCTGACTGCAGAGAGCTAGTCCTTCCTGAGTACAGATTCCAATTAGTTTTCCATAAATATAATTTTCATAGATAATTTGATTATAATTCTGTCTTAGAACATTTCTAACTCTATGAGCGAATAAGCTAGGAAGATCATCTACAAACTTAGATTTCCAATGAGTACTATTACACTCAGGTAGTTCCGTAACTCTACTAAGGAATGTGTCTTTATACCACCATAAATCCGTAAGTATTTTACACCTAAGATTTCGTAACAATGTCCTACTATTTTCACTGTTTTCGGTATATCTACTAGTGAAATGTTCAATAATATTAATAACAAGTGTATAAACTGCGTCTTTTTTAATTGCATTGTTTTCTTGCTTAACAGTGTTAAGAATATTTATTTTTTCTTCTCGGGTTAAATAATTATCCCACCAGCCTTTTAACTGGTCTGTAAATCGTGATGTTGTTAACATAGTAATAGTTTTATCTGTATTACCATTAGTCTTACAGATGCTTGAATACATAAGCATCTTGTGGATGGTATTATGAATTTGATTATATGCAAACCCATCTATATTCCATTCGTAGATATGATTGCCACTATAACTATTTGATATAACTTTATTAGTTTCTTCAATCATAACATCAACAGGTGTTGGTTTAGGGTAATAATATTTTTCCGATATGAGTTTATCTGCCCATTTTGTGATTTTATTAATCTGGTCTTTATAAATCTGTTTATAATCAGTGTTCTCTATTGCACATTAATCAATTACATTAATAGAATAGAACCACATTAAATTAATAGAATAGAACCACAACTTGTTCTATCCACATCACCCATGTAGTCTTCTACTAAGGTTGTGTTGAAGAGAATTGATGAGGTATTTACATTCTCATCTTTTCGAGAAGAAAAATGGAATCGTTCAAAAATTAAAATATTGATACAAAGAAAGCTGGATATGAATGAGAAGGAACGCACCCAAGTGGCGGCACCTTCTTTCAGCCGTGAGTCACTCCACCATCTTATGTGACCAACCTGCACACCATTGATGTGGAATACTATAAAAACAACCCAAAACATTATCGAGCATACATCCAAAAAAAAACTTATTATCACTTAACCTTAAACCCTAAATCATAAATGAAAGTATATGCCTGTTCGACTCCGTCTGTTCAAGATCGCTTGTTAACTGTTTCAAAAGCTTTAGCAGATTTCGTTTCAGTGATAGTTAGTTCGAGACAGAAACAGTATGCGGAACAGTAAACGACACAACATATGTTTACCCTGTTTGGCTCACCAAGCCCACTCAGGGGGGGTTGCTCTTGAACCCCAAGTGAGAATCACTTCACAAATATAAGATTCATTACAATAGTTCTTTAAGTAACTAATCCCCGACCGTTACCATTATGCAACTGACTTGATGTGAGTGCGTCTGACTCCCTCAGACGGAGATCCACCTCTTCTCACCTCGATTTGCCTCCCGCAAACCTGTAATTCTCTTCTCGAGAATATCAGACCTGAAACAGTGTCTGTTCAACTCTGTTCTGCAACACACGGCGATTGCTCTTTTGCTCTATCGATTTCAGGCTAGCTTCTGGTAGTAATCGCCGGAATTCTTTTTCTGATGTGCTCTATTCTTTTTCTGATGATTTCATCTTGCTTCCCTGCCTCTCATAAATAGATTGGATCAAATGATCTTCTAAGCATAAAATCTGGTGAGCATGATCAAATGATCTTCTAGGCATAAAATTTGGTGAAGATCTAATCTCTTGATTGCACATAATCTGAGATTCTAGGTGCAGATTATGGAGGCGAATATCTTCGTAATCACTGGAGTATATTCTTTATCTGCAAATCTAGATCTTCGTTATAAGATCTTGATTGATATCTGTTTGAACAGGTGCTGTCTCACCTCCTGTCTCAGCCAAGAACATTGCCTTGTTTTTGTCAAAGAATTTGCCATTCACGATCCATGAGCTATCTGGATCTAACAATCTCCCCTTGGTAATTTTTTGACAAAAACTAACTCCCACTGCCATTTGCTATAATACTCCCCCTTTTTATAAACAAAATGACAAGGCAATGACCAACCAAGAGTAGATAGGGGTGGCTACGTATCCTCTGCAACACATTTGGTAACATCATCAGAGATGGTTCCTCAATGGCCTGGACGACCTCAGGGACTTCAAAACATCCTCCTGAACAACTCTCCTCTCCTGAGCAATCTTCTACTTCTTTCCAATCTTTCTGTTGCAGAACCATGTTCCTGATAATGTGACAGCCTTTGTCAAAGACTTTTGACTTAGATTTCTGATAAGGTGATCTCTTCTTAGACTTCCTGGTACCAATCTTGCTCTTCTTCGTGACACTGCTCCCCCTGTCTCAGTGGCTACACTCTTCTTTTTCCTTGTTCTACTATCCTTTCTTCATGATACTGCTCCCCCTGTCTCTGTTCCACCAGGGACTGTTCCAGCAACAAGTCTTTACTCTCCTGACAATGCAAACTTTGGACCTAGCATCAATCCAAATTCTGATTTCTATCTTCTCCTCAGCTTTCTGAGCCAACAGCTTGGCTAATCTCAAGGCATGTCACTTGTCCAACCAACAGACTTCACACATTTTCTTTTCTAAAACAGGTCTGTTCCACACTTGTCTACTAGAGAAATTTTGACCTATTTCGCCTTCTGTCGCTAATCGTCTCAGTCCTCTCGGCAGGCACTCCCCCTGACTCTCAGATTATGTGCAAACAGGCTCTGGTCAACTGCTGCAGACTTCTGAACTGAAGGCTTATCCAAGAGCTCCGAAGCTTTCACCTGGATGCACTACGAATATATATGAGCTAATTAGGAATTCAAAACATAAGTTTCAAAGAATTAGAAACCTCAATCAGACTCTCGGATCTTGCTGATCTCTTCTTTCCAAAACAATTCTTCCTTTAGATATCCGTGTTTCAATACACTTCGTCTGGCTCAGACTCTGTCTCACCTAACCACCAGAACTTCTCCCCCTGAATTCTGCAACCAGTTCAACAGATTCTTGTACAGTGATTAGGAACTGGTCCAGCTTTTCTGAATCTGGCTTAAGTGTTGACAACACATAGACCCAAGACAAGTCTAAGTGTTTCAAACTGAGCATTGTTTAAGACTTCAGCGAAACTGTCTGCTAGCTGTCCATCGGCAGATACCTGTTTCAGAGTCATCTCCTCCTATTTCAGACCATACTCTTCCTGCATCTGTTTCATCCAAATCATATGGGCGCAACGGCTTCCTGCAGCTGTATATTCCTCCTGAGCAGAACAGGGTCTGTTCCTGAGATAGAGTAAACTTCCGATCATGCTTCTGTACAGGGTCTGTTCCACGCTGACTCCAGAATAAGTGTGCTTATGACTTGCATTTTCCAACCCGAACTTCTTCACCAAGTTCCTAGCATACTTGCAGACTTGTAGACAAAGATAGGAGATCATCTCACATACACTCTGCAACTGTTCAGCAATCTGATCCACCAACTTCTGTGATCGATATCTTGTATTCTAAACATGCTTCACCCATAGAGTCTTGTATTCTCCCTCTCGCACATAGCCATGTTGAACGAGAAACAACGTGATACGTTCATACCATGCTTTGGGCGTCGGTTTTAATCTGTACAAGGCCTTCTTGAGACGATACATATGATCCGGGAGATGTGTGTCTTCAAAGCCCTTAGGCTGAGCAACATATACTTCTTCATTCAACCGTGGATCCCGCTGCGGTGGTTGAGTAGCTAGAACTGGCTCTAGTTCATGTTCATCATCCTGAATTTCTGGTACAGAGTCTGACACACCCATCTGTTCTTCCTGAGACAGCTTGCTAGTTTCTGAACAAGGACATGCAACATCATCTTCATCTGTGCTGATCGAATAATCTAGGTCTTGAATCGTCACGTTATTTGACTCCGCAACAGTAAGAACTATGTTCTGTGTTCCAGGGCGAACAAGGACTCTGTTCAGGGTGTAACAGGCAGTGTTGATCGCTTCTGCCCAGAAAGTGAGAGCTAGCCCTTTTCCATGAATCATGACCACCATCATCTCTTGAAGGGTACGATTCTTTCTCTCATCTACTCCATTTTGTTGGGGCGTTATGGGTGCTGAAAACTGATGAAGTATGCCCTGTTCAAGACAAAACTCTTTCATATCGTTGTTTTCAAAATCCTTACCATGGTCACTCCTAATTTCAACCAGAATTGTGCATTTCTCACGTTGTAGTCTCAGAATCAAGTGAATCACAGCTTGAACAGTGTTTGATTTATGTATTGTATGTTCTCGAATCTTGCATTCACCACACATAGCATCAGCTTTTCTAGTTAATTCTGGTATTCCTCGCACTAGACCATGTTTAGATATATGTCTCAGTGTCTTGAGATTCAAGTGTCTCCGCTGCTTGTGCCACAGAATCAGTTCAGCCTGCTGAGACATAAACAGGGAGCTGTGACAGGCTCTGTGTCAGAATTCAATAGATAACAATTAATTGATGAACGAATTCCTCTCAAAACGCACTTCCCTTCACTGCTGATGACCTGACATGAATCCTTAGTGAATTGCACATTTAGCTTTCCATCACACAGCTGACTTATACTCAGCAAGTTCGCTTGAAGGCCTTCCACAAGGAGCACTTTGTCAATTGAGGGCATCCCTTGAACAGATAATGTACCTTGGCCAATGACCTTTTGTTTTGTCCCATCACCAAATGTAACAAATCTCCCATCCAGGTTTTGTACATCGGTCAGATAGCTGGCTTCTCCTGTCATGTGGGCTGAACAACCACTGTCAAAGTACCACCGGTCCTTCTCAAGGTGTGAAGATGAGTTATATGCGACGTAGCAATGGTTGTCATGATTTTTTGAGACAGGCACGGATCTTCTCAAGCGATATTTTGCAAGAAATGTGGGGCACTTTCTCTGGATGTGGCCTTGAGCTTTACAAAAGTAGCAGATACGCTTGTCCTCTGTCCAACGCTTATTAACTCTGTGACTGGGATGAACAACGTTAGCACAATTAAAATTATTTGCTTGAACAAACACTGTCTTACCACTAGTCTTTTGATACTCGTAACCCAGACCATGACTTCCTCTATTTGTACGCTGAGCACCCAGAATGGAGTCAAGTTTCTTAGTCCCATTGTTCAACCTGCTGACATACTTTCTTATTCTTGACAATTCAGCCCTATTTCTGAGTGTTCTAGTTTCTCATTGTCAAATGATGTTTGCAGTCTCTTAGTTGTTTTAGACAACTCATACTTTTCAGCCTTTAAGCCCATCACATCCTTGCTAAGTTTGGAATTAAGTTTCACAGCCTTCTCCCATTGTTCATATAGCAACTGGTATTTTTCAGCAAAGGTTTCCTTGGTGATTTCTGAGTCGCTATCACTGTCACCACAACTGTCTGACTCAGGTTGTTCAGGTTCAGTGCTGGCATGTTCTGTTACGGTTGTAAGAGCCAGATAGTTGGATTCTTCCTCCTCTGTTTTAGACTCCTCTGTCTCAGTACCATCCCATCCAGCCTGAACAGCCCTTTTTTGTTTCTTGAGAGAGTTGGCACATTCTGCTTGGATGGGTTCAAAGCCTTCACATTCTCGACACTGAATTCCTTTACCTCTTTCTCCCTTTGGAATCTTAGTAGTTCCATTTCTTATGAATTTTCCATCTTGTCGTGTTCTGATGTCTGTTCCAGATTTGTTGAATTGTCACTGGTTCAGCTTTCTCATAAATCTGCCAAAACTCTTTGCAAGCAAAACCATCGGTTCGGACATTTCTCCCTCATCTTCTGTCAACTCAGATGCTTCACTCTTGAGAGCAATTCCACGAGATTTCTTTTCAGGAGCTTCAGATGTCAGTTTCATTTCAAAAGTTCGGAGTGATCCCATCAAGACATCAAGCCTCATCCCTTCCACATCCTGGGCCTCCTCAATAGCCGTAACCTTCATTACATACTTCGGTGGCAGTGACCTCAACACTTTTCTAATGAGCTTTTTATTGCTGATCGACTTTTCCAAGTGCATGTGCCTCGTTAGGAATGTCCATCAGCTTTGCATTGAATTCCGTTATAGACTCTTCCTCTTTCATTTTCAGATTTTCAAACCTGGTGGTTATCATCTGTAGCCGAGACTGCTTTACTTTGTCAGTCCCTTCAAAGGCTGTCTCGAGTATCTCCCATGCATCTTTTGCTGCTTCACATGTAGAAATTAGTCTGAAAATGTCTGGTTCGACTGCGTTGAAGATCGCATTGAGAGCTTTTATAGCTGTAGCACAATCTAAAGATTGACAAAACAGCAACAAAGTACCAGCACAAGAAAGTGCTATAGCACTCTGTGGACAAAAGCTGAAGCAAGCTAGGCAAAAGACAAATGAAAAAAAACTGATATAGCAATCCTTGATGATTTGAAGTAGAACGGAATGGGCGATCATCTTGAAGCTTCACGGAGAAAGTCCGGAGAGGTGCTGCAGGTGTCGCGAAAACTCAGGGAGCATTGCAATTGTCCTAAAACGTCATCACACAATTGGAAGCAATCAAGAAAAATAAAGTTTCTAAATTCCGATTTAGGAAACTAAATCTCAACAACTCTGCAAGAATCTAGGAAAAGATTTAAGAGGTGCTGAGCTGTCCTAGGAATCCGAACGCAATAAGGATTTCTAAAAGCTAATCATTGATGAAACTATAAGAGGAGTACAGAGGCAGATCAAAGAAAAAGAGTGATTAGGACTGAAGAAGTTTGATCCTACACTGATTCGAGCGAATTAACTGGAGCGGAGCCTTGTTGACAGACCGAGCGACCGTGTGAAAGACAGGAGCAGAGTATGACTTGCGCAGGCTGTCTTAGCGTGCCCCTGGAGAGTGACGGGAGGTCATTGATCGAGGGGGAGCAGCGCAGAGTGTCCGACTGAATCAGTAGAAGGTTGATAGATGAGTCGCCGGCAGAAGCGTCAACAACTTGGTGGTAGAAGTTGTTGCAGCATCATCTAGGTACACTTTGTAATAGGATAGGCTGAGAGTGGTAGAACTGCTAGCTATCTATTGAAAGTAGATTATATGTGTAGCTAACTTGTGTGATCAGATTGAGCGTAGATTCCAGCTAGGTTAGAAGTAAAGGTTGTTCTTGCGTAGGCTGAGAACGGGATCCTTTGTTGTTTAGCCAGGAATAGTGGAATCTTGAGAACCGAGAGCTATCCTCCCCAAACGTAGGTTGTTGGCGAACTGGGTGAACCAATCTGGTTGTGTATTTCAGATTTGGCCAAAGCTTCATCAACTTAGGCCCTGTTCTTTAGAACTTAAATATTCAGTACTTAAGTTAGGTTAAGTTCAGTTTAGTTAAATTCAGTTAAGTTATGTTAAGTACTGAAAATGAACATTTTTTAAAAAGTAAACCCACTACCACCACCCCAACCACACCACCACCACAACCCCAACCCACCACCACCACCCAAACCCACCACCGCCACCCAAACCATACCACCACCACCCCAACCCACCACCACCACCACCCCAACCACACCACCACCACCAACCAACCACACCACACCACCACCCCAACCCACAACCACCACCCTAACCACATCACCACCACCACCCCAACGACCATATACTTGTTTCATTTCTAGATACTTAAGGCTAAAAATATGTTTGTAACAGTACTTAAGTTAAGTTAAGTTAAATTATGTTAAGTTCAATTAAGTTAAATTTAGTTAAGTTAATTTAAGTATAAATTCAACTCTAAAGAACAGACCCTTAGCGGAAAAAGTTGCTGAAGCAACCTGTGGTTTCTCGTCAATAGAAACACAGTGCAAAATTCACGATCTGTAAATTTTGATGGAAGATGTGGAGTATAAAGTTGTAATCTATGGGTTTTCGATCAAACTTTCGGATTCAATCACGACTTTGGTACATATGAGCATTTGTTCACTGTTATTATTTGCTCTCACATGTGAAATATTATTATGTATTTTATTAATCGGTGTTATTTTTTTGTGGATTACATGTATATTGCACGTGAGATATTATATTATTAATGATAAGTGTTGGTTTAGGGGTCAAATGTATTACAATATTATGCTAGAGAAAATTGTATTAGTAAGAAACTAATAGCGAAAGCGGAACAAGTTAAATCTACTCTCTTCCCCTGAACTTCTCTCGAAACCGCAATCTTCTCTTCTACTTAACGTCATCATCTTCCCTTCTTCTGATTGGTCTCCATCTCAGGCCTATTACAGAAGCAAATCTGCGTCTTATAATCATAAGTATTAAAGTCTATTCTTTAGAGCTAAGAACTGAATTTAACTTAACTTAACTTAAGTACTTAAGTTAAAAATAATATGTAGGTGTTCACAAAAAAGAATTTTGCAACACAAAAGCATACAATAATGAATTTAGACATTGATTGAAGAAGGATTGTATTTTGGTTCGAACCTATTTCATTATTTTTGGTTCAATTGATTGAACAAGCTTGGTCTGATTCGTTCCATTTCAATTGAACCATAAAACAATCTTCACTTTCCTTCAGTTGGTGTAATGTGAGCCGTTGATCTGCATTAGGGAAGATCCAACGATGGGTAGCTTTTGTATAAGTAGAGGAGTTCTGCAGATTTTTTAGGGCATGGGAAATACTGAGAAAATCAAAAGAGAGTTGCGTTCTTGAGATTTGGTTTTGGGGGAGAGCAAGAAGGAGCGGTGTGCGTGACGAGTTTGGCTTGAGAGATGAGGCTGCAGAAGGTTGCAGAGGAGGCTGCTGGTAGAGGGAGACATCTGCTTTAAGTGCCTGGCTGGTTGGTGCGGTGGTGTCGCTCCCTTGAAGATTAGGGCATCGCGCAGGTTCAATCCTTGTCGTGGAAATATTATAGTATGTGGAATCCAGAGGAAAGTCAACGGCTTTTTAGAATAAATAGATATAATTCTAGCTGCTTTTACTCTACATAACTTTATCCTCATGCATAATCTGAGGATGCATATTTTAGAACATGAGTTCGTGCAGGGGACGGCTGATTCTAATCTGTTCGATGTAATTCGAAAAGAACAAATGAATCAGGTGCGAAGCTTCATGGCATCCGAAATTATGCTAGCACATCCTGAAAATGAACCTGAAGATATGATGGACGAAGATGATGATATGTAACACGTCTTGTATGTAAATTATCAAACTTCATTCAATACAATGATAAATCTTTCATTGTCATACTAGTTTGTTTATCATTTCTTATATATCAGAAAGTTTTACTTTACACCACTTTCTCATAAATCAAAGAACATTTCATGGCACATTGTATTCGGTAATGAAAAGGGAAAGCAATTTTTTTAAACCATGTTCAAAAATGTACTTAAATTAGCTTAAGTACTGAAAATTTAAGCTCTATGGAACATAGCCTTAGTTACAAGTTATATTCTATTTTTAAACATGCAAACTAGTATGTATATATGAGAGATAAAAAAAAAAGGTAAAAAATTCAGGTTGACAGAAACGACACATACAAAATTTTCAATTTCTCCAATCATCAAACTTTCATCCTCAATCATCCAATTACTTTCACATCCATATAGGTATCCTCATATTGTTAGAAACAATAAAACATGAATCAATATTCTAAACCACTATATCAAAACTTATCATCACACCTAAATCGTTTAATCAATCATGGAATTACACAAGAATACTATCCTCAATGGATTTGACCTTTCCAAAGATTCTTACAACATTTATCTTTACAAGTTCTTGAGTGATGATGTTGAGGTATGGCATCCATTGACAAAACTACATAAGAGTCTGCTTCAGCAATCCTTGAAGATTTGAAGCTGAAGCACAATCTGAAGAATGGGCGAGATACAGCTACCAAGCACAAGGATCTGCTACAGCACTTTGTGGACCACAAAAGTTAAGGCAAACTGGGCAAAAGGCAAAAGATAGATTCTGCTACAGCATCCCGTGCTGATCTGAAGCTAGAGCAGAATGGGCAAGTGTCCTGAAGATGCACGGAGAGACTTAGGCAAGGTGCTAGATGAGTCACAGAAGTTCAGGGTGTGCCGCAAACGTCATCAAGTGTCCAGGAGAAGATTCAGATAATGATGTGATGCACTACGAATCCTAAGGCAACGAGATTTCTGTCACAGCTCATCTATTAAGGTATATGAGGAAGGCAGAGGAAGTTCCTAAGAGACACAGAGAAGAAAAATCGAAAATAGAGAATACACATAACTAGAGGTTATAGCAGAAGGCTGATAGAGTTGTGGAGTGCGCAGAAGAGACCAGATCTCACTGAGTTTGATCAAGGTTTGATCCACATAATTCAACTAGAGTGAAAGTTATACGTCTGTCCCACAAGGACTGTTCCACTATTCTATATTAGCTGTCTCAGAATTCTCAAACTTATCGTGTTTCAATAGTTGTTAGTCACAGCATAAATAGTACGATGTAATGCAAATGACACAGGATATATTTACCCTGTTTAGCTCACCTAGCCTACTCAGAGGGGGTTTCTCTGAACCCCAAGTGGAAAGCACTTCACTATTCAAATGATCAAATACAATAGATCTTAAGTAACACAACTCCCTTGGTTACTGCTATGTAATTGAATCACGGTGAGTGCGTCTAACTTCCTCAGACTGAGATCCCTCTCCCGTCCACCTCGATTTGCCTGCCACAGATCGAATTATCACTTCCCGAGACTACCAGTACGGTGACACGGTCTTTTCAACATTTATACTAAGCCCCTTGCGATTAGTTTCTTGGGCCCTCAAGTTCTATCAATCTCTGATGATCGCTACTGTGATGGCTCCTGCTTAATGCGTTCTTGGATCAAGTAATCTGTGTATTTGTAGCTCACCTTTCTCGATCTCCTGAATCCTATATATATAAGATTGTTCTTGTGTCTTTTAGGAAACTAGGATAGTCTGATCATACTGATAGAGTGTATTTATACGCTCCATTGAGATGTTTATTCCTATAGTTTATTATATTTTGCCTTAGAACGATCACTCTTTTGTAGTCTTTTCGTATCGCAGGTGTGTTCAGGATCACATTGGATTTTATTGCATATTTGGAGCATTCATTCAAGATCAAGAAGTCAACAGCAGTCAAGTCAACAGAAGTCAACAGAGTTGGTCAAACCCTAAATGCATAACACTTTGGACAAACATTAAACACAAGGGACTTTTGGGAGACACTATAGCAGCGGCTGGGAGTGACTGGAAGAGCTAGAGAGAGAAGTCGCCGAATCGCCGGAAATCACTGTTCACGACAGGTTACTGTTCGTCTTTACTTTTCAATGTATTGTTCACGACCGGAATCACTATTCACGGCCGGAAATCACTGTTCATAGCCGAAATCACTGTTCACCAAATCTCTATTTAGCTTAGTTTCTCAGTTTGTAGCAACTTAACTTGGTTTCTATTGCATTTCCATGGATGTTATGAGTAGCTAAATCTTCAATTTAGTTTGGGGTTTGCATTGCAATATTTAGTTTGGGGTCAATGACAACTTGTTTGAGCTAGTGATTTTACTGTCCTTGTATGTATGAACTGAATGCTCTGATTGTCAATTTAGTGGAGCTTAGCGGTGAGCTACATTGATATCATTGTGTTATACTTGACTGGATTGCATTGTTGGGGAGAACCTAGCGGTCGAACCGATTTGTGGTGTTAGCCAAGTAACTATTATACATGTTCGAGAACTTAGCGGTTAAGAATAAGGAGAATTTGGATAACTAGTTGTTTGGTATTCCCCGAACTGATTTTTCCTGAGTTGATATCTTCAGTATTGTTCCATTCTCCGTGACTTTCATTTGAACTCTAACTCATTTTCTCTCTTGTGGTTCGACCCTGCTTACCACTTGCTAGTGTGTTAACAGGAACTACAAATATAAATTTGAGGCGCACAACGACACGCTGTCAAATTTTGGCGCCGTTGCCGGGGAGAGCAACATTCAGTGTAGAGTTCTGAACTTTGTTTTTCTTGATTTGCTTAGTTTTTCCTTTCTGTGGTGTAGATAAAAAAAAAAATTTCTAAACTCTGATGAATAGTGCTTCCAGCAAGGAGTGTGAATAGAGTCACCGGAGTCCGATTGGAGATCCGAAGATGTTTTTCTAAGCGGAACGGGCCACTGGTCAGGACTCGCAAATGTGAGCTGTGTGCTTTTTTAGCCATCCGTGATCGTTTACATTTTCTTTTTGAATTGTTTAGTTTTTTTTTCCTATTTTGCATTTTTGTTTTTTCCGTTATTTGTCTGTTTTTGCATTTCTCTTGCTTTTTCAGTATGTCCCATGCAGGAAGTGTCCACGGTGACCATGTCCCTGACCAAAACAACAATCCAGTACCCCCTTCCCTAGCGATACCCCCTTTCTATGATGAATCGAAGAGAGTTTTCCTTCAAAGACAAAGGGCTGCACGTTGTCATAGAGGTGAAAGGATGGATGAACAAGTTGAGTATGAGTATAGACATGCACCTCAGCCACAACCTCAATACCACGCTCGTGGAAGGAACATGCCACCTACACTTAGAGAGCTCTCAGCTCCTTCAACAATGAACCATGGTGTATTAACACTGATCAGGATGAGGATGACTTCGAAGTGAAGACAGCAGTAGTCCATCATCTTCCCAAATTTGGAGGACTGCCAGGAGAAGTGGCATCTAGGCATCTACAGGAGTTCAATGGGATATGTCGGACTTTGAGACCATATGCTGCCCCTGAAGAGAGGTTTAAGTTAAAAGTATTTCCCTTCAGTTTAACTGTCCTTGCAAAAACTTGAATTTTATCTTTGCCTTCAGGAAGTATCAGATCTTGGGAGCAAATGCAAAGGAAGTTTCTTGACAAATATTATCCCCCTGCCAAGGCTGCCCAAGTAAGGAGAGAGCTGTCCAACATAAAACATCGGCCAAGTGAGTCAATGTACGATTATTTGGAGAGATTCGGTGCCTTGGAGCACAGCTGCTGTAATCTGAGTATGAAAGAGGAGATGCTTGTAGAATACTTATTGGATGGATTGAGTCCTTCGGAGAGAATGCTATTGGATGCAACAGTTGGAGGCACAGTATTGAATTTAACACCTGCTGAAGTGCAAAAGCTGATCAATGAGAATGCCGAGAGTGCTAGATTCAGAGATGATACCGGTAGGAGAGATGATACCGGCCGAACAAGGAATGTCTCGCAAATGGATTCCAATACAAATCAAATGACCGCTGAAATTAAGGAGCTCAAGCAGTTGGTGCAAAAACTCATGGTTGGACAAGTTAGTGGAGTTAAGGCTTGTGAATTTTGTGGTGCTGCGACCCACCGAACCAATGAGTGTCCTAGCCTACATGAAGAAGAGGCAGTTGATGTTAATGCTATGGGAGGAGTCCAACATTTCAACAATAGACAAGGACCTAGGCAATTTGGACTCGCGGCAAATGGTTTTAGTTGGAGAAATGAGGGAGGATTCCCAAACGAACAAGGGCATAACCGGAATCAAAACCAGCAAGGGCAAAACCAAGCCCAACCTTACCGCCCTCCATATCATCAGCAGCAAGAGAGATTTAATGCTAATGGGCAGTTTCAACAAAGGCGCAACTTCAATCAACCTGGCCCGACTAATGTCAATCCCAACCAAGCTGGTCTGAGCAATGGCAATCATGGGAAGTCATTGGAAGAAGTGGTTTAAGGAGTTGGCGATTAGTGCGCAGAAAAATGAGAGCACCTTAGCTGGGTTATCGAAGCATATGTCCCAATTGGCAGCCACCATGTCCGAGCTTAAGAATGATAAAGATAAAGGAAAGTTGCCCTCGCAAATGACTCGAAGGCCCAGCCATGCCTTGTCAGAGAGCAACTTATAGTCTTATGAGAGACCTTCATTTCAGTGTTGTGTTGGTTTAGACATGTTTGGCTTAGTCCTAGTTGGTGTTGGATAGGGATGCTATTCAGTGTTGAGGTTTTATGTAGTAGCAGTTAGGGACTTTCTCCTTATTGGTTTGGTCTTGGGTAGGTTTTGCTCTGCTGAGTTTTCTTGTTGAATTCTCTAGCTGTTTTGTATTGTTGTTTAGGGGTGTAGTTAGTTGTTTAGCTGCTTCTTATTGCTGCTAGGTGCCTTGCGGTTGTATTTGCCATGGCCCTGGCTGTTTGGGCCTCTTACTGTTTCAGGTATTTTTTTTTTAAAAAAAAAAAAAAAAAAAAAAATGTTAGTGCGATAACGCTGAGAAGTGGGAAGAAGATTGCAGAAAATCCGAAGCAAGGAACTGGACCAGAGAATACCGCACCCGAGGAGAACATTAACATGAGGTGCGCGAACCTAATGTCTTCTCCTGTTTTGCCCATAATGTCTTCATCTGGCGCCGAACAGCCTGCTTCACATTTTGAACTTCGCCGAACTAACCGTCCACTTCCATTTCCTATTCAAATATCCAAAGCTAAGAAGAACCTACCAATGGATCAAGAGCTACTAGAGTTATTCAGCAAAGTGGAGATCACGATTCCTCTCCTCGACGCAATCAAGCAGATTCCAAAATATGCAAAGTTCCTTAAGGATTTGTGCACCACACGAAGAGGAGGATCCCGACCCGAGCAAGTAAGTTTCAAGCCCAACATCTGAGCAATTCTTGAGTGCAAGGTTGCACAAAAATGCAAGGATCCAGGTACCTTTACAATATCTTGCATAATTAATAAGGTTCAAGTAGATAATTGCATGTTGGATTTGGGTGCTTCCATTAATGTCTTACCTTATTCTTTGTATCGAGTGTTGCAAATCGGTCCTCTTAGACCTACTAATTTAATCATTCAGCTGGCCGATAGATCATGTACGAGGCCTGAGGGTATGGTAGTTGATGTGTTAGTGCATGTAGGCAAACTTGTATTCCTTGCAGATTTCAATGTGATGAAGATGGAAGGTGAGGTAGACACTTCCCAGGTCCTGTTAGGAAGACCCTTCATGGTGACCGCAAGAACCAAGATTGATACACATACGGGTGATCTTTCTATGGAGGTAGACGGAGAAGTCATAAAATTCAATCTCTATGAGTCTATGCGATTCCCACCTGACTTTGCAGGAATACATGCCTTGGATACCATTGAAGATGCGGAGCTAATACAAGGTGAAGAAATCATACCGGAGTCATTAACCGAAGAAGTTGGTGCTGGGCAGTTGCCCCATGATGCAGCCAGGTATGATGTCAATGCAATTGAATTATGTAATGAAACAAAACTTGTCCCATCTGTTGTGCAGGCCCCTGAAAATTCAATTGAAGCCTCTACCGGACCACTTGAAGTACATTTACCTTAGAGACGGTGAGACGCTACCAGTGATAATTAAGAGTGGACTCGAACCAGATCAGGAGATCAGATTGGCGCGCGTGCTACAGAAGCGCAAAACCAATGAGACAACCTCAGAGACGTTTGAATCCGATAATGATGGAGGTAGTCCAGAAAGAGGTGCAGAAGCTCCTACATGCCGGTGTGATTTACCCAATTTCGGATAGCCAATGGGTAAGCCCTATCCATGTGGTGCCCAAGAAGACCGGGATGACGGTCGAGATGAATGACAAAGGAGAGTTGGTGCCCAAGAGACTGCAGAATGGCTGGCGGATGTGCATTGATTATAGACAACTTAATGCAGCCACACGCAAAGACCATTTCCCCCTGCCATTCATCGATCAAATGCTGGATAGACTTACAGGTAAACCATCCTTTTGTTTTCTTGATGGTTTTTCAGGTTACAACCAGATTCCCATTTCTGATGAGGATCAAGAGAAGACGACATTCACCTGCCCCTTCGGTACATTTGCATTCAGACGCATGTCCTTCGGATTATGCAATGCGCCAGATACCTTCCAACGTGTGGTTATGAGCATATTTTTAGATTTGTTGAGTGATTGTGTTGAAGTATTCATGGGTGATTTTACTGTTTATGGAAATACTTTTAATGAATGCTTGCACAACCTAGATAGAGTGCTCACACGTTGGATTGAGATGAATATGGTGTTGAATTATGAGAAGTGTCATTTTATGGTCACACATGGCATTGTCCTAGGACATATTGTTTCTGAGCAGGGCATGCAAGTAGATAGGGTCAAGATTGATATTATTAGTGGATTACCTTTTCCTATTGACCAGTGTGCTATCAACTCTTTCCTAGGACATGCAGGGTTTTATCGCAGGTTCGTCAAAGACTTGTCGAAGATTGCTTTGCCATTGTCTCGGCTGCTGCAAAAGGATGTCCCATTTGAGTTTAATGATCAATGCAAGAGAGCTTTTGAAGACCTCCGGGCAGCCTTGACCAGCGCCCCAATTATGCAAGCACCAGATTGGACACAACCGTTTGAGGGCATGTGTGATGCAAGTGACTATGCTGTGGGTCCGGTGCTTGGGCAACGGAGTGAGAAGAAACCAGTGGTCATCCATTATGCGTCTAGGACTCTAGACGTCGCCTAGAAAAATTATTCAACCACTGAGAAGGAGCTTTTAGCTGTTGTCTTTGCACTTGAAAAATTTCAGTCTTACATACTTGGCTCTAAAGTTATTGTTTTTTCTGATCATGCAGCCATTAGATATTTAATGACCAATAAGGAATGCAAGCCACGGCTGATTAGATGGATTCTCCTTCTTCGGGAGTTTGATGTGGAGATCAAAGACATGAAGGGGATCAAAAATACGGTGGCTGACAGAATAGTCCATGAGGAAGAGGCGCTGCCCATAGTTGAGACCTTCCCCGATGAACACTTGTTCGCTGTCAATAAGAAGGCACCATGGTATGCCAACATTGTTAACTACTTGGTCGGAGGTAAATTTTCCCTCCATCCTTCACTAGAGCTCAGCGATTTAAACTCAAGCATGATTCTAAGTATTACATTTGGGATGATCCTTGTTTGTGGAAGATAGGGGCTTATCAGATTGTTAGACGTTGTGTACCGATAGTGAGATCCCATCTGTTCATTATTTTTGTCATGAACTTGCTTGTGGTGGACATTTTGGTCCTAAGAGAAATGCTAGGAAATTGCTTGACAGTGGATTCTTTTGGCCCCATTTATTTAGAGATGCTCGTAACCATTGTAAGAATTGTAATAGATGCCAAAGAGTAGGGAATATTTCAGCTGGGAACCAAATGGCCCCAAACTCCGATAGTTGTTGATGTGGTGTTTGATATTTGGGGCATAGACTTTATGGGACCATTTCCTTGATCTTTTGGATATCTATATATATTGGTTGCGGTTGATTATGTTTCAAAGTGGGTAGAGGCTAAGGCCACTAGAGTTGATGATGGAAAGACTGTGGTGGAGTTTTTGCGTACTAACTTTTTTTTGCAGATACAGAGTACCAAAGGCGGTGATTAGTGATCAAGGATCTCACTTTTGCAATAGATGGGTCGCTGTAGCCTTTAAGCATTTAAGCATATTAGTTGCGGTTGATTATGTTTCAAAGTGGGTAGAGGCTAAGGCCACTAGAGTTGATGATGGAAAGACTGTGGTGGACCTTTTGCGTACTAACATTTTTTGCAGATACAGAGTACCAAAGGCGGTGATTAGTGATCAAGGATCTCACTTTTGCAATAGATGGGTCGCTGGCCTTTAAGCATTTTGGAGTTCACCATCGAGTTTCCACAGCCTACCATCCACAGACAAATGGCTAAGCTGAGATATCAAACAGGGAGATTAAGTCCATTCTCGAGAAAATGGTTAAGCCTTCAAGGAAGGACTGGTCCACACGGTTGGATGAGGCATTGTGGGCTTATCGAACAGCCTACATGACACCTATTTGGGACCTCTCCTTTCAGAGGTAAAGCCTGCCACTTGCCGGTTGAGGTAGAGCATAAGGCCTATTGGGCAATTAAATCTTGTAACTTTGACTTGGCTAGTGCAGGTAGTGAGAGGAGGCTACAACTGATTGAAAGAGAGGCTTATGAGAGCCAATCAGACTACAAAGCGCGCACCAAGCTTTATCATGACAAGTTTATTCTCAGACGCTCATTCGACATTGGCCAGAAGGTATTATTATTTTCATCTAGACTTAAACTAATGCCTGACAAGTTCGTTCCCGTTGGACAGGTCCCTACACTGTTGTGAAGGTTTTCAACCATGGAGCTCTAGAGATTGAGAAACCAAGTACCAGCGAGAAGTTTGTGGTGAACGGGCAGCGCGTCAAACACTACCATGAGGAAGAAATCCCAGCTGATGAGGAGTTTCAATTGGCCGAACCGGTATGTGCTTGAAATGGAAGGTATCGTCGAGCCAAAGACGTAAAACAAAGGCGCTTGCGAGAGGCAACCCGATGCTTAATTTTAGAGTCTTAGTGTGAGTCTATTTAGTGTATAAGAGAGTCATTAGAGTCTTAGTTATTTGAATAGCAACATTAACTTCCGCGCCAGCTTCACACTTTAGCGACTTAATGTATGCATGGAGCGCGCAATCTAATGTCTTCTTGGGGCGCAATTCTCTCTGACTTTTGAGATCTTTTTTAGTTTAGCCATGTTAGTTGCTTAATTCTTTTGTGAATCTTGCATGAGCTTCCTTGCCCTAGATTATACCATGAGGACACGGTTCAATCCAAGTGTGGGGTGGGAAGTTAGTATGCGTGCTACGCTCATCATGTTTGCCTTTGTTAGCTTGCATTAGTTAGTAGTAGAGCACGTTTGTTTTTTTATGAGCTACTGAGTTTGTGAGCATTTGCTACCATGTTTATAATGATATATGTTATTGAGTTGCTGCTGGATTCATGAGACAAGACATGATGCTGCGTTGTAAATGCTGATTTTATGCGATGATGTCTATTCTATGAAGTTTTGACGTGTGTACTTTGCGTTGGTTCTGAAATATTGTGATGCTTGCGCTTTAATGTTATATATTCTTTTGAGCTGAGATATTTCAGGGTGTGGAGTTGATAGACATGTCCTAGAGGGACTTGACATTCATTCGAAGGTTCAAAGGATTAGTTGCGTTGAGCACTGAATTTGTGGAGGTTGGCACTTCGAATTATGAGGGGTGACATTGACTCCATCGTTGCAGTGTTATGCAGTGGTGGGATGGGAAAACAAACTGTCCTATCTCTAGTCCTATCTTGCCTCGCGTTGAAAGGGCAATGATGAGAGAGAGCGGGACGCGTTCCTTATGCTGCCATTCGAAGACTATGATTGGAACAGATCAAATTGGAGAGCAAAGCTCAACAAAGACAAGCATTTCACATTGAAAAGCTCGGAAAAGAAAAAATTTCAGATTTACAAGATGTGAAAAGGAGCAATCGAGAGCCAAAAAGCAATTAAGAGCTGTCCTACAAGAAAAGAAGAACAAGTTGACCTCCTCATAACTCGGATTCATCACGTGCCAGAGAAAGCAAATTCAGTGTCAAGGCGTGGCTATGAAGTTGAATCAAAGATTGGAGTCATGAGTCTAAAAAGGACTAGCTCTCAGCCATCCATAAAATCGATTCTCGGTCTTAAAGGTAACATGCATCATTCTAGTTCTTGTTAATCATTATTAGAGAATGAATGTGAGCATATATTGATAAACTGATTGGGAATGACTTCTCGAATGAATTCAGTGATTATTCTTTGGCATGGTAGAAATGATTTGAGTGCTAGCGTATCTTGAATTGTTCGGGGACGAACAAGAATAAGTGTGGGGTAGTTTGATAGAGTGTATTTATACGCTCCATTGAGATGTTTATTCCCATAGTTTATTACATTTTGCCTTAGAATGATTACTCTTTTGTAGTCTTTTCGTATCGCAGGTGTATTCAGGATCGCATTGGATTTTATTGCATATTTGGAGCATTCATTCAAGATCAAGAAGTCAACAACGGTCAACAGCAGTCAAGTCAACAATAGTCAAGTCAACAGAAGTCAACAGAGTTGGTCAAACCCTAAATGCATAACACTTTGGACAAACATTAAACACAAGGGACTTTTGGGAGACACTGTAGCAGCGGCTGGGAGTGACTGGAAGAGCTAGAGAGAGAAGTCGCCGAATCGCCGGAAATCACTGTTCACGACAGGTTACTGTCATCTTTACTGTTCATACTACTGTTCACGGCCGGAATTACTATTCATGGCCGGAAATCACTGTTCACCGAATCTCTATTTTAGCTCAGTTTATAGCAACTTAACCTAGTTTTTATTGTATTTCCATGGATGTTATGAGTAGCTAAATCTTCAATTCAGTTTGGGGTTTGCATTGCAATATTTAGTTTGAGGTCAATGACAACTGGTTTGAGCTAGTGATTTTACTGTCCTTGTATGTATGAACTGAATGCTCTGATTGTCAATTTAGTGGAGCTTAGCGGTGAGCTACATTGATATCATTGTGTTATACTTGACTGGATTGCATTGTTGGGGAGAACCTAGCGGTCGAACCGATTTGTGGTGTTAGCCAAGTAACTATTATACAAGTTCGAGAATTTAGCGGTTAAGAACAAGGAGAATTTGGAGTGCAGTATTCATTAGTTTATACATGTTGTTTGGTCTATGATAACTAGTTGCATTGTATTCCCCGAAATGATTTTCTCTGAGTTGATATCTTCAGTATTGTTCCATTCTCCGTGACTATCATTACTCTAACTCATTTGCTCTTTTTGTGTTCGACCCTGCTTACCACTTGCTAGTATGTTAACAGGAACTACAAATACAAATTTGAGGCGCACAACTACGCGCTGTCACATACTTTCTTAATTTAGAACACAATCTCCTAGATCCACAAGATCTTACGAATATCGTCCGTATATTCTTTGCATAACTTTAGAAAACTTCAGTAAACCAATATTTGCGCCAATGTTGACGATCCAATTTCACGCGCCTGTTTAAGCCGACTCTGTCTTACCCTCTGTTACAGTCTTGTTGGTTTTTACATATATCCATGGGGCACTAGGATTTAACAATCTCCCCCTTGGCATTTTTTAGCAAAACTTCTTCAACTCTCACAAGGCAATTCGCAGCTCACCTTTCTCAATCTCCTCAATCATATATATATAAGATTGTTAGTGTCTTATAGGAAACTACGATAGTTTGATCATGTTTTCCTAATTTAGAACACAATCTTCTGGATTCACAAGATCTTACGAATATCGTTAGTAGAACATCGACCATATATTCTTTGCATAACTTTAGGAAACTTTAGCAAATCAATATTTGCACCAATGTTGACGATCCAATTTCACATGCCTGTTTAAGCCGACTTTGTCTTACCCTCTGTACAGCCTTGTTGGTTTGTACTGTTTGCCAAAAAACATGTCATACATATATCCATTTGGCACCATGATTTAACAATCTTCCCTTTGGCATTTTTTGGCAAAACTTCTTCAACTTCACAAGGCAAGAATCCACTATGCGCCTCCTTGTAACATTACTCTTTCTTTTTGTCAACAAAAATGACAAGGATATACATGACCAACTAAAGCTAGATAGGGGTGTCTTGTCATCCTCTGCAACACGTGTTTGATTCATCATCAGAGTCAGATTCTTTATGGCTTTGACAACCTCAGGGAGTTCAAAACATTCTCCTAAACTATCTTCCACTTCTTGCCAACCTCGCTGTTGCAGAATCATACTCCTGATACCGTGACAGCCTTTGTCAGAGATTCTCCACTTTGAGTAGATCTAGATTTCTGATAGGGTGGTCCCTTCACGGACTTCTTGGCACCAATCTTTCCCTTCTTCTTGACACTGCTTCCCCTATGTCAGTGGCCGCACTCTTCTTTTGTCTAGTTCTACCGTCCCATTTTGCTTAGACAGTCATGTTGCAACTGAGGAATCCATCACTTCCTCATTCTGTTTAACTGTCTCAGCAACTGCCTCAGGTTCAATGATCTTTGGAGGAAAACTGACTGGAATGGCCTCAGTGTCACCCATCTGCTTCTTTTTCTGCTCCACCAGAGACTATCTCAACAACCGAATCCTTACTCTCTCCTGACAACACATACTTTGATCCTTATAGCAACCCAAATTCTGGTTTCTTGACATTCTTCTCAGTCTTCTGGGCAAGCTGCTTGGCTGATCTTGAGGCCTGGCCCTGTTTTTGACCAACAGACTTCACACATTTTCTTCTTTGAAACAGATCTATTTCAAACTAGTCTGCTAGAGACCTTTTGACCGACTTCTCCTTTTGTCGCTGAGTGGTCTCAGTCCTCTCGATAGGCAACTCCCCCTGACTGACAGAACTAGCAGCCGCAGGATCTTCCCAGGATTTGCTCCTATCAACAACAACTCCAACCTCCTTCTCCATTATAACACCTTCTGTCTTCTAGGCCTCCACCACAGGCACAATCATAGACGAATCAATATTCAGGCTCACCTTCAACGCTGGTTCAGGTTCAACTGTTGCAGACTTCGAAACTGAAGGCTAATCCGAGGGCTTCTTCTCATTTTCTTTGCCCTTTTTTGGCACTTGAAGCATTCACCTGGATGCTCTGAGAATATGTATAGGAGCGAGTTAGGAATTCAAAACTTGAATTTCAAAAGGATTTCCTCTTTCCAAAGGATCTAAAGCATATGACCTCTCACACATACTGTACCTCAGACACTGCTTCGCCAACATGAGAGACATATATTAGAATATATGCCTCTAGATGCTTAACCAATTCAACAGTTACTTACGCATTGTTCCAGAACTTGCCAAGCCTTCCTGAGCCTGACTAAGTGTCGACAACACATAGACACAAGCGAGTCTAAGTGTTTCAAACTGAGCATTGTTCAAGGCTTTAGTGAAAATATTTGCTAGTTGTCCATCAGTGGATACATGTTTTAAAGTGATGATCTTTTGTTCAACCAACTCACGAATGAAGTGATGCTTGATGTCAACATGTTTTGTTCTGGAATGCTGAACAAGATTTTTCGAAATGTTGATTGCACTCAAGTTGTCATAGAATAGAGCCATCACCCCCTGTTTCAGACCATACTCTTTCCAGCAACTGTTTCACACTTGCCAGATGACTTTCTTTGGGGTTACTCTAGTACCAAGCACGTACTCCAACAGCATAACAAATGCCGGGTTGACTGAGATAGAGTAAGCTGCGTATGGCCTCAACGTTTGGCAGATTCCGTTGAACTCTTCTAAGTGCCTAGTTGCGACTTCTCCCGGTAGTCCTCCAAACTTCGGGAGATGGTGCACCAATGCGGTTTTGATATCGAAATTGTCTTCTTCCGGGTCAGTGTTGATGCACCACGGCTGATTCTGGAATGTAGGGGCTGAAAGCTCCCTCATGGTTGGCTCGTGATGGGCAGGTTGTCTATATTGTTGTTGAAGTGGTGGTTGTCCATTCCGTTGACGTGCATATAGCTGAGGTTGTGGTTGAGCTGGGGCATAATCATCAAACTCGTCCATCCTTGCACCTCTATCGTTCTGTTCCTGGAATGCCATCCTTTGACCAGCTGCCATTTGTCTCTGGTTGAACACTTGTTCCGGCTCGTCATAGAATGATGGTATGACTTGTGGGGGTATTTCATCGTGGGCCTGATCATGTTCATGTTTCTGGCAGCCATCACCATTGACGCTTCCTGCATTCGACATACCGAAAAGCATAGTAAAATACAAAACAAAATGAAAAAAAATAACAAACGACATCGGATGGGCAAAAATTATCTACGTAAGGAGCAAAATCTGACCGGAGGCTCGTTCCGCTTAAACAAACACCTTATAATAGCCGATCGGACACGGGTAGCCCAAATTGCACCTACCTGCGCCGCCAAAACAAGAAGAAAAAAAAGCTTATGAAAGTTCAGAACTCTTTACCAAGTGTTGTTCTGCCCGGAAACGACACCAAAATTTGACCGCACGTCGCTGTGTGCGCCAAATTTATATTTATAGTCTCCTACTATACTAGCAAGCGGTAAGTAGGATCGAACCCAAAGAGAGCAATTAGTTCTGGAGTTCTACTAACAACTAACATGAGTTTTTCTCATAAAGAATGTTATTTCTCAAATTCAGAAAGAATCAATTAAGGGCTATGCATTGCAGCCATTTATCATTGATCGAACATATCAACTAGTAAAACTACTGTTCTAGTCTAACAATCCTGGGAAGGCAATGTCGACTTTAATGTTCTATCGTAACCGCTAAGTTCTCAAATAGGTTAACGATTACTTGACTAACAATACCAATTAGGTGCTACCGCTAGGCTTCGCTAATAGGGCAGTCAATCCAGTATCACGTAATAGATATCACTTCAATTTCACCGCTAGGCTACTAACTTGATGATCAAGGCATGCAATTCATAACAGACCCAGGCTGCTGCTGCTCGGACAGACGCTACAGCTCTTCAGAACAAGCTCCACCTATAGCTTCCTCCAGCCATAGCTGCTCCTTGTTCACTGATCTTGTTCACGAAAGCTGGACTCCTGCTATAGCAGCATCTTGTTCACGTGTGCTGGTTTTGTCAAACACTACCATACTGCATCATCACATGTTAATCGATCGATCTTCGCGTCAATCCTTACTGTGTCTCTGACTTCTTGCTGAATTGTTGTTCACAACTTGTTTATGTGTTGCTTATTGTGTGTTGTTGTTTTGAATTCCCTCTTAGAGTTCTCTATTTAATTCGATGCAAACCCTAGACTACTAGATGTGGACCTCGGGATTCGGGCATGTGCGACCATCACTACCAGTACGACCTCAGCTCCTTCTAGCTCACCCATATCCAGTATGACCAGTAAGACCTCAGCTTCTCCTGGCTCGCCCGTATCCAGTACGACCAGTACGAGTGGTACGACCTCAGGTGACATTTTGGTTCTGTCAATTCTCTCGCAATCAAGTCTTTGCTCCTTTGCAATCCCGAGTGATTGAGTGAGGCTTAGAATGCTCCAAATATGCAATAATAAAATGGTCTTGATACATCTGCGATGTGAAACACTACGAAGAAGTAATCTATCACACGCAAAATGCAACTAAACAATGAGAATAAACAACTTGATGGCTCGTAAAATTACGCTCCATCACTAACATGGACCCCAACAGCCGACCAATCCGAGGCAGGACCTTCAACAACAGCTAGGGAGGTCAATGTGTCAACAAAGGGTGGTGAGGCACCCTTAACCACTTACAAGAGTCACAGTCCAGGTGACCAAGAGAATGCTTCAGCAATTGCTGGTTCTAGCTCGAACTCTAAAGAAGCCTCACATGAGCTCAGAACCAAGAAGGCCTTGGATACACAGGTTGTAGTGGTTCCCACTCCTCCGTTAGAAAGAGAGGCATCGGCTGCCTGTAGTAGCGAAGAAGAGACGACTGAGGAAGTTGAACAAGCTCCCTCTAAAGAACCAGTGAGCAATGGGAATGAGGACTCTACTTTAGATGACTTCAAGGTGGCATCAATTCCCCGACTAGAGCCATCGACAATGAGATTTGCACATTCACCAACAAGACCAAACGAGTCAGGGGTGACCATCAAGGTATATGGTTCAGGAACAAGAAAATTCTCGAAACATGGGATGTAATAAACCACAGAACAGTTGTGATAATGCAAATGACATTCAATTGACAAAACCTGTCAGAGTGTACAAGCCCAGTGAACAAGCAATTGCTACAGCAGGAGCTGCAGAGCAACAGTTTTGGCCAGATGAGAAATCTGCCCCAGATATGAAGTAGCAGTGCAACGGGAGGTTTCCAAATATTCTCAGAATAACCTAGTAAAGATTTCCGTGCCTCAAGCTTGAAGATTTGATTGGAAAATCAAATTTTCTAAAAATAGGAGATAGAATCTTGTTGAAGATCTTTTGGGAAAGGGTTCCTAAAGTTGATATTGTTGGAGCATGGAGTTCTTATTTGAAGGAGGCTGGGCAGACCATGACAAAGGATTCGAATAGAGAGAAAAACACAGAGAGAGCATTCTATCACCGAAGATTGCAAAGCGGAGATTAGAAGAGTCGGATCACCACCATGAGCAGAGCGTGAGCTCAGATCAGTGTGGTTTCTGTATCGACTGATTGTAGACTAGGAGTGTCTGGTCAGTGCTTGATCGGAGAGGATCAGTTCAGAGCAAGGCGTGCTTGTTGGTTGATCAAGGGAGGCAGCAGGAGAGTTGTCGAGTGGAGGAACTCGGACAATCTGCAGAAGGTCTGTTCTCGCTAGTGACAGGCGGTCACTAAGTGAGAGGAAGCATCCCAGTGTGAGGAGCACTCACGACAGAGTTCGAGCGGCTCAACGGAAGGCTTTGGATCGAAGCGGACAGAATTTGTACAAGCTAGTTTCACAAGGGTGTGCTATAGCAAACCTACTGAGACATTGTGGTAATTAGAATAGGCTGAGTCTGTGTGATCAGAGGAGTAGCTACTCTGAATTAACTCTCAAGTGTGTAGGTGAGTGAGATACAAATCAGAGGGTGTTCTGATTGTGTGCTAGTTGAGGTCGGATAGCATAGATTGTCGAGGAGTCGAGTCTATGTTGTACGGAGTACCTTGGAGACCAGTGGATTGAGGACCGGAGTACTGTCCTCCCCAGACGAAGGCAGATTGGCTTAACTAGGTGAACAAATCTCTGTTCACTATTTTTTTTCTTATTGCACCAGATTCGGCTGAACAAGGAGTTGCTATAGCAACTGCCTGTATACACTATCACTATCTTAGGGGCGCTGCAAATTTCAAGTTGTCTCAGAAAAGATACTGGAGATTGGAAGGTACCGGGTTCCTAAGGTGATCACTCTTAATAGAGGTAAATTTGCTGAACTCTTTAACTATTGCTAGGAGGTATAGTTTACATTTGGTAAAAGAGTTCCTAGCAAATATTTTTAGCGACTTTGGAGAAGTAGGTAGTTTATTGTACGGGGCTAGCTTTGTGAGAAGGCTGAGGGTAGTGATCAAACCCACAGTGATCAACAAATATTTGTGTGTAAACGGGACGACCAGCCCACCAGCTAAAGTGAGTCCCGACACCCTAGCTATAAAACTCACTAGTGTCTTATGCAAAAGTTGGGTGGTACACAATTTGGGAGCTGCGGACTTGACAATTAAGTATTCCATTCTCTACTCATTTGCGGTAAAGAACTGGATGCCCAATTCCCACAAAGGCAAGGTAAGCAGGGCCATGGGGTTGCCATTGTTCAGTAATGGGGAGAGGAAGGAAGTCAATATGGGATAGATTATCTTCAATTAGATTGCTGCTCATGCCAACAATCCAAAATCCAACTTGAGTATTGGATTTCCCTCACTGTATACGAGATCATGATAAGCCAGTACAAGGAATTGACTGCTGCCCTCGAATGATTATCTGGAGCTCTGCATATGTTTCTGACAGATCACAAAGTATTCAAAGACAGACATGTGGTGGATATGACTGAAGGAAAGCCAGCCCTGGCATCAGCTCTAGAAGATCCAGAGGATGTTGAAGCACTCCCTGATACTCATTGTTAGGCCGTGGATATAGCTCTACGACAAAGAATGATCAGCCACCTCAAATCAGACCGTGCATACCTGATAGTAGAGGCCAAGAAGATTTCTATACGGTGACCGCAGATTGACAACCTCCTCTGAGACCTTGAGTACCCAGATGCTAGTAGTTCTGCCCCTGCCCAGTCATGAGAGTGATTGAAGCCCTCGGCATTTTTGCCAAAAAGGGGGAGAAGATTGTTAAAATAGCAACATCAACCTTAATCTGCTCCTCGAACGCTCCTCGAATTGTTTTACTTTTGATGTTTAGCAATCTTTAGGGACTCTAAACTCAAATGTAATAATTGGAGCAATTATCTAGCAAAGTTAGATAGTTATGAGTGTTGGTGTAGTTATAGTTTTGTCAAAATGCCAAGGCGGAGACTGTTGAGGTATAGCATCCCTTGACAAAACTACACAAGAGTCTGCTTCAGCAATCCCTGAAGATTTGAAGCTGAAGCACAATTTGAAGAACGGGTGAGATACATTGACCAAGCACAAGGATCTGCTACAGCACTCTGTGGACCACAAAAGTTTAGGCAAACTGGGCAAAAGACAAAGGCAAAAGATAGATTCTACTACAATATCCCGTGTTGATCTGAAGCTAGAGCAGAATGGACAAGTATCCTGAAGATGCACGGAGAGACTTAGGCGAGGTTCTACATGAGTCGCGGAAGTTCAGAGTGTGCCGCAAACATCATCAAGTGTCCAGCAGATGTCATTACGCGGTCGGATGAAAAACCCAAAAAAATAAGGATCCTAAAGTCCGGTTTAGGAAACAGAATCTTCAACAACTTTGCAAAAATCTAGGAGAAGATTCAGATAATGATGTAATGCACTACGAATCCTAAGGCAACAAAGTTTCCGTTACTGGTCATCCATGGAGCTATAAGAGGAAGGCAGAGGCAGTTCCTTAGAGACACAGAGAAGAAAAATCGAAGTAGAGAATACACATAACAAGAGGTTATAATAGAAGGCTGACAGAGTTATGGATTGCGCTCAAGATTAGAACTCGCCGAGCTTAATCAAGGTTTGATCTACAGAATTCAACTGAAGGGTGGCTCGTTGAAGGATCAAAACAAAATGTTCGGAGAATAGCTACGGACAAACCTGTCACATGTTGTTGGAGGGCTAAACATCTCTCCTTGATATTGTCAGATGTGCATTGATCAAGTGGGAGTAACATCTGAGTTCTAAGAATTCAGAGAGAGAGTCTGAGGGCGTGGCAAAGTGTGCTAGATAAGCTGTCAAAAGAAGTTACAGCAACTCTGATATAGAGTGTGCTGAAGCATTCCGTTTACTACACATTGTAATAGAGTAGGCTAAGTTTGAGTGTCAGGTCTGTAGCTATTATTAACTGAAAGTGTGTAGGTAGCATGAAGAGAGTCTGTGTAATCAGACTGCTAGCTAGTCTAGGGGATTTGACTGAGCAAAAGATTTCAGCTTAGGTGAGAAGTAGAGGTTAGAGTCTTTTGTACTTTAAACCGTGATAGTGAAATCTCGAGGAACGGAGTGTGATCCTCCCCAGACGTAGGCAAGTTGCCGAACTGGGTGAACAAATTATTTGTCCTTTTTATTCTTCAGAAGAATAATTTTCGCAGAAAAACACAGAGAGTGTTACAGCAAAAGCTGTATTCCCAGAAACTGTAACTTGAGATCAGCAGCGCAGTCGAATTTTGAAATGATAAAGTCATGAAACTTTCATAGAAGATTTTGCTTTGTTTTGTTTCTTTTAGCATTACATTCGAAGAGGAAGACATAAAAAAAACCATTCTCTTCGCCTTGTGAAACTTAAAGCTTCACAAGTGACATGACTATGACTTTCTTTTTCCCTTTCCTTTTACTTTTTATTTTGAAATTCTAGATGTTACACCTTTTTCAACGTCATATATAGAAAAGTTGGTTCTGTTTTCGAGGAAGAAGGCTTTATATGCTACAAATTGTATAGTTGTGGTAGGAAGCGGATTTTGTTAGGAAAATTAGGGTTTCAATTTGGTGGCAATTAGGGTTGTGTTATTTCAGTTTACTACATTGATAAAGTATGTACCATGGTGGAATATAGTACATTACATATGCATTACACGTGAATTATTATATTGATAATCAATTGTCGACATTAGCATAAGTCGCACAAGTTACATTCCATTTTTAAACAAGCAAATCAAGTAGGTGTAATTATTTTTGTTGATCTATATACCACCATCAACATATTCCACAATCTTTCAATTTCAACTACTGATCCCAAAAGCACATGCAAAACACATGACGTGACAGTTGGTTTAAAGTTACAGCTCTACTAGATAATTGTATAAGAGATCAAAATGTAATACTTATGTTATGCACTAGACATACTTGAACTGGTACACTTATAATGAGATGGAAAAAAGTAAATACTCAGGTTTGTTACATGTTGAAAGTATATAGAAGTTTGACATTTTGATTATTGTGCTACAAAATCAGTACAAACTTCAATAAATTGTTTAACGATGTCATTGTACTTATAATTAAACAAATTTATACAAATTTGAATGTTCCACTTTTGGGCTGCAAAGTGTGCCACACATGTGGATTTGGAGGGGTTTATTTGTTTTTTAGGTATTGAGGATGGCACGCAATAATGCATAGCAACTTGTGCCACATCTAAAGTACAAAAGACGATCTTTGTAAATTTATTTATCTACTTTACTATGAATAAAATGTTAAATTGATCAAAATAGAAACTGACAGCTGAAGAATGCTCAATGTACTATCTAGTTTCGATCTTTAAACTCTTGTTTTTCTCTTAGTTTAATTCTTTTCAATTAAACTTCGCAAAACAGCATAAGGAAATGAACAGTACACACAAGAATGTTTATGCAGTTCAGGTCAAAGACCCTACGTCTGCGGAACCTCAGGCAGAGGAAGCTCGACCCAATCCACTATGCAACTATCGTTCACAGTACAAGCAAGACCAATTCACGAATAGTAACCAAGAAAGTAACCTATTCTAAACCAAGCACAAAAGAACAATCAAAGAAAGCAGAGCAGACGCAGAAGAGAAGAGAAGGATGGAGGGTTAAAGCCCCCTCCGATGGCCCCCTGGGCGCTAAGCACCGAAGACACTCCTCGTTTCGTCGTTGAAGACTTGGACGATGCCCCCTGGTCACAGTCCATCGTTCCCGCAGCGCTCGGCCTTCGCCTTCCGAACCTGCCTTCACCAGCGCAGAACTTGGTTCTGAGAACCGGTTCCACTTCACAGCACTGACGCTTCGCTCCGCCGGTCTGGAACCTCCGATGACTCGTCGCACTTCCTTGCTGCGCCCGCCGCTCTCGCTCGGCGTACTCCGCTCGTCGATTTCTCGCTCGTCCTCTCTTGGTCGCTCGCGTATTGCTCAATTTCTTTCTTTCTTCTATTCTGTGCCCTAATCCCCAACTTGGCTTTTCTTCTTTTATACTTCCAAAACGCAGCGTTTTTCCCTGAAGCCTTCAGCCCAAAAATAGCCATTGGAAGCCCTAATTTCCTGCACTTGAAAAACTTAGCACAAAAACAAATTAAAAGCTGAAGGGCAAATGCCCAAAAAACCAGACGAGGAAATAGACTCCATAGCATCTCAAACACAAGCCGAAACAAGTCTAACAGATTCAAAAGCAAATCATAATAAACCTGTCCTAACTTTGTTTTACTCTCAATTTAAGATAAAAGTTGAAGCAAACCTAGATTAAAGACTTAACAATTTGGCCCCCCTAATCTAGGTTGCACAAAGATCAATCAACACATGAATTCAAGCAGTATTGACAGACCATAAACTCTATAGTCCTAAGAACAACAATTGCATTTTTAGGATTGAGACAAGCCTTCCCCATAGCGTTTACACAGATTCTCCTTGCCAACTCAGTCTGGCTCCTTTATATGCAGGAAGTCCCTGCAAAAAACAAACTTAGAGGCTGGCACAATCTTTGTGCCAAAGTCAGCAGGATTCTTGTCACCCAGAATTTTAACAATTGAAATGAAGTTAGATTCCACTTTATCTCTAATATAATGCAACCTAACATCTATATGCTTACTACGCTCATGGTAAACAGGGTATCTACATAAGTGTAATGCACTTTGACTGTCAGTGTGTAAATGTGTAAATCAGGAACACTCGAGTTACCTTCAATCTCTTGCAGCAATCTCTGAGGCCAAATGGCTTCTTTTGCAGCTTCTATTGCTGCAATAAACTCTGCTTCAGTAGAAGACAGAGCTACAATAGATTGAAGTTGTGCTTTCCATGAAACACAATTACCACATCATATAAAAAACAAACCAGTGGTTGATTTTCTATTATCTTTGTTGCTAGCATAATCAGAGTCAACATAACCAAGCAATTCAGAATTATTTTTGTATGCTGCATATACTAACCCTACTGATTTAGTGTTGTTTAAGTATCTCAGCAGGTATTTCATTCATTCCAGTACTCTTCACCAGGATTTGCCATGAATCTACTCATTACACTAATTCCAAAAGCTAAATCAGGTCTAGTACAAAGCATACAATACATTACTGATCCTACTACCACATCATACGATACTTTTGCCATTTTTCTAATTTCAGAATCAGTTTTAGGGCAATGTTGCTTCGTTAAATTCAGGTGCCCCCCTAAGGGAACACCCACAGGTTTGGTGTCCACCATACCAAACCTGTTAAGCACTTTTACAATGTAGTCAGCTTGTGACAATGTCATCTTATTTTGTGCTCTATCTTTGATTATACTAACACCTAGGATTTTCTTTGCTTCAGCTAAGTCTTTCATATCAAAATGTGTATATAGCTCTTTTTTGATTTTAGTAATCTCAACCTTAGAATTACTCTTAATTAATATGTCATCCACATATAAGAGCAAATACAATTTTAAATCAGACCTAGGTTTTTTCAGATAAAGACATGTGTCATATTTGCTTCTTAAAAATCCTAGGGACATCATACATGTGTGAAACTTGATGTTCCATTGCCTAGGTGATTGCTTAAGGCCATACAATGTCCTTTTAAGCAGGCAGACGTGATTGGGATGCTTTTTTATCAATGAAACCTAAAGGCTGACTCATGTAAATCATTTCATTTAAGTTTCCATGCAAAAAACCAATTTTTACGTCCCTTTGGTGTAATTCCCAATCATTCACAGCAATCATAGCTAACAATAATCTCAGAGTCTTATACTTAACCAGAGGGCAAATATCTTATTATAATCTATCCCTTCCCTTTGGTTAAAACCCTTGGCCACTAGTTTGGTCTTAAACTTGGAAGGGTCAGTCAAGGTATCACCTTCCTTGACCTTAAATACCCACTTACAGCCAATGGTTTTGGCTCCCACAGGTTTGGGGACTAGTTCCCAACATCAATAACAACAGGCTCACTGCCTAAAGCCGGGGAAACATCAATCCCCGCACAATAATATCAAGAGAAGTGATCGGGATACTTAGTTGTTCCTCATCTGGCTGATGAGGGTCCATCTGTACTTCATCCTCACTCTGATCTGGCGTCTGCAGGTCCATTGATCTAGCTCCTCCCTGTTGGGCTCCTTCCTCAGCATTATCTGGAGCTTCCCTTGGACAGCTATCTCTTATGTCCTGGATCACCTCTTCAGGTTTAGTTGTACCTGCAATACCATGCGGGAGTTTAGGCTAAGATTTAAAATAGAATTCATTCTCATTAAAAGTCACAAACCTGGAGGTTATAACCTTGTAACCTCCAGGCTGTATTAACAATAATTTATAGCCTTTAACTCCTAAAGTATATCCTAACATCACAGATTTGAGAGCCCTTGGCTTTAATTTTCCTTGAGAAGTCAAAGCATATGCTGTATAGCCAAAGGGTCTCAGGTGAGTCAGGCTCACCTTCCTGCCAGACCAAACTTCCTGTGGAATCTTAAAATCTAGGGCAGAACTAGGGGACCTATTAACAAAATAAGCTGCATTCATCACTGCCTCTCCCCACAAAGAGTTCTTAAGTCGAGAACTAAATAACATGCACCTAGCCCGCTCTAGGAGAGTTCTATTCCTTCTCTCAGCAGTCCCACTCTGCTGAGGAGTCCTAGGCCATTATTTGTCCTAAGGCACTTGACCCTAAACTCAGTTTGACTCTCAACTAGAGTCTTCCAAACCTAAAAGTGCTCAAAAGCTTCAGATTGGGACTTCAACAGATAGACCCACACTTTCCTAGTGTATTGGTCAACTAGAGACATGAAATATATTCTTCCCCCCACTGTTGGAACAGGTGATGGCCCCCAGAGGTCACTATGTACATACTCTAATGGTTTTTACACTTTCAGGTCAGAGGAACTAAAGGGATGTGTTGTTTTCTTACCAAAAATACAGCTGTCACATATTGGGAGATCTACAGATTTCTTATCTAAGTGACATGCCCTATATAAATGGTAAAGCCCCTTATTTCCTATATGTCCTAACCTAGCATGCCATCTCTCTGAATATTCTACCTCACTCCTCACTAAACTTACAGCATTTACCTCTGGGAAGGTTTCTACATAGTATAACCCTCCCCTCTTAGTGCTTCTGATCAGAACTTCTCCTTTTCTAGCCACATCCCTGACCCCACTCTCAGAACTGATCTTACAACCAAGGTCTTCTAGTACCGACTTAGATAAAAGGTTTCTTCTAAGGTCTGGTACCCACCTAACCTGCTATAATTTTCTCATCTTCCCATCAAACATTCTCAAAGGAATAGTGCCTACTCCTTTGATTTTCAGGGAAATGTGGTCACCCAACTTGACCTCACCTCCCTCACACAAGCTAAGATCATCAAATACATGCCTATGAGGTGTAGCATGCATACTACAACCAGAGTCTATAATCCAACCACGATCATTATCAGAAAAAGTAGCAAGCAATAATTCATTATCATAATCAGATTTAGACTCACAAACATTTGAAAAATCAGTCTTATTTTTTTTTGGCTGTTTATCTTCTTTCTTCTCATCTCTCTTTTTCTTGTGGCAATTACTTGCAAAATGACCTAGCTTATCGCAATAGAAGCACTTGACATTGCTTCTATTTTTCTCAGTTTGTTTATGTGAGTTGTCAGTCTTATTGTTAGGCTTATTTCCTTTACTGTTAGTCCTGTTTGTCACCTTAACAAGCATGGCCTCATTTTTAGAGTCACTGCCATGCACGTTTTTCAATTTAAACACCCTAAGAGTATCATTTTTTTGTATTATAGACTCTCTTATCTTAGCAAGGGTTAACTCATCCCTACCAAACTGTATGATATCTTTTAGAGTGTCAAATTGATTATTAAGTGAATTAAGCAGAATTACAACAAGGTATTCTTCCTTTAGCTCATCCCCACATCTTTTAAGATCTTAGGTGAGCCTAAGAAAAATGCCTAGATTCTCTTGGATGGACAGTGACACTTTCATCTAAAAAGTAAATAATTTACTCAAAAGAGCAATCCTATTTGGCAGGGATTTGGCCAAATAGATTTTATGTAGAGCCTCCCACAATTCGTTGGGATTAGTGATGTGAACTACCTGTCTAGCTACATCATCAGTCAGCCTAAGCATTATCTCAGAGTAAGCTAATTCCCTTAATTCAGTTTTAGAGTCTTCAGAGGTGGGAACTGTCCACTGTTCTGTTATAGCCCTATATGTTTCCCCCTGATCAACATAGACTTCATTTTAACTTTCCACATGACAAAGTCCCTATTCCCTTCGAAACGTCTAATCCTAATGTCAGACATAACTAACATCAATCAGGGGATCAAGCACGCAGCAAAAGAATTGAATCACAGGGGCACGAAACATATAGACAAACAACTTCACAAGAATGATGAATAATTAGCAAGATCACTCACATAAGTCACAATTTCAAGAATAATAGCACACTGAGATCATAGTAATCAGATAAACGGGCTCTGATACTAATTTGACAGCGGAAAAAAGCTCAATGTACTATCAAATTTCGATCTTTATGATAATGCAGAATGACATTCATTTGACAAAACAAGCACTCCTGAACAATCCCAGTGAACAAGCTGCTGCTCTAGCGGGAGTTGTCTCAGGAAGCTGTAGCAACTGTTCTGCAGCAGAAGTTCGGCCATTCGGAAAAAAGCGCTTGACAGTTCAACAAGAAGCAACGAGGTGCTTCTAAATATTCAGAAAGAATATCCTAGAGAAGATTCCGTTCCCAAGGTGAAGATTTGGTTGTGGAGATTTTCAAATCAAATCTAATCTCCTACAAATTAGGAGATATTGCTGTCTGGAGAAATTTCCTAAAATTGATATTAATGGAACTGGTAGTTCCTATTTAAAGGAAGCTGGGCAGACGTTCAAGGCATCTTTGTAGAGAGAGCAAACACATAGAGCATACGCAGAATATCAACTGAGGGAGATTGTGTGCGAGTAGAGCTTCGATCATCACCGAGAGCAAAGCGTGAGTGCAGAGCAGAGGTGATTGAAGCTGAGTGTGATCAAGACTTGCAGAGTCTGATCAGGGAAGCCAATTTAGAGCAACGATTGCTTGTTGGCTAATCAAGGCAGTCCGCGGAGGAATTGACGAGTGGAGGAACTCAAGCAATTGGCAGGCAGCCTGGTCTCTCTAATGACAGGAGGTCACTAAGTGAGGGGGAGCATCCCAGAGTGTGCAGCGCACGTGGAAGAATTGTCACTGCTCGGCGGAAGGCTTTGGAGCTACTTTGACAATACCTGCACCAGCTGTGTGCTACAGCGGGTGCCATAGCAACCCTGCGGAGACTCTGTGTTTATTAGAATAGGCTGAGTTAGTCGGGTCAGTAGCTATTCTGAATTGATACAAGTGTAGGTGGTTGAGACACAAGAGCTTGTTCTGATTGTGATTGAGGTACTAGCTAAGGTTGAGTAACATAGGTTGTGGGGAGACGAACCGTGCATACAAAAGATCTTGAGCTTAGTAGATTAAAAGACTGAGTTTCAGTCTTTTCCAGAGGTAGGCACTTGGCCGAACTAGGTGATCAAATTATTGTTCATTGTTTTATCTTACTACACAAGATCTGCCTGTAAAAGAGTGTGCTATAGCAACTGCTTGTACACAAATCTGCATCTCAGAGATGCTGCGAAGATTTCAATTGGTATTAGAGATGGAACTCAACTTATAGAGTAAAGATCCTGAGCGTCTGCTGAAGAAAGCAAGAAACAATGAAGGAAGGTCAGAGTACAAGCCGCCCACCGTTGCTGGAAGAAAGTAATTATGGTTATTGGAAGGCGAGAATGAAAGCATTCCTCAAAGCTATTGATGTAAGAACCTGGAGAGCGATTGTGGCTGAATGGTCACATCCCATAACCATGGATGAAGGGGGAGTTACTCGAGTGAAACCTGAAGTATAATGGACATCGAAGAGGAAGGTGCAGCAAACGATAATTCAAAGGCATTGAATGTTATTTTTGCTGCAGTAGATGCTAACAATTTCAGGTTGATCGCCAACTGCGACGTTGCAAATCAAGCCTGGGAAATCTTGCAAGTAGCTCATGAAGGAACTGACAAAGTAAAGATGTCCAGATTGCAGATCATTGCTTCTCAGTTTGAGAGTCTAAAGATGCAAGAAGAGGACTCCATCACTGAGTTCAATACCAGGTTGTGCGATTTGTCAAATGAGGCTCATGCTCTTGGAGAACCCTTTCCGGAGAAAAAACTGATAAGGAAAGTACTTAGATCTCTGCCCACCAGATTTGACATAAAAGTGACAGCCATTGAAGAAGCTCAGAATGCCGACATATGGGACTAGAGGAGTTGATTGGATCCCTCAAATAGTTTGAAATGAAGCTGGTCAAAGTAGAGCCTTCTCCCAAAGGCAAGAGTGTAGGACTAAAAGCAGAAACAGAAGAAAAGAAGTCTGCATTTGATGATTAACTGAGTCTGCTAGTGAAGAACCTTGGGAAACTCTTGAAGAACATGGAAACAAAATCCGAGCAAGGCTCATCTTCTCGAAGGCAATCTAGAAGGGGTGAAGGAAATCAGAGACGAGGAAAGGAACCTGCTCAGGATGAAGATGAGAAGAAAGAAAAGAGAAAGGGCATTCAGTGCTGGAACTGTGAAGGGTATGGACACCGTGAGGTTGACTGCCCAAGCAAACCCCTCAAAAGCTCTGAGAAAAAGGATAACAAATCTGTGAAAGCTAAGTGGAGTGACTCTTAGGAAAGTGAAAAAGAAAACTTTATTGTATTAACTAGTGTATCCAATTGTGACTTTAAAGAGTTAATAAAGAAAGAATTCAACTATGGGATTGAGGTGTCAGAAAGTGAAGACGAGGATGATTCAACCGACAACCTGATAGATAATCTGGAGGATATCCTACAACAATGTGAAGAAACTCCCCTTGAAAATAGAAAATTGACAGACAGAGTAAACAAACTTGAAGAAGAGCGTGAAGAGCTGCTCCGCAAACTTTCCACACTCAGTAAGTCAGCCACACAACAAATGGAAGAAGATCTAACGGGTGAAAGCACTGATTCCAGCACCCTACAAACACCTGGAAAGTCGCCTGAAGGTCCGAACAATATTCTGGACGAGATTCTTGCCTACCAAAGATTTGGAGGAGGACGAATGGGGCTCGGATACACCAGTGAAGAGAGCACTAGAAGAACGATCTTTGTGAAGGCATCTAACAATGAGAAATCGAAAGGGGAGATTTGCCCCAAATATGCAGATGAAGACAAAACCAAAATCTGAACAAGAGGATGCTGCAGCAATTGCTGTATCATCCTTCTGTAGCAAAAAGAGAACTCCAAAAAGGACAATGCATCTACTATGGTCGAGAAGGACATAGTTAGAGCCAATGGCCAAAGATGAAAGAATTCCAGAGACCGCAAAAGGCGATCAGGGTTAAAAATTGGAGAGAGAAACCAAAGACCAAGTCACCCCATCAAGTGGTCTTTGGAAGAATGTGTCTAGTGAGTGATCACCATTGCTCAGAAAAGCAAAGAATGGTCAGAAACAAATACGAGCCAACCCACTGGGAGAAAACAATCAAAAGGGAGTCACGGGAAACGCAGGTGTGGGTGTCAGAAGACAGGAGGTATGATTGTCAGAAGCAGTGTAAACAGAGACCAACCCAAGTATGGGTGAAGAAACAACCATCTGACCCTAACAAGGAACCTCCGGATAATGGGCGTAACACAGTAAATAAGTGATCCAGACCAGCGCTGCTATAGCAATCAGGACCCGAAAAAGCTTTTTCAAATCATTTGGTTGCTAAAGATAGAAGAGGTCACATGCTGGCACGTGCATCTGGAAAAAGAAGAAAAACAACGGGTAAATCAAATTTCTAGGGCACAATCGTTGAAGCTTCCCAAAAGTTCGCAGATCAATCCTCTCCCGTCCTCACCGGTTTCTGCAAATCCCCAACAATGGTACGTACTCGAGGGCTTAAAAAGAACCTAGCTGTAGCACGTCAAAGTAGTACAGAAAGGCAAGCTCAGTCGCAAGGTGAAGCGACTGCTCAGAGACTGGATTTGGTGGTCTGGGAGCCAGCGCCACTCCCTGTGTCGCAAAATGCTCCAGCTCCCCAAGAGGAACCCTCGAAGAAAAAGAGAAGACTAGTCTGTGTCAGGAAGCCTATGACCAGCACATCAGTGGTGATAGAAGAGGCTGTTCATGAAGAAGGCTCAATGGGAGAACAAGCTACAGAGGTTGCTGGAGCTGCTCAAAAGGTTGAAGAGGCCTGCATAACCATCGTCACGACCCCCGGCACAGAAGGAGAGGGTGAGGAGTCTGGGGCAGATCTCCCTGAACAAGAAGCTGCTGCAGCACCTCTCCCTCCATCATCAGACAAAGGAAAAGCTCCCATCATCATCCCTGATTCAATCAGTGAAGAAAAGGAGGAGTCTAGTGAAGGGGATGTCGTTGGGGAACCATCTGAGAGAAGATCTGCTCTGGCTAATACTGACAATGCAGTCACAGTAGAAGGGGTGTGGTTCAGAAGCAAGGCTGCTCGGAATCATGGGGAATTGTGGGAAGAAAGGCCATAGTTTCTGAAAAGAGACTGGTATCTGAAAGATACAAGTCTGCAGTAATCATCCAGCTCCTAATAGAGGTAAACCTTCTCAGTTCTCTAACTATTCCTCAAAGATTAAGTATCCCTTTAGTTAGAGAATTTGTAGCAAATATGGAGGATAAGTTTGAGGATGAAGATGGAGAGGATTATGGGAAAATATGGGTGAGAGGCAAGCTGGTGGTTATTACTCCGAAAAAGATAAATGACTATCTAGGAATAGATAGTGATGCTAGGGAGCCGACTAGTGTAAATGGGTAACTTCTGGCCAGAGTAATCACAGGAGGCATGTGTACGACGTTGGCTGGTCCTAATTTGAATGCCTCTGAGCTCACTTCCAAGAATGCACTGATGTACAACTTAGGCATCCGAAACTGGATTCCAAGCTCCCATAGGGGAAAGGTCAGCAGAACCTTTGCAAATCTTCTGCATGCCATTGGGAAGAAGAGGAGAGGGAGATTGTGTGCGAGAGAGCTTTGACCATCACCAAGAGCAGAGCGTGAGCGCAGAGCTGAGGTGATTGAAGCTGAGTGTGATCGAGACTTGCAGAGTCTGATCTGTATAAGGGAGCATCCCAGAGTGTGCAGCGCACGTGGAAGAATTGTCACTGCTCGGTGGAAGGCTTTGGGGCTATTCTGACAATACCTGCACCAGCTGTGTGCTACAGCGGGTGTTATAGCAACTCTACGGAGACTCTGTGTTAATTAGAATAGGCTAAGTTAGTCGGGTCAGTAGCTATTCTGAATTGATACAAGTGTAGTTGGTTGAGACACAATTCATAGCTTGTTCTGATTGTGGTCGAGGTACTAGCTAAGGTTGAGTAGCATAGGTTGCGTGGAGACGAACCATGTACAACAGATCTTGAGCTTAGTGGATTAAAAGACCGAGTTTCAGTCTTTCCCAGAGGTAGGCACTTGGCCGAACTAGGTGATCAAATTATTGTTGTTTTATCTTGCTGCACAAGATCTGCCTGCACAAGTGTGTGCTATAGCAACTGCTTGTACACAAATCTGCATCTCAGAGACGCTGCAAAGATTTCAATTGGTATCAGAGCGGGAACTCAACATACAGAGTAAAGATCCTGAGCGTCTGCTGAAGAAAGCAAGAAACAATGAAGGAAGGTGAGAGTACAAGCCGCCCACCGTTGCTGGAAGAAAGTTACTATGGCTATTGGAAGGCGAGAATGAAGGTATTCCTCAAAGCTATTTCTATGTCGCACCTTTCAATATGACATGCCTTCATATGATGATCTTTTTAATACCAATAAAACCCTTCACCCACAAATGAACAACGTTGAATCTTAAACTGACATGAACCCTTCACTTCCTCCACAAGCGTGTCCCTATCAATATCAACCCTCCTTCTAGATGGCGACTCATGATGCTTGAGTATGTGAGCTCTCGCATGAGCCTTCTCGGTCGTTCTTTGCGCCAACTTCAGTGTGCTTCTTTCATATGAGCGCGTGTAAAAATATGCATGGGTTTGGTTAGGGTTACTAACGGCGTTAAGTAGATAAGTTTTTTCTTTTATTTTGACCCATGAGTAGAATTTACAAAAATTACAAATTTGGCATTTGTTTTGAAACGGATTGGTAGATCGAGTAATAAATTTGTACTTTTCCTATATCTTTCCATATTCTTTCCTTGTATTATATTATGCGTCTTCTTACTTCCCTATTCACATAGAATTGAGCAGTCAGAGGGAGCTCATCTACTAAATCCTTAAGGCAATCAAGTACGTGTAGATATACTATTTTTGCACGCGCTCGATGGAAATTAGTAAGTCAACTGATTCTAAATGGAATATAACTTTTTCTTCAGCTCTTTAATTTGAGTATTTCCGATATGTTTCATGTGCTGCTCACTTTGGAAATTTTTTGTTGAGGAATGGCTTCATTGAAAACTGCTCAAGAGACTGCCGAAGCATTCCTTGAAGATTGGTGGCTAGAGCACAATCAGAAGACTGACAAAACAACAACAAGCAACATCAACAAAGAACTAGAGTCTGCTACAGCACTCTATGGACCTCAAGAGCTAAGGCAAACTGGGCAACCGACAGAAAACAATTTTGGACAAAAGAAAGATTCTGCTTCAGCACTCCCTGACCCAAAGCTAGAGCAGATTGCCCAATCTACCTGGAGATGCACGGAGAGGCTCCGACATGGTACGGCAGGCATCGCAAAAGCTCAGGGAGTTGTGCAAACGTCATCCAGATCGTCAGCAATGGGTAGAAGCTTTCGGAAGAGATAAGGCTTCAAAAATCCATATTAGGGAACGAAATCTTCAACAACCTTGCAAGAATCCAAGAGAAGATTCTGTGATGCCCGTAGAATTCGTAGGCAAACGCGGGTGCCCAAAGAACAGTAGGTTGATTGAAACAAAAGGAATGCAGAGGCTGCATTCACTACACACACAGAGATAGAGAGCGCGAGAGAAAACACAAAGAGATCAGCCTAAGGTAGCAAGGTATACACACTGAGTTGAAGACTTGTGTTGGATGCAGAGGGAATCAGAACTCGTGGAGTTTGGTTCAGCATTGATCCCCAGAATTCAATAGGGTGCTGCTCGTTGAAGGATCAATCAGAACTCGGAGAACAGTTGCGGACAGGTTTGTCGCAGGCTGAGTGAGAGCTGATCGAGGCTACCAAATAGTGACAGAGTGTGTTTGTGTGAATCGAGGCTACCCACTAGACCTCTTCAATAGATCGTGGCTACCCATTAGACCTCTCCCATTACTACATATGGATCTGATGGGACCAATGGATGTAGAAAGCTGTGGTAGAAAAATGTATGCTTTTGTTTGTGTGGATGATTACTCTCGCTATTCATGGATCGAGTTTGTATGTGAAAAATCAGATACAATAAAATTGGTGATGGCCTTGCTATCGCTGATAGAGCAAGAAAAAGGCTTGAGAGTAGCCGCCATAGGGAGTAATCATGGGAAAGAGTTCAAGGACGAAGCCATGAAGTCTGCACAAACCGAGAGATCACCCATAGCCTCACATAGAAATGCGATAGTTGAGCGTAAGAACCTGACTATACATGAAATGACTCGAGTTATGATCCATGCAAGAAAAGTCCCCTTGAAGTTCTAGGCTGAAGCTATGTTGGTTCCAGGTAGTCCTTGTGTGGCATGCTTTTTGAAAAACAAGGCAAAGCGGCTGTGACAGAAGGCAAGACAGTATCTTTTCAGACATGAGCTGCAACATTGTTTGTCGAGATCTGCGATTAGAATCGAATCAGCAAGGAAATATTCTGGAGATCAGATCTGATTTTGCGCTCCAAAGATTAGATCCGCTACGGAAATGGAAAGTATAATTGCATATTATCTACCTTCCAAAAGTAAGGCTAAAGTGCATGTACTCTATTTATGTATCTTGGGAGATTAGAGTGAAAGATCACGAAGGACTAGGTTGAACAAACTCTGTAAAAGGTCTGTAATTTTCGGGAAGAGAATCACCGATCTATGGAAGACAGATCGAGGTGGGAAGAGGAGGATCTTCTTTTGAGGGAGTCAGATGTGCTCACATTAGATCAATTACACAGTGGTAAGTAGTGAAGATATGTTGCTTTTTTTTTTTTTTTAAACGAAAATCACTTTATTAATGGGGACTCAAAAAGCCTGAGCCAAGGCAGTAACAAGCAAGGAAAGAAGGCAAAAGCCAGACACAAGCAGTGACCAAAATCTATAGCACAAGAACCAGCAAGAAGGCAAATGCCATACACAAGCAGTGACCAAAATCCATAGTCACAAGAACCAGCTAAGCCAAGGGGATCCCTGCTAGAGAAAAGGCCTAACCAACGCCAATTTGGCCTATGAAAGCTACGCAACGAAAACCTCAAGCCCCTGTTGAGCTTTGCCCACACGAGAGTAAACGGAATATTATAGCTATACAAGCCAGAAGGGTCACAGGGCTTGGTAGTACCCATCACCTTCGACCCACAATAAGTCATTAAACAAATCAACTCAACAAGCAAAATGGCTGGAAAACACCAGTCGCTGAGAGCTGGGGCACACCACCTACTCCAAGGAACCTCCCTGCACAAAAGAACCACCAATACCTCACAATAATAAGTCCCAATCATCTCTAGAGGTTCTGTCAAGCAGCAAGGGAACTGCCAAAGAATTGTCTTCATTGGGTTGTCGCTCCTCACCATCTCCTCCAACACCGCCAGCCGAGCTAGGGCAGAAGAACCTCAACCGCAACCTATCTGCACATAGACTCCTTTGGACCGCCTTATGCAGGAAATTAATCCTAGTTTCAAAAAGCTGGTTTGGAGAAGTAAAAGCAAGAGCAAGGGCCACATGATTCATGGAAGTGCTGATTCTCTTCATGCTACTGATGTTAAATTCAGCAACCAGCCGCCTCAAATCGTTAGAAAACTGCCAGGGGAAACGCATACCATAACTCTCATCCATGAAGACCATGTCCGGCTGAGAACTTTGAATGGCCTGGACCTGAATCTGCTGTTCCTTAGCTGCCAACAGTGACTGCCGCATAAAAAGAAACAGCTCCTCCACGGGAGAGGATTTCGCAAAGTGGTACACAAAGGCAAGTTGAATTGCACCCACACTAGTGCGACAGATGGCTGCCCCTTTAATAACCTGCCCTTTGTCAATGAGGGCAAAATTCAGGCAAGATCCAGGAACACCCGCACTCCAGCAGTTCCAAGACCCAAAAACTCTGCTTCTCTTAATGCCATTAATACCAAAAAAATCAGCCACAAAAAAATCATTTCTTGAGTGACCGCCGCCTGGAATTTGATCAACAAGAATATGCGCCCATCTCGCCAATCTAGCAAATAAATCAGCGCCTACATTGTTGTGAATGACCCTGTTCCTCAGTTTCCACACTTCCCATAACCCACACATAGAGATGGCAGCAGTAAACTTACTCACAAAATCTTTACTCAAACCCTTAACAAGCCAATTCACAATGAAATCAGCCTTGCTACAGGGGCAGGCTCTTTTAAAAATAGAGGCTAGACATTTCCACAAATTATTGGCCCAAACTCCTTGGAAGAAGAGATGCTCCAGGGTTTCCTCCCTATTGCCGCAACAGTGACAGCGAGAAACAAGCGGAATACCAATGCGTTTAATATTGGAGTCTAGAGGTAAGCCATCAAGGAAGAACCGCCACATAAATAAACAAACATTGGGGGGAACCCACTTATTCCAGATAATTTTACACCAATTCAGCGAAGGATATTTAGACCGGAATGAATCCCAAAAGGCTTTTATGGTGAACTGACCTGAGGTACTCCTTTTCCACAGAAGCTTCCTATCCCCAATCCCCCAGCAGATAGCTCTATAATACTCCCTAGCAAAGGAAGGAAAGGTTAATAAAAGGTTATTATTAATAGTACCATTCTCGAGAGCCTCTTTGACCGACAAGTTTTGAGCGTCCCAGGGGCAACGAACCCCATAGTGCCAGCAAAGGTCTGCCATAGCCATGTTCCCATCTCCCACATCCCACAAAGAATCATTTCTCAAGCTGGAAATAATCGGTCTAATAGAATTCCAAATATGGCTCCCCGGCTTACCATCCTTAAATCTAACCTTAGCATATTTGGCCCACATAGAATTCTGTTGGAGGAACTCCCAGGCTAATTTCCCATGAAAAGCTAACATGTTATCTGCAAGCGACCGGAGCCCCAAACCCCCTTCAACTGTAGGTCTACAAAGCAGCTCATAGCGGATCCAATGATGCCTTTTGTTGGGCCCTTGGTTCCAAAGAAAATTACCAATCAAGCTCTCCATTCTCCGGATAATTCTCAGGGGAATTGGCAAGACAGCAAACACATGAAAGGACTGAGAACACAGAACTGATTTAATGAGAGTTACCCGCCCAGCCATGGAAAGTAAGTTCCTCATCCAACCTGAGATGCGGTGTCTTAGCTTAGTAACCAAATCTTCAAAAAAATGAATCCGAGTTCGCCCACGGTAAAGAGGGACGCCCAAATACTTGACAGGTAATTGGCCTTCCTCGAAATTAGTAAGCGCACAAACCAATTGCTTGTGGGCAGCTGAAGCTTTACTACCAAAAAACATCTGGCTCTTAGCAGGATTAAGAACCTGCCCTGACAGCGAACAAAATTTCTGAAAAATATCCAGCAAGGCTTGAATCGTAGTCGGGTCATCCCTTGTGAAAATTAAAACATCGTCAGCAAAGAGCAGGTGGTTGACCTTTAAAGCTCCTCTCTTGGTTTTAAAAGGCTGCATAGAACCCTCCTCCACTCTCTTATTAATCGCTTTAGATAACCACTCCATCACTAGAACGAAAAGAGTGGGAGAAAGGGGGTCTCCCTGACGAACTCCTCTTGTAGATTTGAAGTACCCATAGGACTCCCCATTCCAAGCCACAGAATAATAATTGCTAGCGATGCCTCTAAATATTAAATCACACCACCTCTCGCAAAAACCAAAGGCTCTCAGCACTTTCAATATGAAAGACCAGGAAACTCTATCATAAGCCTTAGACATGTCTAACTTTATAATAAGATTACCTGGCTCACCTTTTTTATCTAGGTCATGAATCAGGTCATGGGCCAGCGCTATATTTGAATGAATATTCCTCCCTTTAATGAAACCTGCTTGTTCCTCACTCACTAACCTTGGAAGGAAAGAACTCAGTCTGTCGTTGAGGAGTCTCATAATAATTTTGTGACAAACATTGCAGAGGCTGATAGGCCGCAGGTCAGAAATCATCTTCGCATTAGGGGATTTGGGAATCAAAATTAAAGTAGTAGCCGTCCAAGATTGAGGCAGCTGAAGGCCAAGGAAAAACCCTTTAATACCTGCCAAGAAATCCTCTTTAATCATGAAATTTCAAGTGTCTCTACTTATGCAGATTTATGAACTAGCAGTTGCTGCAGCACACTCTTGTTCACTTAAATGAAGGCACAGCAGACAATGAATAGGACACAGATTTGTTCACCCAGTTCGGCCAATCTGCCTACGTCTGGGGAGGACTATTCTCCAGTCCTCAATCCACTCAACCAAAGGTTCAGATCACACTAGGTTACAACACACGCAACCTATGCTACTTTAACCCCGTGTGGACTACTCAACACAATCAGAACAAGCTCTGATTTGTGCCAGCACACCCTCTACAATATGTCAGTCTAGAATAGCTACAATCCTCTTCAAGAACTCAGCCTATTCTAGCCTACACTACTCAGCAGGGTTGCTGCAGCAACAGCTGTAACACCAGCTGAAGCACTCTGTCCGCGTCGCTCCAAGGCCTCCTGCCGAGCCGATCGAACCACTCCAAGAGCGCTGCACACTCTGAGTAACTCCCCCTCACTCAGTGACCACCTGCCACTAGTGAGTTCTTCCGCACGAACCTCGACCGAGCCTTCCACCCGTCAGCTCTTCCGCGGCTGCCTTTGATCAACCAACAAGCTCCACAGCTCTAAATTGGCTTCCAGATCAAAGCACGAATCAGTCTCTGCAAGACCTGACTCTCTTCTGCAATACGCACCACAGCTCTGCGCTCAACGCTCTGCCCGTGTGTGTTGATCGAAGAACAACTTCCGTAGCACACCCAGAAAGTCCTCTCTCTGAATTTCGTGTCTACCCTCGTGTATCACTCAGCTTCGATCTCCCTCTTCAGCCCTCAAACCTTCTGCTTAAATACCCTCACCACTTTAAGCAATTTCCAGGTTTAGGCCATTGACCCACAAGATCAATTATCTCCTAAAATCTAGGAGATTAGATTTGATTAATATCTTGACGCATATCTCCTTCTCTGACTGATAATCCTTGCTGAAATGTGCTCAGCCGCATTTTAGAAATTCTTCTAAGCACTTTCACAAGGCTGCCAAACCTTCAAAACTCACCCAGCACAAAACTGTTATTCGGACAGATGAACTAGCTCTTGAACCAGCACCTGCTGCAGCACCCCTGCTGTATCTGCTGCTAGCTGTTCTGCTGGATTGCTTGAGCTGCAGCAGCTCCTTGTTCACAAAAGACATATGTTGGTTTTGGCAAAACTGCCACACTTGCATTATCAATCTCCCCCTTGGCATTTTGACAAAAACACTTCATAACTCCACTTCTCAGCCTGCTCTTTCTTCTCCCCCTTTTTGGAACAAAACGACGAGGGGGGTGTCTCTACCGGGAGCACTTATGACGGCAATACACAGAGCCCGAGAGAGGCTCTCAGGTCTTCAAACCGAACTGCATCCAGAGCTTTGGTGAAGATATCAGCAAGTTGTTTGGCAGACACAACATGTTGGAGCGAGATGACTTTCTGTTCAACAAGGTCACGGATGAAGTGATGACGGATGTCAATGTGCTTGGTTCTACTGTGCTGGACAGGGTTCTTGGATATGCTGATGGCACTCATATTGTCACAGTAGAGAGTCATGGCATCTTGAGCAACCCCATACTCACTCAGCATTTGCTTCATCCACAACATTTGTGCACAGCAGCTCCCAGCAGCAATGTACTCAGCCTCGGCAGTGGATAGAGAAATGTTATTCTGTTTTCTGCTGAACCAAGAGACCAGGTTATTCCCCAAGAAGAAACATCCTCCCGAGGTGCTCTTCCTGTCGTCTGAGCACCCTGCCCAGTCTGCATCACTGAATCCAACCAGATTAGCCTTTGTGTCTTTAGTATACCATAGGCCATAGCCCACAGTTCCCCCGACATACCGAATAATGCGCTTGACCAACTGCATATGGCTGTCTCTTGGACTGGCTTGGAATCTGGCACAGACTCCTACTGCATAGGAAATGTCAGGACGGCTGGCAGTCAGGTAAAGAAGGCTCCCAATCATGCTTCTGTAGACAGTTTGACTTACTTCCAAACCTTGCTCATCTTTAATGGCTTTCACATGAGTAGCAGCAGGAGTACGCTTGTGACTGGCTGAGTCGAGCTGAAATTTCTTCACAAGGGCCTTGCTGTATTTGCTTTGAGCAATAAAGATCCCGTCCATTTTCTGAGTAATCTCCAAACCAAGAAAATAGGAAAGTTCTCCTACCATGCTTATCTGAAATTCTTGCTGCATGTGTTGCACAAACTGCTTCACCAGGTGCTGGGACTTTGATCCAAAGACAATGTCATCCACATATATTTGAGCAATGATCACATCAGACCGAGTTCTTTTGACAAACAAGGTTTTGTCAGCTCCCCCTCAGTTGTAGCCATGATTTTCCAGGAAGATTGTCAATCGCTCATACCAAGCCCGAGGGGCCTGTTTCAGTCCATATAAAGCTTTCTTCAATTTATACACCTGTTCTGGATGATGAGGATCTTCAAAACCTTTTGGTTGAGAGACATAGACTTCTTCAGAGAGATCTCCGTTCAAGAACGCACTTTTAACATCCATTTGATATAATTTGAATCCCAGGCAGCAAGACATTGCTAGAAGCAGTCTGATGGCCTCCAGGCGAGCTACTGGAGCGAAAGTTTCTTCAAAGTCAAGACCTTCAATCTGAGAATATCCCTGGGCAACCAGTCTGGCTTTATTTCTTGTAATGTTGCCCTTTTCGTCAGTTTTATTTTTGAACACCCATTTTGTGCCGATGATGTTTACCCCTTTAGGTCTGTCTACCAAATCCCAGACATCGTGCCTTTCAAACTCTGCCAACTCCTCTTGCATAGCCATAATCCAGAATTCATCACTCATGCCCTCCTTGAAGTTCTTTGGTTCAAGACTGGACATGAAGCATGTATTGAGGTAGGCATGGCCTCTGGTTCTTCTTCTATCTGAGGGATTCCCAATCACATTTGTCAAGGGATGATCCTTCTGTATCTTCTTTGGGGGCTGCCTTGAAGGTGGATCAGCAGCTTCAGTGTGAAAATCCTCAGACAGACTCTCTGCTTGGTCATCTGGAATCTCTGCTTCAGCACTTGCTGTAGCATCTGCTGGAGCCGCAGCTTGTTCACTTCTGGTCTGTCTATCAGACATTTCTTCAGGATCAGAGTCTTCTTCACCAATGTCAGACTCAGAGTTAGGTCCTTCATCTACATCTTTGACAACCACATTTATTGATTCCATGACAGTCTTTGTTCGCTGGTTGAACACACGATATGCCCTGCTGTTTGTTGAATATCCCAAGAATATTCCAGGATCACTCTTTGGATCGAGTTTCTTTCGATACTCCCGGTCTCTCAGAATGAAGCAGTCACTTCCAAAGATGTGAAAGTACTTAACAGTGGGCTTTTTCTGATTCCACAGCTCATAGCAGGTCTGCATGGTACCTCTTCGCAAGGTAACTCTATTGATGATGTAGCAGGCGGTATTCATGGCCTCTGCCCAGAATTTCAGAGGAATCCTCTTAGCATGGATCATTACCCTGGCCATTTCTTGAATTGTTCGGTTCTTCCTTTCCACCACACCATTTTGCTGAGGAGTAATAGGAGACGAGAACTGATGTGTTATACCCCTTTGTTGACAGAAATCATCCATGTCTTTGTTTTCAAATTCTCTGCCATGATCACTGCGAATGCTGCTGATTCTAAGATTCTTTTCTTGCTCTAGCCGAGACACCAGAGACACAATGACACTCACAGTGTCTGATTTTTCTCTGATAAATTCAATCCAAGTGAATCTAGAATAGTCATCAACACAGACAAATGCATACCTTTTCTTGCCTAGGCTCTCCACTTCCATTGGTCCCATCAGATCCATATGGATCAGCTGAAGAGGCCTGATGGTACCAATATCTTTGACCCGAGGATGTGAAGCCCTCTTTTGTTTCCCAATCTGACAGTCTCCACAGATGGAGTCTGTCTCTCCTTTCAGCAGTGGAATTCCTCTGACCAGCCCTTCTGTGGCAATTCTCTTTAGAGTTCTCAGGTTAACATGTCCCATCCTTTTGTGCCATAAGGTCATTTCCTCGGCCTTTGTCAGCATACATTTCTGAATCCGTGAGTTTGAACTCACATTGAGAAGGTAGCAATTGCTCTTGGATCTGGCTCCTTCCATTATGCACTTACCAGATTTATCGAGAACTTGGCATGAGTCTCTTGTAAACTTAACTTGTTTAGTTCCATCACACAACTGGCTGATGCTGATAAGATTAGCCTTTAATCCTTCCACCAGAAGAACATTGCTCAGATTTGGCATTCCTTCTACAGCCAAAGTTCCTCTTCCCAGCACCCTTCCTTTCAGACCATTACCAAACTTCACATTTTGTTCCAGACAGGGAGTAATATTCTTCAGAAAGGATCTTTCTCCTGTCATATGGCCTGAACAGCCACTGTCAAAGTACCAGCTTATCTTGTCTGAGGTGCTAGCTGTGCTGACTAGGGCGAGGAGCTGAGGCTGCGCATGTTTCTGCTTGGCAGATTTCCTGGGCGATGTAATTCTGGCATGAGCTGAGGAGCAATTTCTTTGAATATGTCCTCTGCGACCACAGCTGTAACATTTCTTAAACTTCAAAGCTCTCTTGTTACGATGAAATAGACATTGCTGCAGCAAGTCCTGGTTCACTCCTTTTTGTGTTTTTGTGCCTCTTCTTGCTGACCTGTATCTGGCCATGTTGCATTCATCTTCACTCAGATCTTCACTTTCACTGGCAGAAAGGGCTTTCTTCTTCATCCGTTTGCTGGTGCAGTTGATCTGTCGATGGCCGTAGCCTGCACAATTCCAGCATTGGACTCCTTTCTTCACTTCTTTCTTTTCTTCTTCACTCTGAGCTGGTTCCTTACCTTTCCTTTTGTTTTCACCGCCCCTCCTGAATTGTTTTCGCGAAGAAGATCTTTTCTCAGTTCTGGATTCCATGTTTTTCAGGAGCTTTCCGAGGTTCTTAACTAGCATGTTTATCTGATCATCTGGATCTGTCTGCTTGCTTTCCGCTTCTGCCTTCAACCCAACATTCTTATCCTGGGAGGTGGTGTCTCCTTTGACCAGTTTCATCTCAAATTGTTTGAGAGACCCCATCAGCTCTTCCAACCTCATGAATCTGACATTTTGTGCTTCTTCAATGGCTGTCACTTTCATGTCAAATTTTGTAGGCAGCGATCTGAGCACCTTTCTAATAAGCTTTTCTTCTGGGATGGGCTCACCAAGGGCATGAGCTTCATTTGCAAGATCACAGAGTTTAGCATTAAACTCAGAGACTGTTTCTTCATCCAGCATCCTTAGATTCTCAAATTGTGTGGCAATTATCTGGAGTCTTGACAGCTTCACTCTATCAGTTCCCTCATGGGCAGTCTGCAGAATCTCCCATGCTTGCTTGGCCATGTCACAGTTTGAGATCAACCTGAAGTTATTAGCATCAACTGCAGCAAAAATTGCATTCAAAGCCTTTGAATTACCAGTTAGTGCAGCACCTTCTTCAACAGTCCACTGCTCTTCAGGTTTTATTCTTGTCACTCCTTGCTCATCTATGGTGATTGGGGGAGACCACTGAACCACAACAGCTCTCCATGTCTTCTCATCAATAGCTTTGAGAAAAGCTTTCATTCTAGCTTTCCAATAACCATAGTTGCTCTCTTCCAGGAGTGGAGGTCTACTCGTGCTCTGTCCTTCCTTCATTGTCTTAGCAACTTCGGAGACACTGTAGGACCTTTTAAACTCTGTGTGTCGAGTTCCCGCTCTGATACCAATTGAAATTTCAAGTGTCTCTACTTATGCAGATTTATGAACTAGCAGTTGCTGCAGCACACTCTTGTTCACTTAAATGAAGGCACAGCAGACAATGAATAGGACACAGATTTGTTCACCCAGTTCGGCCAATCTGCCTACGTCTGGGGAGGACTATTCTCCAGTCCTCAATCCACTCAACCAAAGGTTCAGATCACACTAGGTTACAACACACGCAACCTATGCTACTTTAACCCCGTGTGGACTACTCAACACAATCAGAACAAGCTCTGATTTGTGCCAGCACACCCTCTACAATATGTCAGTCTAGAATAGCTACAATCCTCTTCAAGAACTCAGCCTATTCTAGCCTACACTACTCAGCAGGGTTGCTGCAGCAACAGCTGTAACACCAGCTGAAGCACTCTGTCCGCGTCGCTCCAAGGCCTCCTGCCGAGCCGATCGAACCACTCCAAGAGCGCTGCACACTCTGAGTAACTCCCCCTCACTTAGTGACCACCTGCCACTAGTGAGTTCTTCCGCACGAACCTCGACCGAGCCTTCCACCCGTCAGCTCTTCCGCGGCTGCCTTTGATCAACCAACAAGCTCCACAGCTCTAAATTGGCTTCCAGATCAAAGCACGAATCAGTCTCTGCAAGACCTGACTCTCTTCTGCAATACGCACCACAGCTCTGCGCTCAACGCTCTGCCCGTGTGTGTTGAACGAAGAACAACTTCCGTAGCACACCCAGAAAGTCCTCTCTCTGAATTTCGTGTCTACCCTCGTGTATCACTCAGCTTCGATCTCCCTCTTCAGCCCTCAAACCTTCTGCTTAAATACCCTCACCACTTTAAGCAATTTCCAGGTTTAGGCCATTGACCCACAAGATCAATTATCTCCTAAAATCTAGGAGATTAGATTTGATTAATATCTTGACGCATATCTCCTTCTCTGACTGATAATCCTTGCTGAAATGTGCTCAGCTGCATTTTAGAAATTCTTCTAAGCACTTTCACAAGGCTGCCAAACCTTCAAAACTCACCCAGCACAAAACTGTTATTCGGACAGATGAACTAGCTCTTGAACCAGCACCTGCTGCAGCACCCCTGCTGTATCTGCTGCTAGCTGTTCTGCTGGATTGCTTGAGCTGCAGCAGCTCCTTGTTCACAAAAGACATGTGTTGGTTTTGGCAAAACTGCCACACTTGCATTATCAAATCAGGCTCCAGAACTTAATAAAAAACCTGGTTGAAAAACCATCTGGGCCCGGGGCACTATCCGGAGACATGGCTGAAATAGTAGTAAACACCTCATCCTCGCTAGGGAAACCAATGAGGAAGGAATTCGTCTCCTCGTCAATAATCTTGGAAAAGAGATTTAAATCTTCCTCCTGAGGAGGGAGAGAAGAACCAGAAAACAGCGCCGAAAAAAACTCAACTGCTGCCTCACCAATCACCTTTTTATCCGAAGAGAAGGAACCATCAGCCTGCAGTAAAGACATGTTACAAGGTTTCCGCCTCATTTTCATCGCAGCATGGAAGAAAGCGGTGTTTCTGTCCCCTTCTTTAGTCCACAAAGCACGAGCTTTAAGCCTAGCCAGCTCCGCTTGGTGACATAAAATATCTTCTAGCTCAGCTTTTTTACTCTTGAGCTCTCTAGCAATTTGCCCAGACCAATCAACCTGGAGCTCAGCCTCCATAGATTCAATAGTACCCAATAAACACCTCTCTTTTTGATGAAGAACTCCAAACACCTCCCAGTTCCACTTGTGCAAAGTACCTCTCAGCTTCTTGAGTTTCAAAGAGAAATTAATCAAAGGATTAGGGGATAGGGACCCAGCCCAAGACTCAGCCACTACTCTGTCAAAGGAAGGATGAGATTCCCACATTTTGAGGTAATGGAATCTACTCTTTCGCCTATTCTCTTCAGCTTTCGTCACCAATAAAGGGCAGTGATCCGAATTACAGCGAGAAAGATGATTAACTGACAAGATTCCAATCGCAGAAATGAATCTCCCATTAACAAGAAATCTGTCCAATCTTTTCCAAATACAACTATCCCCATTTCTGTTATTAGACCAAGTAAAAGGATTCCCTTTAAACCCAACATCACTAAGTCCCGCCCTCATAAGAAAATTGTTGAAATCCATAATAGACCCATCGTCTACCTGATTTCCTCCCTTCTTTTCAGACCACTGAGAGATAACATTAAAATCGCCCCCAACCAACCAGGGCTCAGCGATCGAATCAGCCGTAAGGACCAGGTCTGTCCATAAGGAAGATCTCTCTGAACGGCTACACAAGGCATAAATAAAAGAACAAACCATCTTTGAATTAGGAATATTCTCCTTAGAAACAGTGCAGGAAACAAACTGTTCATTCCACACCACCTCTTGGACCATAATATGAGACTTCCAAAAAAGCCAGATTTTCTTGTTCACTGTCCCACCTATTAGGGAGTAATCAAAGTGAATAGATTTAGCTACCTCTTCACACTGTTCACCATCAACCATAGGTTCAAGAAGTACTAGCATCTCTACATCATGCATGATTAATAATTGGGTGAGGTAAGGAATAGTACCTCTACTCTTGATTCCGCGAACATTCTAGCAAAGCAGATTCAGCATGACTTGGTATTAGAATCAGAAATATTACCCAAAGGGTTTATAACACATTTAGACGACCCACCTCGTGAATCTCCAACACCTACCGTAGAAGGTTCTCCTCCATCCAGACCCGCCTGAGGAATGCTGACAACATCACCATAAATTCCTTTTTTAAGTCTTGCCATTCGGCTAGCCAGTTCGTCCACTATAATTGATCTTTTCATCATGCTGGTTTGGGGATTTAGCTGATTTGTTTGAGCAGGGTCAGCAGGATCCTGCAAATCTCCAGCCGAAGGTGAGGCAGTCAGTCCCGGCTCCTTTTCTTTGATTTGTATACACTCCTCTTGTGGATTAGGATTCTCAATTACCGCTTTTGAAATGTCAGACCCCTGATTAGGGATCTCCCTACTAAGGTGAGAGCTGTGAACCACAGAAACACGCTGATTCCCCAGAGCTTTTTTACCTTGTTTTCTATTCCGCACCTCCTGCCACTCTTGAATAGGTAAATTCTCCATGGGGGGCTCTGGAACTTTCTCACTGGAGAGATTCGCCTTCTCCACTCTAGAGCCACCTACCGAGATCTCAACTGTTTTCGAAACCTTCCTCTTACGGCAAAGCGCCAGCTCATGCCCGTGAATCTTACAATGAGAGCAATAGGCTAAATTACCTTCATATTCAATCTTCTGCCAAAAACCTCTATTATCCGGCAAGGCAATCCAGACCTTCTCTGGCATAGTACACGACACATCTACCTCAACACACGCTCTTGCATATCTCATGGTTGAACAAGCTTTGGTCCTATCATCCACATCCAGGAAGTGGGCAAAAGAATTCAAGATGGCCCCGACAAAGGAGCTGATAATGCAAGTTTGGCAGTGTTTGACAAAACCAGCATGAGTGAACAAGGAGCTGCTGCAGCTCAATCAATCAAGGAGGCCAGCAGAAGTATACAACAGAAGTAAACCAGCAGCAGATGCAGCAGGGGATGCTACAGCAGGTGCTGGTTCAAGAGCTAGTTCATCTGTCCGAGTAACAGCTTTGTGCTGGGTGAGTTTTGAAGGTTTGGCAGCTTTGTGAAAGTGCTTAGAAGAATTTCTCATATGCTGCTGAGCATATTTCAGCAAGGATTACTGGTCAGAGAAGGAGATGTGCTTAAAGATATTAATCAAATCTAATCTCCTAGATCTTAGGAGATAATTGATCTTGTGGGTCAATTGCCTAAACCTGGAAATTGCTAAAAGTGGTGCGGGTATTTAAGCAGAAGGTTTGAGGGCTGAAGAGGGTGATCGAAGCTGAGTGATACACGAGAGTAGACACAGATTTCAGAGAGAGGATTTTTCTGGGTGTGCTACGAGAGTTGTTCTTCGATCAACACACACGGGCAGAGCGTTGAGCGCAGAGCTGTGGTGCGTATTGCAGAAGAGAATCAGGTCTTGCAGAGACTGATTCGAGCTTTGATCTGGAAGCCAATTTAGAGCTGTGGAGCTTGTTGGTTGATCAAAGGCAGCCGCGGGAGAACTGACGGGTGGAAGGCTCGGTCGAGGTTCGTGCGGAAGAACTCACTAGTGGCAGGTGGTCACTGAGTGAGGGGGAGTTACTCAGAGTGTGCAGCGCTCTTGGAGTGGTTCGATCAGCTCGGCAGAAGGCCTTGGAGCGACGCGGACAGTGTGCTTCAGCTGTGTGTTACAGCTGTTGCTGCAGCAACCCTGCTGAGTAGTGTAGTATAGAATAGGCTGAGTTCTTTGAGAGGATTGTAGCTATTCTAGACTGACATATTGTAGAGGGTGTGCTGACACAAATCAGAGCTTGTTCTGATTGTGTTGAGTAGTCCACACGGGGTTAAAGTAGCATAGGTTGCGTGCGTTGTAACCGAGTGTGCTTTGAACCTTTGGTTGAGTGGATTGAGGACTGGAGAATAGTCCTCCCCAGACGTAGGCAGATTGGCCGAACTGGGTGAACAAATCTGTGTCCTATTCATTGTCTGCTGTGCCTGCATTTAAGTGAACAAGAGTGTGCTGCAGCAACTGCTAGTTCACAAATCTGCATAAGTAGAGACACTTGAAATTTCAGGAGCTATGACAAAGAGGTGGAGGCAATCCAGGCAGTCTCACCCATTTGGTGGTAATGGTAGATTCCTTCTTGGGGTTATAGTCGTCTGAATACCGAAAGAGCCTGAAGGCAGCATGTTGGACTTTCCGGATCTGGCTGGTGAGGGCCACAATAACATCTTCTTCAGAGTCAAGGATAACCAGTAGATGTCTGCCATCCCAGATTTCGCAAATGGAAGCCCTCCCCTTAATCAACCAGCTGGCTTGAAAGGCCTTACGAATAACATCAATGGACGGGCGCCCAACAGCGAACTTCACTATCAAGGAGTGTTGGAAACACCGAACACCTGCCCCATACTCTGCGCCCGAGAAAGGGACGGACGGAAACCCATCCATCGACCCATATTGCCGTGCCGGGAGAGGGATGGGTTTGAACCTGGGGTTGGGTCTAGCCCTAGAAGCGATCGAGGCAAAGGAAGCTTTACCCGAGGGAAGATGTGGATCTGGGGGCTTGGGATCTAGTGGATTGACCGACAGGTTCAAGGTGGAGGCTGACATAGAGGCTCCTGTTTTCCTCGGCCTGGGTAATTCTCGCGATCGCGACCAACCGATTCGAATTGTGTCGCCCAGATTTGATCTTCAGGAGAACTCTCTCCGAATACTTGATATGTTACTTAAAGATCTGTTATACTTGATTAAACACTTGTGAGTAATTCCCACTTGGGTTCCTAGTAACCCCCACTGAGTAGGCTCGTTGAGCTGAACAGGCTCGTTTCCTGTTCTCTGTACTGTTTCAATTACAACTAACCATCGCCTAAACGCAATCTGTTAAAGCTTTATGAAAAAGTAAAAACGAGCTATCTGGAATAGCTCGAGTAGAACAGACCCTTAACTTTCAATTGGTATCATAGCGGAACACTCGCTATACAGAGTGTGATTCGGGGCTATAACAAAGTTGTTCAAGATGAGTACGCGAGAAGGACAGAACATATCTCGGCCTCCTTCCCTTGATGGTTCGAATTAACCCTACTGGAAAACGCCCATGAGGGCCTTTATCAAATCTATAGATAATCGAGCATGGAAATCAGTAATCCCAAGTATGCTGCACCAATGGTCATGAACACAAGTGGAGTGGCCTACCCTAAGCCTGCAAGTCAGTGGACGGCAGATGAGCATAACGCTGCTGCAATAAATGCTAAAGCGCTTAATGCGATCTTCAATGCAGTTGAACCAGACATTTTCAGACTGATTTCCACCTATGAAGCAGCAAAAGACGCATGGGATATACTCGCGACAGCCTTTGAAGGAACGGACAAGGTGAAATAGTCTCGGTTACGGATGATTACCACCAGGTTCGAGATCCGAAAAATGAAGGAGGAAGAGTCGATAACCGAGTTAAATGCAAAGTTGATGGACATTGCAAACCAAGCCCATGCGCTTGGAGAGCCGATCAGCAATGAAAAGCTTGTTAGAAAAGTTATGGGTCACTACCGCCAAAGTATGCAATGAAGGTTACGACCATTGAGGAAGCCCGGGACGTAAAGAGAATCAGGCCTGATATTTTGATGGGATCCCTTCGGACACTCGAGATGAAACTGATATCTGAAACACCTGAAAAGAAATCTCAGGGAGTAGCTCTCAAAAGTGAAGCATCAGAATCGGTTGAAGAGGAGGGTGAGATGTCTGAACAGATGGCCCTGCTTGCAAAAACTTCAAAAGATTTATGAGGAAGCTGAACCAGCGACAGTCTAACAGATCTGGAACAGACTTCAGAAATCGACTAGACGAGAAGTTTAGAAAGGTGAGAACCTCTGAAGCTCTAAAAAGGAGAAAAAGGCAAAGGGATTCAATGTCGAGAATGTGAAGGGTTTGGCCATATCCAAGCAGAATGTGCTAACACTCTTATGAAACAGAAACGGGCACTCTTAGTTGGATGGAGCGAAAGTGAAACAGAAGAGACTGAAACAGATGGAGAAGAATCTAATTATCTGGCTCTCAAAACTGTGACAGATGTAACTAGCATCGAACCAGAACAAACAGGATCAGACAGTTACAGTGCCAGTGATACAGACACACAAATCACTACAGAAACAGTTTCTGAAAAATACAAGGCATTGTATGAACAGTGAGGGGAAGCAATGAAAGCTAATTCCAAACTGAGTAAGCAAGTGGTAAGCTTAAAGGTTGAGAAATATGAGCTTCTGAACATCTAAAAGATTACAAACAACACTTGACAATGAGAAACTGGAACATTCAGAAGCTGTGGAAGAACTGTCGAGAATAAAAAAGTATGTAGGTATGATGAACAATCGGACAAAGAAACTTAATTCTATTTTGGGTGGTCATCATACAAATCGTGGAAGTCCTGGTCAGGGCTACGAGTATCCAAAGACTAATGGTAAGACAGTGTTTGTTCAAGAAAAGAATATTAATTGTGCTAACATTGTTCATCCCAGCCACAAATCCAATACGCGTTAGACAATGGACAAGCGTATCTGCTATTTCTGCAACACTCAAGGACACATCCAGAGGAAGTGTCCCAAGTTCCTTTCAAAATACCGCTTGAGAAGATTTGTGCCTGTCTCAAAGATTCATGACAACCGTTGCTATGTTGCTTACAGCCCTTCCACTCACCATGAGAAGGAGAGATGGTACTTTGACAGTGGCTGTTCAGTCCACATGACAGGGAAAGCCAGCTATCTGACCAACATGCAGAACCTGAATGGACGATTTGTTACATTCGGTGATGGAGGAAAAAGAAGGGTCATTGGTCAAGTTACATTATCTGTTCAAGGGATGCCCACAATTGACAAAGTGCTCCTTGTGAAAGGTCTTCAAGCCAACTTCCTAAGTATAAGTCAACTGCGTGATGAAAAGCTAAATGTGCATTCACCAAAGATTCATGCCAGGTCGTCAACAGAGAAGGGAAGTGTGTTCTGAGAGGAACCCGTTCATCGAATAACTATTATATGTTAAACTATGACACAGAGCCTGTCTAAACAGGATGAATTGATTCTGTGGCACAAACGGCTAGGACACCTGAATCTCAAAGCATTGAGGCAGATATCCAAACTAGGATTGGTGTGACGAATACCTGAACTAAAACAGAAGACTAATTCCATGTGTGGAGAATGCAAACTAGGAAATTAGACAAGGTCTGCTCACCCTGGAACGAACCAGAACCGACCAACCAGAATTCTTGAACTATTACATATGGACTTGATGGGTCCCATGCAGACCGAAAGCATTGGTGGTAAGATCTATGTTCTAATCTGTGTTGATGATTTTTCCTGTTTTACCTGGACTGTGTTTCTCAAACAGAAGTCAGACAATGTTCAAGCTGTGATTCACTTGATTCTGAGACTTCAATTAGGAGTGATCATGGTAAGGAATTTGAAAACAACGATATGGAAGAATCTTGTCTTGAAGAGGGCATACTTCATCAATTCTCAGCGCCCATAACGCCACAACAAAATGGAGTGGCAGAGAGAAAGAACCACACCCTTCAAGAGATGATGCGAGTTACGCTTCATGGAAATGGGTTGGCTCTAACCTTCTGGGCAGAAGCCATAAACACTGCTTGTTACACCCTAAACATAGTTCTTGTGCGGCCTGGAACACAGAAAACCTACTATGAAATTTTGGAAAGGGAAGACGCCTTCAGTCAAACACTTTCACATCTTCGGGAGTACTTGTTATGTTTATGAGGACAGACAATACAAACGGAACCTTGATCCCCACAATAGAGAAGGAATTTTCTTGGGATATTCCACAAACAGTCGAGCATACCTCAAGAAATCTAAAACTGTTGTGGAGTCAGCCAATGTGGCAATTCAAGACCCAGATTGTTCAATCAACAAAGATGAAGATGATACTGCCAGTCCTAATACAGAAACAAGCAAGTCTCAAGAAGACCAGATGCGTGTGACAGATCCTGTATCCGAATCTTTGGATGATGAACAAGTATCTGATACAGCTCCAGAACAAGTCCCAACTATTTACCCTCCACAACGTATTCAGAAAAATCATCCGGTATCAGCCATTACTGGTGATCCTCAAGCACCTAGAAGAACCTGAGGCAAAGTTATTGATTTTGCAGAGATGCTGAGTGGATCATGCTTTATGTCGTCCGTAGAACCTAAGAACATCAAGGAGACAATTCTAGATGAACATTGGGTCAGTGCAATGCAAGACGAACTCGCGGAATTTACTGGAAATGATGTTTGGACACTTGTACCAAGACCAGCTAAAGCCAACATTATTGGTACCAAATGGATCTTCAAGAACAAGACATATGAGAAAGGCAACATCACCCAGAACAAAGCATCGTTGGTGGCACAAGGGTATGCACAGATTGAAGGCATAGATTTCGATGAGACATTTGCTCCGGTTGCCCGTCTTAAGACCATAAGGCTCTTGCTCGCTCTTTCATGCCATCTCAACTTCAAGCTGTTTCAGATGGACGTAAAAAGTGTGTTTCTCTACGGTTGGCTCAATGAGGAAGTACACATTGCTCGACCTAAAGGGTTTGAAGACCCATTTCATTCTGACCACGTTTATCGCTTGAACAAGGCCCTGTATGGATTGAAATAGGCACCCAGAGCATGGTATGAACGGCTCACGATATTCCTTGTTCAACATGGCTATGTGCGAGGAGGAGTGGATAGGACCTTGTTTGTGAAGCACATCCAGCATGAATTCGTCATTGCTCAGATATATGTAGACGACATCGTATTCGGGTCCCGATCACAGCGTTTAGTAGATCAGTTTCTTAAACAGATGAAAAGTGAATTTCAAATGAGTATGGTGGGGGAAATGGTCTACTTCCTGGGTCTGAAGGTTCATCAGAATTTCGATGGTATAGTCATAACACAGAGCAAATATGCCAGAAACTTAGTGAGCAATGTCCTGATATCTGCGATGACTCTATAAAAATGTCACCTCCTCCAACTCCCTTCAGCACAGACTATAAGCTCTTCACTGGAAAACATCTAGTTGACGTGACTATTCCGGACCTAGTTCAGCAGGCTCTGCTCCGACTCAAGGAACCACCAGGAGGAAGAGCCAGCATTACAGTGTTGTTCAAGAAATCAGCCTGCCTCTATCTCAAAGGTAATAACACGTCTTGAAAAACATCTGCTTATGCTGGAAACTATGTCGTCTCAGATTTCAGCAGCGAAAAAAGAGGTCAAGCTGGTATCAAGTATCCGCTAGACGAGGAAGAGTCTGATGCGGCATCTGTCTCAGCAGAAGAATCGGAAGAATGAATCAGTGGTTCTAATAAACATGATACTTTGTTATTTGTATTATTGACTCTACCTTTTTTTTTTTCTGACTTTTATGCTATGTTATCTATCCCTGTCATTTTTTGTTGCAAAAAGGGAGAGTATTATTGCGTGCGATCACGATTTGTGAAGTACAGTGCAAGTTTTGTCAAAACAATGTCAAGGAGGAGAATGTTGGTTCCAGGTAGTCCTTCTGTTGCATGCTTATTGACAAACAAGGCAAAGCGGCTATGATAGAAGGTAAGACAGTATCTGTTCAGGCAGGAGCTGCAACATTGTCTGTCGAGATCTGCGATTAGAATCGAATCAGCAAGGAAATATTCTGGAGATATACCGAAGATATACTCTCCCAGATATTGCGCTCCAAAGATCTGAATCTGCGCTCCAAAGATTAGACCCGCTCCGAAAATGGAAAGTATAATTGAATATTATCTACCTTCCAAAATAAGGCTAAAGTGCATCTACTCTATTTATGTATCTCGAGAGATTGGAGTGAAAGATCACAAAAAATAAAGATAGTCAAACGGAGGAAGATCGGAGAAATTGACGTGCGATCATCATCAGAGTTAGTCGTAAACTCAACAAAGCAAAAGCTTGATCGCTGTGAGCTGAAGGACTGGGTTGAACAGATTGTGTTTAAGGTCTGTAATTCTCGGGAAGAGAATCACCGATCTGTGGGAGACAGATCGAGGTGGGAAGAGGAGGATCTTCGTCTGAGGGAGTCAGACGTGCTCACATTAGATCAATTACATAGTGGTAACTAGTGAAGATAAGTTACTTAAAGATCTGTTATACTTGATTAAACACTTGTGAGTGATTCCCACTTGGGGTTCTAAGTAACCCCTCCTGAGTAGGCTCACTGAGCTGAGCAGGGTAAACATATCATGTGTCATTTCCTGTTCTTCGTACTATTTCAATTACAACTAACCATCGCCTAAACGTAATCTGTTAAGGCTTTTTGAAATAGTCAAAACGAGCGATCTGAAACAGCTCGAGTAGAACAGACCCTTAACTCTCACACTTCATGATATATCATTAATCGGGTGTGATGAGGCGTATTTATATGACTCGGTGAACCGTTTAAGCCCAACAATTTTAGCATTTTTGTATGTGAGTAGTTACTTTTTAGTGTTGTTTTCATTTCAAGTGTTCTGAATACATAAAAAGAGGCTCATGTCTTAAAATGACGTTTTTAGAGAGTCGATGCGGAAATTGACGCTGAAGGAAATTATTTGTGCGTTCCAGTCGACCACACTCAGGAAGAACACTTTAGTGCGCGCGTCAGAGTTTAATGTCTCTTTCTGGCGCGCTCGTTAATGTCAATGTAAGGTGCGGTCAGCATGTGATGACGTCAGCATCAGGCTCACAGCCCGAGACTAGATTTTGAAGCCCAATCTCAATTAGGGTTTTGAACTCTGAAAAATTCTAGGGGTACTTAGTTTTGAGTCGCCAGAGAGGGGAACGAAAGAAAAGAGTAGATTTGCATTGTGTGGTGTAGTTGTTCTACAAGGGATCGTTCCGGCCAGCAAATCAAAGACATTTTTCATTCTTTTTTAATCTAATGTGTTTTTCATTCTTGATTATGAGTAGCTAAACTTCTGTTTCAGTTTAGGATTTTCATTTTGTGACATGCATGTTTGAGACTCGAATTAATGCCCGATTCTATTCATTATTAGTTCAGGGTCTAAAATTACATGAATTGTATTGTGCGGTTAGTGTATATTTTGTCGTAAAACTAATGCGATTATCAATTTTGATTATTAATGCTTGTCGAAGCTTTGTCGTGGAAACAAGTAGTAAAGTCTAGGTGTAGTATCACCTTTGTCGAGGTACTCTAGATTATTACCTTTATTGGAATGACAACACGCTTGATTAGAATCGCAATACTTAGTAAATGATAATAGTCACTATTGAATTCTCTAGACTAAATACCTCTCTTAATTAATATTTACGTGTTCTTACTTTCCTTCTTGCGTCAACCTACTTAAGTCCCCTTTCATTTAATATCTACAGGAAATCATTTCACAGTCAGTTCTCTTGTGTTCGACCTTGCTTATCGTTGTACTAGCTAAAGCTTCGAACTACAGTTTTTTTTGTGTTGCGGTTAACTGCTCTTCCCAGCATGCCGCACGCAGGTAGTGTCAAAGGTGATGGCCACCAACATAACGAACAAAATCAGGTCAATAACAACAACAACAACTATCTTTTATCTGCACCATGGAATCAAAATGTGCAAGTTCAGCAAGTTCCACCGCCATTCTACGAAAAGTCTGAGCGAGTGTTTAGAGCACGCCAAAGACAACTTCGTGAAAGAGAATTTCTAGTTAGGGATCCAGGGGGATGAGTAGAGGGTTTCAATGAACTTAACCCACTGCCACCACCTCAACCATACAGGCGTGCCTATAGACCAGAACCAACAATGAGAGAGTTGTCTGCACCCAACTTCAATGACCAGCCATGGTGCATCAATACTGATCCAGAAGAGGACAACTTTGAGATAAAGACTGTTGTGGTGCATCGTTTACTTCAATTCGGAGGTTTGGCAAGAGAAGTGGCCACAAGACATCTACAGGAATTTAATGGGATGCCAGACACTGAGGCAGTATGCAGCTCCTGAGAATCGGTTTAAATTAAAAGTTTTTCCATTATCTTTGACTGATCTCGATAAATCGTGTTTTTTGACTCTTCCCTCAGATAGTATCTGCACATGGGACCAATTGCAGAGAAATTTCTAGACAAATACTACCCGCCAGCAAGGACAAGTGCGTATAGAGCTCTCTACGATTAGCCAAGGACCTAGTTAGTCAATGTATGACTGTTTGGAGCGCTTTAATTCATGGGAACAGAGTTGCTGCAATCTTGGGGTGCCTAAAAAGATGGTAGTGCAGTATTTGCTGGATGGACTCTGACCTTTAGAGAGGATGATGTTGGATGTTGTAGCTGGCGACACAGTTATGAATTTGACTCCATCAAAGGTTCGAGAACTGATCACAAAAAATGCAGAGAGTGCAAGGTTTTAGAGAGGAGACCAGTAAGTGAGAGGATATGAACAGAACAAGAAATTTATCGCAGGCCGACATGTCCACCAATCAGATGGGTGAAGAACTTAAAGAACTAAAGGACATGATGTAGAAAATGATGGTGGGACAAGCTAATGTAGTGAAACCTTGTGAATTTTGTGGTGTTGTGAGCCACAAATAGATTCGTGTCCATCCTTGTACGAAGAAAATCCAGCAGAGGTGAACACTTTACCAGAATCTTAACAACAAACCACCTCAGAGGCAATTTGGATTAGCTGCAAATGGGTTTAGTTAGAAGATCGATGGTGGATTTCCTAGAGAGCAAGCCTCGCCTTAACAGCATACCCAATATTATCGGCCACCATTTCATTAGCAACAAGAGGGATACAATAGTGTTAATCAGTATCAACAGAGGAAGAATTCTAATCAACCAGGTCAGAGTAATCCGAACGCCAATGATTTGGCGATGGACCTTCAACAATTCCAAGCAAAGACGGACGGTTCTATTGCTGAATTGTCAAAGCAAATGTCACAACTGATTATGGTTGTTAATGAGTTGAAAAGTGACCAGGGCAAACTACCATCTCAAACGGTCCCCAACCCAAAGGGAAATGTTAGTGCTATGACTTTGAGGCGAGGAAAGGTGGTCAAGGGTGCATAAAAGGCAATGAAGGAAACGGGAACAGGAGAAACAGCGCCAACTGAGAACAGTACTCAAGAGGGTGATGCATTAACGTCTCCTCCGAGTGCTCCAATAAGGTCTGAAGAAGATGCGGTGGACACAACGACCGAACCACGAGTTGACAATGGAAGCGCATTAGAGGAGAACAATAACTTCCCGCGCGCCGACTGAGAGTGCACGCGTCGTTGTGCGTGTATCAAATTAATTCCTTCCTCTTCCACTTAGTACATCGGTTAAGTTAGGGTCGAATCCACAGGGAGCAAGTAGATTAGCTTTAACTAGTATCCTGCACTTACGAAAACTGGGGGTGTGAGTGATTGGGTTGCGCAATGCGCGAGTAAACAGTAGTAAACGCAGGAATTGCACTAGACGTGCGCAGGCAGTAGAGATTAAGTACTATGACTATGAAAAGTATCGGCGCAGACAATCCTCTATGAGTGTATTCCTTATCATCGACTCTAAACGTCTATAGTTTCATTTGCTGAAGTTAGTGTCCGGTCAAGGCTTCCTAACTTGTGGGCATGTTCCGATCAAAGTTCATGAGCTATTAATTCTTAAGTCTAGTCTAAGCAGCTACGAATCCTGTCACAGTAGCAACTGATTATCCTAGCGCGTTACTCCTAGTCGTCACCGTCAGGCTATTCAACTAGTTTAACATATAACAAACAAGCAACAAGAGTAAGATTGCGGTTCAAGGCTTCCCCTACTCATGCAACTACCTGTCAACAGTGTGCACAGAATTAATATAAGCAAACAAGCTATGCATTAAGCGCAAGTCTCAAAGGAAATACTCATAGATTCATACCCAACCGATACTAAGCGTTTAGCTAGACATGCTAGTAGTAAACATCATAGAAACAGTAAATAATTTCTAAAGTATCCAAGAAAACAACAACTAGCAGGTGTGTGCAGGTTGCAGTGTCTCGGCTGGCGTAGTCGGCTAGCGCAGGTCCTCTTAGTAGGCTCGTGTGTTTTTCTGTTCTGCCGCTTTCTCCTCCTTTGTTGTATATCCCTTCAAACCCTAGCCTTCTCCTCTTTATATACTGCTCAAGAGGCTCATCCTTGGCAACTTTCAAATCTGGTGGTGTCAAGATTTGGAAACACCACTATCTGCGCATGGCACACTGCTCCTTGGTTAGCGCACCGTAGCTGACTCTGCCAACTCCTATTTGTTTGTGCTGCTAGCTTCGCAGGCTGTGTGATGCGCGTCTTAAACGCTGCCTGTTAGCGCGTATCCGACTTAGGCCCTCGTTTCGCCCTGAAATACAAAAACACTGGAAACCAGTAATCTTGTACACAAAATAATGCAAACAAGCATAGTGTTAGGATCTAAATAGTGTGTATAAATAGGCTCTATCAAACCCCCCACACTTGCCCCTTGTTCGTCCCGAACAAGCACTCAAGCACGGATACCATTACCTCTCTGGAGTCTAGCGCACAGTCTCGCACTCTGGTACGATCTGCACTACTATTCACCTTGCGCCGCTCTATCACCTGCGCGCATCTGTCTTCAACAGTTCTAATATAATAATTTCGCAATTCGTTACCTCTCAGCTGGGATGAAGATTACTTTGGATGGCTGGGAGATAGCTCTTCATAGGCTCCCGGTTGTCAGCTTGCACTCCGAGGATGGGTATATGGTTAACAGCGCAAGCTTCTTCCGGTGCGTGATTCTTCCGCGCACTTCCTGGGAACTTTGAGCCTTTGATGATTTTCTTGTGAATTTGCGCACGCTGGTATGTATCTGTGCGTATGCTGATTCTTTTGTAGCGCATATCATGTGCTGGTATTTTCCTTTTTGTACAGCTTTATCTATGGTTCCTATGTTTCCCAGAACGGTCCAGTCTCGGCCTCCGGATAACAACTATGGAACAACGCTTCGCTCTCCCTCCTTGGTCTATCTGCGCAGGTCAGCGCACGCGTTTACTCTCGCGCCCGCCTTCCTTAGCTCGACTTTCAGAGGAAAGGTGGTCTGTTTTCCCACCTCGCCACGCTTTGGGTAATTCGCCTTCGGCATCTGCATGACTGACCGCGCTCTCTTGTTCCAAAGGTCGCGAAGCACCGGCCTCCACTAGCGCTTTCGACCATATACCTCACCTTCGAAGCTCAAACGCCTAACCGCCTCTCTAGAGCGTTTCTGTCAACTCCACATCCCTTGTATATCCCAACAAACAGGAGCAGAAAAAACAAAAAAAATACACTAAAACAGTTGATCGTAGTGCATGCAATAATGACTAGCGCAAAATAAGCTGAACAGGGCGCGCAACCCGCACTCAAGCGCACTGCTGCTACTATTTTCTTCAACTAAACTAAGCTACACTACAAAGCTAAAAAAAACGTGAAATGTAAATGTAACGCTCCCCCCCACACTTAAACAGAGACGTGTCCCCTCGAGTCATGCTCAAGCGCACGGAGAACGCGCACATGCATGCAAGCAAAAGAAAGAATATAAGAACGAAAAAAATAAATAAATAAATAAATAAACATAAGGTCAGCGCAGCAACAATATAGCAAGGGGTCACAAAATATTCAGCACAATAGTCAGCAAAATATAGCAACATATAGCAACAGTGTTCAAAAAGATAAGAAAAGAAAACCATCCGAAAGAAATGCGCGCCCCACTGCAGCCCTAGATGCCCTCGGAGCTGGACTCCACCGCTGATCCGCGCGCCTCCTCATCTGAAGAATCCGTCACATACTCGGTGCGGGAGGCTGGCGGCACTACAGAAATGGCGGCGGACTGAGCCACGAGGTCGTCCTCTGAGATAGGATTCCATAGTGAATCTGAGCTGGTACTAATGATGGGTTCGGCTTCAGGGGACCGCTGAATGGAAGGCTGTGCAGGGGGTGGCGCAGGTGCTGGTACTGGGTCTGTTGCTGGGCTGGGCTCTGCTGCTGGGGCTGGCACTGGTGCTGGAGCTGGCTCTGCTGCATGGACCGGGGACTGGGTAGGAGGGCTGGCTGGCTGGTGCGGCTCGCTGGGGGATCCTGGGGGCGGCCTGCGCAGGCTGAGGAGAGGGGGAATAGCATCTCCAAATCTCCACCCTGATGGTGGGCTCATACTCAAATCTGCCCCCTCTGGAGCTAAATATTCGAGCACGCGCATGACGTTGAACATCATGCGCTGCTCCTCGGATACCTCCTCAGGCGTCTCCTCTGACTCAGTCCTGGGGCGCTTTCCTCGTGCACGCGGGGGAGAATCCTCAATGGAAATGGTAACTGGCTCCTCCTGCGGTGCGCTTGCCCTTCGGCGCGCTCCAGTCTGTGCACGAGTCCTCATGCGCCTGACTGGAGGCGCAACTTGCGCTGGGGTCTCGTCCCTCTCCATTTCCTCCGCAGCCTCTTCTGCTTGCGCGCTGCTCTCTGCTCGTTGCCTTGGCGCTCTGGCCGGCTGCAGCCGGTAGCTCCATTCCAATGTACCATCTTCTCTCACGACTACTGCTCTTATCTGCAGCATCTGGGCGCGGTCCAAGGGAACAGCCGGCACCACTGTGTGCTCGGGCACCTCTTGCTCTCCATGCAACACACGCAGCAGGTGCGTTATCATCCCTCCACAAGTCAGCGGCCCCTTGGTGCTGACCCGACTCCAATGAAGCACCATGTTCAAGACAAACAGCACCCTCTTCCCATAATAAAAGCCCTTCAAAATCTTCATGTCCAGTAAGCTGATCTTGGGCGCACCGTTGAAGCGCCCGATGATGGCATAGGTGACCATGCGCCACAGGTAGAACATCCACGGGTCGCGCAGCTCGCGTCCTCGGCTGCGCCCCGTGGCAAAAACTGGGCCGGTCGCCATCTCACGCCACGCCTCCTGATTCGTGTGCGTGTCTATATCAGCTTCTCGCACCTTAGCGCACCTCAGTGTGCGCTTCAGCCTCTTAGCTGAGGCAATGTACCAGACCCCTCAGTGCCGGTACCTTATCTCCAGGTCGGCCATCTCCAGTGACGCCAAAAATTCGCAGGTGTCCTCCTTGTGTGCTGCACAGTTGATCTCCAACAGCGCCTCCCAGCCCGCCAGCGCGAGCTTCTCCAGGATGAGGTCCTCCATCCCGACCTCTCGCAGGAACTCCCTGCTTATGTACGGAGTCCCGGACATCTCAAGCCTCAGGAAGGCTTCGTACTTGCTGGCGAAATGAGCTGGGGTCGCTTGATCCTCGGCAGGCTGCATCTTCGGTCAACTACGGTCAACACTCTTTAAAGCTCAAAAAATCCAAACTCCTCCAAATGCCCTGAAACTTCCACCAAAGGATCGCCTACTGCCCACCTACAAAACCCACTAACCAAACCTCCAATCGGTGCACGCTAGCTCGGTGCGGTTTCAGACCTAGGGCACCCCTCTTCTCGCACAAACCCTAACTCAATCAGCTCAAATATGAGGGGAAAGGTTACCTGGTAAGCGTGCGACTGTGTGCTCGTCGAATCTCTCTAAACGGAAGCTGGGTTGAGCGTCGGACGATGAGCGGCTGCTGAGGGCGGGAGATTCTCTTGCAACGGTCGAGTGTAAAAACTGCTGAAATTTTTCTAAGTACTGCTCTTATATACCCCCTGACTGGCGCAGCTGTCCTGCGCACTGAAGTGCGCACGGACCTGCGCGCTGCTGCTCGACTAAAAACTACAAGTCCTAAACTAGCTAAAAGACACTAGAAAAACTAAAAGAAAAAATATGTAAAAGTAAAACGTGTCGGGTTACCTCCCGACAAGTGCCTTTGTTTAACGTCGTTGGCTCGACTATACCTCGTTACTTGCGTGAAAATGTACCAGCGACCTCCCCGACACTTGCTCCTGAGTGACCCCGCGCCCGTGCATGTGATGTGTTCGTTTTGGTCCTGCGCAAAGGATCAGAAGGGTGGTCAGCATGGTCAATAGTATGTGATAAATCATGAGTAACGAGGTGAGGTAAAGAGGAAAAAGAAATATGAGCAATAGTTCCCAGTTCTCCCTCTTGTGTGTCTGGTATTGACTCTGGCGCAGCAACCTGCGCATCTGCTATCTCTGGCTCTGCCAATTCAACTTCACGCGCTGTGCTATCCCAAGGTTCTCCTAGATACCTTTTGACTCACTGCCCATTGACCTGAAAACGATGCCGGTGCTCGTTTTCTAACACGATTGTTCCGTAGGGGAAAACCTTGGTAACCGTGTAAGGTCCTGTCCATTTGCTGTGCAGCTTCCCAGGCATGAGCTTTTGGCGCGAGGAGAATAATAGTACCTGGTCTCCTGGCTCAAAAGTGCGTCTGAGGATATGTTTGTCGTGAAATGCCTTTGTGCGCGCCTTGTAATCGCGCAGTCCCTCATATGCATCCAGGCGCAGCTCCTCTAATTCGCTCAGCTCAAAAGCGCGCTCCTTACCGGCCTCGTCTAGGTTCAGGTTGCAAACGCGCAATGCCCAGTATGCCTTGTGCTCTAACTCCACTGGTAGGTGGCACGCTTTTCCGTAAACCAACCGGAACGGTGAGGTCCCAATTGGTGTCTTATGCGCTGTTCGGTATGCCCACAGCGCATCGTCAAGGCGCTGGCTCCAGTCTTTGCGTGACGGTCTCACAGTTTTCTCCAGTATGCGCTTGATCTCTCTGTTGGAAACCTCGGCCTGTCCATTCGTCTGAGGGTGGTAAGCGGTGGACGTCTTGTGGCGCACTCCATAATGCATGAAAACCTGCGCCACTATCCTATTGCAAAAGTGCGTCCCCTGGTCGCTAATGATTACCTTAGGCACTCCGTACCTGCAAAATATGTTAGTCCTTAAAAAGTCAGCGACCGTCTTACCATCATCCTTTCGTGTAGCCTTGGCTTCAACCCATTTGGAGACATAATCTACCGCGACCAATATGTACTCATAACCGGAAGATGGAGGAAATGACCCCATGAAGTCGATTCCCCAAATATCGAATACTTCATCCACTAGAATTGGCGTCTGCGGCATCTCATTGCGCGCTGATATGCCTCCTGTGCGCTGGCACCTGTCACAGTTCCTGCAGTGGTTATAAGAGTCTCTGAACAAGCGCGGCCAATAGAATCCGCAATCCAGAATCTTTATGCTCGTGCGCTTTGGACCGAAGTGTCCTCCACATGCGTGCTCATGACAAAACATCAAAACAGAGTTAATTTCATGATCAGGCACGCAGCGCCTTAAAATCTGATCAGGTCCTATTCTGAGCATATACGGATCATCCCAAAGGTAATGCTTGGACTCATGTTTCAATCTCATGCATTGGGTTTTAGTGAAATGAGGAGGAAACGTACCTGTGACCAGGTAATTCGCAATGTGCGCATACCATGGTACCTTACCTGTCAGCGCCATCAGATGCTCGTCAGGGAACGTCTCCGTGATCTGCCCTAGCTCCTCTACTTTCACGATCCTGCTCAGGTGGTCCGCGACTGTGTTTTCCGTGCCCTTCTTATCTTTGATCTCCAAGTGGAATTCCTGAAGGAGGAGCACCCAGCGCATCAGGCGCGGCTTAGTTTCTTTCTTGGACATTAGGTAACGGATTGCTGCGTGGTCTGTGTAGACAATGACTCTGGCGCCAAGAACATATGCACGGAACTTCTCCAGCGCAAACACAATTGCCAAAAGTTCCTTCTCCGTGGTAGTGTAGTTCCTCTGCGCAGCGTCCAGTGTGCGCGATGCATAATAAATGGGGTTCGGCTTCTTGTCCACGCGCTGTCCCAAGACTGCACCTACTGCATAGTCGCTTGCGTTGCACATTAGTTCAAATGGCAGGTTCCAGTCTGGGGCGCGCATCACTGGCGCACTTGTCATCGCCTCCTTCAGCTTATCAAACGCGGCCATACACTCATCAGTAAATTCGAAACACACATCCTTTTGCAAGAGGTTAGACAGGGGTATACAAATCTTAGAAAAATCTTTTATGAAGCGCCTGTAAAACCCAGCATGCCCAAGGAATGATTTCACATCGCGCACGCTAGTGGAATAAGGCAGATTAGCAATAAGATCTATTTTGGCTTTGTCTACCTTGATCCCTTCCTGCGAGACAATATGTCCTAGTACTACACCATGCGATACCATGAAATGACATTTTTCATAATTGAGCACTAGGTTCTTTGAGATGCAGCGCGATAAGACCTTATCAAGATGAGTTAAGCATGCGTCAAAGGTACTTCCGTGTACAGTAAAATCATCCATGAACACTTCTATGCATATACCAATCATATCAGAAAAAATGCTCATGACTAGACGTTGGAACGTACCTGGCGCGTTACGCAGCCCAAATGACATGCGCCGAAACGCAAACGTACCGAATGGGCAGGTAAACGTGGTCTTCTCTTGATCTTCCGCAGCTATGGGTATCTGATTGTACCCTGAATATCCGTCCAAGAAGCAAAAGTAGGGTTTCCCCGCTAATCGATCTAGCATCTGATCCATAAAGGGTAGCGGGAAATGGTCCTTGAGCGTGACTACGTTAAGCTTCCTGTAGTCGATGCACATGCGCCATCCAGTTTGTATGCGCTTGGGAACTAGCTCGCCCTGCGCATTCTCTTCTACTGTGATTCCTCCCTTCTTTGGCACAATGTGCACTGGACTTACCCATTTGCTGTCCGAAATAGGGTAAATGACTCTTGCGTCAAGCAACTTCAGGATCTCTTTCTGCACCACCTCCATCATGTTCGGGTTCAATCTGCGCTGAGGCTCCCTGGATGGTTTGGCACCATCTTCCAATAGAATTCTATGCATGCATACGTCCGGGCTCACTCCACGCAGGTCAGCCAGTGTCCATCCTATAGCGCGCTGGTTCTTGCGCAGCACCTGCTGTAATCGTGCCTCCTGCTCCTCTTCTAATCCTTTCTTTATGATCACTGGCAGGGTGTCTTCATTTCCCAAGAATATGTACTTGAGGTGTTCTGGGAGTTGTTTCAGCTCGACCTTGGGTGCCTGCTCAATAGAGGGAAAGATTTTATTAGCAGTGCAGACATTAACTAAGTCTTGTACCTGTCTGGATGCTGGTTCAGCACTGCTCAGCTCATTCTCTTGCGCTTCCAATTCTGCCTGTGCCAGTGTGTCGGGTTCTTCTGCTGCGCTCGCACATTGCACATCTGCAACTAAGTCGTCTATGCTGTCCATTGCGTGCACTGTGGCGTCTTCATGAGGGTGCTGCATCCCTTTGAATATATTAAAATGAATCACCTCCCCATCAACCTCCATTGAGAGCGTGCCCCTCCACACATCTATCTTGGTGCGCGCTGTCATCAGAAATGGTCTGCCTAGTAGGATCTGCGCACTGCTTATGCTCGACTCTCCCTCCATTTCTAGGACATAGAAGTCTCCTGGGAACACCAACTCTCCTACTCGGACAAGGACATCCTCGATCATGCCCGTAGGTTGCTTGCACGACCGGTCCGCTAGCTGAATGGTGAGACCTGCAGGCTTAAGTGGTCCAAGGCGCAATGACGCATATAGGGAATAGGGAAGCACATTTATAGATGCGCCTAAGTCAATCATGCAATTGCTCACTGTGGTCTTACCTAAAGTGCATGGAATGGTGAACGTACCTGGGTCTCGGCTTTTAGGTGGCAGCTTATGTTGCACGATTGCTGAGGCCTGCGCATTTAGCATTACCTGTGCGCACTCGCCTTTCCTTCTCTTGTTTGTGCACAGCTCCTTTAAGAATTTGGCGTACCTAGGGATTTGCCGAACTGCTTCAATAAGGGGAATGTTTATTTCCACCTTACTGAATAACTTGTAGAGCTCCTTGTCCAGCGCTTCCTTCCTAGCTGATGGTGCCTGTACAGGAAAAGGTGCAGGTATGTTAGTACGATTCGTGCTCTTGTCTTTTAATTGTGTCATACCTGGCGCCTCGCCCTGCTGGCTTGTGGCTGGCGCTTCTGGTTGCGCGTCTTGCTCTGGTTGCGCATTCTGCTCTGTTGGATCTGGGCTCCTTCGCGGTCTGCTCTGTTCCTACCGTGCGCCCAGTCCTCAGTGTCACTGCGTTGACTCCTCCCTAAGGGTTCTGGATCACTTGCGAAGGCAGGTTGCCATCGCTCTTTTTCAGCTCATACGCCGTGGTAGCAATCTGTGATAGCTGCTTCTCAATGGACTCAAACCTCTTGTCATATTTCTCATCATTTTTGCGCACCGTGTCTGCTAGCTGCCCCACGATATCTTCTAAGGATCGCCTCGGTTGCTGGTGGTTCTGCGCTGGTGCGTCAGTGCGGCGATGCGGTGGATTGTAGGGCGCAGCTTGTTGCGTCTGCTGTGGCGCGCGCTGATCTGCGGACTGCCTCTGGAAATTGTTTTCCTCCTTCCATCTGAACCCATTTGCGGCTAGTCCAAAACGCGGCTGATTCTGCCTCTGTGGCCCTCTATTATCCCATCCTCCAAGAGCATTGACATCTCCTGATTCCTCAAAAAGTGTGGGACATGCGTCGGTTTTGTGCTCAGTGGACGTGCAGAACTCGCATACCTCGAAAAGTGTGGGACATTCATTAGTTTTGTGCTCGGTTGACCTGCAGAATTCACATACCTTTGGCGCAACTGGTTGTGCGCTTTGCACACTCATCAACTTCTGCAGCATGGCCTTCATTTCCTTGATTTCAGCGCTTGTTTCTACCTGATGCACAGAACGAGCACGACTATTTTCAAGTGTTAGCTGATGTCTTACCTGCCCAGCAGAGTCTTCTATCAGCTGCCACGCGTCCTCTGGGTACATGTTGCAAATGTCGCCTCCTACGCATGCATTCAATAATCGCAACTCCATGGGCTTCAATCCATTCAGGAAATTCTCTATCAGCACATTCTGGGGTAGACCGTGATTGTAGCAGTTGGCCTCCAGCTCCCTGAAACACTCGTAATACTCTGACAGCAACTCTCCTGCGCTCTGCCTAGGTTCGGCCAGCTCCCTCCTGAGTAGCGCGATCTTTGCTACGGGATAGAACTTGTCCAGGAACTTCTTCTGCAGGTGCTCCCATGTGTGAATTGATCCTGCTGGTAAGTTCATCAGCCAATGCCTGGCTGTGTCACACAATGAAAATGGGAACGCTTTCATCTTCAGCGCTTCGTCGCTCTCCCCTTCGGCCTTCATGTTCTCGCAAATGACTAGGAATTCTCGCACATGCTTGACCGGATTCTCGTTGTTCATCCCGTGGAACTTGGGCATGTGATGATTGAGCGAACTCCTTAGTTCAAAATGACCGTCTGGTGGAAGCACTATGCACCATGGCTGGTTAACCGTGAGTAGGGCTGACATCTCGCGCACTGTTCTGCGTCGCGCAGCTTGTCGCGCGGGTGGCGCATTATACACTTCAGCGGCCATCCTTGCTTCAACCTCGCGCTGCACTTCCTCTCTGAACAGGGCTGCGCGGTTATGTGCCCTCGCTTCCTCTGGAGTTCTGTCCCCTAAGTTATCTCCAACGACACTGTTACCCTTTATAACCTGTTCAAAATCTCAAAGAAAACGAAATTAAAAGAAAACTAAGCTGTTGCGTCTGTCAGTACGCAATTAGAATCTGCGCAGCACAACTGTTTCAAGGTTGCGCAGGCTGATGTTAATTGCGCGCTGTCAGAAACAACAACGAAAATAAAGCAAACAGAAATAACTAACTATTATAAAAGAAAACTCAAGCTAATTAAAGCTTATCTGTGTTGCTCCCCGGCAACGGCGCCAAAATTTGACAGTGCACGCGTCGTTGTGCGTGTATCAAATTAATTCCTTCCTCTTCCACTTAGTACAGCGGTTAAGTCAGGGTCGAATCCACAGGGAGCAAGTAGATTAGCTTTAACTAGTATCCTGCACTTACGAAAACTGGGGGTGTGAGTGATTGGGTTGCGCAATGCGCGAGTAAACAGTAGTAAACGCAGGAATTGCACTAGACGTGCGCAGGCAGTAGAGATTAAGTACTATGACTATGAAAAGTATCGGCGCAGACAATCCTCTATGAGTGTATTCCTTATCATCGACTCTAAACGTCTATAGTTTGATTTGCTGAAGTTAGTGTCCGGTCAAGGCTTCCTAACTTGTGCGCATGTTCCGATCAAAGTTCATGAGCTATTAATTCTTAAGTCTAGTCTAAGCAGCTACGAATCTTGTCACAGTAGCAACTGATTATCCTAGCGCGTTACTCCTAGTCGTCACCGTCAGGCTATTCAACTAGTTTAACATATAACAAACAAGCAACAAGAGTAAGATTGCGGTTCAAGGCTTCCCCTACTCATACAACTAGCTGTCAACAGTGTGCACAGAATTAATATAAGCAAACAAGCTATCCATTAAGCGCAAGTCTCAAAGGGCATACTCATAGATTCATGCCCAACCGATACTAAGCGTTTAGCTAGACATGCTAGTAGTAAACATCATAGAAACAGTAAATAATATCTAAAGTATCTAAGAAATCAGCAACTAGCAGGTGCGTGCAGGTTGCAGTGTCTCGGCTGGCGCAGTCGGCTAGCGCAGGTCCTCTCAGTAGGCTCGTGTGTTTTTCTGTTCTGCCGCTTTCTCCTCCTTTGTTGTATATCTCTTCAAACCCTAGCCTTCTCCTCTTTATATATTGCTCAAGAGGCTCATCCTTGGCAACTTCAAAATCTGGTGGTGTCAAGATTTGGAAACACCACTATCTGCGCATGGCACACTGCTCCTTGGTTAGCGCAATCGGTTAGCGCACCGTAGCTGACTCTGCCAACTCCTATCTGTTTGCGCTGCTAGCTCCGTAGGCTGTGTGATGCGCGTCTTAAACCCTGCCTGTTAGTGCGTATCCGACTTAGGCCCTCGTTTCGCCCTGAAATACAAAAACACTGGAAGCCAGTAATCTTGTACACAAAATAATGCAAACAAGCATAGGGCTAGGATCTAAATAGTGTGTAGAAATAGGCTCTATCACCGACATAACGCCAACTACCGGTGCGGTACGGCCTGCCACAAATTTTGAACTTCGCCGTACTGACCCTTCTTTGCCCTTTCCTGTGCAGATTATGGCTCCTAGAAAGTAGATCGATAAGGAAGTATAGGATCTCTTCAAAAGGGTTAAAACTTCATCCCGCTACTCGAGGCAATTCGGTAGATCCCACGCTACGCCAATTTTTCAAGGAGTTGTGTACCAACCACCGACGTTAAACTCAAACTGAGCAGGTAATGTTTAACGCTAACGTCTTTGCAGTTATCCAACAAAAAATGCCTCCTAAATGCGGAGACCCAGGTATGTTTACCATCATCCCTTGTACTATTGAAAACATAAGAATCAAAAATTGCATGCTTGATCTCGGTGCATCTATAAATGTTTTGCCTTTAATGTATGGACAAATGAACATATATTTGTCCGCATTTTCCCTTTACTTCTTGTTTGTTCCGTTATTTTATAAAGTCGTTTGGAGAAGACATCAACAATTGAAGATTCTGCATAGTAATGCAAAACATGAAATGTTACATAGTAATTGGAGATTCTACTCACCATGAGTAAGTAGTCCCATAGTAGTTGGGATCCTTATGGATCCCTTACGTTAGATTGTAATGCAAAACATAAAATTTTATTATGAATGAGGTTTTTGATTGAAAATTCTCATGCTTTATCATCATGTTAATTTTATGCACACCAAGTATTTGACGAAACGCATGAATTAGTATGAATTAATAAAATAACTAAGGATGGAATGAGAATTGAACTTAGGTTGTTTAGAAGATCAAGCATGTTTATTTTAGATAGTGTTTGTGCCCGAGAGTGACATTCGCATTCTATTAGGCTAAGTATAGAGCCGACTTGAGTTAACTATCAATAGATCGAGAGGTTGAGATTATGAGACTTTTCTTCTACACGGTTCAATAGAGGGAGAGTTTGAGAATTTTGTACCTTAGGTATCATTCCCATTCTAGAGAAGGAGCGAGAGTTGAATCTAGAGTGCGTGAAACTTTAGCCTAGAACTATCAATGAAATTACCTTATGCATGTATTGTTGTTTTGTGTTGCCAATCGCATTACCTAAGGGTGACGTAGGATTCCGACTACGCTTTCTTAAAGGCTTCCTTTAAAAACCAAATTCAATCTTGTCTTTAGTATTTACTAGAGATACCTCGCTTAGAGGAAAAATCTCAGCTTTTATTTAGTAGACTTACCTTAAGCATTGCTAGCTAGCTTTAGATTAATCTAGGCTTCTCTCTTGGGTTTGAGCCGAGGTTACTCGGATTATAAATATTGTTTGTTTACTATGATTGGACTAATAACTTTACTACAACAATTTTGACAATGTCAAAATGGCGTCATTGCCGGGGATTAGCCATTAGACTAGTTTGCTTTTTAGTATTGCTTTAGTTAGTTTACTGCAGTATTATTTTCTTTTATTTTGTTGGTTGTGATTGCGTGTTATTCTTGCTTATTTTGATTTAAGTTCACACTTATCGACGCTTTCTTCGATTGCTTGGTAGGTGTTTGAATGCAAACCAGAGGACGCACGAAAGAGATGCATGAACAAGCCTCCACATCAACGCCAGATCAAAAATTGCCAGATTTTGATACTCCTTCTCCTCAAATTCGCGTTGATCAACCACCAACAGAAATTATAGACCAACAAGACCCGAGGAGGGAAGGAAATGCAGCTCTTCCGCAAGAAGAAGATGAGACTGGTTGGGGAATATATGGCCCCAACCATCAGACACTATGGATCACCCATATACCTGCCAGAGGGTGATGATAAAGAGTTCGAGATAATCGGCGCTTCCCCACATGGTATAAAGAAGGGGATCGGCTACGTCTTAGCCAAGACGTTAAACTAGACTGGTGAGTATTTATACTTTTATTTCTACTTGTTTGTAGTAAAGAATCGTTTTGGACTTTGTGTTGCCCGTGCGCCAAATGTTTGATTAGTGGTTTAAGGGATTTTGTGTTTGTGTGCCCTCGAGTTACCCCTTTTGTTTGATTATCTATACGTAGAAGTTTTAAGTGTGGGGTAATCCATTGATGTTTAGGTTTCATCTTTGTATGTCGTGACTAGTATTGTTATTTTGTCATGTAATTTGCTTAACTTGTCGATTTGTATTTTGACTCGGTCTTTTGAATGACAAGTGATTTTTGAACTTGTATTTACTTGGCATTTTTCCCTTAGAAAACTAAATCGACCACCTTGGTCGAAGCGAATTCTGCTCTCCACGAATTAAGGCTGATTCGACCAAAGCTTGTTCGCCACTGACTGTTTGATTCGACCAGTTCTAGTCGAATCAAAATTTTTGCCTTCCTTGAATCAATTTTGATTCATGGAATAAGACTACCACTCTTGCTACATTGATTCGACCATAGCATGGTCAAATCACTTTATATGCACCCCGAATCACATTTGACTCGGGCACTTTTGCTACGGAAATTCTTGGTTGACTTCGGGAATTTTGCTATTTTAGGCACATTTGTTCGAAACCTTTTTCAACCACTATACTACACTGGTCAATGACTTTTTATTTACACGCGCATATCTAGAGATGGAAGTGGGTCGGTCAGCCCGTGGGCCAGCTCGGGTGGGTTGTGGGCTGGCTCGACCCAGCCCGACCCGACACATCAACCCGTGGGTCGGGCTGGGTCCTTTAAAAAAAAATTCGAGCCAGCCCGGGTTCGACCCGGCCCAGCCCTGACCCAGCTCGCCCGACCCACGGGCTCGACCCACGAGGTCGACCCACGGACTCGACCCACGAGCTCGACCCACGGGCTTGACCCACGAGCTCGACCCACGAGCTCGACCCACGGTCATACTTGGCCTATACTATCTGCTATGGCTAGGGACCTACTAACCGCTCCGATGTCAACTGTGGCGTCCGAAGCTTGTTTTTCTGCAGGTACAAGGGTATTGGATGACAAAAGATCACTGATACTTCAATTGAAATGTGCATTTGCCTAAAAGATTGGCTTGCTGCTGAACGAAGAGAACAAGATAGTAAAACAAATTTGGATTATGAAACTGGAGATGAATTAGAATAATATATCATTGTCTTATTTAGCATGTTTTACAGTCAATTCGTGTTAGTCTATTGTAAGATTGAACTATTTATAAAGTTCCAGTTTAGACACTTAGAGTTTGTGTCAGGCTTTGGCCTTCAGTGTGTACTTTCCTCGAGCCAGGATGTTTGGCTCCCAATTAATAGATGAGCGGGTTTCTAATTAAAATTAAAAGAATAATTTTTTCCGTTCTCACAAATATTTTACTAATAGCTTCTAAATATAATTTAGATAAAAAATATAATGTACAAGTACAAGTTCCCTAAATCTTAAACCCCTGAACCCTAAACCCCAAACCCTAAACCCTATACTCCAAACCCTTAAACCCTTATACAATCCATGGGTCCAACCCGTGGGCTCAATTCGTGGGTCCAACTCGTGGGCTCAACCCGTGGGTCCAACTTATGGGCTCAACCCGTGGGTCCAACTCGTGGGCTCAACCCGTGGGCCAGCCCGACCCAGCTCGTTCGTGGCGAGCTGACTTATAACCCGTGGGTCGGGCTGGGTTCATGTTTTTTTACTTGACCCAGCTCGTGGGCCGGCTCATTTTTTTTGAACCCAGCCCGACCCAGCCCTAGCTCGCGTGGATTATGAAATTTCGACCCAACTCGACCCGTGGCTCGACCCACTTCCATCTCTACGCATATCTAAGTAAACTCATCGTTTGTGAAATTTCACAGGGTCTCAATTAGGCAGACTTGTGAACAAACAGTTGCTGCAGCACACTCTTGTTCACTCGGAAATTGTCTCAGCAAACAATGAACAAGACAGAAGTTTGTTCACCCAGTTCGGCCAACTGCCTACGTCTGGGGAGGACTGTTCTCCAGTCCTCAATCCACTAACCACGAAGGTCTCCAAGTACACTCGGTTACAACTCCACGCAACCTATGCTACTCAACCTTTGTGTGGATCACTTGACACAATCAGAACAAGCTCTGACTTGTATCTGCACACCCTCTACAAATGTCAATCTAGAATAGCTACAAACTTCTCAAGACTCAGCCTATTCTAAACTACACCCAACTCAGCAGGGTTGCAGTAGCAAGTGCTGTAACACACAGCTGAAGCACAATTTGTCCACGTCGCTCCAAAGCCTTCTGCCGAGCCGTTCGAATGATTCCATGAGCGCTGCACACTTTGGAATACTCCCCCTCACTCAGTGACCACCTGCCACTAGTGAGAACCACCGCTTAGACAATTGACCGAGCCACACACCCGTCAGTTCTTCTGTGGCTGCCCTTGATCAACCAACAAGCACCAAGCTCTGAATTGGCTTCCAGATCAAGCTCGAATCAGACTCTGCAAGTCCTGATTCCCTTCTGCTTCTGTCACCACAGCTCTGCGCTCACGCTCTGCTCTCGGGTGATGATCGAAGAATTCGTCCGTCACACACCAAAATTGCTCTCTTTGAATTTCGTGTATGCACTCGTGTATCCCTCAGCTTCGATCGACCATTCTGCTCTAAACCCCTTCTTCTTAAATAGCAACACCAGCTTTAAGCAATGTTCAGGTTTAGGCAATGTCCCCAAAAAAGAACCATTATCTCCTAAAATCTAGGAGATTAGATTTGATATTTATCTACAATCCAAATCTCCTTCTCTGACTAGTAAACCTCACTGGAATAAACTCCACAGCATATTAGAAATTCTTCAGATGCTCTCCGTAGAGATTCCAGCCCTTCTAGACACGCCCAGGTTGCTGCTGCTTCTCGGACAGATGATGCAGCCAGTTGAACAAGCTCCTGCTATAGCATCCCCTGCTGCAGCTGCTGCTAGTTCACTTCTGCTGGCCTGCTTGTTTACTTGAAGGCTTTCCGAGCGCATGATTCTTATCTGATTGAGGCGTGTCATATCTTGTTGGAAAGCTAACTCAAAGGGCTACAACTTCTTAGTAATTCGAAGGTTAAAAGGGTCAAACGGTTAAGATTGGAGCACTGCAAAGATGATTCGCCCAAAAAGAAGTGCTTTACCCAGCCCCGAAACACACTAAGACTTTGATTCGACCAACTCTTGGTCGAATCAACTTATGAGCCAGCCCGAATCAACTTTGATTCGGACACGACGGGTCGTTCGGATTCGAAGAAGACATCAACAATTGAAGATTTTACATCATCCCTCTACTCAACCCCCACTAGTTTGTCTTCAATTGGTGAACAATTTCAATTAAAAACTGTCTTGTATTGCACTCACCATGAGTGAGTAGTCTCATAATAGTTGGGATCGTTATGGATCCCTTAGGTTAGATTGTAATGCAAAACATGCAATTTTATTATGAATGAGGTTTTTAATTGAAAATTCTCATGCTTTATCTTCATGTTAATTTTATGCAGACCGAGTGTTTGACGAAACACATGAATTAGTATGAATTAATAAAACACCTAGGGATGGAATGAGAATTGAACTTAGGTTGTTTAAAAGATCAAGCATGTTTATTTTAGATAGTGTTTGTGCGCGAAAGTGACAATCGCATTCTATTAGGCTAAGTACAGAGCGGACTTGAGTTAACTATGAATAGACCGAGAGGTTGAGATTAGGAGACTTTTGTTCTACACGGTTCAATAGAGCGAGAGTTTGAGAATTGTGTCCCTTAAGTATCATTCCCATTGTAGAGAAGGAGCGAGAATTGAATCTAGAGTGCGTGATACTTTAGCCTAAAACTATCAATGAAATTACCTTATGCATGTATTACTGTTTTGTGATGTCAATCACATGATCTAAGGGTGAATAGGATTCCGACTACGCTTTCTTAATTGCTTCCTTTCAAAACCAAATTCAATCTTGTCTTTAGTATTTATTAGGGATACCTCGCCTAGAGGAAAAGTCCCAACGTTTATTTAGTAGACTTAGCTTAAGCATTACTAGCTAACTTTAGACTAATCTAGGCTTTTTTTCTTGGGTTCAACCCGAGGTCACTCTAATTATAAATATTGTTTGCGTACCGTGATTAAACTAGTAACTTTACTACCACAGTTTCAACAACGTCAACCTTATTCGTTGTATTCGAGATTATGGATTGGACCTTTGAAGCCACCTGGACTAACAATTCAATTGGCAGATAGATCTTGTAAGTAGCCTGAGGGTATTATAGAAGATGTTTTAGTACAGGTTGGTGACTTGATCTTTCCAACTGACTTCTACGTGCTCAGAATGGATGGTAGTGATCCGGCCGATCATCCACCTTCTTGAAAATGTCAGAAATGAAGGCTGATTACGACTCTTGGATGTTGACTGAAATTCTGCTGCGTTGCTGATGTGGAGTTATAGCTTCTGCTTAAGCACTCTTTGTATCTTTCTACGGTATTACTCTACTATCAGAATAAGAAAGACACAGCGTTTATTCACCCAGTTCGGCAACATGCTTACGTCTGGGGAGGATACATCGATCCTCAAGATTCCACTATCTCAGTTTGAAGTACAAATGACTCACACTTCTACTTCTCACCTAGCTGAAATCTACTAGTCAGTCTAATCTTCTAGACTAGCTAGCAGCCTAATCTCACAAACTCTCTTCGTGCAACCTACACACTCTCAGTAATAAATAGCTATAACCCTGATTCTCAGACTTAGCCTATCTTATTACAATATGTAGCTCACGAAATGCTTTAGCACACTCTTCACCAGAGTTGCTAAATCTTTAGTTGAAGACACTCCAAGCTCTCCCGCCAAGTAGTCGGACACCCTCAGTTTTGCAAACTCAGTCTCTACTCCCCCTCAATCAATTACTCACTCAGTCACTATTAGGTAGCTTTGATCAATGCTCCGCAACCCGTGACAAATTCCGTCCGCGCCTGATCATCGAGCTCTGATTGTCCCTGCAACGAGCAACGCTCTAGTTGAACTCCTGACTAATCCTGAATCAAACTCCACGAGTTCTGATTCCTTTTGCACACCACACTAGTCTTCAACTCAATGCATAAACCATGCTACCGTGGTTGACCTCTATGTGTTTGCTTCATGCTCTCTGTATGTGCTCTCTGATCGTGTGTGTTGTGCAGCGTCTCCGCCTTCCTTTTCAAGCGCTCCAACACACCAAAAACGCCAAGGATCATTTTCAGAATCTTCTGCTAGATTTTAGTAAGTTTGTTGAAGATTCCGATGCCAAATTAGGATTCTTGGATCTTAATCTTCTTTGACCACGTGCTGCCGTTTGCTGTTTTGATGACGTCTGCATACCTCTCTGAGCTTTCCCAATGCCAGTCGGAGCCTCACCGTGCAATGCCAGGTTGAACGGGAAATCTGCTATAGCTCTGGATCATCACAGAGTGCTGAAGCAGACTCTGTCTCTTCATAGCTGTATCTCGCCCATTCTTCAGAAGCTTCAAATCTTCAGGGATTGTTGAAGCAGACTCTGGTTTTTTGTTTTTTATATTTTGTCAGTCTTCAGATTGTGCTCCAGCCACCAGTCTTCAGGGAGTGCTTCAGCATTCTCTTGAGCAGTTTTGTCAAGGATGTCCTATCCTCAACACTGACCATGGAGGTGGAAGCCGAAAGATCAAGTTTGATCAATTCAAGGCTATGCAACACCCACCTAAGCACGCAACGATGGATGTATTAGATGCATTGGACGATGTTGTGCAAGAAGCATAAAGCGCTAGCGGCAAAGATCTATTGAGGACAGCACTGGAGAGCGCCACTTTCACACAGGAGGATTCTTACGCTATCTACGAGGATATACGTGCCATACTTGCTCAACTTGACATTTCTCGTCCTCTAATGCCCAGGTATGTTAATCAAATTCAATTGTTTAAAACTAACTCTTCATTGCCTTCTTCTATGCAGGCACCGATTGTAGAACTCAAACCTCTTCCTGAACATTTAAAATACGCATTTTGGGGCAAAAATGACACTCTTCCAGTGATCATTAAGAGTGGACTTGAGAATGAGCAAGACCAGAGGCTTATAGAGGTACTTAAGACTAATAAATTGGCTATAGGTTGGACACTTGGAGACATATGATGGATAAACCCAGTGGTGTGCATGCATTATATTTTCGTAGAAGATGGGGCTAAGCCTTCGAGAGAGCCACAGCGTCGCCTGAACCCCGTAATGATGGAGGTAGTGCGAAAAGAGGTATAAAAACTTTTGGATGCCGATGTGATTTACCCTATTTCAGAAAGTCAATGGGTAAGTCCCGTACATGTGGTGCCAAAGAAGACAGGCATCACAGATGAGAAGAATGAAGCCGGTGAGATGGTGACTACACGTGTCAAGAATGGAAGTAGACTATAGATAACTGAATGCAGTGACGTATAAGGATCACTTTCCTCTTCCATTTACTGACCTAATGTTGAACAAACTGGCAGGTAAGCCTTACTTTTTTTTCTTGATGGTTTTTCGGGCTATAACCAACTCCCTATCGTACCTGAGGATCAAGAGAAAAGTACCTTCACATTTCCATTTGACACATTTGCATTTAGACGCATGTCTTTTGGTCTGTGTAATACGCCTGAAACCTTTCAAAGGTTGGTTACTAGTATATTCTTTGACATGATTGGTAGTTTCATTGAGGTCTTTATGGACAATTTACTGTGCATGGTGACACTTTTGATGCATGGTTAGACAACTTGAGTAGAGTACTGGAACGATGTGTGTCTATGAATCTACTATTGAATTATGAAAGTCATTTCATGGTTACATATGGGGTGGTCCTAGGGCATATAGTCTCGCATGAGGGGATTCAAGTTGATAAAGCAAAAACAGATTTGATTTCTATCCTTCCTTACCCTTTACGGTGCGTGATATTAAATCGTTTCTTGGGCATGCTGGTTTTACCATATTTTTATTAAGGATTTTTCCAAGAAAGCCCAGCTTGTATCTAACCTGTTGCAAAAGGATGTGCCTTTTGAGTTTACAGATATATGCAAGGAGGCATTCGACGAACTGAAAACTATACAAACCAGTGCGCCTATCATTCGAGCACCTGATTGGAGCCTACTACCCCACACTTAAATTGGTTTGTCCCGAACAAGAGCAAAAACAAGACTCGAAATACTCAAAGCACTTCTAATATGCCAATGACTAAACACTGAATTTACTCGAGATGTTCTCACTAATCAGTTCACACTCATTCTTCAATAATGATCAGCAAGAAACTGCAATGATACATGTAACCTCCGAGGTCGAGATGGATTCAATGGATGACTGGGAGATATTCCTCTTTAGACTCCTGACTACATTCTTCAGCTCAGGTCATAGTCATGCGCTTACGCTGAGTTACTTTCTTTGGCACGTGAGAAATCCAAGCAATGAGAAACTCAACTCTTTCTTCTTCTCTTTTGTAGGAAATCTCTTGAACTTACTTGTTTTTTTTAGTCCGAAGACTTCACTCAACTCGATTGCTTTTATGATTTCTTCTTTCACATTTGTCTGAATTTTCTTTTTTTAGGCTTTGCTCTCCAATGTGAATTGCTTGTCCTTTTTCATTTTTCCTCTTTGAAACGTTCCAATCATAGCCTTCGAATAACAGCATATGGAGCATATCCCGCTCTTTCTCATCATCATCCTTTCAGCGCGAGGCAGGATAGGGGTTACCCACGCATTCCCGGCCACTAGAACTAGAGATAGAATGGTTTTTTTTCCGTCCCACCATTGCATAAACGCTGCAAAGGTGGAGTTAAAGTCTTACTCCTCATAACTCGGAGTGCCAACCTCCACAAACTCAACTCTCTATGCGACTAATCCCTTGAACCTTTGAATATGTGTCAAGTCCCTCTAGGACATTTTCTATCAACTCCACATCCTGTAATATCTCAACTTTAAAGAACATATAACATCAAGTCACTAGCATCACAATATTGTAGAAATCGTGCAAAGCATACACGTCAAAACCTCATAGCATCAAACATCATCTCATAAAATCAGCATCTTCATCATAGCATATAATGGCTTAAAACTAGCAGCTTATAATCGCAAGAAATCAGCAGCATCGCAACATCTTTAAAAAAAAGAGCTCTAACTATTACTAATGCATGCTAATAAAGGTAAACGTGCTGACACATAATGCTAAATTCCCCACCCCACACTTTTGAAACGAATCGTGTCCTCACGGTACAAATTAAATGTTAGGAAGGGTACTCATGCAAGATTCAAAAGAAACGAAACAAATAAGAAACATAAAAGAAACTACGCAAAAATCCTAACCGCGCCCGAAACACACATTAGGCGCGCGCTCGAAGCATACATTAGGGAACCTAATGTATGAGCCAGACGCAGCCTTAATGTTGCCTCGGGGCGCCGAACTTACTTACTCACACTAAAAATGAAAAAATCAAATCGGGTTGCCTCCCGCAACGCGCACTTGTTGAACGTCGTTGGCTCGACGATACTGACAGTGCGCCGTCGTGCGCCTCAAATTTGTATTTATAGTTCCTGTTAACACTTAGCAAGCGGTAAGCAGGGTCGAACCCAAAGAGAGCAAGTGAGCAAGAGTCCTAATGCTAGTCACAGAGAAATGAACAATACTAAGGATATCAATTCAGAGAATATCAGTCGAGGAAATACACTGCAACTAGTTATCATCGATCAAGCAACATGCATCAACTAATGAATACTGTCCCAATTAGTGTTCTACCTATTCTTACCAGCTAGGTTCTCAAACAGGTTTAATAATTACTCGACTAACACCACAAATTAGTTCCACAGCTAGGCTTAGCTAACAATGCAATTCAGTCAAATATAATGCAATGGGTATCAACCTAGCTTTGCTGCTAAGCTATACTAAATTGATAATCAAGCATCATACAAGTCAGGAGGCCGTAATCGTTAGCTCAAGTCAAGCATTCATTGATCTCAAACCAAGTGTTGTAATGCAAATCCCCAAACTGAGTTTGGGTTTAGCTACTCATAACATCCATCGAATACAATAAAACTGAGTTCAGTATACTACAATGAGTTAAAGAACACGAAACTGAACTGAAATGAAAAATGCAGTGAATAATGTTTTCCGGTAGTGAATAGTAACAGATGAACAGTAATACTAAACAGTAATAATTGAACAGTAAATACTGATGAATAGTGATTCCGGCGACTTCCAGCAGCTTCTTCTGCTCCTTCTCTCTAAGCTGCTGCCGCCTCCTTTCTACAGTACTGATGGAGCTTATTTATACGCTCCATTGAGTTATTTATTCCAATAGTTTTATTACATTTTGCGTGAATCGATTACTCTTTTGTAGTGTTTTCGTATCGCAGGTGTGTTCAAGATCGCATTGGATTTTATCGCATATTTGAAGCATTCATCCAAGATCAAGAAGTCAACAGCAGTCAAAGTCAATAGCAGTCAACTCTGCTGGTTCAATCAGAAATCAGATCCGGTTCGAGCAGATGTGGTTCAATGTGGTTCATTCTGGTTCAACCCCAAAAACTTTAAACCTAAAAGATGGACAAAAGAGGAAAAGAATCCTCTCACTATTCACGCACTATTCATGCTACAAGACTGACGGAGTGGAGGAGAAGATTGAAGAGCTTGAGAGAGAAGTCGCCGGAATTCACTATTCACGCCGGTACTGTTCATTTTACTGTTCACGTACTATTCACTGTTCACGGCCGGATTTTATTTTGGTTCAGTTCTTGTTCTTTAACTTATTATAGTGTAATGAACTCAGTTTTATTGTATTCCATGGATGATATGAGTAGCTAAATCAATATTTCAGTTTGGGGATTTATAATGCGACAATGGTTTGAGATCAATCAATGAATGTTTGAGCTAGTGATTTTATTGCCCTCGTATATATGAACTGAATGCGATGATTGTCAATCTAGTGCAGCTTAGCGGTGAGCTAATTTGATATCAATTGTGTTATACTTGACTGGAATGCATAATTAGTTAAGCTTAGCGGTGGAACTAATTTGTGGTCTCAGTCGGGTAACTATTGAACTTGTTCGAAAGCCTAGCGGTGAAGAATAGGTAGAATTTTGAAATTCATAGTGCCTCTGATAAACAGATTTGTGAACAAGCTGTTGCTACAACAGACTCTTGTTCACCAGAAAACTGTTTCAGCAGGAAAGAATAAGGACAAGGGTTTGTTCACCCAAATCAGCCAAATTGCCTACGTCAGGGGAGGACTCTTCTCAATCCTCAATCCACTACTCTCAAGGTTTCCAAGCACACACAGTTACAACCCACGCAACCTATGCTACTCAACCACAAGTGGATCCACGTACACAATCACAACAGGCTCTGACTTGTGTCTGCACACCCTCTACTGATATCTATCTAGAATAGCTACTGTCTCCTCGAAACTCAGCCTATTCTAAACAATACTCAGATTCTGCAGGGTTGCTATAGCATCTGCTGTAGCACACAGCTGATGCACAAACTGTCCGCGTCGCTCCAAGCCTTCCGCTGAGCCGTTCGAACGATTCCACGAGCGCTGCACACTCTGGAATACTCCCCCTCACTCAGTGACCTCCTGTCACTAGCAAGAGCTGGCCTTCGATCAATTGCCCGAGTCCCTCCACTCGACAATCCCTTCGCGGCCTTCCTTGATCCACCAACAAGCACTGCTGCTCTGAATTGGTCTTCAGATCAAGCTGTAATCAGACTCTGCAAGTCCTGATCACACACTGCAATAACCACTTAGCTCTGCGCTCACGCTCTGCTCTCGGTGGTGATCGAATCTTCGCACGCACTCGAATCTCTCACTTGATCTTCTGCGTATGCTCTGTGTATTCACTCTGTCATTCGATCCCCTCCATAGCTCTGAAGAGTCTCCATTATATAGGTGCGTCCACTGCCATCATTATCAGGATTTAGCATTCCCCTAGCAAGATCAATATCTCCTAATTTGTAGGAGATTAGATTTGATTTGCAAATCTAATCTTCTACAAACAAATCTTCTCCTTCCAAAAGATCCATATCTTCAAGCTGACTTGTAGAGCGCAATCTCCACTGAGAATATTCTGACAGATGCTCTGGAATCATCCCGTTGCTCAGCTCTGCATATCTGGCCAAATTGTTCTTCGCACCAATACTGCTGCTACAGCTCCCTGCTACAGCTCCTGCTGTAGCAACTGCTTGTTCACTCTGGCTGGTTTTGCACCAGCAGTTGTCTTCATACGGGCAGCTATATCATCTTGCTTTCAATCTTCACAACACTCTACCGAACTACTGCGAGCTGGCAGCAACTCTCCGTACGTTCTTTGGGCTGCTCCAAATTGATCGGCATGCTATTGACTTAGGGAATCTTCAGCTTCTGTTGCTCTTCTCTTCAATTCAGGGCAGCTTGTTCTTCACACGAAAATCTACTATTTAGGATGCTACAGCTCTCTGCTACACATGTTGCTGTAGCAACCTCTTGTGCACTCTGATTGTTCCCTCTGGAATGCCCTGCACTAGCTGCTATCTTCACACGCTTGCTGTAGCAGACTCTTGTGCACCTTGTAGGAGTTTGTCAATGATGCCATATACATTAACAAATTTGATTGTCGACATATCTTTAGCGGGAATGTTGGACTGAGGCAGAATTCATTAGTTTATGCATGTATTCGATCGATGATAGCTTGTTGCATTGTATTCCCCGAACTGATTTTCTCTTAATTGATATCCTCAGTTTGTTCCTTTTTCTATGACTTTCATTAAAACTCTATCTTACTTGCTCTCTTTGGGTTCGACCCTGCTTACCGCTTGCTAGTTTGTTAACAGGAGTTACAAATACAAATTTGAGGCGTACGACGACGCGCTGTCAAGTACTCGAGATGATTGATGGCAAATGTGTTTGTTCAATGTGTTCTAATCCTAGGGTTTGGGATTGAACCGGATTGAACCAAATCTGCTTGAACCGGTCTTTGGTTCAGCAGCTGTTGATTGCTGCTGACTTTTGTTGATTGCTGTTGACCTCTTGATCTTCAATGAATGCTCCAAATATACAATAAAATCCAATACGATCTTGAACACACCTGCAATACGAAAATGACTCAATGGAGCGTATAAACTATGGGAATAAATGTAATAAACTATGGGAATAAACAACTCAATGGAGCGTATAAATACGCTCCATCAAACTACCCCACACTTATTCTTGTTCGTCCCCGAACAATTCAAGATACGCAAGCACTCAAATCATTCCTAACATGCCAAAGAATAAACACTGAATTCATTCGAGAAGTCATCCCCAATCAGTTCATCAACACATGCTCACATTCATTCTCTAATAATGATCAACAAGAACTACAATGATGCATGTTACCTTTATTACCGAGATGGGATTTAATGGATGGCTGGGAGATAGTCCTCTTTAGACTCATGACTCCAATCTTCGATTCCACTTCATAGCCACGCCTTCACACTGAATTTGCTTTCTCTGGCACGTGATGAATCCTAGTTATGAGGAGGTCAAATTTCTTCTTCTTTTCTTGTAGGACAGCTCTTAATTGATTTTTGGTTCTCGATTGCTCTCCTCTTTTCACATATTGTAAATCTGAATTTTTTTCTTTTCCGAGCTTTTCAATGTGAAATGTTTGTCCTTTTTGAGCTTTGCTCTCCAATTTGAACCGTTGCAATCATAGCCTTCGAATGGCAGCAACGCGCCCCTCTCTTTCACATCATTGCCCTTTCAACGCGAGGCAAGATAGGGGTTACCCACCCATTCCCTGTTACTCGGACTGAAATTTGCAGCGCCTCTGATAAACAGATTCGTGAACAAGCAGTTGCTACAACACACTCTTGTTCACCCAGAAACTGTTTCAACAAGAATGAACAAGTACAAATGTTTGTTCACCCAGTTCGGCCAATTGCCTACGTCTGGGGAGGATGACGTTGGCGTTTTAGGCAAGCAAAATGAAGTGCTATTCTAGTCACGCAAATATCAAACAATATTTATAACCGAGTGACCTCGGATCGAACCCAAGGGAAAAGCTTAGACTAATTGACAACTAATCAATGCTACTATTGTAAGTCTACGGTTTTTGGGGGGGTTTTTGTCCTCCTATAGAGGTATCTCTAGCAAGCACTAAAGACAAATGATATTTTTGGGTTTTGCTTAATGAATAAAAAGGGTGACTAGGGATTCAACTTCTCTCCTAAGATATGAGGAAATGAAATAACTCACTAATACATGCAATGAACTACATTTGGTTGATAAAAGCAAGGCTAATGCATCATCCGCTCTAGGTTCAACTCTCGCTCCTTCCCTAGAATGGAGAGGATACATAGATGACATGGTTCTCAAACTCTCATTCTATTGAACCGTGTAGAATTTGAGTCCTATAACCGCACCCTCTCGGTCTATTGGCCGGTTACTCAAATCCGCTCAAAACTTAGCCTAATGTCAAGAATGCATGTCGCTCTCATGCACAAACACTCCATCTATGATCATACAATAGCTATGAAACATCCTAAGTTCAACTCTCGCTCCTTCCTTAGGGGTTTTAACCAAGCATACTCACTTAAGCATTTCGTCAAACACTTGGTGTGCATACAATGAATACATAGCTAGGGCACAATATAATCAAACCAACCTTCATTCAATGCAATAAATTAGAGTTCTACATCATATCCAATCCTAGGGGATCCATTTAATCCCCAACCACAAAAGCAACTACTCACTCATAATGAGTATGCACAAATACATGACAACTAAGGGAAACATAAATGTAAATACAAAGTTAGGGTTTAGGAGAGGGTGATGTAGAATCTTCAATCCAAGCTTCAATCTTCCATTAAACTTGGTCTTCTTTGAGTTTTGGTCGCCTAGGGTTGAGAAAAATATGGAAGCTCTCTCTTCTTCACTTTTATCTCATTCTATTTATACTTTGTGAAGATTTCCAATAAGTGCCCGAAGTGACCGAATCAAGTGTCCATGTGATTCGCTCGAATCATTATCTCAGTGTTGTTTTGAGTTTGGGCGAATCACTTATCCTGGCCGAATAACTTTTGATTCGGTCACGCTCTTGTTTTGATACGGTCAAACGTCTTGTGGAGCTAAACTAATTCGGGCACCTCATGGGCGAATCACTTTGATTCGGCCGAATCATCTGTTCAGTGCTGAATCACTTTTCTCGGACTGGGCGAATCACTTTTCTTGGCCGAATCACTTTTGATTCGGTCACACCCTTTATGTGATTCGGTCAACTCTTCAGGACTTTCCCCGGATCAGGTCAATTCGCACAGCTGAGAGTGATTCGGTCAGGCTGGTGGGCGAATCACTTCTGATTCGGCCGAATCACTTCTGCAGTTTGCTCAGACTTCCTTCTTTTGATCTCCATCGACCAGAATTCGTCTAGATTTTCTTCGGGCCACTTCGTATCGTGAGATATATAATTTTAACCTGAAATGGACGAAGAAATCATCAAATGGCTTTATAGAATTGCGGAACAAACAAGAAGTAAGGGAAAAATGTGGACAAATATAAGGTTATTTGTCCGCTCATCAGAGGACTATTCTCAGTCCTCAATCCACTAATCTCAAGGTTTCCAAGCACACACGGTTACAACCCATGCAACCTATGCTACTCAACCACAAGTGGATCCACGTACACAATCAGAACAGGCTCTGACTTGTGTCTGCACATCCTCTACTGATATCTATCTAGAATAGCTACTGTCTCCTCGAAACTCAGCCTATTCTAAACAATACTCAGATTCTGCAGGGTTGCAATAGCATCTGTTGTAGCACACAGCTGAAGCACAAACTCTCCGCGTCGCTCCGAAGCCTTCCGCTGAGCCATTTGAACGATTCCATGAGCGCTGCACACTCTGGAACACTCCCCCTCACTTAGTGACCTCCTGCCACTAGCGAGAGCTGGCCTTCTACCGATTGCCCGAGTCCCTCCACTCGACAGTTCCTCCGCAGCCTTCCTTGATCAACCAATAAGCACCACTGCTCTGAATTAGCTTCCAGATCAAGCTTGGATCAGACTCCGCAAGTCCTGATCGCCCTCTGCTTTTGTCACCTCAGCTCTGCGCTCACGCTCTGCTCTCGGTGAAGGTCAAAGATGATGATGCAGTATGGCAGTGTTTGACAAAACCAGCTCACAAGTGAACAAGATGCTGCTATAGCAGGAGTCCAGCTTATGTGAACAAGACCAGTGAACAAGGAGAAGCTATAGCAGGAGAGAGCTATAACAGGAGCTTGTTCAAAAGAGCTGTAGCGTCTGTCCGAGTAGCAGCAACCTGGGTCCTTGGAAAGAGGGCGTAGTAGTCCTTCGAAGAGCATCAGAGGAGGTTCAGAGTTGTTGCAGAGAATATTCCACTAGAGATTCCCAGCTGGAGAAGAAGATTTGATTGTTGAAGATTAGATTTACCAATTAAATCTAATCTCCTACAAATTAGGGGTTTTTGCTTTTGGAGCTAATCTGATAATGATAGAAGTGGGTGCTCCTATATAAAGAAGAGCCTTCAGAACAATGAAGATTGATCAAAGAAGTAAGCGTGAACGAGTATACACATAGAATTCCGAGAGAGTATTTTTGGTGTACGGACAAAATCTTTGATCTTCACCGAGAGCAGAGCGTGAGCGCGCAGAGCTGTGGTGACTGAAGCAGAGGTGATCAGGACTTGCGTTGTCCGATTCAAGCTTGATCGGGAAAGCCAATTTAGAGCAGTGGTGCTTGTTGGTTGATCAAGGGCAGCCGCGGAAGAACTGACGGGTGAGTGACTCGGTCGAGTGTCTGACGGCAGTGCTTGCTAGTGACAGGAGGTCACTGAATAGGGGGAGTATTCCAGAGTGTGCAGCGCTCGTGGAATTGTTCGAACGGATCAGCGGAAGGCTTCGGAGCGACGCGGACAGATTGTGCATCAGTTGTGTGCTACAGCAGATGCTATAACAACCCTGCAAAATGTGAGTATTGTTTAGAATAGGTTGAGTTTCGAGGAGACAGTAGCTATTCTAGATAGATATCAGTAGAAAGTGTGCAGACACAAGTCAGAGCCTGTTCTAATTGTGTACGAGGATCAAACTAAGGTTGAGTAGCATAGGTTGCGTGGGTTGTAATCGTGTGTACTTGGAAACCTTGAGATTAGTGGATTGAGGACTGAGAAGAGTCCTCCCCAGACGTAGGCATTTGGCTGAACTGGGTGAACAAACCTTTGTCCTTGTTCATTCCTGCTGAAATAGTTTCCGGGTGAACAAGAGTGTGCTGTAGCAACTGCTTGTTCACAAATTTGTTTATCAGAGGCGCTGCGAATTTCAAAAGATTTACTCGCACACCAAAAATACTCTCTCAGAATTCTATGTGTGTATACTCGTTCACGCTCTCTCCTTTGATCAACTTCATTGCTCTGAAGGGTCTTCTTTATATAGGAGCACCCACTTGCATCATTATCAGAATTTAGTAATTTCCCTAGTACTATCAATATCTCCTACTTTTTAGGAGATTAGATTTGATTTGAGATTCAAATCTCCCACAATCAAATCTCCTTCTTCAGCTAGGAATCTCCACTGGAATATTCTCTGCGGCAACTTAAAAACTCCTCTGATGCTCTAAGAAGGACTGCCAAACCCTCTTTCCAAAGACCCAGGCTGCTGCTGCTCGGACAGACGCTATAGCTCTTCTGAACAAGCTCCTGCTATAGCTTCCTCCAGCTATAGCTGCTCCTTGTTCACTAATCTTGTTCATGAAAGCTGGACTCCTGCTATAGCAGCATCTTGTTCACGTGTGCTGGTTTTGTCAAACACTGCCATACTGCATCATCAATCTCCCCCTTGGCATTTTGACAAAACCCCTTTGAAAATTTCAATGCAAATCTTCCGGTATCCCCCTACTCTTCTTCTCCCCCTTCTTGGAATAAGTGACAATGGGGTGTTCCTGGCTGCCTTAGTGAGGCAAGACACAGAGCCCTAGAGAGGATCTCAGGTCTTCGAACCGGACTGCGTCCAGAGGTTTTGTGAAGACATCAGCAAGCTGTTTGTCCGACACAACGTGCTGAAGAGCAATGATTTTCTTTTCTACCAGATCGCGAATGAAGTGATGTCGAATATCAATGTGTTTGGTTCTGCTGTGCTGAACAGGGTTCTTGGAGATGCTGATAGCACTCATGTTGTCACAGTAGAGAATCATTTCGCCTTGATCGAGTCCATACTAACCCAACATTTGCTTCATCCACATCATCTGTGCACAGCAGCTCCCAGCAGCTATGTACTCTGCCTCAGCTGTAGATAACGAGATGCTGTTTTGTTTTCTACTGAACTAGGATACCAGGTTGTTTCCCAGGAAGAAGCAGCCTCCAGAAGTGCTCTTTCTATCCTGAGAGCATCCTGCCCAGTCCGCGTCACTATATCCCACCAGGTTTGCATTCGTATCCTTAGAGTGCCATAAACCATAGTGCACAGTACTTCCAACCTATCGAATGATTCGCTTGACCAACTGCAAGTGACTATCTTTGGGGCAGGCTTGAAATCTAGCACATACTCCTACTGCAAAGGAGATGTTAGGACGACTGGCCGTCAGGTACAGTAAGCTCCCAATCATACTTCTGTAGATAGTCTGACTCACTTCCATTCCAAGTTCATCTTTGATGGCTTTGACATGAGTGGCAGCGGGTGTTCGCTTACGACTGGCTTTATCTAGCTGAAATTTCTGTATAAGCTGTATTTGCTTTGTGCAATAAGATCCTATCTTCTTTCTGGTTGATCTCCAGGCCAAGGAAATAAGACAGGTCTCTGACCATGCTCATTTTGAATTCCTTCTGCATGTGGTCCACAAACTGCTTCACCAGGTGATGAAACTTCGATCCAAAGACAATGTCATCCACATATATCTGTGCAATGATCACATCTGACTTAGTTCTTTTCACAAATAAGGTTTTGTCAGCTCCCCCTCTTTTGTAACCATGGTTTTCGAGAAAAACTATCAGCCGCTCGTATCAAGCTCGAGGAGGCTGTTTAAGCCCATACAGAGCTTTCTTCAGTTTGTGCACATGCTCCGGGTGATGAGGATCTTCAAATCCCTTTGGCTAGGCTACATACACTTCTTCAAAGAGATCTCTGTTCAAAAAAGCACTTTTGACATCCATTTGATATAGTTTAAATCCTAGGAAACAAGACATAGCTAGGAGCAGTCTGATGGCCTCCAGTCGAGCGACTGGAGCAAAAGTTTCTTCGAAATCCAGCCCCTCAATTTGAGTGTATCCTTGAGTAACAAGACTGGCTTTATTTCTTGTGATGTTTCCCTGTTCACCAGTTTTATTTTTGAAGATCCACTTGGAGCCTATTATGTTTACTCCTTTAGGTCTCTCCACCAAGTCCCAAACATCGTGTCTTTCGAACTCTGCTAGTTCTTCCTGCATAGCTATCATCCAGAATTCGTCTCTCATAGCTTCCTTGAAGTAGTTCGGTTCCATACTGGATAGGAAGCAGTTATTGAGGTAAGTGTTGCTTCTGGTTCTCCTTCTTTCTATCGGGTCTCCAATCACATTGGTCAGCGGATGATTCTTATAAATCTTCTTTGGAGGCTGCCTTGATGGTGGATCATGAGTCTCATTATTCTGTTCTTCGTGCAAGCTCTCTAATTGTTCGTCTGGACTTTCTGCTTCAGCACTTGCTGTAGCATCTTCTGCAGCCGAAGTTGTTAACTTCTGCTCTGACTGGCAGGAGCATCTTCAATGTCAGAGTCTTCGTCATCAAGGACAGTGGAAGAAACTTCTTCAGCATCGTTGACTACTACATTTATGGATTCCATTATTGTACTTGTTCGCTGGTTATACACTCGATATGCCCTGCTGTTCATTGAATATCCCAAGAACAATCCAGGATCGCTCTTTGGGTCAAGCTTCTTCCTGTACTCCCGATCTCTTACAACGAAGCAGTCACTTCCAAAGATGTGGAAATATTTAACTGTGGGCTTCTTCTGATTCCAGAGCTCATAGCAGGTCTAGTTGGTTCCTTTCCGTATGGTGACTCTGTTGATGATGTAACATGCAGTGTTCATTGCCTCAGCGTAGAATCTCAGGGGAACTCTCTTGGCATGAATCATGACTCTGGCCATTTCCAGTATTGTCCGATTCTTTTGTTCTACTACACCATTCTACTGAGGAGTGATGGGAGAAGAATACTGATGTGAGATACCTCTTTGCCGGCAGAACTCATCAACTGCTTCGTTTGCAAATTTCGTACCATGATCACTTCGGATGTTGGTGATTCTGAGGTTTCTCTCTTGCTCTAAACGAGACACCAGAGAGACTATAACTTTTACAGTATCCGATTTTTTCCTAACAAAATCAATCCAAGTGAACCTGGTATACTCATCCACACAGACGAAGGCATATCTTTTCCTACCCACACTCTCGACTTCCATAGGACCCATCAGGTCCATGTGTATCAGATGGAGAGACCTGGTTGTATTTGTATCTTTGACTTTTGGGTGTGAAGCCTTCTTCTGTTTCCCAATCTGACAATCTCCACAGATGGAACTTGGCTCGCCTTTAATCAGTGGTATTCCTCTAACTAGCCCTTCTGTTGCAATTTTCTTCAGAGTTCTCAGGTTGACATGGCCCATCCTTCTGTGCCAGAGATTCATTTCCTCAGTATTAGTCAGCATGCATCTTGGTGAAAGAGAATTTGTACCCACTTTGAGAAGATAGAAGTTGCTTTTTGATCTTGCCCCCTCCATTATACATTCTCCAGTTTTGTTGAAGACTTTGCATGAATCTTTGGTGAACCTTACCTGTTGTGTGCCATCACACAGCTGACTAATGCTTATGAGGTTCGCCTTTAGACCTTCCACCAGCATGACATTGCTTAGTTCGGGCATCCATTCAACAGCAAGTGTTCCTTTACCCAGAACTCTTCCTCTCAGGCCATTTCCGAACTTCACCCGTTGTTCCAAGCAGGGAGTTATGTTCTTCAAGAAGGATCTTTCTCCTGTCATATGCCCCGAGCAGCCACTGTATAAGTACTAGCTTGCTTGATTCGAGGAACTAGCTGTGCTGACAAGAGCGAAATGCTGAGTTCTCTCATATTTTTGCTTGGTTTGTTCCCTGGCTGAGCCCTTCCTGGTGTATGCTGAAGGGCAGTTCCTCTCAATGTGACCTTTGTGCCAGCAGTTATAGCATCTTTTATACTTTGATAGCTTCTTGACACGGTGATACAGTGGATGCTGTAGTAGGAACTGATTCACTTTTCCTTGTGCTTTTCTGCCTTTTCTGACTGATCTGTATCTGACCATGTTGCATTCATCTTCACTCAGATCTGTCTCGTCTTCACTTCGGCTGGCAGAGAGGGCACTTTTCTGCTCAGCCTGTTTCATTGGTTTGCTGGTACAGTCCACTTGTCGATGTCCATATCCTTCACAATTCCAACACTGCATGCCCTTTCTTCTGTCTCTCTTAACATCATTTTGAGCAGATTCCTTTCCTCTCTTTTGATTTACTCCACATCTTCTAGATGATCTTCGTGAGAATGAGCTTTGTCCAGATCTGACTCTATTTTTTTTAATAGTTTCTCGAGGTTCTTTACTAGCATACTCAGCCGATCATCTGGAGCTGGCTTCTTCTCTTCTGTTTCTGCCTTCAGTCCTATATTCTCTTATCTTTAGGAGTGAGCTCTTCTTTAACCAGCTTCATCTCAAATTGTTTGAGGGATCCAACCAATTCTTCCAACCTCATGTGTCTGACATTTTGAGCTTCTTCAATGGCCGTCACTTTCATGTCAAATCTTGTGGGCAATGATCTGAAGACCTTCCTAATCAGCTTATCTTCAGGGATAGGTTCTCCAAGAGCATGGGATTTATTTGAAAGGTCACATAGTTTTGCATTGAACTCAGTGATCGTCTCCTCTTCTAGCATTCTCTGATTCTCAAACTGCGTAGCAATTATCTGTAATCTTGACAACCTTACTTTATTAGTTCCTTCATAGGCAGTTTGCAGGATTTCCCAAGCTTGCTTGGCAATATCACAGTTTGATATCAACCTGAAATTGTTAGCATCAACTGCAGTAAAAATAGCATTCAGAGCCTTTGAATTACCAGTTGCTGCAGTTCCCTCTTCAGCAGTCCATTGTTCTTCAGGTTTTACCCGTGTAACTCCCTATTCATCCATAGTAATTGGAGGAGACCACTGGACCACGATAGCTCTCCAGGTCTTCTCATCAATGGCTTTGAGAAAAGCCTTCATCCTAGCCTTCCAATATCCATAGTTGCTTTCTTCTAACAATGGAGGTCTGCTTGTGCTCTGTCCTTCCTTCATTGTTCCTTCTCTTCTTCAGAGGCGTTGTAGGATCTTTTACTTTGTCTGTCGAGCTCCCGCTCAGATACCAATTGAAATTCGCAGCGCCTCTGATAAACAGATTCGTGAACAAGCAGTTGCTACAGCACACTCTTGTTCACCCGAAAACTATTTCAGCAAGAATGAACAAGGACAAATGTTTGTTCACCCAGTTCATCCAATTGCCTACGTCTGGGGAGGACTATTCTCAGTCCTCAATCCACTAATCTCAAAGGTCTCCAAGTACACACTGTTACAACTCCAAGCAACCTACGCTACTCAACCTTAGGTGGATCCCACGAACATAATCAGAACAGGCTCTGACTTGTGTCTACAACCTCAACTGATATCTATCTAGAATACCTACTGTCTCCTCGAAATTCAGCCTATTCTAAACAATACTCAGATTCTGCAGGGTTGCTATAGCATCTGATGTAGTAAACAGCTGATGCACCAACTATCTGCGTCGCTCCGAAGCCTTCCGCTGAGCCGTTCGAACGATTCCACGAGCCCGCACACTCTGGAATACTCCCCTTCACTTAGTGACCTCCTGCCACTAGCGAGAGCTGGCCTTCTACCGATTGCCCGAGTCCCTCCAATCGACAATTCCTCCGCGGCCTTCCTTGATCAACCAACAAGCACCACTACTCTGAATTTGCTTCCCGATCAAGCTTGGATCAGACTCCGCAAGTCCTGATCGCCCTCTGCTTCTGTCACCTCAGCTCTGCGCTCACGCTCTGCTCCCGATGAAGATCAAAGATTTCCTCGCACACCAAAAATACTCTCTCAGAATTATGTGTGTGTACTCGTTAACGCTCTCTCCTTTGATCAACTTTATTGCTCTGAAGGGTCTTCTTTATATAGGAGCACCCACTTCCATCATTGTCAGGATTTAGCAATTTCCCTAGTAATATCAATATCTCCTAGTTTTTAGGAGATTAGATTTGATTTGAGATTCAAATCTCCCACAATCAAATCTCCTTCTTCAGCTAGGAATCTCCACTGGAATATTCTCTGCAGCAACTTAGAAACTCCTCTGATGCTCTTAGAAGGACTGTCAAGCCCTCTTTCCAAAGACCCAGGCTGTTGCTGCTCGGACAGACGCTACAGCTCTTCTGAACAAGCTCCTGCTATAGCTTCCTCCAGCTATAGCTGCTCCTTGTTCACTGATCTTGTTCAAGAAAGCTGGACTCCTGCTATAGCAGCATCTTGTTCACGTGTGCTGGTTTTGTCAAACATTGTCATACTGCATCATCACGAACTAGAGATAGGACGTTTGTTTTCCCGTCCCACAACTACATAACACTGCAACGATGGAGTCAATGTCACCCCTCATAACTCGAAGAGCCAACCTCCACAAATTCAGGGCTCAACACAACTACTCCCTTGAACCTCCGAATGAATGTCAAGTTCCTCTAGGACATTTCTATCAACTCTACACGCTGAAATATCTCAGCTCAAAAGAACATATAACAATAAGGCGCAAGCATCACAATATTCCAGAAACAATGCAAAGCATACATGTCAAAACTTCAAAGAAAAGGCATCATCTCATAAAATCAGTATTTACATCGCAGCATTTGACTCATAAACTCGGCAACAATTCAGCAGCAAATTATTTATAAGCATCGCAACATATACTCCCGAATTCAACCGCTATATTGCATGATATAAATCTAAAAAAGCAATGGTAACTCAGCAAGATATACGCACAAAAACAGCAGCAACTCAGCAACTCGGCAGCTCATCACAAAAAAACACAAAACAAACATGCTCTAACTACTAACTAATGCAAGCTAACGCAAAGGGAAACATGATGAACATAGCTAACTATCTTCCCACCCCACACTTGAAGTGAACCATGTCCTCATGGTGAAATCTAAGGGAAGGAAGGATGGTCATGCAGAATTCAACAAAAGAAACAAACTACTAACAAAAAACACAAAAAATCAGATTGGGGCGCGCCCGTAGAAGACAGTACGTTGCGCGCCCCATGCATACATTAAGTCGCCTAATGTGTGAAGCTGGAGTGGAAATAATATTTCCTTGGGGCACCTAACTCACTGAAGAGACCAACTAAGAATGAAAATAAAAACACCGAGTTGCCTCCCGCAAAGTGCCTTTGTTTAACGTCTTTGGCTAGAAGATATCTCTCATCTTAAGCACATGTCGGGTCGACCAAATGGAACTCCTCATTGCATGGAACTTCCTCTCCATGGTGGTGTTTGACACATTGCCCATTCACCACAAACTTCTCCCCGGTACTTGGCTTCTCAAGCTCTAGAGCTCCATAGTTGAAAATTTTCACAATAGTGTGGGGACCTGTCCAACGGGAACGCAACTTTTTTTTTTTTTTAAACGAAAATCACTTTATTAATGGGGACTCAAAAAGCCTGAGCCAAGGCAGTAACAAGCAAGGAAAGAAGGCAAAAGCCAGACACAAGCAGTGACCAAAATCTATAGCACAAGAACCAGCAAGAAGGCAAATGCCATACACAAGCAGTGACCAAAATCCATAGTCACAAGAACCAGCCAAGCCAAGGGGATCCCTGCTAGAGAAAAGGCCTAACCAACGCCAATTTGGCCTATGAAAGCTACGCAACGAAAACCTCAAGCCCCTGTTGAGCTTTGCCCACACGAGAGTAAACGGAATACTATAGCTATACAAGCCAGAAGGGTCACAGGGCTTGCTAGTACCCATCACCTTCGACCCACAATAAGTCATCAAACAAATCAACTCAACAAGCAAAATGGTTGGAAAACACCAGTCGCTGAGAGCTGGGGCACACCACCTACTCCAAGGAACCTCCCTGCACAAAAGAACCACCAATACCTCACAATAATAAGTCCCAATCATCTCTAGAGGTTCTGTCAAGCAGCAAGGGAGCTGCCAAAGAATTGTCTTCATTGGGTTGTCGCTCCTCACCATCTCCTCCAACACCACCAGCCGAGCTAGGGCAGAAGAACCTCAACCGCAACCTATCTGCACATAGACTCCTTTGGACCGCCTTATGCAGGAAATTAATCCTAGTTTCAAAAAGCTGGTTTGGAGAAGTAAAAGCAAGAGCAAGGGCCACATGATTCATGGAAGTGCTGATTCTCTTCATGCTACTGATGTTAAATTCAGCAACCAGCCGCCTCAAATCGTTAGAAAACTGCCAGGGGAAACGCATACCATAACTCTCATCCATGAAGACCATGTCCGGGTGGGAACTTTGAATGGCCTGGACCTGAATCTGCTGCTCCTTAGCTGCCAACAGTGACTGCCGCATAAAAAGAAACAGCTCCTCCACGGGAGAGGATTTCGCAAAGTGGTACACAAAGGCAAGTTGCATAGCACCCACACTAGTGCGACAGATGGCTGCCCCTTTAATAACCTGCCCTTTGTCAATGAGGGCAAAATTCAGGCAAGATCCAGGAACACCCGCACTCCAGCAGTTCCAAGACCCAAAAACTCTGCTTCTCTTAATGCCATTAATACCAAAAAAATCAGCCACAAAAAAATCATTTCTTGAGTGACCGCCGCCTGGAATTTGATCAACAAGAATATGCGCCCATCTCGCCAATCTAGCAAATAATCTAGATGAGAATGCCCAATGTCAAATGATCGTCTGAGAATGAACTTGTCATGGTAAAGCTTAGTCCGTGCTTTGTAGTCTGAATAGTTCTCATAAGCCTCTAAACGCAGCTCCTCCAACTCATTTAGATGCAGCCTCCTCTCACAACCTGCACTAGCCAAGTCAAATTTACAAGATTTAATTTACCAATAGGCTTTGTGCTCTACCTCAACCAGCAAGTGGCAAGCTTGCCATAAACAAGTCTGAAAGGAGAGGTCCCAATAGGTGTCTTGTAGGCTGTCCGATAAGCCCACAATGCCTTATCCAACCGTGTGGACCAGTCGTTCCTTGAAGGCTTCACCATCTTCTCGAGAATGGATATAATCTCCCTGTTGGATATCTCAGTTTGGCCATTTTTCCTTGGGTGGTAGGCTGTGGAAACCTTGTGATGCACCCCAAAATGTTTAAAAACAGCCGCAACCCATTTATTGCAGAAGTGAGATCCTTGATCACTAATCACCGCTTTTGGGAATCCATATCTACAAAAGATGTAAGTACGTAAGAAGTCCACAACAGTTTTTCCATCGTCAACTCTAGTGGCCTTAGCCTCTACCCACTTTGAGACGTAATCAACAGCAACCAATATATATATAACCAAAAGAGGAAGGAAATGGTCCCATAAAGTGTATGCTCCAAATATCAAACACCTCATCAGCAACTATCGGGGTTTGGGGCATCTGATTCCTAGCCGAAATATTCCTTACTCTTTGGCCACCTATCACAATTCTTACAATGGTTATGAGCATTTCTAAATAAATGAGGCCAAAAAAATCCACTGCCAAGCAATTTCTTAGCAGTTCTCTTGGACCAAAATGTCCACCACAAGCATGTTCATAACAAAAATAAAGAACAGATGGGATCTCAATATCCGGGACACAATGTCTAACAACCTGATCAGCCCCTATCTTCCACAAAACAATAATAAAAACTATAAATTAAATGTCTTCATCTTCCTCCATATCTTCTACTTCATTCTCATAATTTGTTTGTGTAATTTCAGATGCTATATGATTCATGTGCTTTTTTCTTGCATCGAATGGGTTAGAATCAGTTGTATCCTACACTAACTCGTGTCATAATGAACTTTCTTATCTTTGCAAGGAGCCAAATATCCTAGCGTGAAATTTTCAGCGCCTCTGAGTTACTGATAGTGTACAACCAGTTGCTATAGCAAATCCTTGTTCAGCCGGATCTGGTGCAACAAGAAACAAAACAGTGAACAACGATTTGTTCACCCAGTTAGGCCAATCTGCATACGTCTGGGGAGGACAATACTCCAGTCCTCAATCCACTAGTCTCCAAGGTACTCCGTGCAACACAGACTCGACTCCTCGACAATCTATGCTATCCGACCTCAATTAGCACACAATCAGAACACCACTAATTTGTGTCTCACTTACCCACACACTTGAGTTAATTCAGAATATCTACTCCTCTGATCATACAGACTAAGCCTATTCTAATTAACACAATGTCTCAGTAGGTTTGCTATAAAACACGCTTGTGCAACTAGCTTGCACAGGTTCTGTCCACTTCGCTCCAAAGCCTTCCGCTGAGCCGCTCAAACTATGTCGTGAGTGCTCCTCACACTGGGATGCTCCCCCTCACTAAGTGACCTCCTGTCACTAGCGAGAATAGGCCTTCTACAGATTGTCCCAGTTCCTCCACTCGATAACTCTCATGCCGCCTTCCTTGATCAGCCAACAAGCAAGTCATGCTTTGAATTGGCCTTCTCCGATCAAGGTCTGATCAGACTCTATAAGTCTTCGATCAGCCTCTACTTTAACCATTCAACTCTGCGCTCGCGCTCTGCTCTCGCTGGTGATCCAATTCTCTGAACAGCTCTCTGAATTTGATCTTCTCTGAATATCGCTTTGCTCTCTCTCGATATCTGAGGTGCTTGGATTCTTTATTGGATAGATGGATGCTTTGCTGCTCTGCCCAGCCTCCTTTAAATAGGAACTCCATGCTTCATTAATATCAAATTTAGGAAGCCTTCCAAAAATCTTTCCTAGATTCTTGCAAGTTTGTTGAGATTTGATTTCCTAAAGCCAATTTTAGATATCTTATCTTTACCTTGAGCTTGCTGAGTTGTTTGTGGCTGCTGGAATTTGCTAAACCCATTAGGAAACAATCCCAGATCTTCTCCTCTTTGTAGGAGATTTGATTTCCCAATCAAATCTTCAAGATGTGGCATGGAATCTTCACTAGGGATATTCTGAGAATATTTTGAAGCCTCCCGTTGCACTACTATTCCATATCTGGGCAGATTATTCTTCATGCAAAAACTGCTGCTCTACAGCTACAACTGCTACTGTAGCAACTGCTTGTACACTAAGCTTGTTCACTTTAGATGGTTTTGCACCAGCTGCTGTCTTCACATGGGTAGTTGTATCATCTTACTTTCAATCTTCACGATACTCTATCGACCTGTTGCGATGCTGGCAGCAACCCTCCGTACGTTCTTTGGGCTGCTCCAAGTTGATCGGCATGCTATTGACTCTGGGAATCTTCTAATTTACATTTAGAAAGCTTCCGTTGCTCTTCTCTTTAATTTTGGGCAGCTTGTTCTTCACACGGAAATCTGCTATTTAGGATGCTACAGCTCTTTGCTACACAGGTTGCTGTAGCAACGCCTTATGCACTTTGCTTGTTCACTCTGGAACGCTATGCACCAGCTGCTGTCTTCACATGCTTGTTGTAATAGACTCTTGTGCACCTTGTAGGAGTTTGTCAATGATGCCACATACCTTAACAATCTCCCCCTTGGCATTTTTGACAAAATCCATAGACCCTTCTGATCTTAGGCAATCCTCATCTCGTCTTTAGACTCCTTCTCTAGCAGCGTCCTCAGCTTCTTCAGGATTCGTCTCAATTCAAGACTAAAGCTATCCCTAGCTTGTCTTCTGGCTTCTTCTCAATTGGTGTCTTCAGATATCTTCTGCTGTCATCAAATGGTGTACCAACTTCTTGCTCTTTGTTGTTTTGTCATTCTTTGGAACGGGATGCTGTAGCAACTTCTTGCGTTGGTTTTGTCAAGGATGTCATTACCTTAACAGTCGCCCCCTTGGCATTTTTGACAAAACATGAGCATCTTCTGTAGGGGCTCCTCTTCTCCCTCTGGGGTCGACTGGCAAAACCTGCCACATAATACAAATAGCAAGACACAACTTCTCCCCATTTTTGTCACAAATGAAAGGGGGGGGGGGGGGGGGGGAGCCTCAAGCTAAACTCAGCGAATAGGCCAATGCCTCTTGAAATTTCACAGTGTCTCAATTCGGCAGATTTGTGAACAAGCAGTTGCTGCAGCAAGTTTGTTCACCCAGTTCGGCCAATCTGCCTACGTCTGGGGAGGACTATTCTCCAATCCTCAATCCACTCAACCAAAGGTTCCAAGTACACTAGGTTACAACGCACGCAACCTATGCTACTCAACCTCTTGTTGACTACTCAGCACAATCAGAACAAGCTCTGATTTGTGCCAGCACACCCTCTACAATATGTCAGTCTAGAATAGCTACAATCCTCTCAAAGAACTCAGCCTATTCTATCCTACACTACTCAGCAGGGTTGCTGCAGCAACAGCTGTAACACACAGCTGAAGCACACTGTCCGCGTCGCTCCAAGGCCTTCTGCCGAGCCGATCGAACCACTCCAAGAGCGCTGCACACTCTGAGTAACTCCCCCTCACTCAGTGACCACCTGTCACTAGTGAGTTCTTCCGCACGAACCTCGACCGAGCCTTCCACCCGTCAGTTCTCCCGCGGCTGCCTCTTGATCAACCAACAAGCTCACCAGCTCTGAATTGGCTTCCAGATCAATGCACGAATCAGTCTTTGCAAGACCTGATTCTCTTCTGTAATGCACACCACAGCTCTGCGCTCAACGCTCTGCCCGTGTGTGTTTGATCGAAGAACAACGTCCGTAGCACCCAGAAAATCCTCTCTCTGAAATCTGTGTCTACTCTCGTGTATCACTCAGCTTCGATCACCCTCTTCAGCCCTCAAACCTTCTGCTTAAATACCCACACCACTTTAAGCAATTTCCAGGTTTAGGCAATAGACCCACAAGATCAATTATCTCCTAAAATCTAGGAGATTAGATTTGATTAATATCTTCAATGCAAATCTCCTTCTCTGACTAGCAAACCTTGCTGGAAAATGCTCAGTAGCATTTTAGAAAACCTTCTAAGAGCAAGAACACAACTGCCATACCTCCAGAACGAACTCAGCACAAAGCTGCTACTCGGACAGTTGAACCAGCACTTGAACCAGCACCTGCTGCAGCATCCTCTGCTGCATCTGCTGCTGGTTTACTTCTGCTGGTCTGCTTGATTGTTTGAGCTGCAGCAGCTCCTTGTTCACATAAGCTGGTTTTGTCAAACACTGCCATACTTGCATTATCAATCTCCCCCTTGGCATTTTGACAAAAACCACTTCTTAGACTCCACTTCTCAGCCTGCTCTTTCTCCTCCCCCTTTTTGGAATAAATGACTAGGGGGTTTGTTGGCTGGGAGGACTTATGGGGGCAACACACAGAGCCCTAGAGAGGCTCTTAGATCTTCAAACCGGGCTGCATCCAGAGCTTTGGTGAAGATATCAGCAAGCTGTTTGGCGGACACAACATGTTGGAGCGAGATAACTTTCTTTTCAACAAGATCACGAATGAAGTGATGACGGATGTCAATGTGCTTAGTTCTGCTGTGCTGAACCGGGTTCTTGGATATGCTGATGGCACTCATATTGTCGCAGTAGAGAGTCATTTCATCTTGAGCAATCCCATACTCACTCAGCATTTGCTTCATCCACAACATTTGTGCACAACAGCTCCCAGCAGCAATGTACTCAGCCTCGGCAGTGGATAGAGAAATGCTATTCTGTTTTCTGCTGAACCAAGAGACCAGGTTATTCCCCAAGAAGAAACATCCACCCGAAGTGCTCTTTCTGTCCTCTGAGCACCCTGCCCAGTCTGCATCACTGTATCCGACCAGTTTAGCCTTTGTGTCTTTAGTGTACCACAAGCCATAGCCCACCGTCCCCCCAACATACCGAATGATACGCTTAACCAACTGCATATGACTGTCTCTGGGACAGGCCTGAAATCTGGCGCAGACTCCTACTGCATAGGAAATGTCAGGGCGGCTGGCAGTCAGATAAAGCAAGCTCCCAATCATGCTTCTGTAGACAGTCTGACTCACTTCCAAACCGTGCTCGTCTTTGATGGCTTTCACATGAGTGGCAGCAGGAGTACGCTTGTGACTTGCTGAGTCGAGCTGGAATTTCTTCACAAGAGACTTGCTGTATTTACTTTGAGCAATAAAGATCCCATCCATTTTCTGAGTAATCTCCAAACCAAGAAAATATGAAAGGTCTCCCACCATGCTCATTTGAAATTCTTGCTGCATGTGTTTCACAAACTGCTTCACCAGGTGCTGGGACTTGGATCCAAAGACAATATCATCCACATATATTTGAGCAATAATCACATCAGACTGAGTTCTTTTGATAAACAAGGTTTTGTCAGCTCCCCCTCGGTTGTAGCCATGTTTTTCCAAGAAAACTGTCAACCGCTCATACCATGCCCGAGGAGCTTGTTTTAGTCCATATAAAGCTTTCTTCAACTTGTACACCTGTTCTGGATGATAAGGATCTTCAAAGCCTTTTGGTTGAGAGACATAAACTTCTTCAGTGAGATCTCCGTTCAAGAACGCACTCTTAACATCCATTTGATATAACTTGAACCCCAGGCAACAAGACATTGCAAGCAGCAGTCTGATAGCCTCCAGGCGAGCTACTGGAGCAAATGTTTCATCAAAGTCTAGACCCTCAATCTGAGAATATCCCTGGGCAACCAGTCTGGCTTTATTTCGTGTAATGTTGCCCTTTTCATCAGTTTTGTTTTTGAACACCCATTTTGTGCCTTTAATGTTCACCCCTATTGGTCTGTCTACCAGATCCCAAACTTCGTGTCTTTCAAACTCTGCCAATTCCTCCTGCATAGCCATAACCCAGAATTCATCACTCATGGCCTCCTTGAAATTCTTTGGTTCAATGCTGGACATGAAACATGTATTGAGGTAGGCATGACTTCTGGTTCTTCTTCTGTCTGAGGGATCCCCAATCACATTAGTCAAGGGATGATCCTTCTGTATCTTCCTTGGGGGCTGCCTTGAAGGTGGATCGGGAGCCTCAGTGTGAAAATCGTCAGACAGGCTTTCTGATTGGTCATCTGGAATTTCTGCTTCAGTACTTGCTGTAGCATCTGCTGAGGCAGCGGCTTGTTCACTTCGGGACTGTCTATCAGGCATTTCTTCAGGATCGGAGTCTTCTTCATCAGTGTCAGAATCAGAGATAGATGCTTCATCTGTATCGTTTACAACCACATTTATGGACTCCATGACAGTCTTTGTTCGCTGGTTGAAAACACGATATGCCCTGCTGTTTGTTGAGTAACCCAAGAACATTCCAGGATCACTCTTCGGATCAAGTTTCTTTCTATACTCTCGGTCTCTCAGAATGAAGCAGTCACTTCCAAAGATATGGAAGTACTTAACCATGGGTTATTTCTGATTCCAGAGCTCATAGCAGGTCTGCTTGGTTCCCCTCCGCAAGGTGACTCTATTGATGATGTAGCATGCAGTATTCATGGCCTCTGCCCAGAATTTCAGAGGAATCCTCTTAGCATGGATCATCACTCTGGCCATTTCTTGTATTGTTCGATTTTTCCGCTCCACCACACCATTTTGCTGAGGCGTAATGGGAGAGGAGTACTGATGTGTTATACCCCTTTGCTTACAGAATTCATCCATGTCTTTGTTTTCAAATTCTCTGCCATGATCACTGCGAATGCTGCTGATTCTGAGATTCTTCTCTTGCTCTAGCCGAGACACCAGAGACACAATGATACTCACAGTATCTGATTTTTCTCTGATAAAATCGATCCAAGTGAATCTAGAGTAGTCATCAACACAGACAAATGCATACCTCTTCTTGCCTAGGCTCTCGACCTCCATTGGTCCCATTAGATCCATGTGAATCAGCTGAAGAGGCCTGGTGGTACCAATATCTTTGACTCGAGGATGTGAGGCCTTCTTCTGTTTTCCAATCTGACAGTCTCCACAGATGGAGTCTGTCTCTCCTTTCAGCAATGGAATTCCTCTGACCAGCCCTTCTGTGGCAATTCTCTTAAGGGTTCTCAGGTTAACATGTCCCATCCTTTTGTGCCATAAGGTCATTTCCTCGGCCTTTGTCAGCATACATTTCTGAATCCGTGAGTTTGAACTCACATTGAGAAGGTAACAATTGCTCTTGGATCTGGCTCCTTCCATTATGCACTTTCCAGATTTGTCAAGAACTTGACATGAGTCTTTTGTAAACTTGACTTGTTTGGTCCCATCACACAGCTGGCTGATGCTGATGAGATTAGCCTTTAACCCTTCCACCAAAAGCACATTGCTCAACCTTGGCATTCCTTCCACAGCCAAAGTTCCTCTTCCCAGAACTCTTCCTTTCAGACCATTACCAAACTTCACACGTTGTTCCAGACAGGGAGTAATGTTCTTCAGAAAGGATCTTTCTCCTGTCATATGACCTGAACAGCCACTATCAAAGTACCAGCTGATCTTGTCCGAGGGGCTAGCTGTGCTCACAAGAGCGAGAAGCTGAGTCTGCGCATGTTTCTGCCTGACAGATTTCCTGGGTGATGCTGTTCTGGCACGAGCTGAGAAACAGTTTCTTCAAATATGCCCTTTGCCACCACAGCTGTAGCATTTTTTAAACTTTGAAGCTCTCTTGTAACTGTGATGTAGAGGTTGCTGAAGCAGGTCCTGGTTCAATCTTTTGAGTGTTTTTGTGACTCTTCTAGCAGACTTGTATCTGGCCATGTTGCATTCATCTTCACTCAGCTCTTTCTCATCTTCACTTCCACTGGCAGAGAGAGCATTCTTTTTCATCCGTTTGCTAGTGCAGTTGATTTGTCGATGACCGTAGCCTGCGCAATTCCAGCATTGGACTCCTTTCTTCACTTCTTTCTTTCCGTCTTCACTTTGAGCCGGTTCCTTTCCTTTCCTTTGATTTTCTCCACCTCTTCTGAATTTTCGTGAGGATGAGCTTTGTCTAGTTCTTGAGTCCATGTTTTTCAGAAGTTTTCCTAGGTTCTTGACAATCATACTCAGCTGCTCCTCTGAACCTGTCTGCTTGATTTCAGCTTCAGCTTTCAATCCAATGTTCTTATCCTTAGGAGTGATGTCTCCTTTAACCAGCTTCATCTCAAATTGTTTGAGAGACCCCATCAGCTCTTCCAACCTCATGAATCTGACATTTTGTGCTTCTTCAATGGCTGTCACTTTCATGTCGAATTTTGTGGGCAATGATCTGAGAACCTTTCGGATAAGCTTTTCTTCAGGGATGGGCTCTCCAAGAGCATGAGCTTCATTTGCAAGATCACAGAGTTTAGCATTAAACTCAGTGACTGTTTCTTCATCCAGCATCCTCAGATTCTCAAATTGTGTGGCAATAATCTGGAGTCTTGATAGCTTCACCCTATCAGTTCCTTCATGGGCAATTTGCAGAATCTCCCATGCTTGCTTGGCCACATCACAGTTTGATATCAACCTGAAATTGTTAGCATCAACTGCAGCAAAAATTGCATTCAAAGCCTTTGAATTACCAGTTGCTGCTGCATCTTCTTCAACAGTCCACTGCTCTTCAGGTTTTATTCTTGTCACTCCTTGCGCATCTATGGTGATTGGGGGAGACCACTGAACTACAACAGCTCTCCATGTCTTCTCGTCAATGGCCCTAAGAAAAGCCTTCATCCTAGCTTTCCAATAATCATAATTGCTCTCTTCCAATAGTGGAGGTCTACTTGTGCTCTGTCCTTCCTTCATTGTCTTGGCTTCTTCAGAGACACTGTAGGATCTTTTAACTCTGTGTGTCGAGTTCCCGCTCTGATACCAATTGAAATTTCACAGTGTCTCAATTCGGCAGATTTGTGAACAAGCAGTTGCTGCAGCACACTCTTGTTCACTAGAATTAATCTCAGCAAGCAACAAACAATGCACAAGTTTGTTCACCCAGTTCGGCCAATCTGCCTACGTCTGGGGAGGACTATTCTCCAGTCCTCAATCCACTCAACCAAAGGTTCCAAGTACACTAGGTTACAACGCACGCAACCTATGCTACTCAACCTCTTGTTGACTACTCAGCACAATCAGAACAAGCTCTGATTTGTGCCAGCACACCCTCTACAATATGTCAGTCTAGAATAGCTACAATCCTCTCAAAGAACTCAGCCTATTCTATCCTACACTACTCAGCAGGGTTGCTGCAGCAACAGCTGTAACACACAGCTGAAGCACACTGTCCGCGTCGCTCCAAGGCCTTCTGCCGAGCCGATCGAACCACTCCAAGAGCGCTGCACACTCTGAGTAACTCCCCCTCACTCAGTGACCACCTGTCACTAGTGAGTTCTTCCGCACGAACCTCGACCGAGCCTTCCACCCGTCAGTTCTCCCGCGGCTGCCTCTTGATCAACCAACAAGCTCACCAGCTCTGAATTGGCTTCCAGATCAATGCACGAATCAGTCTTTGCAAGACCTGATTCTCTTCTGTAATGCACACCACAGCTCTGCGCTCAACGCTCTGCCCGTGTGTGTTTGATCGAAGAACAATGTCCGTAGCACCCAGAAAATCCTCTCTCTGAAATCTGTGTCTACTCTCGTGTATCACTCAGCTTCGATCACCCTCTTCAGCCCTCAAACCTTCTGCTTAAATACCCACACCACTTTAAGCAATTTCCAGGTTTAGGCAATAGACCCACAAGATCAATTATCTCCTAAAATCTAGGAGATTAGATTTGATTAATATCTTCAATGCAAATCTCCTTCTCTGACTAGCAAACCTTGCTGGAAAATGCTCAGCAGCATTTTAGAAAACCTTCTAAGAGCAAGAACACAACTGCCATACCTCCAGAACGAACTCAGCACAAAGCTGCTACTCGGACAGTTGAACCAGCACTTGAACCAGCACCTGCTGCAGCATCCTCTGCTGCTGGTTTACTTCTGCTGGTCTGCTTGATTGTTTGAGCTGCAGCAGCTCCTTGTTCACATAAGCTGGTTTTGTCAAACACTGCCAGACTTGCATTATCACCTCTTCTCCATTCACCGAAGAAGGGGAACTCTTGGTGTCTCAGCATGTGTCTTTTCTGATGATTTTGGGAGAAAATCTGGCGGCTGCTTCTCCACCCATACTTGTACTAGTTTTCGAATCCATTGCTTCCGAGTTCTGTTGTGCCCAGCAACTCTTTCTTTCCTTCCGGCATTGTCTCGTTGTCTCAGCCGATCTGTGCCAGTGTCCTTTGCAATCCTTATTCTCCAGTTCATTGTCCTTCCAACGTATCTGATGTATCCGCGCAACACTAGATAGTTACTTTCCTTCATCGGCCTTTATATGCTGAAGGAAACTTGTTTGTCACGTTTGATCTTTGGTTTCTCCAGGCGGTATCCAGCCATGGTTGATCTCCGAGGTCTCCCATACTTGTTCAGAATCGAGCATCTTCTCTGGATGTGACTCTCTTGATCACAAAAATAGCATCTGCGACTTTTGCTATTGGGTTTCTTTTCTGATACAGGGGTTGATGTAGAAGCCTCTTGTTCACCCTTCTAGGCACCTTCTTCTGAATTGGTTTCTCCACGGCATCTTCTGGCTCTATAGCTTTGACAAATACCATTATCCCAGTATTTTTTTCACCCGTGTATCCAAGACCAGTGTAGCCTCCTCCATATCTTTGGCATGCTAGAATATCTTCAAGAGTGCTTGACCCACTGTTAAGCATCTTAGCAGTCTTCCTGTAGAGGTTGAGCTCTTCCTTCTTTGCAGCAAGCTTCTCTTCTTGCTGGGCAGCCTGATCCATAAGAGAAGTGATCATCTTCAGTAGCTCCTCTTGTTTTTCTTCCAGCTCTAATACTTTGGCAGTCAATCCTTTGTTGATCTTGATGACTTGCAGCCACTCTTCATGCAACATGGCAAAGTTTCTAAGAATGGACTCCTCAGTGATTTCCTCATCATCACAACTCTCTGACTCCTCAGCACCACAAATAACTTCTGGCTTTGTTGAAACGGTGTTCTTCATATTAGTTACAGTTACCATAGCAGCATTGCTCGTTTGTTCAGAGTCTTCTTCACTGTCTTCGTCTCTCTAGTTTGCAGCAGGAGTCTTGTTTCTTTGATGAGCATTCTAGAAGATCTCCCATGCTTTCTTGGCAAATTCACATTTCGAGATCAGCCGAAAATTATTTGCGTCAACGGCGGTAAATATCGCGTTCAATGCTTTGGAGTTACTAAATGCTACAGCTTCCTCTTCAGCTGTCCATGTCCCCTCAGTTTTCTCCCCTGCAACTCCTTTGTCGTCGATGGTCAGTGGTGTGACCACCCAGAGACTACTGCTTTCCAAGTCTTCTCATCCATCGCCTTTAGGAAGGCCTTCATTCTCTCCTTCCAACAACTTTCTTTCTTCAGTAAGGGTGGCCGACTTGTGCTTTGTCTCTCTTTCATCTTCGCTCGATGAACTCAGTAAGGCGCTCAGGATCTTCACTCTGTGTGTCGAGTTGCTGCTCTAATACCAATTGAAATTTGCAGCGTTGACGGCACGTCGTTGTGTGCGCCAAACTTGTATTTAGAATCTCCTGTTAACACTTAGCAAGCGGTAAGCAGGGTCGAACCCACGAGAGAGCAATCAGTGATAAAGTTTTACGAATAATTGTCACACTAAAAGGGGGTTGTAGAAAGAATGTTTGTTATTGTCAAATCAGAGAAAAGTCAGTTCAGGGATATGCATTGCAACTGGTAATCATCGATTGTAACATGCATCAACTAGTAAACTACTGTTCCTATTCTAATAATCCCGCTAGGGTAATGTCGACTCTAGTGTTTTACCTATTCTCAACCGCTAAGTTCTCGAATAGGTTTAACGGTTACTCGATTAACGACACCGATTAGGTTATACCGCTAGGCTTAGCTAATAGGGAAGTCAATCCAATATCACGCAATAGAAATCAACTTAGTTTCACCGCTAGGCTGTGCTAACTTGATAATCGGAGCATGCAATTCAAACGAAGAACAGGAATTCACTAAATTGAATTATGAAACATAAATATCTCAAACCATACGTTGCAACGCAAAATCCCCAAACTGAAAATTAGCTACGAGAATCTATCTAATAACAATAATGAAAGTAAGAATGAGTTTAGAAAAATACTAAAACTATTAATAGTAATTCTGCGATGAACAGTAACTCTGGCAGTGAATAGTAACTCCGGCGATGAAGTAAACCACCTCGATTTCCGCGTGTCGCTCGCTGCTTCTGCCATTTCTCTGTCTCTGAATTCGTCCTACAATTTGTTGTTCTCTTTGATGTGGCAAGTCTGTATTTATAGATAATGCAGACTTCCAAATCAAGCAAACTTCTAAATCTAATTTTGGGCCGTGGGCCCAATGCTGATGTCATCATATGTTTTCCGTTCCAGTAGAAGCCATTAGAAAAGCCCCCGATGAAGACATTAGCTCCGCGTAAAGTGTTCTTCTGGTGCCATACTCATTGAGATGCGCATCGATTCTCCAAAAATGCTATAAATCTCGAAAGCGGTCTTGATACACCTGCGATGCGAAACACTACAAATAAGTAATCTATCACACGCTAAATGAAATTAAACAATGGGAATAAGAAACTCGATGGATCATATAAATACGCTCCATCAAGTGCCCCTAAGTTACTGATAGTGTACAAGCAGTTGCTATAGCAACTCATTGTTTAGCCGGATCTGGTGCAACAAGAAACAAAATAGTGAACAACGATTTGTTCACCCAGTTCGGCCAATATGCCTACGTCTGGGGAGGACAATACTCCTGTCCTCAATCCACTAGTCTCCTAGGTACTCTGTACAACACAGACTCGACTCCTCGACAATCTATGCTACCCGACCTCAATTAGCACACAATCAGAACACCTCTGATTTGTGTCTCACTTTCCTACACACTTGAGTTAATTCACAATAGCCACTCTTCTGATCACACAGACTCAAGCTATTCTAATTAACACAATGTCTCAGTAGGTTTTCTATAGCACAAGCTTGTACAGGCTTTGCTCCAAAGCCTTTCGCTGAGCCGCTCGAACTCTGTAGTGAGTTCTCCTCACACTGGGATGCTCCCCCTCACTAAGTGATCGCCTGTCACTAGCGAGAGTAGGCCGTCTGCAGATTGTCCGAGTTCCTCCACTCGAGAACTCTCCAGCCGCCTTCTTTGATCAGTCAACAAGCAAGTCCTGCTCTGAATTGGCCTTCTCCGATCAAGATCAGACTCTACAAGTCTTCGATCAGCCTCTGCTTTAACCACTCAGCTCTGCGCTCGCGCTCTACTCTCGGTGGTGATCCAATTCTCCGCACTGCTCTCTCAATTTGATCTTCTCTGAATATCGCTATGCTCTCTCTCAATATCTAAGGTGCTTGGCTTCTTATGCATGGATGCTTTGCTGCTCTGCCCAGCCTCCTTTAAATAGGAACTCCATGCTCCATTAATATCAAATTTAGGAAGTCTTCCAAAAAGCTCTCCTAGATTCATATAAGTTTGTTGAGATTTGATTCCCTAAAGCTAATTTTAGAAATCCTATCTTTACCTTGAGGTTTCTGAGTTGTTTGTGGCTGCTAGAATTTCCTAAACCGATTAGGAAATAATCTCAGATCTTCTCCTCTTTGTAGGAGATTTGATTTCCCAATCAAATATTCAAGATGTGGCATGGAATCTTCACTTGGGATATTCTGAAAATATTTGGAAGCCTCCTGTTGCACTGCTACTCCATATTTGGGTAGATTATTCTTCGTGCCAAAACTGCGCTTTGTAGCTACAACTCGTACTGTAGCAACAGCTTGTACACTAAGCTTGTTCACTCTGGCTGGTTTTGCACCAGCTGCTGTCTTCACACGGGTAGTTGTATCATCTTGCTTTCAATCTTCACGATACTCTATGGACCTGTTGCGATGTTGGCAGCAACCTTGCGTACATTCTTTAGGCTGCTCCAAGTTGATCGGCATGCTATTGACTCTGGGAATCTTCTAATTTACATTTAGAAAGCTTCCGTAGCTCTTCTCTTTAATTTTGGGCAGCTTGTTCTTCACATGGAAATCTGCTATTTAGGATGCTACAGCTCTCTGCTACACAGGTTGTTGTAGCAAAGCCTTGTGCACTTTGCTTGTTCACTTTGGAACGCTCTGCACCAGCTGCTGTCTTCACATGCTTGTTGTAATAGACTCTTGTGCACCATGTAGGAGTTTGTCAATGATGCCACATACCTTAACATAGTGCATTTGGATAGCCAGAGTTGATCAAATAATATTTCCCTAAAAAAAGAAAAATTATGTGTAATTATATGAAAAATATTCCAGTTTTGTGACCATAAAATTTTGTTCATGTCATTTCATATTTGGGGGTGGGTGTGGAAAACAATACTTTCATTACAAAACAGATCACGGACTAATTGTCAAATAAAAACTGATATGTACTGATATTCCACTTATATGAGTAAATATCAGTACATATCAGTAAATAACAGTACAAATTAGTAAATATCAGTAAAGTAATAACCATTAGTAAAAATATCAGTGTTAAAGAACACACCCTAAGTGTGGTCATTGTGGGCGGTTAACTCCCTATCCCATTCCTTGTTTAAACAATGACTCTCGTACAAGGTTAAGCATGTAGCTTTTAAAGATTCTAAGAATTTGGATGAGATTCCGACAAGTAATATGGGATTACTTTATATTATAAGAATCATCTATGTGAGAAAAAAGTGAGGACCCATCATAGGAGAATCAACGGGGCTTAATTCTTTAGAACTAGGAAGGGGTGTCATGTCCAAAAACGAACCCAACCATGAGAACTGAGCTTGTGTGAGGAAATTATTTGTGAGAGATATGTGTTTCATTTACACTATATTAGGAATAGTTCAAGGAAGTCGTGTCAACTGTCTAGTCAGTAATGATAACATATCTTCCCAAGGGGAGGTTGAAAGGCGTTGTCCACCTATTTTATATAGATATAGACCGTAGAAACTTTTACCACATTGAGCCAATTCTTGATTTTTATTTCTGTTAGATCCAGGTAGTTCATGAGTGGCATGATTTTTAACAAACAAGGCAAAGCGGCTGTGACAGAAGGTAAGACAATATCTATTCAGACAGGAGCTGCAACATTGTCTGTCGAGATCTGCGAATAGAATCGAATCAGCAAGGAAATATTCTGGAGATATACCGAAGATATATTCTCCCAGATTTTGCTCTCCGAAGATCTGATTCTGCGCTACAAAGATTGGATCCGCTCCGAAATATGGAAAGTATAATCGAACATTATCTTCCTTCCAAAAATAAGGCAAAAGCGCATCGTGATTCGGATGATTGGAGTGGTGGATGACAAAAACGAAGATAATGAAACAGAGGTAGATCGGAGCTATTGATTGGAGATCATCATCAGAGTTAGTCGGAAACTCGACAGAGGAAAAGCTTGATCGTCGTGAGCTGAAGAACAGTGTTGAACAGACTGAGCTCTAGGCTTGATATTCTCGGGAAGAAAATTACCGATCTGTGGGAGACAGATCAAGGTGAGAAGAGGAGGATCTCCGTTTGAGGAGTCAGACGCGCTCACATTAGCTCAACTACACAGTAATAACAAGTGAAGATAAGTTACTTAAAGATCTGTTGTACTTGATCAAATACTTGTGAGTGATTTCCACTTTGGGTTCCGAGTGACCCCCCCCCCCCCCCTGAGTAGGCTGGGTGAGCTGAATAGGGTAAACATATCCTGTGTCGTTTCTAGTTCTTAGTATTCTTTCTATTACAACTAACCATCACTGAAACGCAATCTGTAAAGCTTTCTGAAACAGTTAAACAAGCGATCTGGAATAGCTCGAGTAGAACAGACGTATAACTCTCAATTTCATTGCTTGTCTTTATGTGGGGGATTTTTTGAAAAATGTGTGTTTAGTGTAAAGAAAATGGTGGTGCGATCCCATTTTGTGAACCAAAATTGAGGGTGGAGTACACCTCGGATTGAATAAGAGGTATAAAATTGATTATTCATGAACCAAATCCAAGTTAAATTGAATGATATATGGATGCTCAAAGAGTGGTCTAAAATAATAGAAATATGAGTTCATTAAGAATTGGAACACGCACCCTTATGAAATAGAAATACAAATACAAACAATGTGCAAGTATTCCACATTACTTGGAATGGGACTAGCACATAAGTTTATATATAAACTCATTCTACCTACTTGTAAGATAGTAACCAAGGAGGCTCTCTTTACGTGCGGGTGCAACAGGGTACAAATCACGAATCGATTCGAGTTTGAAACTGGAATTCAATGGGTGCGCCCGAGATGTACGACACGGGAATCGTGGACCAATTTAGTTGCATGTTGACAACCCCCTTTTGCACTTATTTGTACTCAATTTTTTTGTTTCAGCATGCAAGTTGGGGCGACACCTGAACATAACTTAGAAGTGACGCACGAAGGACCAGGTGTCGCTTGGGTTTGGACTTAAGCGAGGCATCACGTAGAGCTTAAATGTCGAGGCGATGCCTGTGACATTAATGCATTTAAATGTCATTTAAGGTCGAAGTGACGCCTAATTGACCGTTAATACATTTAATGTCATTTAAGCTCGAGGCTTTGTATAGAAGCTCAATGTTGAGGCGACGCCTGGGTGGATTAATACCCTTTAAGAGCATTAACGAGCATTGAGGCGTTACCTGACACCAAATGAACGAGGCATCCCCTCGTTTAGAAGCGAGGCGATGCCTGGGGCATTACTTTTTGAATACTATAAAAGGAGAAGTTCCCCTTCATTTGGAAAGACATCAAAAACACACAATCTCCAGCAGTCCACCCTGAAGAGCTAGCCGGGGTTTTTTGAAGTCTCTCCCTCTCGTTGATTTTTTCAAAGTCTTGGTGATAGTCAAAGACACAAGAGAGTTTGACGAGAAACTCTTTGGTGAAAGAAAAAACTTGTTGAGTCATTGTATCTTGGGAAGCGGTTCACGAAGAATCCCGCACTGAAGGGAGACCAATAACGATTTAAAGAGATCGTTCAACGAGCCTTGACTCCTTATTTGATAGTTAATTTAATTTAAATTATTTATTTCTATTTATCATATTGTTGAGTGTTTCATTCAACATAACTTTTTAAGGCATCATGGCATATTTGTGGCTGAGATATCTTGGAGTCAATCAGACTTTTTTTCCTTGGATGGCAGAATGCCTCAGAGCTTGAACTCAAGTTAACTGGAACTAGTTCGCAAAGTAAAAACTAATCCAAACTTCCTAAAGGACTTTTGGCCGATAAGTTAGTGCAATGTAACCAATAAAATCATAGCAACTTTGTTAGCTAAAAAGCTTAAAGCTATTTTGCCTGACTTAATTGGTGAATCTCAGTCTGCCATTGTTCTTGATCGTGATACTCTGCATAGTATATATCTAGTCAGGATCTAATATCTCAATACAATAAAAAAATTATTAGCACAAAAATGTGTCATAAAGGTTTATATTTGCAAGGCGTATGATATGGTCGACTGGCAGTTTCCAAAAATAATACTAGGTCGTCATTTTGCCTTTCCTAGTTTGTTTATAAAGTGGATTCTGCTGGTGTTGCTTTTGCAAATATTTATCTGCTCTTAAATGGTAACTTGGAATATTATTTAAGCAGTAATAGAGGCTTGCGTCAGGGATACCCCCTGACCTCCTTTCTTTTTACATTGCTAATGGATGTTTTAGCCACAAGACTTAATTATCTCAGATGAGAAAAAGGTTTTTGGTTTCGTCCGAGATGAAATCTTCTTACCAAGATTTCTACACCTGGTCAGGGTTGGAAGTTAGGTCCGAGAAATCTAACATATATTTTGGAGGTAACTTGCAAACTGAAAAGGTTTCTATTGCATCTGTTGCTGGATTCATTTTTGGAACACTGCCATTTATTAGGAATTCCTTTGTGAGTCGTGCTTTGAAAAAGAGTCATTATAATCACATCTTGGACAAGACGACTAGTAAAATTAAATCCTGGGCAGCAAAGTTCCTTCCTGCGCCTAGGCTTGTATTAATTAAGCATGAATTATCAAGCATTTGCTCATATTGGATGCTGATTATTCTGTTCCTAGAGGAGTATCAAAGGATATTATTGGTGTTTGCAGATAGTACTTATGGTCTGTGAAATTTGACGTGTTGCTAGTGTCTTGAGCCAACATGTTACTATAGCAACCTTCTGAGTCATGTGAGGAAGTAACTTGCGACGGGCGAACCTGAAAGGGTCAAGCAATTTGGTTACCCAGTTTGGCAAGTGCGTACGTCTGGGGAGGACTTCTGTCCAATCCCCAAGGTTCCACTATGCACGGTTAAAGTACAACGGTATTAGTTCTCAACCTATGCTAGAACAACCTCTACTTCTAATCTAGTAGGAATCTCAGCTCAGTCTGATCTCACAGACTAGCATATACTGTCAACACAATTCAGTAATAGAATGCTACAGATCTGATCACACAGGCTCAACCTATTCTATGACAATGTGTGATGATAGGTTGCTTCAGCAACTTACTATGTCAAGTTGTTCTCGTAGTGTCCACGACTCTCCACGCTCTTCCGGCTGAGCAGTCGGACATCCACGAGTGCTTCAGGTGATGCTCCCCGTTGATCAATGATCTCCTATCAATTGTCGAGAATTCTGCTTTGCGCTCCAGTTGTCCTTGATAGATTCATCCGTGACGATTCTTCAAAGACTTATACTTGATATTTCAACCAGACTCTGCTCCATTTGAACTCTGATGATCAAACGTGGACCAACTCTGCTAGTCGTGATCGCTCTCTGCTCATGCACACACAACTCTTTCTCTATGCGCTTTGGCCTCTAGCTTCTAACTTTTGCTCTTTGCTTATGTGTTTGAGTTTTTTTACTTCCTTACAGGCATTGCCTTTATATACTGGCAGCCTATGGGGAATAGAAGTCTTAGACCTACTAGGATTTTTGAACTCTTTCTAAACTCCTTTTAGCAATCCAAGATCTTAGAAGTTTGTTGAGATATGGTTGTAACAACTTTCTTTCTAAAAACCTTTTTCAAACCCATAACTTTTGCTTGAGCTTTCTGAGTTGATTTTGCAATTTGTTGCTGCGGGGAAGTCCTACATCGAATAGGAAAATTTCTGCGGACGCCAAGCCTCGACCTTTGGTAGTTGGCAAAAAATCCGCGGGTGTTAGACTACCACGTTAGCGGTTAGACTTCACGTTGATAGTTCCACGCCAAGCCTCAATTTGTTGGTGCCTGATTTCACGTTGCTCCAGCGGCTGTCTTCACGAGATGCTGTAGTAACTAGCTGATCAACTTGTGGGCGTTTTGTCAATGGATGCCATATTCCATAACAGCCTCGAAATTGTTGGTACGTAAATCTTTCGTTTTCTTTCTAATACTAATACCATAGCCAGCCTCCATTATATTTTTTGGAAGGGAATCCAAACCGTTGCTTTTTGAGTGCCCACTAGGTAAACCCATGGTTAGACGTCAGCAAACCATGCCAATTGGGTGCGACCACACTATTAAGTTGTGACAGGCTCGACCGAGTTCAAGTATTTTAACTTTTAAAGTGTTTAACAGTGGATCCGAACATTTAACCATGCACAGCCAAATCCGCTTGCCGATCCACTCGACCTCCACTTTTAGCGCTAGCCTCCATTATATTGAGCATAGCATTAAGTTGAAATACACAACATTTGTGTAATTGATATGCATGCTGACAACTTTGTGTTGAGTTTGCTTTGAGAATTTAGCAAGTGTGGTTGTTGAAACCTCGTAATACACTGGGCTATGTTGCTCAGTGTCTCATTAATATCAAATCACAATTGCTGCAATATATTCATTGTTAATACATTGAGATATGTAGCCAATGTTGGACAACTTATTTCACCAAACAAGAATGTTTAGAACAATTGATTTTCACAAGAACGGATTAACTAGATGTGAAAGACATATCTTGTGAAATTTGACGCGCTGCTAGAGTCTTAAACCAATAGGTTAAAGTACTCAAGATTCCAACATGCACGGTTAAAGTACAAGGATACCCGAACACAACCTACGCTAGTCCAACCTTTACTTCTAACCTAGCTTGAATCTTTACTCATCTGATCACACGGACTAGCTTACACTGTCAACACAATCCAATAATAGGATGTTACAACTCTGATCACACAGACTCAGCCTATTCTTAAACAATGTGTTACGATGTGATGTTATAACAACTTACAATGTCAAGTTGCTCCCATAGCCAACGTCCACGACTCTCCAAGCTCTCCTGGGTGAGCAGTCGGACCTCCATGAGTACAATAGAATCTAGTAGTGCTCCCCCTTGATTAGTGACCTCCCATCAACTGTAGGGATTACTGCTTTGCTCTCCAATCGTCTGTGATCTATTCACCCTCGACAATTCTTCAAAGCTTTGTACTTGATTTCTCAATGAGGCTTTGCTCCAATTGAATTCAGACGATCAAGATTAGATCAGACTCTGCTAGTCATGATCTCTCTCTTCTCATGCACTCACAACTCTCTGACTGTGCACTCTGGCTTTCTTGCTCTTGCTCTTGCTCTTGCTTATGTGTGTGATTTGTTCTCTTTGCGGGCGAACTCCCTTTAATACTTGTAGGTGACATGCCACTACCTTAGCAATTTTAGAACTCTTTCTAAACTCTTTTTGGTAATTCCGATCTTCTTGAAAATCTTAGGAGTTTGTTGAGATATGGTTGTAACAACCTTCTTTCCAAAAACCCTTTTTGGAACCATATCTTTTAGCTTGCACCTTGAGAGTTGATTCGGGCAATTTGTTGTTGTGGGAATTCATAAACCATTAGGAAACTTTCCCAGACGCCGATTCTCTGCTTTTGGGGTTGGCAGACTTCTCTTCCATCTTGGGTAGCTTAACCTGTCTTGTACCATACGCATCACTATGTCTAATGCAAAGGCCACACATATCAACTCTGGGTTCACAAAGAGAGCACATTATCACGGCCTCAACCATAGTTTCTACCTATTACACAAATGACAGGGGGTTATCAAACCTGGGCTTCATCATCGGGTGCTGTATATTCCAAGTCCCTCAATAGGCTTTGGAGCTAGTCGGGCCAGGCTGCATTCTTCTTTGCTTCAGCAGTCAATTGAGCCAGCACAGACTTCAGGTGGCTAATAATGCGCTCCCGAAGAGCCTCTTAGATGCCAGACACGTAGGGCTCTGCTTCTGCTATTGCACTCTGAGGGGGAGCTGTTGTTAGCACTAGGGGTACTTCTTTAGCAATATGGATGGAGTGTATTTATACGATTCATCGAGTTGTTTATTCCAATTTTTTAATTGCATTTTGTGTGTGAAAGATTACTTCTTGGTAGTGTTTTTCATTGTAGGTGTATCAGGACCACTTTGGAACTTTATTGCGCATTTGGATGAACATAAACTAAATTTGGGCAGATTGACCTGTTTGTCATAGAAATCTCGCTGAGCACACGATTCTTACCCGATTGAGGCATGCCATATCTTTTTGGAAAGCTAATTCAAAGGTCTAAAGGGTCACATCAAGATGTTATTCAAAGGTCTAAAGGGTCAAACATGCGAGATTATAACGCAGCAGAAGTGATCCGCCCCGATAGTGGGCCGATCAGAAGTGATTCGCCCAAGAGCACTTGATCCGCCCTGCTCCAGAGGCCACTAGCTAAGTCTTTGAATCCTGCAAGCTTGCAAGAATCACTTTTGATTTGTGCAAGGAAAGTCAGCCCGCCCCAATTTTAAAAGAATGAAAAGAAGCGAGGGAAAACCCTAGGTTTTTTGGCTGGAACAACAGAGAAGAGACCTGAATTAAAGTGGGAGAAAGACCAGAGCTTGGAGAGGAGAAGTCAGTGCTGGTGAACAGTAATCGTGAACAGTGTTTTCTTATTTTCTGAACTCAGTTTATTTTCATTATTGTTTTAGATGGATAGTAGCAGCTAAACCCTAATTCGGTTTAGGGATTTGTGTTGTAACGAACGGTTTTAGATACATTTTCTCATAATTCGATTCACTGAATTACTATTCTTGAACTTAATTGCATGCTTGTATGTTTGATTGGAGGAACTTAGCGGTGATCTAGTTTTTTTTAAGCCAATTTTATTAATATTGACTAGCAGTGCATGATATTCGATTAGTCCAATATTACCATAAGCCTAGCGGTCGTACTAATACTGGTAGCTAAGAGGATAAATATTACATCTACTTGAGAACTTAGCAGTTAATAGTAGATAGAACTTGAAGTCAACATTACACTAGCAGCATTGTTAAATTAGGAACAGTAGTTTTACTAATTGATGCATGTTTCAATCAATGATTACCAATTACAATGCATATCCCTGAATTGATTCTTTCTGAATTTGATAAACAACAACATTCTTCTTGCAACCCCTTTTTAGTGTGGCAATAGTTATTAGAACTTTATAACTGATTGCTCTCTTTGAGTTCGACCCTGCTTATCACTAGCTAGTAAGTAGTAAATATAAGTTTAATTTTGGAGCACACAACTACGTGCCGTCAAATTTTGGCGACGTCGCCGGTGAGAGCAACACTCAGTGTAGAGTTTGTAGCTTTATTTTTTTGTTTGCTTTGTTTTTGCTTGTTTTTTCGTAGCTTTAGGCTGCGCAGGATAGCTTAACTCTTGCTACTGGTGTTCGATTGGCTATTGCAAGGTGTTTTTATAAGCGGAACGAGCGGTCAGAAAACACCAGCTTTGCTCATGATGTAACATGTTTTTCACCAATCGGAGGTCGTTTACTATTTTATCTTCATTTATTTGTATTTTGCTGCATTTTTCATCATGAACGAGCGGTCAAATGCAGGAAGTGTCAATGGCGATGGCCGCCAGAACAATGAACATGATCAAATCCATGATGAAATGCCCCCACAAGTCATACCACTGTTCTATGACGAGCCTGAACGAATATTCAATCAAAGGCCGAGCGCACCTTGTCAGAGGATGGCATTCAATGGGCAGGATAGAACAGATGGATGAGTTTGATTATTATGCCCCACCTCGACCTTATCCACCTCAACAATTATTTAGGAAACCAGCCTGTCATGAGCCGACCATGAGGGAGCTTTCAGCCCCTACATTCTTGAATCAACAGTGGTGCATCAACACAGACCCTTAAGAAGACAACTTTGAGATCAAAACTATAGGTGCACCATCTACCTAAGTTTGGAGGATTACCGGGAGAGGTTGCAACGAGGCATTTACAAGAGTTCATCAAAATCTGCCAAACATTGAGACCATACGCAGCTTCGGAAGAAAGGTTCAAGTTAAAAGTCTTTCGTTGAGTTTATCTGACCTTGCAAAATCATGGTTTTTGTCTTTGCCTTCAGGTAGCAGTCGCACATGGGATCAAATGCAAAAAAAAATTCCTCGAAAAATATTACCCTCTGGCTAAAGAGACTCGAGTGAGGAGAGAGTTATCGATGATCAAGGAAGGATCAAATGAGTCAACGTATGACTACATGGAGAGGTTCAAAGTTTTGGAACAAAGTTGCTGTAACTTGGGTGTTCCAAAAAGGATGGTGATGGAGTATTTATTGGATGGATTGAGACCTCTCGAGCGTATGTTATTGGATGCCGCAGCTGGTGGCACAGTACTGAACTTGACTCCCAGTCAAGTGTCAGAGTTGATCAATGAGAGTGTTGAGAGTGCTCGGTACAGGGATGAGACTTGTCGAAGGGATGACACTAGCGAAACAAGGAATGTATCTCAAGTGGAGGCGAATGACAAACCATCTGGTGAAGGAGATCAAAGAGTTGAAGGAGATGATCGAAAGGATGTCAGTGAGAGAAGCCAGCACAATGAAGGTTTGTGAGCGATGTGGCGCTGCGAGCCACGAGATGGATGAGTGCCCTACACTCCAAGATGAGGAGGTGATGGATGTTTATGCAATAAGTGGATTCTAGGACTTCAACAACATGCAAGCCCTAGACAATTTGAACTTGATGCGAATGGTTTTAGTTGGAGAAACAAAGGAGGATTTGAGCAACACCCGGGGTAGCATCAGCAGCATAACCAAAGGTAGCCATAGCTGCAGCAGCAACAAGCACAGTCTTACCGGCCTCCATTTTAACAACAAGAGAGGTACAAAAATTAGAGCAATCAATATCAGCAAAGGAGGGACTTCAATTAGGCTTGCCCGAGTACTGGTAAGTCATGGAAAGAGTCGCTCAAAGACTTGGAGTGTATCAACCAAAGGAACCAGGCCAAAACTGATGGAGCCATAGCCGAGCTCACAAAGCAAATGTCGCAGCTAGCTTCCACAGTTTATGAAATGAGAGTGACAAGGGAAAGTTGCCCTCGTAGACAATTCCTAACCCAAAAGGAAATGTTAGTGCATTAACTTTGGTAAGCAGCAAGAAGCTTGAAGGGGAACAGACAAGCAGCAGTCCTGCGAGCACGGTGGAATCTAAAAACAAGAGAGAGAATTATGAACGTTCCGCAGAGTCTTTTGAAAAAATTAATTCTGACCCCTCACTTTCATTTCCTATGCAGGTATCGAGACCTAAGAAGGATCCAGCAGCGTATTAAAATTTATTAGATCTATTCAACAGAGTCGAGATCACAATCCCACCTCTTAACAAGATAAAGCGGATCCCGAAATATGCTAAGGCCCTTAAGGAACTGTGCACTAACCAAGAAGGAGGACTCAAACTTGAGCAGGTGAATCTAAGGAAAAACATCTCAACCGTTCTTAGTGTCAGGCAGCACAAAAATATAAGGATCCAGGTACATTTACAATTTCATTCATCATCGATAATTTCAAAATTGATAATTGTATGTTGGATTTAGGTGCATCGGTTAATGTGTTGCCTTACTCTTGTTATCAAACATTGCTTATTGGTCCTCTGAAACCCACTGACTTCATTATTCAACTAGAGGATAGATCATGTAATAAGCCAGAGGGTATTGTAGTTGACGTGTTAGTGCATGTAAGGAAGCTTGTGTTCCTTGCATGTTTTTACGTGATGAAAATGGAGGGTGATGGAACAATAGACACTTCACCTGTTCTACTAGGGAGACCCTTCATGGTGACAGCCAAGACGAAGATTGATACATTTACAGGTGAATTCTCCATGGAGGTAGACGTATAAGTCTATGTAGCACCCACCTAACATTGTAGGAATACATGCGGATATCATTGACGGTGCTGTGCTTGAGCCAAATATACAGCGTGAGGAAGGTGTCCAACCACATGAGAGCAAAACTGATTTGATTCGTAAATTGCCTTTCCCTACTGACAAGCAGCATGGTATCATGTCTTTCCTTGAATATGTTGGATTTTATCTCAAATTTCTAGATTTCATCGCAGGTTTGTTAAAGGTTTTTTGAGGACAGCATTGCCAAATTCTCAACTGCTCCAACAAGATGTTCCGTTTGGAGAAGATATCCCACCAGATAAGGAGTGTGAGTTGGCTGAGCCGGTAAATTGTTAATGATGAGATGTACAGTCGAGCCAACGATGTTAAACAAGTGCGCTCCACAGTAGGCAGCCCGAGCGTAGTTATAATTTCTGTTATTTCTTTCTTTTGTTATTTTTTTTGAATCTCGCCTGACTACCCTTCCCAACAATCTAATTGTACCGTGAGGACACGGTTCGTTTCAAAAGTGTGGGGTTAGGGAAGTTAGTATGTTGTGTCAGCATGTTTACCTTAATTATCATGCATTAGTAGCAGTTAGAGCAAGATTATTTTTTTTTTTTAGATGTTACGATGCTGCTGACTTTTGCGATTATATGCTGTTGAGTTTGTGCAATTGAATGCTGCGATGAAAATGCTGATTTTATGAGATGATGTTCGATTCTATGGGGTTTCAATGTGTATGCCTTGCATGATTTCTGCAATATTGTGATCCTAGTGACTTGATGTTATATGTCCTTTGAGTTGAGATATTACACGATGTGGAGTTGATAGAAAATGTCCTAGAGGGACTTACACACATTCGAAGGTTCAGGGGATTAGTCACGTAGCCCGTTGAGTTTGTGAAGGTTGGCATTCCGAGTTATGAGGAGTGAAACTTTCACTCCACCTTTGCAGCGTTCATGCAATGATGGGTAAATTCCTAGTCCTAGTGACCGGGAACGGGTGGGTAACCCCTATCTTGCTGCTATTCGAAGGATGATGATGAGAAAGAGCGGGACGCGCTCCATATGCTGTTTTGAAGTCTATGATTGGAACGATTCAAAGAGCAAAAACGAAAAAGGACAAGCAATTCACATTGGAGAGCGAGGCTCGAAAAGAAAATTCAGACAAATGTGAAGAAAAATTAGAAAAGCAATCGAGTTGAGTGAATCTTCGAGCTAAACAAAACAAGAAAGTTCAAGAGTTGTCCTATAAATAGAAGAAGAAAGAGTTGAGTTCCTCATGACTCGGATTTCTCAGATGCCAGAGAAAGCAAATTCACCGTATGCGCGTGACTATGACCTCTCGGCCTCACAGACTCCATTCAGCTGAAGAATGGAGTCTGGAGTTTAAAAAGGACTAGCTTCTAGTCATCCATTGTCATTCCATCTCGGCCTCACAGGTAACATGTATCATTTTAGTTTCTTGCTGATCATTATTGAAGAATGAGTATGAGCATATGTTGATGAACTGATTAGTGAGGACATCTCGAGTAAATTCATTGTTTAGTCATTGCATGATAGAAAAAGTGATTTGAGTTTGCGAGTCTTGATTTCATTCTTGTTCGAAGACGAACAAAGATAAGTGTGGGGTAGTTTGATGGAGCGTTTATACGATCCATCAAGTTTTTTATTCCCATTATTTAATTTCATTTTGTGTTGGAAAGATTACTTTTTGGTAGTGTTTTGCATTGCAGGTGCAGCAAGACCGATTTGGAACTTTATTGCGCATTTGGACGAATATTGACTAAATTTGGGCAGATTGACCTGTTTGTCATTGAAGGCTCGCCGATTTGGCGTCCCATATCTCGTTGGAAAGATAATTAAAAGGTCTACAACTTCTTAGTTTACATCAAGACGTGATTCGAAGGTTTAAAGGATCAAACAAGCAAGATTCTAACGCAGCAGAAGTGATCTGCCCCAGCAGTGGGCGAATCAGAAGTGATCCACCCAAGAGCACTTGATCCACCCAGCTCTGGAGGCCACTGAGTATTTGACTCTTGCAAGCTTGCACGAATCACTTTGTGAAGCATTGCACAAATCACTTTTGATTCGTGCAAGGAAAGTCAACCCGGCCCAATTTTAAAAGAATGGAAAGAAGAGAGGGAAAACCCTAGGCTTTTTTTAAAAAGTTTTTTGGTTGGAACAACAGGGGAGAGACCTAAATTGAAGTGGGAGAAAGACCAGAGCTTGGAGAGGAGAAGTCAGCGCCGGTGAATAGTAATCATGAACAATGCAGTGAATAGTGTTTTCGTATTTTCTGAACTGTTTATTTTCATTATTGTTTTAGATGGATAATATTAGCTAAACCCTAATTTGGTTTAGGGATTTGTGTTGCAATGAACGGTTTGAGATACTTACGTTATCATATTTCAATTCGGTGAATTATTGTTCTTGAACTTATTGCCATGCTTGTATGTTTGATTGGAGGAACTAAGCGGTGATCTAGTTAGACTAGTGGTGCATGATATTTGATTAGTCCAATATTAGCATAAGCCTAGTGGTGGAAGTAGTACTGGTAGTTAAGAGGATAAATATTACATCTACTTGAGAACTTAGCGGTTAATATTATATAGAACTTGAAGTCGACATTACCCTAGCAGCATTGTTAGTGAAATTCGAGGTGTCTTAGTTCGACAGATTCTGTGAACAAGCAGTTGCTGCAGCACACTCTTGTTCACTTAAATATTGTCACAGCAAGCAATGAACAAGGCACAGGTTTGTTCACCCAGTTCGGCCAATCTGCCTACGTCTGGGGAGGACTATTCTCCAGTCCTCAATCCACTCAACCAACGGTTCCAAGTACACTAGGTTACAACTCACGCAACCTATGCTACTCAACCTTGTGTGGACCACTCAACACAATCAGAACAAGCTCTGATTTGTGTCTGCACACCCTCTACAATATGTCAATCTAGAATAGCTACAATCCTCTCAAAGAACTCAGCCTATTCTAAATTACACTACTCAGCAGGGTTGCTGCAGCAACAGCTGTAACACACAGCTGAAGCACAATGTCCGCGTCGCTCCAAGGCCTTCTGCCGAGCCGATCGAACCTGTCCAAGAGCACTGCACACTCTGGACAACTCCCCCTCACTCAGTGACCACCTGCCACTAGTGAGTACTGCCGCACGACACTCGACCGAGCCTTCCACCCGTCAGTTCTTCCGCGGCTGCCCTTGATCAACCAACAAGCTCCACAGCTCTGAATTGGCTTCCCGATCAAACACGAATCAGACTCTGCAAGTCCTGATTCTCTTCTGCAACACTCACCTCAGCTCTGCGCTCAACGCTCTGCTCACGGGTGATGATCGAAGTAAACTCCCGTCGCACACAACAAATTGCTCTCCGTGAATTCTGTGTATGCACTCGTGTGTCCCTCAGCTTCGATCAATCTCTTCAGCCCTGAACCCCTTCTGCTTAAATACCCGCACCACTTTAAGCAATTTCCAGGTTTAGGCAATTGACCCACAAGATCAATTATCTCCTAAAATCTAGGAGATTAGATTTGATCATAAACTCCAATGCAAATCTCCTTCTCTGACAAGTAAACCTTGCTGGAAAATACTCCATAGCTTTTTAGAAATTCTTCTGATGAACTCCATAGCAATCCCAGTCCTTCTAGACATGCCCAGATTGCTGCTGCTTTTTGGACAGTTGAAACAGTCAGTTGAACTAGCACCTGCTGCAGCATCCCCTACTGCAGCTGCTGCTAGTTCCCTTCAGCTGGCCTGCTTGACTGTTTGAGCTGCAGCAACTCCTAGTTCACTTATGCTGGTTTTGTCAAACACTGCCACACTTGCGTCATCAATCTCCCCCTTGGCATTTTGACAAAACCCACCAGAGAATTTTCTTGAGCTCCTCCAGAATTCTCCTCCACTTCTTAGCCTGCTCTTCTCCTCCCCCTTTTTGGAACAAATGACAAGGGGGTGTGTCTGGGAGAACTTATGGAGACAATGCACAGAGCCCTAGAGAGGCTCTCAAGTCTTCAAACCGGGCTGTATCCAGAGCTTTGGTGAAGATATCAGCGAGTTGTTTGGCAGACACCACATGTCGAAGCGAAATGACTTTCTTCTCAACAAGATCACGGATGAAGTGGTGACGAATGTCAATGTGCTTGGTTCTGCTGTGCTGAACCGGATTCTTAGAGATGCTGATGGCACTCATATTGTCGCAGTAAACAGTCATTTCATCTTGAGCAAGCCCATACTCACTCAGCATTTGCTTCATCCACAACATTTGTGCACAGCAGCTCCCAGCAGCGATATATTCAGCCTCGGCAGTGGATAGAGAAATGTTGTTCTGTTTTCTGCTGAACCAAGAGATCAGATTATTCCCTAAGAAGAAACATCCTCCCGAAGTGCTCTTCCTGTCCTCTGAGCAACCTGCCCAGTCTGCATCACTGTATCCGACCAGATTGGCATTTGTGTCCCTAGTGTACCATAAGCCATAGCCCACAGTTCCTCCGACATACCGAATGATCCGCTTGACCAACTGCAAATGACTGTCCCTGGGACAAACTTGAAATCTGGCACAGACTCCTACTGCATAGGAAATGTCAGGTCGGCTGGCAGTTAGGTAAAGCAAGCTCCCAATCATGCTTCTATAGACAGTCTGACTCACTTCCATACCGTGCTCATCTTTGATGGCTTTCACATGAGTGGCAGCAGGAGTTCTCTTGTGACTTGCTGAATCTAGTTGGAATTTCTTCACAAGAGACTTGCTGTATTTACTTTGAGCAATAAAGATACCATCCTTTTTCTGAGTAATCTCCAAACCAAGAAAGTATGAAAGTTCTCCTACCATGCTCATTTGAAATTCTTGCTGCATGTGATTCACAAACTGCTTCACCAGGTGCTGGGACTTTGATCCAAAGACAATATCATCCACATATATTTGAGCAATGATCACATCTGACTGAGTTCTTTTGACAAACAAGGTTTTGTCAACTCCCCCTCGGTTGTATCCATGTTGTTCCAGAAATACTGACAACCGTTCATACCAATCCCGAGGAGCCTGTTTCAGTCCATATAAAGCTTTCTTCAATTTATACACATGTTCTGGATGATGAGGATCTTCAAAACCTTTTGGTTGAGAGACATAGACTTCTTCAGAGAGATCTCCATTCAAGAACGCACTTTTAACATCCATTTGATATAATTTGAACCCCAGAAGACAAGACATTGCTAGAAGAAGTCTGATGGCCTCCAGACGAGCCACTGGAGCAAATGTTTCATCAAATTCTAGACCTTCAATCTGAGAATATCCCTGGGCAACCAGTCTGGCTTTATTTCGTGTAATGTTGCCCTTTTCATCAGTTTTGTTTTTAAACACCCATTTTGTGCCTATAATGTTTACCCCATTTGGTCTGTCAACCAGATCCCAAACATCATGTCTTTCAAACTCTGCCAATTCCTCCTGCATAGCCATTATCCAGAATTCATCACTCATGGCCTCCTTGAAATTCTTTGGTTCAATGCTGGACATAAAACATGTATTGAGGTAGGCATGACTTCTGGTTCTTCTTCTGTCTGAGGGATCCCCAATCACATTTGTTAAGGGATGATTCTTCTGAATCTTCTTTGGGGGCTGCCTTGAAGGTGGATCAGGAGCCTCAGTGTGAAGATCATCAGACAAGCTTTCCAGTTGATCATCTGGAATTTCTGCTTCAGCACTTGCTGTAGCATCTTCTGGAGCCGCAGCTTGTTCACTTCTGGTATGTCTATCAGGCACATCTTCAAGATCAGAGTCTTCTTCATCAGAGTCAGAATCTGGTGTAGAGGCTTCTTCTGCATCATTGACAACAACATTTATGGACTCCATGACAGTCTTTGTTCGCTGGTTGAAAACTCGATAGGCCCTGCTGTTTGTTGAATATCCCAAGAACACTCCCGGATCACTCTTAGGGTCGAGTTTCTTTCTATACTCCCGGTCTCTCAGAATGAAATAGTCACTTCCAAAGATATGAAAGTATTTAACCGTGGGCTTTTTCTGATTCCAGAGCTCATAGCAGGTCTGCTGGGTTCCTCTTCGCAAGGAGACTCTATTGATGATATAGCATGCGGTATTCATGGCCTCTGCCCAGAATTTCAGAGGAATCCTCTTAGCATGGATCATCACTCTGGCCATTTCTTGGATTGTTCTGTTCTTTCGTTCCACCACACCATTCTGCTGAGGAGTAATGGGAGAGGAGTACTGATGTGTTATACACCTTTGTTGACAGAATTCATCCATGTCTTTGTTTTCAAATTCTCTACCATGATCACTGCGAATGCTGCTGATTCTGAGATTCTTCTCTTGCTCTAACCGAGACACCAGTGACACAATGACACTTACAGTGTCTGATTTTTCCCTGATAAAGTCAATCCATGTGAATCTGGAATAGTCATCAACACAGACAAAAGCATACCTTTTCTTGCCTAGGCTCTCGACTTCCATTGGTCCCATCAGATCCATGTGAACCAGCTATAGAGGCCTGGTGGTACCAATATCTTTGACTCTTGGATGTGAGGCCTTCTTTTGTTTCCCAATCTGACAGTCTCCACAGATGGAATCTGTCTCTCCTTTTAGCAATGGTATTCCTCGGACTAGACCTTCTGTGGCAATTCTCTTCAGAGTTCTCAGGTTAACATGTCCCATCCTTTTGTGCCATAAAGTCATTTCCTCGGCCTTTGTCAGCATACAATTCTGAATCCGTGAGTTTGGACTCACATGGAGAAGATAACAGTTGCTTTTTGATCTGGCTCCTTCCATTATACACTTTCCAGATTTATCGAGGACTTTGCATGAGTCTTTAGTAAACTTTACCTGTTTAGTCCCATCACACAGCTGGCTGATGCTAATGAGATTAGCCTTTAACCCTTCCACTAGAAGAACATTACTCAGACTCGGCATTCCTTCCACAGCCAGAGTTCCTCTTCCCAGAACTCTTCCTTTCAGACCATTACCAAACTTCACAAGTTGTTCCAAACAGGGAGTAATGTTTTTCAGAAAGGATCTTTCTCCTGTCATATTACCTGAACAACCACTATCAAAGTACCAGCTTATCTTGTCTGAGGTGCTAGCTGTGCTGACAAGAGCGAGAAGCTGAGTCTGCGCATGATTCTGCCTGACAGGTTTCCTGGGTGATTTTATTATGGCACGAGCTGAGAAACAGTTTCTTTTAACATGACCTTTGCGACCACAGCTGTAACATGTTTTATGCTTTAAGGCTCTCTTGTTACGGTGAAATAGAGATTGCTGCAGCAAGTTCTGGTTCAATCGATTTTGTGCTTTCATGCCTCTTCTTGCAGACCTGTATCTGGCCATGTTGCATTCATCCTCACTTAGCTCTTTCTCATCTTCACTTCCACTAGCGGAGAGAGCTTTCTTTTTCATCCGTTTGCTGGTGCAGTTAATTTGTCGATGTCCGTAGCCGGCACAATTCCAGCATTGGACTCCCTTCTTCATTTCTTTCTTTCTGTCTTCACTCTGAGCAGGTTCCTTTCCTTTTACTTTCACCGCCCCTTCTGAATGGTCTTCGCGAAGAAGAGCTTCTCTCTGTTCTGGATTCCATGTTTTTCAGAAACTTCCCAAGGTTCTTAACAAGCATACTCATCTGATCATCTGGAACTGTCTGCTTGGTTTCTGTTTCAGCTTTCAATCCAACATTCTTGTCCTTAGGAAGGATGTCCCCTTTAACCAGCTTCATCTCAAATTGTTTGAGAGATCCCATCAGCTCTTCCAACTTCATGAATCTAACATTTTGAGCTTCTTCAATGGCAGTCACTTTCATGTCAAACTTTGTGGGCAATGACCTGAGAACCTTTCTGATAAGCTTTTCTTCAGGGATGGGTTCACCAAGGGCGTGAGCCTCATTTGCAAGATCACAGAGTTTAGCATTAAACTCAGTGACTGTTTCTTCATCCAGCATCCTCAGATTCTCAAATTGTGTAGCAATTATCTGGAGTCTTGACAGCTTTACTCTATCAGTTCCTTCATGGGCAGTTTGCAGAATTTCCCATGCTTGCTTGGCCATGTCACAATTTGATATCAACCTGAAATTGTTAGCATCCACAGCAGCAAAAATTGCATTCAAAGCCTTTGAATTACCAGTTGCTGCAGCACCTTCTTCAGCAGTCCATTGCTCTTCAGGTTTTATTCTTGTCACTCCTTGCTCATCCATGGTGATTGGGGGAGACCACTGAACCACAACAGCTCTCCATGTCTTCTCGTCAATAGCCCTGAGAAAGGCTTTCATTCTAGCTTTCCAATATCCATAATTGCTCTCTTCCAATAATGGAGGTCTGCTTGTGCTCTGTCCTTCCTTCATGTCTTTGCTTCTTCAGAGACACTGTAGGATCTTTAACTCTGTGTGTCGAGCTCCCGCTCTGATACCAATTGAAATTCGAGGTGTCTTAGTTCGACAGATTCTGTGAACAAGCAGTTGCTGCAGCACACTCTTGTTCACTTAAATATTGTCACAGCAAGCAATGAACAAGGCACAGGTTTGTTCACCCAGTTCGGCCAATCTGCCTACGTCTGGGGAGGACTATTCTCCAGTCCTCAATCCACTCAACCAACGGTTCCAAGTACACTAGGTTACAACTCACGCAACCTATGCTACTCAACCTTGTGTGGACCACTCAACACAATCAGAACAAGCTCTGATTTGTGTCTGCACACCCTCTACAATATGTCAATCTAGAATAGCTACAATCCTCTCAAAGAACTCAGCCTATTCTAAATTACACTACTCAGCAGGGTTGCTGCAGCAACAGCTGTAACACACAGCTGAAGCACAATGTCCGCGTCGCTCCAAGGCCTTCTGCCGAGCCGATCGAACCTGTCCAAGAGCACTGCACACTCTGGACAACTCCCCCTCACTCAGTGACCACCTGCCACTAGTGAGTACTGCCGCACGACACTCGACCGAGCCTTCCACCCGTCAGTTCTTCCGCGGCTGCCCTTGATCAACCAACAAGCTCCACAGCTCTGAATTGGCTTCCCGATCAAATACGAATCAGACTCTGCAAGTCCTGATTCTCTTCTGCAACACTCACCTCAGCTCTGCGCTCAACGCTCTGCTCACGGGTGATGATCGAAGTAAACTCCCGTAGCACACAACAAATTGCTCTCCGTGAATTCTGTGTATGCACTCGTGTGTCCCTCAGCTTCGATCAATCTCTTCAGCCCTGAACCCCTTCTGCTTAAATACCAGCACCACTTTAAGCAATTTCCAGGTTTAGGCAATTGACCCACAAGATCAATTATCTCCTAAAATCTAGGAGATTAGATTTGATCATAAACTCCAATGCAAATCTCCTTCTCTGACAAGTAAACCTTGCTGGAAAATACTCCATAGCTTTTTAGAAGTTCTTCTGATGAACTCCATAGCAATCCCAGTCCTTCTAGACATGCCCAGATTGCTGCTGCTTTTTGGACAGTTGAAACAGTCAGTTGAACTAGCACCTGCTGCAGCATCCCCTACTGCAGCTGCTGCTAGTTCCCTTCAGCTGGCCTGCTTGACTGTTTGAGCTGCAGCAACTCCTAGTTCACTTATGCTGGTTTTGTCAAACATTGCCACACTTGCGTCATCAGTTAGAATAAGAACAGTAGTTTTACTAATTGATGCATGTGTCAATCGATGATAACCAGTTGCAATGCATATCCCTAAACTGATTCTTTCTCAATTTGATAAACAACAACATTCTTCTTGCAAACCCCCTTTTAGTGTGACAATAGTTATTAGAACTTTATAACTGATTACTCTCTTTGGGTTCGACCCTGCTTATCACTAGTTAGTACGTGGGAAATATAAATTTAATTTGCCGCACACAACGACGTGCCGTCAATATCCATGATGTGCTTTCCCTTGAAGAGTTTTGGATCCACCACAAACACTTGGGGCTCTTCAGAGAGTCGATCAGTTGATTGCTTACGCTCCGGGTGCTGGGTAGTAATCATCTCGTAGATGAGCGAGGGAAACACAATGGGAGGATGATCTGTCCCAAGTTTATCTTTGTTCTCCGACCAATGCTGTACAGTAGCTCAGCCCATCCCTTGCTTACTTTTCCTTTAAGAGAGTTGGGGATCCAGTTCCGTGCACCGAAATTGTACATCAAGGCATATTTAGTGGCCAGGTCCGCGGCTAACAGATTGTGACTGGCCCACACCTTCCACAACCCACTGGTGAGAGAGACGGCTACAACATCCAAACTCACCTCAGCCGAGAGTTTAACCTCCTCATCAATTTTTTAATACCACTGGAGTGATCATCACCTGCTTCCTTCCCACAAAACATCTCCCAAAATCTTTCTAAGATTATGCGCGCTGCTGGTGACAGGTTACAGCAGGTTGCTTTAGCAACCTCTGGGTCACTTTGCGGAATTTCTTTGCTTCGGCCAAACCCGATTAACGCACAAGCTTTGATTACCCAGTTCGGCAACTGCCTACGTCTGGGTAGGACTTCACTCGGTCCTCAAGATTTCACTATCTCGGTTAAAGTACAAAGGCTTCCAAAACTCGGGCAATGCTAGTTTAACCTCTACTTCTAACTTAGTCTAAATTTGTGATTATTCTAATCACACAGATTAGCTACACAATCTGATCTCGCATAATTGCTCACATTGTCTACACACTCCGGTAATAGATAGCTACAATTCACAAACTCAGCCTATTCTAAAACAATGTGTAACAGGAAGACGCTATAGCAACTTACTCTGTCAATTTGTTGTATCTTCTGTCCACGATTCTCCAAGGACTCCCTGCTGAGCAGTCGGACTTCCACGAGTTCTTCAGACTCCGGAGATGCTCCCTCTTAATCAATGACCTCCAATCAATTCTGGAAACGCTGCTTTGATCTCCGACAGTCTGCGATAGCTACTCTCTGAGACTATGCTCCAAAGCAAGTACTTGATCTTTCATCGAGACTACACTCCAGTTGAAGTTCTTAGATCAAGCTTAGATCAGACTTCTCCAATCGTGATCTTCTCTCAAATCATGCACCCATAACTCTGCGCTCTAGCCTTTAGCTCCCGTCTTTGCTTATGCGTGTCTCTCTGTGGTTGGGTGTGTGTGTGTGTGTTTGCTGCACTTCCATATATAGCCGGAGCACTAAACCAACATTGAAATCCTAATTCCCTTAGGATTCACAAATCTTTCCAACCAACTTTACACATTAGATCGTCTTCCTAGATTCTTGCAAGTTGTTGAGAATTGATCTCCAAAAACCAAATTTGGAACCTTATCTTCTTCAATCTCTTCCAATCGCTTGATGAAGGCTTTTGATCAATTGTGATTTACTGGGAGATTCCCTGACTTGTTGCGATGCCGGCAGCAACACTCAGGATGCACTCCGTGTTGCTCCATGTTGATCGGCTACGTTTCTCTAGCTCCGAGTCTCTACGGTATGCTATAGTAACTTTTAGTGGTAGGTTGACAGCTTCCGATACTTGCTCCAGCTTCTGTTGCAACTGGTTGCTATCGTAAGTTTTTGCAGTCTTTTTGTCAGCTTTGGAGACTTGCTCCAGCCTCTATCTTCACGGGATGTTATAGCATCTTCTTGCGTTGTTTTTTTTCAAGGATGCCATTACCCAAAGCGAATCTCAGAGTCTCAAAATGTGCTCCATCCAGTGGCATTGTAAGGATATCCGCCAGCTATTTCTCGGTTGCTACATGATGTAGAGTGATGATCTTTTTCTCTACTAAATCTCTGATGAAGTGATGTCTTATATCAATATGTTTTGTTACGGATATGACATATGTGACAGCGCGAAAGAAGCCGAGCGAAAGAAGAGGCTACAGAAACCTCTGGTACTCGGAGCTGGTACTTGCAAATGCAGATTGACAAAACAAAAGAACCAGAAGAAGCTATAGCGTCCTGTGACGATTGGAGCTGGTAAAAATGATCAGAAGGGATCAAGAAAAGAACCAGAAGAGGCTATAGCATCCCCTGTAGTTTCAAGGCTAACGCATAAAGAGAGTTTCTTTATAGCCGATAAATCTGGAGAAGCTCGGAGGAGGTCCGGTTGATTGTTTCCAACGCAACAACGGCCAGAACAGAGTCCCAATCGATCAGAGTTCTTTGACAAGAGGCTCGGTTGAAGGCAAGTAAGATTTGTTTCTAAACTGTATTTTAGGAAACAAGCTCGCAGCATATTCTAGAAATCCAGGGGAGGATTTGGATCTTAACAAATTTCCAGGGATTAAGGGGGTAATTTGGAAGTTAGCATTATCTCTTGGGGACTGAAGTTGTAAGGTGAAAAAGCTATATGAGCATGCAGAGAACGGAGAGACAATCATCCATATACATCGAAGAAAACACACACACACTGAGCAGAGATGAGAGTTCATAGAAGCAGAGAAGTGCTGGAGTGTTAGTTGTGTTTGAGCTGAAGAGTGATCAGGACTGGTGTAGTCTGATCCTATATTGACTCAAGGGAGTCGATTAGAGCGGAGCCTTATTGACAGACGGAAGGGTTGATAGTTGCGAAGTGCAACTTGTGTAGACTGTCCCAGCGTGCTCTTTGATAGTGACAGGAGGTCATTAATCAAGGGGAAGCAGCGTAGAGTGTCCGACTACTTAGCAGGGAGTGCTTGGAGAAGTTGTCAATAGAAGCGTCAGAAACTTGGCGGAAGAAGTTGCTGCAGCATCCGCTTTGATACATTGTAATAGAATAGGCTGAGTCTGTGTAAACAAGTCGTTCGCTATCTATTACTAGAGTGTGTTGATAGTGGAGGCTAGTCTGTGTTGACAGATTGAGCGGAGATTTCGACTAGGTTAGGAGTAGTGGTGAAACTAGCGATGGCTGAGTTGTTGGACACCATTGTACTCTAATTGAGATAGTGAAATCTTGAGAACCGAAAGTAGTCCAACCCAGACTTAGGCTGTTGCTGAACTGATTGAACAAATTTGTTTATGTTCTTTAGGTTTGGCCGAACCAAAGCATCAGCAATCGAGCGGCAGAAGTTGCTGAAGCAACCTGTGGTATCTCGACAATAGGAAAGCACTGCCAATTTCATGTTTGGTCTGAGAGTGCTGAACAGCATTCTTGGAAATATTGATGGCATTCATGTTGTCACAGTAGAGTTTTATAGCATCCTGTGTAACACCATGCTCTCCCAACATCTGCTTCATCCATATCAATTGAGCACCGCAGCTTCCAACTGCTATGTACTATGAACACGCTCTTCTTGTCTTATGAACATCCTGCCCAATCCGCATTGCAATATCTCACGAGATCTGCACTCTTGTCCTTGGTGTACCATAGACCATAATTCGTTATTCCTCTAATATATGTGATGCTTCTCTTCACAAGTTCGAGATGACTTTCCTTTGGGCGAGTTTGGTATCTTGCACATACTCCCACGGCTTAATATATGTCTAGTCGGTTGGCTGTCAGATATAGCAGACTCCCAATCATGCTTCTATAAACTGTCTAATCAACGGCAGCTCCAGCTTCATCTTGATCGCTTTGATATAGGTGGCTGCAGAAGCTCTCTTGTGGCTTGCTTTGTCCATATCGAACTTGTTCATTTAACTTTCTCATATTTGCTTTGAGATATGAAGATGTCGTCTTGCTTTTGAGAGACATGAAGACCAAGGAAGTATGATAATTCTCCGACCATGCTCATCTTGAACTCCTTTTGAATGTGAGCCACAAACTGCTCTACCATCTGCTGCAAGCTAGACCCAAAGACAATATCATCCACATATATTTGAGTTATGACAAAGTCTGACATGGTCCTTCTAACAAAGAGTGTCTTCTCTACTCCCCCTCGGTCATAGTCGTGCTCCATCAGGTTAATTGTGAGTCATTCATACCACGCTCTTGGGCCTTTCTTTAACCCATAAATGGCCTTCTTCAATTTGTATACATGATCAGCCTGCTGAGCAACATACACTTCCTCGGACAGATTCCCATTCAAGAAGGCGCTCTTTACATCCATTTGGAATAGCTTGAACTTTCGATGGAAGTCAAGAGCTAAGAGCAATCTGATGGCTTCCAGTCTGGCTATTGGATCAAAGGTTTCATCAAAGTCCACACCTTTGATCAGAGTATAGCCTTGTGCCACCAATCTAGCCTTATTTCTTTTGATATTTCTTTTTTCATCAGTTTTGTTCTTGTAAATCCACTTGGTTCCGATGATGTTCACCCCTGCAAGTCAAGTCACCAAATCCCACACATCGTTTCTTTCCAACTCTCCTAGCTCCTTTTGCATTGCAGCTATCCAGTATTCATCTTCCATGGGCCTCCTTGATGTTTTTTGGTTTGATGCTGGATAGAAAATAAGAGTTGCTAATCATATCACATAAGTGGATGTGAGATGTACCTCGAGTTTGCCTTCCTTCGTTGATATCACCGATGACATTTGTTAAGGGATGATTTCTTTCGATTTTCTTTGGTGGGAGATGATCTGGACCTGGTGTGATTGGGAGTTCTTCGGAGGGCACTTCCGTGTTTTATTCAGGATCCTCTTCTTCCATAGGTTGTTGAAGAGCTTTTCCTATAGCAACATTGTAGACTCGATATGCTCGGATGGAGTACTTCCACTAGTAGCTAAGAGGATAAATAGTACTTCTTCTTGATCAACATTGTTCAGTTCTTGGGGACAAGTGTGATTGTGCTCTCTCGGCTCAGGGTCTTCATCATCATCACTCTTTGGACGTTCCTCTTCCTCATCCTTGACAATCACGTTGATGGATTTATTCACTACTCCTGTCCATTTTGTAGACCCGATATGCTCGGATGGAGTACCCAAGGAACATTCCCCTGTCGCTCTTAGAATCAAGTTTCTTTCTGTACTAGTGGTCTCTTAGAATATAGCATTCGCTTCTAGAAACATGGAAGTATTTGACAGACTGCTTTCTTTGTTTCCACAACTCGTAACACGTCTTGTCTGTTCCTTTTCTGATGGTCACTCGGTTAATGATGTAGTAGGCAGTGTTCATGGCTTCTACCCATAAACGGAGTGGAACCTTCTTTGCATGTATCATTACACGAGCCATTTCCTAAATAGTCCGATTCTTTCGTTCAACTACGCCATTCTATTGTGGAGTGATAAGAGAAGAGTATTGATGTGTGATGCCTTGGCTGTTGTATAATTCATCCATGGCTTCATTCTCGAACTCCTTTCCGTGATCACTCGGTATAGCTGCCACTCTTGGGCTCTTTTCTTGTTCCAACCTGGTAGCTAAGGTGGCCACTCCCCTTACGGTCTCGGACTTCTCCCTGATAAACTCAACCCATGATAACCGTGAGTAGTCATCACAAACGAATGTGTACCTCTTCGTTCCGCAACTCTCTACTTCCTTTGGTCCCATGAGATCCATATGCAATAGTTTGCAGCGGTCTAGATGTATTGATCTCAGTGGCCTTGGGGTGGGAGGCTTTGCTTTTTTTTCCAACTTGGTATTCTCCACAAACTGTGTTCAGCTCTCCTTTGATCTCAGGGATTCCTCAGACTAGTTGTTCTAAAACAAGCCTTAAGAGGGTTCTCAGGTTGAGGTGTCCCATCCTTTTATGCCATAACTTTATCTCTTCTGTCTTGGTCATCGGACACGTGGATACAGAGATTGTTGTAGCATCCTCTAGTAAGTAGCAATTATCGGCAGACCTTGAACCCTTCATTATGCAACTCCCATTTGCATCAAATACTTGACAGATCTTTTGGGAAAAATTTACGAAGTGCGTACCGTCACATAATTGGCTTATGCTGATGAGGTTTGCTTTTAATCCATCCACGAGCATCACATTTTTAGCTTGGGCAGCCCATGCATGTCTAGCATCTCTTGCCGAGAAATTCCCCTTTCAGTCCATTTCCAAAAGTCACATTTTGTTTTTTAGGGCTGAACATTGATTAAGAAAGCCTTATTCCCAGTCATGTGTCCCAAGCATCCACGGTCGAAGTACCAACTACCTTCCATCATTGACTTCGATGAGCTATAGGACACAGAAGCACATTGTCTTCATCCTATCTTATATCGCTGATGGTTGTCCTGGAATTTTCTTTGTGGCCTCCAATACTTCTTCAAAATAGGACAAACGCATTGGATGTGACCAACCTGATCGCAAAAGTAACACCTGCCTTTATTCTGTGGAGTTCTACCTAAGTGCTGCAGAGGTTGCTGTAACATCTTCTGTCTCTTTCTTCTGGGAGTTTTCTTCCGAGCCAGTTCTTGTTGTTTGGTTGGCATTTCCTTTCTCTGCATTACAAGGTCAGGATCTTCTGGCTTCTGAGCTTAGAAAAACGTTGTCATTCCAGAGCCTACTTCGCACGTGTAGCCAAGTCCTAAGTTCCCACCTCCATACCTTTGGTAAGATAAGAGATCATCGAGATTACTTAAGCCACTATTGAGCATTTTGGTAGTTTTTCTGTGCAGACTTACTTCTTCCATCACAGCAGCATACTCTATCTCAGTTGGTCTGCCTGGTCTGGCATGGAAGTGATGGTCTTCAGTAATTTCTCTCGTTTGTTTTCCAATCCGGATATTCTTGCAAAAAACAATCCCTTGTTGATCTCAATGACTTGCAGCCACTTCTCGTGCAACAGGGCGAAGTTTCTTTCAATGGACTCCTCAGTGAATTCCTCATCATCACTGTTGTCTGACTCTACAACACCATAAGCAATATCTAACTTTATTAAAGCGGTGATCTCTAGATCTGCTACAGTAGTCATAGCAACATTTCTCTTCTATTCAGAGTCATCTTCATTGTCTTCGTCGCTCCAGTTTGCAGCAAGGGACTTGTTGTTCTTCTTCTTATTGTTCGTACATTCAGACTACCTATAGATAAAGCCTTCACACTGCCAGCACTACATTCCTTTCTATTTGTCCTTCCTCTCCTCTCTACTTTGATCAACATTCTTGTTTCTTCTTTGAGAACTTTCTCCTCTTCTGGACTGATTTCTTCCACCTCATTGCTGACCTGCATACGAGGGTTTTTGATCTAATTTCTTGACGAACTTACTAAAGTTCTTTGCAAGCAGTGCCAGTTATTGCATTATGTCTCCTGGTGCAACTTCCTCCTCATTTGTCTCAGCTTTTAGTCTGATGTTCTTCCCATGATATGGTGTAGCATCCTCTATCAGCTTCATTTCGAATTGTTTCAGGGACCTAATCAGAGCTTCTAGCCTCATATTCTTGATGTCCTGTGCTTCTTCTATGGCGGTGACCTTTGAAAATGGCATTGCATTATTGTAGTCGACAACCCACGGTCTGCTTCAACAACTTCTTCTACTAAGTTATTGACGCTTTGTTTTGGCCAAACCTGAACAAGACACACAGATCTGTTCACCCAGTTCGGCAACGGCCTACGTTTGGAGAGGACTACTTTCGGTCCTAAAGACTTCTCTATCACAGTTAGAGTACAATGGTTTGCCCAGTAGGATCTGCGCACTGCTGGTGCTTGATTCACCCTCCATTTCTAGCACATAAAAATCTGCTGGGAACACCAGCTCTCCTACTCGCACAAGAACATCCTCTATCATGCCTGCAGGTTGTTTGCACGACCGATCTGCTAGCTGAATGGTGAGATCTGCAGGCTTTAGTGGTCCAAGGCGCAATGCCGCATATAGGGAATAGGGTAACAAATTGATGGATGCGCCTAAATCAATCATGCAGTTGCTTACTGTGGTCTTACCTAGAGTGCAAGGGATAGTGAACGTACCTGGGTCTCGGCACTTAGGTGGTACCTTATGTTGCACGATCGCTGAGGCCTGCGCATTTAGCATTACCTGTGCGCATTCGCCTTTCCTCCTCTTGTTTGTGCACAGCTCCTTTAAAAACTTGGCGTACCTGGGAATCTGCCGAACTGCTTCGATAAGGGGAATGTAGATTTCCACCTTGCTGAATAACTCGTACAGCTCTTTGTCCAGCGCCTCCTTTCTAGCCGATGGTGCCTGCACAGGAAAAGGTGCAGGTATATTAGTACGATTCTTGCCTTTGTCGTGTATTTGTGTTATACCTGGCGCCTCGCCCTGCTGGCTTGTGGCTGGCACTTCTGGTTGCGCATCTTGCTCTGGTTGCGCATTTTGTTCTGCTGGATCCGGGACTTGCGCAGCTGGTTGCGCGGGCGCCTGCGTGGTCTGCTCTACTCCTATTATGCGCCCAGTCCTCAGTGTTACTGCATTGACTCCTCCTTTGGGGTTTTGAATCACTTGCGACGGCAGGTTGCCATCGCTCTTCTTTAGCTCATATACCGTGGTGGCAATCTGTGATAACTGCTTTTCAATGGACTCGAACCTCTTGTCATACTTCTCATCATTTTTGCGCACTGTGTCTGCTAGCTGCCCCACGATATCTTCCAAAGATCGCCTCGGTTGCTGGTTGTTATGCGCTGGTGCTTCAGTGCGGCGATGCGGTGGATTGTAGGGCGCAGCTTGTTGCGTCTGCTGTGGTGCGCGCTGATCTGTGGACTGCCTCTGGAAATTGTTTTCCTCCTTCCATCTGAATCCATTTGCTGCCAGTCCATAGCGCGGCTGATTCTGTCTTTGTGGTCCTCTGTTATCCCATCCTCCAAGGGCATTGACATCTCCAGATTCCTCGAAAAGTGTGGGACATTCATCAGTTTTGTGCTCGGTTGACCTGCAGAATTCACATACCTTTGGCGCAACTGGTTGTGCGCTTTGCGCACTCATCAACTTCTGCAGCATGGCCTTCATTTCCTTGATTTCAGCGCTTGTTTCCACCTGATGCACAGAACGAGTACGACTATTTTCAAGTGTTAGCTGATGTCTTACCTGACCAGCAGAGTCTTCTATCAGCTGCCACGCGTCTTCTGGATACATGTTGCAAATGTCGCCTCCTGCGCATGCGTTCAATAGCCTCAGCTCCATGGGCAGCAGTCCATTCAGGAAATTCTCTATCAGCACATTCTGGGGCAGGCCATGATTGTAATAGTTGGCCTCTAGCTCCCTGAAACGCTCGTAATACTCTGACAGTGACTCTCCTGCGCTCTGCCTTGGCGCGGCCAGTTCCCTCCTGAGTAGCGCGATCTTTGCAGCGGGATAGAATTTGTCCAGGAACTTCTTCTGCAGCTGCTCCCATGTGTGAATTGATCCGGCTGGTAAGTTCATCAACCAATGTCTGGCTGTATCACATAGTGAAAATGGGAATGCCTTCATTTTTAGCGCCTCATCGCTCTCCCCTTCGGTCTTCATGTTCTCGCATATGACTAGGAATTCTCACACATGCTTGACTGGATTCTCGTTGTTCATCCCGTGGAACTTGGGCATGTGATGAATGAGCGAGCTCCTTAGCTCAAAATGTCCGTCTGGTGGAAGCACGATGCACCATGGCTGGTTAACTGTGATTGGGGCTGACATCTCGCGCACTGTTCTGCGTCGCGCAGCTTGTCGCGCGGGTGGCGCATTGTACAATTCAGCGGCCATCCTTGCTTCAACCTCGCGCTGCACTTCCTCTCTGAACAGGGCTGCGCGGTTATGTGCTCTTGCTTCCTCCGGGGTTATGTCCCCTAAGTTGTCTCCTACGACACTGTTATCCTCCATGATTTGTTCTAAATCTCAAAGAAAACGAAATTAAAAGATAACTAATGCTGCTGCGTCTGTCAGTGCGCAACTAGAATCTGCACCGCGCAACTGTTTCAAGGTTGCGCAGGCTAATGGTGATTGCGCGCTGTCAGAAACAACAACGAGAAAACAAAACAAACTGAAATAACTAGTTAAAAAGAAAAAACGTAAACTAGCTAGAACTTAGCTGTGTTGCTCCCCGGCAACGGCGCCAAAATTTGATCGCGCGTCGTTGTGCGCGTCAAATATAATCCTTCCTCTTCCACTAGTACAGCGGTTAAGTAAGGGTCGATCTCCACAGGGAGCAAGCAGTTCAGTCTTAGCCAGTAACCTACACTTATGAAATTGGGGGTGAGTGATTGGTTTGCGCGATGCGCGAGTAAGCAGTGGTATCGTAATGCAGGAATTTGCACTAGACGTGCGCAGGCAATAGAGATTAAGTACTATGACTATGAGAAGTATCGGCGCAGACAATCCTCTATGAGTGTATTCCTTATCATCGACTCTAAATGTCTATAGCTCGATTTGCTAATGTTAGTGTCCGATCAAGGCTTCTTAACATGTGCGCATGTTCCGATCAAAGTTCATGTGCTATTAATTCTCACACTAGACTAAACAACTACGAATCCGATCAAGGTAGTAATTGCCTATCCTAGCGCGTTACTCCTAGTTGGCACCGTCAGGCTATTCAACTAGTTTAACAAACAACAACAAGCAACAAGAGTAAGATTGCGGTTCAAGGCTTCCCCTACTCATGTAACAAGCTGCCAGTAATGTGCACAGAATTAATGTACAAGCAAACAAGCTATGCATTAAGCGCAAGTCTCAAAGGAAATACTCATAGATTCATGCCCAACCGATACTAAGCGTTTAGCTAGACATGCTAGTGGTAAACATCATAGAAACAGTAAATAATAACTAAGGTGTCCAAGAAAACAATAGCAAACAGTGCGTGCAGGTTGCAGTCTTGGCTGGCGCAGGTCCTCTCAACAAGCTCGTGTGATTTCCAGTTCTGCCGCTCTCTCTCTGAATTATGGTATGAGCGTCCTTTGGTCTCTCTTGTGATTATCTTAAACTCTAGACTTCCTCTTCTTTATATACTGCTCAGAGGCTCATCCTTGGCAACTTCCAAATCTGGTCTTGTCAGGATTTGGAAACATCACCATCTGCGCCTGGCGCAAGGCATTGGTTAGCGCACCGTTGTCGACTCTGCCAATTCTTCTGTTTGCGCCGCTAGCTCCGCAGGCTGTGTGATGCACGTCCTAAACGCTGCCTGTTAGCGCGTATCCGACTTAGGCCCTTGTTTGCCCTGAAATACAAAAACACTGGAAACCAGTAATCTTGTACACAAAATAATGCAAACAAGCACAGGGTTATGATCTAAATAATGTGTATAAATAGGCTTTATCACTAAACAATGGGAATAAACAACTCGATGGATCGTACAAATACGCTCCATCGCTACACGGGTGAAGTTGGTTCTGGAAAGACGCAATTTGTTAAAGCTAAGGAGAAAGAACAACCTGATTATGTGCAAGAAGTGGATAGGCCAGCCAAACTTCAACCACAGGTTCAAAAGAAATTGCTAGGAAGAAGCAAGCAGCAGATGCTACAGCAACATGTGCATCAAGTTCATACAAGGAAATCTTGGAATGATAAACGCATCTGCTACTTCTGCAACCAAAGTGGTCATATACAGCGGTTTTGCCCTATCCTTACCAGGTACAAAAGACCACGACGACCATCTACATCTAGACTTTGGAGAAATAGGTCAAGAAGAAGATCTTATGCCGATGTGTCTTATAGCTCATCAAATTTAATGAAGCAAGGACGCTAGTATTTCGACACTGGATGCTTAGGACAAGTGACTGGGGATCAGACTTGCCTGACTAACATTCAACTTTGGAAAGGAAACTCAAAGCGTTCAAGGTTTGCTTAAACCGAAAATGTTATGCTCATAGATGGGTTAAGAAACACGATTGGAACAAGAAAAGGAAAACACATTGTAGATGTGATGAAACCAGATCCAATGATGCAAGGAGCAGACCCAGTCATGGAAGATGTTGCAGCAACTACTAGGACACTTGTGTTAGCACTTCAGGCAGCATCAAGCGCAAGAATTGTCGGACACCTGAAGGCTGAGTTTGCTCAATTAAGTGCTGAAGGAAAGAAGAATGCCACCCGCCGTACCCAGACTGTCAGACTGCTGCGAGATGTGGAGTACCCCGTCGATGAGATTCCACCTCCAGTGGATGGAGAAGTGGTGTAGGCCTATTCGAAGAATTTCGCTTGAGGACCCTTGTCTTTTTTTGACAAAAAGGGGGAGAAGTCCTTGGATTTTGTCAAAAATGCAAAGGGAGGGATTCTTAAGGTATTTGGCATCCTTGACAAAATATGTAAAGGTGATCTAGCGAGATGCTACAGCAACATGTGAACACAGCAACTGAAGCATCTGAAGACTATAAAACCCCTACAAGTTGATCTAATAAGATGCTTGACGACACGTCGCTGTGTGCGCCAAATTTATATATGTAAGGACCTACTACACTAAGCGATAAGTAGGGTCGAACCCAAAGAGAGCAATTAGTTATAGAATTCTACTAATAATAAACAGAGGGTTTGTTTTCAAGAAGATTGTTCTCGATTTTAGAAAGAATCAGTTCAGGGATACGCATTGCAATTGGTAATCATCGATCTAACATGCATCAACTAGTAAAACTAATGTTCTAGTCTAACAATCATGCTAAGGTAATGTCGACTTCAATGTTCTACCTACTCTTAACCGCTAAGTTCTCGAATAGGTTAACAATTGCTTGACTAACAATACCAAATTAGGTTCTACCACTAGGCTTCGCTAATAGGACATTCAATCCTAGTATCACGCAATAGATATCAATTCAATTTCACCACTAGGCTATGCTAACTTGATAATCAAAGCATGCAATTTATACGAAGACTAGTAATTCACTAAATCGAATTATGAAACATTAAGTATCTCAAACCGTACATTACAATACAAATCCCCAAACTGAATTAGGGTTTAGCTAGTACAAACCATCTAATAACAATGAAAATAAAGAATTCAGAAAATACTAAAACTGTCGATCACTGTTCACTGATGCGCACTGTTCACCGCCGCGCTTTTCGTCTCTTAAATCTCTCTCTTGTCTCTCTGACTTCGCTCTGATGATTTTTTGGCCTAGGGTTTTGTTTTCAGCCGAAGCTCCTTGATTTTTTCCATCCTTCTCTATTTATACCCTTTGATTTTGTCCGAGTTGACCGTCTTTGACAGAATCAATTTTAATTCGTGCTTGCTCAAAAGTGATTCGACCAGAGTTGGTCGAATCAAACTATGCGTGTGTTCCGGAGCTGAGCAATCAAGTTTGCAGTGCTAAAATCTTGCTCGTTTGGCCCTTTAAACCTTCGAATTACATCTTGATGTAAACTAAAAAGTTGTAGCTCTTTGAGTTAGCTTACCAACAATATATTTTACGCCTCAATCGAATAAGAATCATGTGCTCAGAAAGCCTTCCACGACGAACAGGTCAATCTGCTCTGATTTAGTTTATATTCGTCTAAATCTTTGCTCTTTTGCATTCCCGAGTTATTGAATGAGGCCTAGAATGCTCCAAATGCGCAATAAAGTTCCAAAGCGGTCTTGATACTCTTACGATGAAAAACACTACAAAGAAGTAATCTAGCACACAAAAAATGTAACTAAACAATGGGAACAAACAACACGATGAGTAATATAAATACGCTCCATCAATGCTACAGCAACCTGTGAGGATAGCAGCTTGAGAGCATCGTGAAGGCTAGCATCCTTAGACTTTTGGGAGCCTTCCAAATTTAAAGGATCAACTTTTGGAGATTGTTTCCTAATTGTTTTAGGAAATTTCAGCAGCAACAGATTGCTCAAACAACAGCAAGCTTGAGTTTGTTAAGGAATGGCATCCTTGACAAAACTGCACAAGAAAGTGCTACATCACTCCCTGAAGATTTGCAGCTGAAGCACAATCTGAAGACTGACAAAATAGCAACACGATACATCAACCAAGCACAAGAAACTGCTACAGCACTCTGTGGACTACAGCACTCGGGCTGCTGAGAATTGTGTATATGCCTGATCCGGCTTTTGGATCTTATTAATAAATCTGCTGGGAGCTCCCAGTTAAAAAAAATACTTGAGGCAAATTGGGCAACGAAAAATTGACAAATTCTCTTATAGCAACCCGTTAATTTGAAGCTAGAGCAGAATGGACGAGTATGCACGGAGAGCGTCCAGAGAGGTGCTGATGTTATCTCAGAGGATCACGGAGCTGTGCAAACGTCATCAAAAGATCAGCAGACGTCATCACGCGGCGGGAAGTATTCCTTAAATATAAGGTTTCTAAATTCCGATTTTAGGAAACCAAATCCCAACAAACTCGGCAAAATCCACGAGAAGATTCAAGTGATGATGCTAAGTGGCCCTGGGAATTCGAAGGCAACAAGTTTTCCAAAGCTGGTACTTGATGTAGCTATAAAAGAAGCGCAAAGGCGGTTCTTTGAGCATCGATTGAGAAACCGAACCAGAGAATACACACAACAAGAGTTGATAGCTGAAGGCTGATAGAGTTGTGTTGTGCACAGAAGAGATCAGAACTCGCTGAGTTTGATCTAGCATTGATCCTCAGAATTCAACTGGAGCTTGGCTCATTGAAGGATCAATCAGTTGCTTCAGAGAACGCTGCAAAGTAGGGGTGTTGCAGGCTGTTACAGAGCTGATCGTTGCTACCCGATATTGATAGACGATCATTGATCGAGGGGGAGCAAAGACTAGATTTGCAAAATTCAGAGTGTGTCCCACTGTTTGACAGAGTGTGTTAGAATAGTCATTGACAGAAACTCTGTTAGAGAGTGTGCTACATCATTCCGTCTACTACACATTGTAATATGATAGGCTAAGTCTGAGGATCATGTCTGTAGTTGTTCTTTACTGGACGTGTGTCGGTAGCACGAAGCGAGTTTGTGTGACCGGAAGTCAGGCAAATCTATGTGATAGATTGTGCTGAGGTTTAAGCTACGTGAGAAGTAGAGGTTAAACTAGCTAAGCTAAGTTTTGAGTCCTTTGTACTTCAAACCGAGAATAGTATAATCTTGAGGATCGGAGTATCCTCCCCAAACGTAGGCAAGTTCCGAACTGGGTAAACAATTGCTGAGTGTCTTTCAGGTTCGGCCAGATAAGATCAATTCCGTCGAGTAATTTAGAGAGTGCTACAATAGAAGTTGTAACTCGTCATCAGCAGCGCACATCAAATTTCAATTGGTATTAAAGTCGATCACTCCACACAAAGAGTGAGATCCAGGAAAGCGTTGTTGACATCTACTGCCACTAAGAAGAATTATATGCGGCGAACACAGATCAACAGCCTCCTCCGTGACCTGGAGTATCCAGATGCCAGTAGCTCTGCCCCTGCTCAGTCCCGTGAATGATAGAAGCCCTCGGCATTTGTGCCAAAAGGGGGAGAAGATTGTTGAACACTAAACAGAACTTGTTTACTTACTTCTAGAACTGTTTATGGTTGATGTTTAGCTTTGATTGAGGAACTCTAAACTCAATTGTAATGTTTAAAAGCAGTTGCCTGGCATAGATAGCAAGTTATTATGCTAGATAGTTATTAGTGTTGATGTAGTTTCGCCAAAATGTCAAGAAGAAGATTGTTGAGGAATGGCATCCTTGACAAAACTGCTATAGCAGTCCCTGAATATTTGTAGCTGGAGCGCAATCTGAAGACTGACAAAACAGCAACAAGATACAACAACGAAGCACAAGAAACTACTACAGCAGTCTGTGGACCATAATAGCTGAGGCAAACTGCGCAACGGACAATTGACAGATTCTCCTATAGCAACCCGTGTTGAATTGAAGCTAGAGCAGAATGGGTGAGTGTGCACAGAGAGCATTCAGAGAGGTGCTGTTGTTATCTCGGAGGATCACGGACCTATGCAAACGTCATCAAAAGATCAGCAGACGTCATCACGCGGCGGGAAGTATTCCTTAAATATAAGGTTTCTAAATTCCGATATTAGGAAACCAAATCCCAACAAACTCCGTAAGAATCCAGGAGAAGATTCAAGTGATGCTAAGTGGACCTGGTAATTCAAAGGCAACAAGTTTTCCAAAGCTGGAACTTGATGAAGCTATAAAAGAAGCATAGAGGCGGTTCTTTGAGCATCGATTGAGAAACCGAAGCAGAGAATACACACAACAAGAGTTGATAGCGGAAGGCTAATAGAGTTGCGTTGTGCGCAGAAGATATCAGAACTCGTTGAGTTTGATCTAGCATTTATCCTCATAATTCAACCGGAGCTTGGCTCGTTGAAGGATCAATCAGTTGCTTCAGAGAACGCTGCAAACCAAGGGTGTCGCAAGCTGTTAGAGAGCTGATCGTTGCTACCAGATATTGATAGACGATCATCGATCGAGGGGGAGTAAAGACTGGGTTTGTAGAACTCAGAGTGTGTTAGAATAGTCATTGACAGAAGTTACAACAACTCTGTGAGAGAGTGTGCTACAGCATTTCGTCTACTACACAATGTAATAGGATAGGCTAAGTTTGAGCGTTAGGTCTGTAGCTGTTCTTTAATGGAAGTGTGTAGGTAGCACGAACCGAGTTTGTGTGACTGGCCGTTGGGTAAATCTGTGTGTTCAGATTGTGCTGAGGTTTTAACTACGTGAGAAGTAGAGGTTAAACTAGCTTGGCTGAGTTTTGAGTCCTTTGTACTTCAAACCGAGAATAGTGAAATCTTGAGGATCGGAGTATCCTCCCCAAACGTAGGCAAGTTGCCCAATTGGGTAAACAATTGCTGAGTGTTTTTCAGGTCCGGCCAGATAAGATCAATTCCGTAGAGTGATCAGAGAGTGCTTCACAAGACGCTGTAACTCGTCACCAGAAGCGCGCAGCAAATTTCAGAGTTAAAGATATGGTTCCAAAAAAGGATTTCTAGAAAGAAAGTTCTTACAACCACATCTCAACGAATTTCAGAGTTATAGATCTTGGACTGATAATGCAAATGGCATTCAATTGACAAAACCTGTTAGAGTGTACAAGCCCAGTGAATAAGCAAACGCTAGAGGAGGAGCTGTAGCAGCAGAGCAAATATAAAGCAGCAGTGCAACGGGAGGCTTCCAAATATTCTAAGAATATCCCAGTAAAGATTTTCATGCCTCAAGCTTAATGATTTGATTGGAAAATCAAATCTCCTGAAAATTAGAAGATAGAATCTTGTTGAAGATCTTTAGGAAAGGGTTCCTGATGGAGCATGGAATTCCTATTTGAAGGAGGTTGGGCAGAGCGTAATAGGGCATCCGAAGAGAGAGAAAAACATAGAGAGAGCATTCTGTCACCAAAGATTACAAAGCGGATATTAGAATAGTCGGATCACCACCATGAGCAGAGCGTTAGTGCAGAGCAGTGTTGTTTTTGTATGGACCATTTGCAGACTAGCAGTGTCTGGTCAGTGCTTGATCGGAGAGGATGAATTAAGAGCAAGGCGTGCTTGTTGGTTGATCAAGGGAGGCAGCAGGAGAGTTGTCGAGTGGAGGAACTCGGACAATCTGCAAAAGGCCTGTTCTCGTTAGTGACAGGCAGTCACTAAGTGCGGGGGAGCATCCCAGTGTGAGGAGCACGCTCGACAGAGTTTGAGCGGCTCAGCGGAAGGCTTTGGAGCAAAGCGAACAGAAACTGTACAAGCTAGTTGCACAAGCGTGTGCTATAACAAACCTACTGAGACATTGTGTTAATTAGAATAGGATGAGTCTGTGTGATCAGAGAAGTAGCTATTATGAATTAATTCGAGTGTGTAGGTGAGTGAGACACAAATCAGAGGGGGTTTTGATTGTGTGCGAAGTGCTAGTTAAGGTCGGGTAGCATAGATTGTCGAGGAGTGGACTCTGTGTTGTATGGAGTACCTTGGAGACTAGTGGATTGAGGACTGGAGTATATTCCTCCCCTGACATAAGCAGATTGGCCGAACTGGGTGAACAAATCGTTGTTCACTGTTTTGTTTCTTGTTGCATCAGATCCGGCTGAACAAGGAGTTGCTATAGTAACTACGTGTACACTATCAGTAACTCAGAGGCACTACAAATTTGAATTGGTTTCAAAGCAAAAACTCAACACACAGAGTAAAGATCCTGAGCGCCTAGCTGAGATGAGCAAGAAACAATGAAAGAAGGTCAGAGTACAAGTCGGCCACCTCTGTTGGAAGAAAGCAACTATGGGTATTGGAAGGCTAGAATGAAAGCATTCCTAAAAGTTATTGATGAGAAGACTTGGAGAGCTGTTGTGACAGAATGGTCCCCTCCGTTGACCAAGGATCAGAGGGGACTCACCAGGATAAAACCTGAGGGGGAATGGAATGAGGAAGAGGATGCTAGAGCAACTAGTAACTCAGAAGCTCTAAATGCTATTTTCGTTGCTATAGAATGCTAACAATTTCAGACTGATTTCCAACTGCGATATTGCAAAACGTGCCTGGGAGATTCTCCAAACAGCTCACGAAGGAACTGATAAGGTGAAGACATCAAGGATGCAGATCATTTCTTCCCAGTTTGAGAATCTGATAAGGAAAGTTCTCAGATCATTGTCCACCAGATTTGACATGAAGGTGACAGCCATTGAAAAAGCTCAAAATGTCAAACATGTGAGGCTGGAGTAACTGATTGGATCCTTCATACAGTTTGAGATGAAGCTGACCAAGGATGATACTAGTCAAAAGCAAGAGAGTTGGTTTGAAAGCTGAAAGAGAAAAGAAGAAGCCTTCAACTGATGATCAACTAGGACTACTGGTAAAGAACTTTGGGAGCTTCTTAAAAAATATGGAAGCAAGATCTGGCCAGAACTCAAACCCTAGAAAACAAGCCAGAAAGGGTGGTGAAAAGCAGAAAAATGGGAAGGAACAAGTCCTAGATGAGGATGAGAAGAAAGAGAAAAAGAAGGATATCCAATGTTGGAACTGTGAAGGATATGAACATTGTGAAGCTGACTGCCCTAGCAAACAGATGAAGAACTCTGAGAAAAAGGGCAACAACTCTCTGACAGGCAAGTGGAGTGATGAAGACTCTAAGGAAAGTGAGGAGGAGAACTATCTTGTTTTAACTATTGTATCCAATTCTGATTCTAAAGATTCAATAAAAGAAGAGTTCAATTATGGGATTGAAGTGTCAGACAGTGAAGATGAGGAAATCACTGAAGAAAGCTTGGTAGAGAATTTGGGAATCATCCTTTAGAAGTGTGAGGAAGCCTTACGAATAAACAAGGAATTATCTGAAAGAGTGACCAGACTAGAAGAAGAGCGTGAAGAGCTGCTGGACTGAATTTCATCACTCATAAAGCTAGTCACCCAGCTAAAGGAGGAAGAACTCGCTACAGAGATAAGTGAGTCCAGCATCCTTAAACAAACAGAAATGATACCTAAAGTTCAGAACAATATTTTGGATGAGATCCTTGCCTATCAGAGATATGGAGGAGGAAGAACGGCTCTCGGATACACAGGTGGAGTTACTGGAGTAACTGCCTTTGTTAAAGCTACTGAAGCACAAAACGACGGCAATGAGGAATCAAAAGGAGGTATTAGTCAGAAACCTACAGTGAGAGAAAAATCCAGAGATCTGAACGAGAGGTTGCTACAACAACCGCTGTATCATCCTCTCGTAGCAGAAGGAAAACCCAAGAAAAAAAGGGTGCATATGCTGTTGCTGTGCTCAAGAGGGTCATGTTCAGAGGAAATGCGCAAGTAAAAGAGTACCAGAGACCTCAAAAGTCAATTGAGATTGGAAAGTGGAGGGAGAAATCAAATACTAAACCATAGAGTGGTATGGCCGTCTGCTCCGCAAGACCAGTGACAAAATACAGATATTCAAATGATCCAAGGATAGTCAGGAACAATGACAGATCAAACCACTGGAGAGGGACGATCACAAATGGGTCCTGGAAAAATCAGATGAGGCAATCTGTATATGTCAAAAGAAGAGAAAGGATGTTTGAAGACAAAAAAAGTCAGAGGCAGTGGAGATGCAATCCAACTTAGGAAACAATCATCTGAAATTCATGAAGAACCGCCCGATGATGTGGATGGTTCAAACTCTTAAGTGGTACAAGCTCAAGCTGCTGTAGCAACCGGGCACGGAAAAGGAGCTTGTACAAGAATATTTGGGTGCTAAAGAGAGAAGGGACACCTGCAAGGCACGTGTAGGTGTTTGAAAAGAAAAACGGGTAAATCAATTTGCGTTCTAGGTCACAATTTGCAAGCAACGTGTGACGACATCCTCCTTGAGATCTCCAGCCATCACCAATCACAGCCGAAAAACTAAAAATGGTGCGCACTCATGGTCTAAAGAAGAGCTTGGCAGCCGCCCGGCAAAATAGTGGTAGAAGGGAGACCGAGCCTCGGAGCAAACCAGCAAAACAATGTCGTGAACAAGTAGTCTGCGAACCAGCACCGCATCGACAGTCGCATAATACTACATCATCTTTAGAGGAACCCTTAAGCAAGAAGAGAAGGCTTGTGCTTGACGGGGTACCTATGTCCGAAGCTTCAACGGTTCAAAAGGAGGTAGTCGGAGAAGACTTCACCGGTGGTGAACAAGGTACAGAGGCTGCTGCAGCAACACAAAGAGTAGAAGAACCCAGTAGAATTGTAGTCATAACCCCTAACTAAGATGAAGACTCCGAGGAGTCTTGGACAGAAGAGCTATCTGAACAAGAATCTGCTGAAGCGACTCCTCCACCACCAATAGACAAAGGGAAGTCCCCCATCATGATTCCAAACTCAAGTAGTGAAGAAGAAGAGGACTCTAGTGACTCTGAAGGTGCTCACAATGGAGAAACATCTGTGAGAAAGTCTACACTGCCTGAGATCAACGAAGAGGTCATTGTAGGAGGCATCTGGTTCAGGAGCAGGTCTGCCTTAGAATCATGGGGAACAGTGGAAAGAAAGACTGTGGTGCCTGAGAAGAGGATGCTTTCTGGAAGACACAAATCTGCTGCAATTGTCCAGCTTCTATCAGAGGTAAACCTTCTAAGAACCCTAACCTTCCCTAAGAAGTTTAATACATCATTGGTTAGGAAATTTGTGGCAAATATGGAGGATGAGTTTGAAGTTGAGAGGAGTAATCATTATGGGAGAAGCTGGGTAAGGGGCAAGATGGTTGTGATCTCTCCGGAGAAGATAAATGAATATCTGGAGATAAGCAATGAATCAAGGGGTCCAACTATTGTTAATCAAGAGGTACTTGCCAGTATTCTTACTGTTGGGTTATGCAGGACCTAGGCAACACCAAATTTGTATGCCTCGGAGTTGTCATCAAAGTATGCATTGACCATTGTTATATAATCTTGGCATCAGGAGCTGGTTTCCTAGCTCCCATAGAGGAAAGGTCAGCAGGGACTTTGGAGACCTCTTGTACACCATTGGAAAGCGAAGGAAAGTAAACATGGGTAAGGTAATGTTTCCTCAGATTGCTGCTCATGCGGGTTATACCAAGTCTACACATGCTATTGTTCTCTCCTCTCTCATTTATGAATTAATCATTGCACAACATCCGGAGTTGAAGACCATCACAGAAGGGATGTCAGAAGAGCTACAAGTGTTTGTGGTTGATCACAAACTTTTCAAGGGAAAGCATGTAGTGGACATCGCACAAGAAGATGCTCCTCCTCCTAATTTTGCTCTTGGAGTAGATGAAGCTGCCCCGGACTCATCTCTACAAACTGCCCTCAAAGCCAGAATTGTGAGTTACCTTAGGTCCGAGCTGAACCTGCTGACTGCAGAAGTGAAGAAGATTGTTGCCAGAAGAGCTCAGATCCAAAGTCTGCTGAGGGACTTGGAGTACCCAGACGAGGAAGCTGCACCTGCTGTTGAAGAGGAGGATGACTGATCCAAAGTTCAAGAGGGTTTGCTGTAGCATCCTTTTGAACTTCTTCTAGATCTATTGTTTAGTTCTTGAAGACGATGCTGATTACGTTCTCTGGATGTCGTCATCATCATTGGTATTCGGTGATGACTCGATATGCTCGGTTGTTGGTCGAGTACCCAAGAAATATTCCACTGTCGCTCTTCGGATCAAGTTTCTTTCGGTACTCGCAGTCTCTCAGAATGTAACATTCACCTCTAAAGATATGAAAGTACTTCACAGACGGCTTTTCTAATGGAGACACGGTTAATGATGTAGCAGGCGCCTATGTTCATGGCTTCAGCCCAGAACTAAGCGAGATGAAATTGTCGAAATTGTGGTGGTAAAAATACTAGTCCAATCACGGTACGCAAATAATATTTATAATCTGAATGACCTCGGGTCGAACCCAAGAAAAAAGCCTAGATTAGTCTAAGCTAGCTAGTAATGCTTAAGGTAAGTCTAATAAATAAAAACTGGGATTTTTCCTCTAGGCGAGGTATCTCTAGTAAATACTAAAGACAAGTTTGAATTTGGTTTCGAAGTAAAGCAATTAAAAAAGCGTAGTCGGAATCCTACTTCACCCCTAGGTCATGCGATTAGCAACACAACACATGTATAAGTTAATTTGATTGATAATTCTAGGCTAAAGTAACACACACTCTAGATTCAACTTTCGCTTCTTCTCTAGAATAGGAATGATACTTAAAGAACACGATTCTCAAACTCTCGCTTTATTGAATCGTGTAGAACAAAAGTCTCCTAATCTCAATCTCTCGGTCTATGGATAGTTAACTCAAGTCGCTCTATATTTAGCCTAATAGAATGCGAGTGTCTGTCTCGCGCACAAACGCTCTCTAAAATAAACATGCTTGATCTTCTAAACATCCTAAGTTCAATTCTCATTCCATCCTTAAGAGTTTCATTAATTCATACTCATTCATGCGTTTCGTCAAACACTTGGTGTGCATAAAATTAACATAAAGATAAAGCATGAGAATTTTCAATCAAACTTCACTGATATTGATAAAGAAATATGTTTTCCGTTTAAGGATGCCAACTACTATGGGACTACTCACTCATGGTGAGTTCAATACAAGACATAGTTTTTAATTGAAATTGTTCACCAATTGAAGACAAACTAGTAGGGGTTGAGTAGAAGGATGATGTAGAATCTCCAATTATTGATGTCTTCTTCGAATCCTGAAAAATTCTTCAAGTCCTCCAAGAGAAATCGTCTAGGGTTTTTTTCTGGAAAAAGCCCCCTCTAATTTTTCATCTCTTTCTATTTATACTCTTCGAAAATTACCTATTCACCCGCAGTACCCGAATCACTTTTTATTTGGGGAAGCTTTATTGAGTTGACTCGTGCAAAGTGGGAGAATCAAAGTCTCAGAGTGCATCGAGGCTGGGCGAATCACACTCTCTTGGGCGGATCACTTTTGATTCAGTCAAGCCTTCATTTGATCCTGTCATGCCTTGGTTAATCCGATGAAATTTTTCTCTAGTTAAGTTGATCCGTGCAGCTGGAGGATGATACGACCAAGTTTGGTCGAGTCATATTTGATTCGGTCACCCAGTTGGTCGATTCATATTTGATTCGGTCACCAGTTGGGAGAATCAAAATGTGCCTAGGAGAGTCACTATTGCAGCTTGCTGATTTTCGCTCGCTTTCGCCCTCGATCAACGAGAATTTACTAGGATATTCTTCGGGCCACTTCATATCGTGTAATACGCATTTTTAATCTGAAATGGACAAAGAAAACTGAAATTTGCAGCACCTCTGAGTTGCAGATTGTGTACAAGCAGTTGCTACAGCACACTCTTGAACACCCAAATCTGATGCAACAAGATAGAACAAGGAACAATGGTTTGTTCACCCAGTTCGGCCAATCTGCCTACGTCTGAGAAGGGCTGAACTCCAAGTTTTAATCCACTAGCTTCTCAGGTCCACAGCACAACACGGTTCGATGCATGACACCTGTGCTACCCAAACTAAAGTAGTCACACAATCAGAACAAACTCTGACTTGTGTATTGCACACCTATAGACTTGAAATAATTCAGAATAGCTACAACTCTGATCCCACATACTCAGCCTATTCTAATTATTTCAATGTTACCTACAGGTTGCTATAGCACCTGCTATAGCACACAGCTGGTATCTATATTGTCCGCGTCACTCCAAGCCTTCTGCTGAGCCGATCGAACCTCTCCACGAGCGCTGCACACTCTAGAGCACTCCCCCTCACTCAGTGACCACCTATCACTAGTGAAATTAACCGTCCAGTCACTTGACCGAGTTCGTCCACTCCTCACTACCTCCGTGGCCTCCCTTGATCAACCAACAAGCAACCGCTGCTCTGAATTGGCTTCCTGATCAAGCTATGATCAGACTTTGCAAGTCCTGATCACAGTCTGCTTCAATCACCTCAGCTCTGGGCTGACGCTCTGCTCTCGGTGATGATCGAAGATCCTCTCGCACTTGAATTCCACTCTCACGGTATGCTATGTACGCTTTGGTGTTTTCTCTCGTCTTCGATGCCTTTGACACTCTGCCCGGTCTCCCTTAAATAGGAACCCCAAGTTCCATCAATCAGTTTTTGGAAATTTCCTTTAAGCAACAATATCTCCTAATTTGTAGAAGATTAGATTTGATTTGCAAATCTAATCTTCTACGAACAAATCTTCTCTTCCACCTGGGAATCTCCACTGGAATATCCTCTCTGAGTATTTAGGAACTCCCTTGATGCTCACGGATTAACTGCCAAGCTCCTTCCGCGAAGATCCGACTATAGCTTTCTAAACCAGCTCTGGCTATAGCAGTAGCTTGTTCAGCCGCTTGTTCACTTGTGCTGGTTTTGTCAAAGACTGCCATACTGCATCATCAATCTCCCCCTTGGCATTTTGACAAAACCCTTGGCCAAAGAAGGAGTCTTCCACGGAAAATAAATTTTAAAGACTTTCTATCATCAGTTCAAAATAAGAGTTGTGGCCACATTCGGCCTTCAATTCAGCATAGCCACGCAGGGCTTCAACACAAATTAGAAAGTTCATCAGTGGAGATCAATAAGTGGGCCTTGGCTTGCTCTCCCCATTTTTGGCATAAATGGACAAGGGGGAAACACTTCAATGCTTAGGAGGACATGACACAGAGACCCAACGAGGATCTCAGAGCTTCGAATCTGGTGAAGATGTTGGCAAGTTGCTTTTTTGCACCAATATGCTTTAGAGCAATCGTTTTCTTCTCCACCAGATCGCTTGTCTGAACCAATATGCTTGGTTCTCCAATGTTGTACTGGGTTCTTGGAAATACCGATACCACTCAGATTGTGACAGTACAAGACCATTTCATTTTGAGGCATCCCATACTAGGTGAGCATCTGCTTCATCCAGAGCAGTTGAGCACAGCAACTCCCTACGGCAATGTATTCTGCCTCAGCTGTGGAGAGGGAAATACTGTTCTGCTTTCGACTGAACCAGGATACAAGATTATTCCCCAAGAAGAAGCACCCTCCAGAAGTGCTCTTTCGATCTTCAATACATCCTGCCCAATCTGCATCACTATCCTACCAGATTTGCATTTGTCTCCTTCGAGTACCACAGACCGAATGATCCTCTTTACTAGTTGGAAGTGGCTTTCCTTCGGGCTAGCTTGGAAACGAGCACACACTCCAACTGAGAAAGATATGTCTGGACGGCTAGCAGTTAGGTACAGAAGACTTCCAATCATACTTCAGTAGGTGGTCTGATTTACTTATCCCAGCTACGTCTTTGCCAACCTTGATGTGAGTTGCAGCAGGATTGCGTTTGTGACTAGCTTTATCAAGCTGAAACTTCTTCACCAGATTCCTGCTATGTTTGGTCTGTGATATGAATATCCCTTCATCTTTCGGAGCTACTTCTAGACCCAGTAAATAAGACAGCTCACCCACCATGCTCATTTTGAATTCTTGTTTCATCTGCTCCACAAGCTGCTTCACCAACTGCTGTGACCTGGAGCCAAACACAATGTCATCCACATAAATTTGAGCAATGATGAGATCTGACTTGGTTCTTTTTACGAATAGAGTTTTGTCGGTTCCTCCTCATTCATAGCCAGGTTTCTCCAGATAGATGGTTAATCGCTCATACCAGGCTCTTGGTGCTTGCTTAAGCCCGTACAGGGCTTTCTTCAGCTTGTAAACGTGATGGGGATAATGAGGGTCTTCAAATCCCTTTGGTTGAGCCACATATACTTCTTTTGACAGATCCCCATTCAAGAAGGCACTCTTGACATCCATTTGGTAGAGTCTGAAGCCAAGATGACACGATAAAGCCAGGAGAAGTCTGATGGCTTCCAATCGAGCAACAGGTGCGAATGTTTCTTCAAAATCCACTCCCTCAATCTGAGTGCACCCTTGTGCAACGAGTCTGGCCTTATTCCTTGTAATGTTTCCTTTTTCATCTGACTTGTTTTTGAAGATCCACTTGGTCCCTCTGATGTTTGTCCCTTCAGGTCTGGGCACAAGGTCCCACACATCATGTCTTTTGAACTCTGCCAACTCTTCCTGCATAGCCAGCAGCCAATATTCATCACTCATTTCTTCTTTGATATTCCTTGGCTCTGTAAGGGATATGAAGCAAGAATTGCAGATCGAGTCACAGGAGCTGAAGAGAGACGAGCTTCTGGTTCTTCTCCCTTCCGTAGGATTTCCAATTACATTGTCCAGTGGATGATTTCTCTGTATCTTCTTTAGAGGTTGTCTCGATGATGGGAGAGGTTCTCTGTCATCTTGCCCAGTGACTGAGTTGTCTGTTTGTTGATCAGGACTTTTTGCTTCAGTATCTTCTGTAGCATCTTCCTTCACCACTTCTTGTTTACTTCTATCATGATTACTTGTGCTTCCTTCTGAGTGAGAGTCTTCATCTTTCGGACTTGAGGGGATTTCTTCTTCCATGTCATTGATGACAACGTTGATGGATTCCATCACTGTTCCAGTTCTTTCATTGTAAACAGGATAGGCACGGCTGTTGATTGAATAACCCAAGAATATTCCACGGTCACTCTTGGGATCGAGCTTTCTTTGGTATTCCCGATCTCTCAAAATGTAGCAGTCGCTTCCAGATATGTGAAAGTATTTCACCGTAAGCTTCTTTTGATTCCAGAGCTCATAGTATGTTTGCTTGCTACCTTTTCGAATGGTGACTTGGTTGATGATGTTGGAAGCAGTATTCATTGCTTCAGCCCAAAAACACGAAGGAATTTTCTTGGCATGAATCATAACAAGGGCCATTTCTTGGGCGATTCTTCCACTCCACAACACCATTTTGCTGAGGGGTGATCGGTGAGGAGTATTGATGGGTAATCCCCCGGTCATTGCAGAATTTGTCAACATATTCATTCTCAAATTCTCTTCCATGATCACTCCTTATAGCTGAGGTTCTGAGATTCTTCTATTGCTCAAGACGAGAGATCAGGGTTGCTATAGCTCCCCCTGTGTCTGATTTTTCCCTGATAAAATCAATCCAGGTAAATCTAGTATAATCATCCACACACACAAAAGCATACCTCTTCCTTCCAAGACTCTCTACCTCCATTGGTCCCATTAGGTCCATGTGTAGCAGCTGTAGAGGTCTGACAGTGTTGATGGTGGTCGTTTTGGGGTGAGAAGCTTTTTTCTGCTTTCCTATCTGGCACTCTCCACAAATAGTGCTGACGTCACCTTTGATTTCTGGAACGCCCCGGACCAACCCTTCTGCTGCAATCTTCTTCAGGGTTCTTAGGTTGATGTGACCCATCCTCCTGTGCCACAGATTCATTTCTTCTGTGCGGGTCATCCAGCATGCTGATAAGGAGGGGGCTTCACCAACTTTGAGAAGATAGCAGTTGTTCTTTGATCTGGATCCATGCAGTATGCACTCCCCCAGATTGTTGTAGACTTGACAGGAATTTTGAGTGAATTTTACCTGATGAGTCCCGTCACAGAGCTGGCTGATGCTTATGAGGTTTGCCTTTAATCCTTCCACTAGCATGACATTTTCCAGTGGAGGCAGTCCTGTGACAGCCAGGGTTCCCTTTCCCAGAATTCTACCTTTCAGCCCATTTCCGAACTTAACATGTTGCTCTGAGCGGAGTTTAACATTCTTGAGGAAGTTCTCTCTCCACATGTGCCCTAAGCATCCACTGTGAAAGTACTAGCTTTCTTTATGAGTTGCTCTAGCTGTGCTAACCAAGACAATGTGTATCATCTTGGATCTTCTCTGCTGACGAGAGATCTTAGGGAGATTCTAACGAGTCGAGGTGGAAGGACAGTTTCTCTAAATGTGTCCACTATGACCACATTTGTAACACCTTTGATATCTACGAAAGGTCTCTCTTCCAATAGTGTGGAGATGATGCAGAGGTTGCTGTAGCAGATCCTTGTTCACATTTCTATACCTCTTTCTCTTAGCATGACTTACCACTTTTCGAGTGAATCTGGACCTGGCCATGTGACATTTATCTCCACTGAGATCAGTATCATCTTCACTCCAGTTTGCTGACAGAGTTTTTCTGATATGAGTTTAATAGTGGTTTGCTGGTACAGTCAGCCTTTCGATGACCATATCCCTCACAATTCCAAAACTGGATGCCTTTCCTTCTTTCTTTCTTTTCTTCTTCCTCTTCGGCTGGTTCTTTGGCTTTTCTCTGATTTCCTCCACCTCTTCTGGATTGTTTTCGAGAGTTTGAGGTCTGACCTGACCTTGTTTCCATGTTTTTCAAGTAACTTCCCCAGATTTTTGACCAGCAAGGTCAGTTGATCATCAGCTGAGGGCTTCTCCTCTTCTGTTTTAGCCTTAAATCCAACAATTTTTGCTTTTGAAGGGAGCATTTTCTTTGACTAGCTTCATCTCAAACTGCTTGAGAGATCCCATTAATTCTTCCAGCCTCATGTATCTGACATTCTGAGCTTCTTCAATGGCTATCACCTTCATGTCAAATCTGGATGGCAATGATCTAAGGACCTTCCTAATTAGCTTTTCTTCAGGGATAAGTTCTTCAAGAGCATGAGCTTCATTTGACAGGTCACACAGCTTGGCATTGAATTTTGTGATGGTTTCCTCCTCCTGCATTTTTAGTCCTTCAAACTGTGAAGTGATCATCTCTGGATATCTTCACTTTGTCAGTCCCCTCATGAGCAACTTCCAAGATCTCCCAAGCTTGCTTTGCAATGTCACAATTGGAGATTAATCTGAAGTTGTTGGCATCCACAGCAGCAAAGATAGCATTCAAGGCTTTTGAATTGCCAGTTGCTGTAGCATCCTCTTCACCAGTCCACTGCTCTTCAGGTTTCTTCCGAGTGACTCCTTTTTCATCAATCGTTCTGGAAGGAGCCCACTCTGTCACCATAGCTTTCCACACTTTCTCATCAATAGCCTTGAGGAAAGCCTTCATCCTAGCCTTCCAGTAGCCATAATTGCTTTCTTCTAGCAGTGGAGGAAGGCTTGTGCTTTGTCCTTCCTTCATTGTCTTGCTCTTCCCAGCTAGGTACACAGGCTCTTGACTCTGTATGTTGAGCTCCGGCTCTGATACCAATTGAAATTCGCAGCACCTCTGAGTTGCAAATTGTGTACAAGCAGTTGCTACAGCACACTCTTGAACACCCAAATATGATGCAGCAAGATAGAACAAGGAACAATGGTTTGTTCACTTAGTCCATATGGTTGCTTGCGTCCTGATCCATTCCATCATAGAAACTTTGCATGAGCTGCCATTTGCTGAACTCGTGATGTGGACAATCTCTTTGCAGCTCTTTGAAGCGCTCATATGCCTCGTAAAAATTCTCAATATCTTGCTGCATAAACTAGCATATTCTGTCCCGGATTTTCTTAGTCTTTGCCGGCGGGAAGAATTGAATAAGAAATGCTGGGGCGAGTTTTTCCCAAGAGCGGAAAGTGTTCGGCTCGTGACTCATTAGCCACTCCTTGGCTTTTTCGCTTAGCGAGAACGGAAACACTTTCATATAAATGGCCTCTAGTTTAACCCCTTGCATTTTGTAGGTGCGGCATAATTCTGTGAATTACGCCAGATGCGCATTTGGGTTTTTATACCCTTCAAACTCACTTGAGGCTACCATGTGGAGAAGCGCCAACTTTATTTCGAATTCTTTATCATCACTGATGGAGAGTATTTATACGCTCCACTGAGTTGTTTATTCCCATAGTTTTATTACATTTTGCGTGAATCGATTACTCTTTTGTAGTGTTTTCGTATCGCAGGTGTGTTCAAGATCGCATTGGCTTTTATCGCATATTCGAAGCATTCATCCAAGATCAAGAAGTGAATAGCAATCAAAGTCAACAGCAGTCAACTGAAGACCTGCTGGTTCAATCAGAAATCAGAACCGGTTCAAGCAAATGTGGTTCAGTCTGGACAAAAGAGGAAAAGAAGGACAACTATTCTGGGAAAAGCTACAGTGACTGAGTGAGGAGAAGACTGAAGCTAGAGAGAGAAGCTACTGGAAAGTCACTGGAATTTACTGTTCACGGCCGGTTACTGTTCATTTTTACTATTCGCTATTACTGTTCATCGTTACAGTTATTGTCACTGTTCACGGCCGGAATTTACTATTCACTGCCGGAATCACTGTTCACCGAATTTCTATTTTAGCTCAGTTTCGTTCTACTTCAGTTTGTAGCTACTTAACGTAGTTTCTATTGTATTAATGGATATTATGAGTAGCTAAATCAATATTTCAGTTTGGGGTTTGCATTGCAACAATTGGTTTCAGGTCAATGACAACATGATTTGAGCTGTTGATTTGCTGCCCTTGTAGGAATGAAACGAATGCTTTGATGACCAATTTAGTGCAGCTTAGCGGTGAGCTAGATTGATGTCAATTGTGTTATACTTGACTGAATTGCGTTATTGGGGAAAACCTAGCGGTAGAACTAATTTGTGGTATTAGTCGAGTAACTATTGAACTTGTTCGAGAGCCTAGCGCTTAAGAATAGGTAGAATATGGTGGTCGACATATCTTTAGCGGGAATGTTAGACTGGGGCAGTATTCATTAGTTGTTAAATGTTGTTTGGTCTATGATAACTAGTTGCATTGCATTCCCGAACTGATTTTCTCTGAATTGATATCTTCAGTTTTGTTCTTTTTTCTGTGACTATCATTTGAACTCTAACTCATTTGCTCTCTTTGGGTTCGAGCCTGCTTACCACTTGCTAGAACAGGAGTTATAAATACAAATTTGAGGCGCACGACGACGCGCTGTCAATCACCCTCTTCCAAGTATATGGGTGATCCATAATGTTTGATGGTTGTGGCAATGTATTCCCCGACCAGTCTTTCGTCTTCCTCTTACAGACGAATGGCATTCCTAACCTCCTCGGGTTCAGTTGATCCACAATTCTTTCTGGTGGTTGATCCATAATCTCTATTATTGGTTGATCAATTTGAATTTGTGGAGGAGTATCAAAATCTGGTGTTGATGCGGAAGCTTGTTCTTGTGCATTTTTCGTGCGCGTTCTAGTTTGCATTCAAACACCTACCAAGAGATCGAAGAAAGCGTCAATAAGTGTGAACTTAAATTAAAGTAAGCAAAAATAGCATGCAAACAAGCAATCACGATCAACAAATTAAGGAAAAAAAATAAAGTAGTAGACTAACTAAAGCACTACTATAAAGCAAACTAGTCTAATGGCTATTCTCCGGCAACAGCCCCATTTTGAGATTGTCGAAATTGTAGTAGCAAAAATACTAGTCCAATAACAGTACGCAAATAATATTTATAAGCCGAGTGACCTCGGATCGAACCCAAGAGAAAAGCCTAGATTAGTCTAAAGCTAGCTAGTAATGCTTAACGTAAGTCTACTAAATAAAAGCTAGGATTTTTCCTCTAGGCGAGGTATCTCTAGTAAATACTAAAGACAAGTTTGAATTTGGTTTCGAAGTAAAGCAATTAAAAAAACGTAGTCGGAATCCTACTTCACCCCTAGGTCATGCGATTAGCACCACAACGCATGCATAAGTTAATTTGATTGATAATTCTAGGCTAAAGTATCACGCACTCTAGATTCAACTCTCGCTCCATCTCTAGAATAGGAATGATACCTAAGGGATACAGTTCTCAAACTCTAACTCTATTGAACCGTATAGAACAAAAGTCTCCTAATCTCAACCTCTCGGTCTATTGATAGTTAACTCAAGTCCGCTCTATACTTAGCCTAATAGAATGCGAGTGTCGCTCTCGCACACAAACGCTATCAAAAATAAACATGTTTGATCTTCTAAACATCCTAAGTTCAATTCTCATTCCATCCTTAGGAGTTTCATTAATTCATACGCATTCATGTGTTTCGTCAAACACTTGGTGTGCATAAAATTAACATGAAGATAAAGCATGAGAATTTTCAATCAAACTTCACTGATATTGATAAAGAAACATGTTTTTTGCATTACAATCTAACCTAAGGAATCCATAAGGATCTCAACTACTATGGGACTACTCACTCATGGTGAGTTCAATACAAGACATAGTTTTTAATTGAAATTGTTCACCAATTGAAGACAAACTAGTAGGGGTTGAGTAGAGGGATGATGTAGAATCTCCAATTGTTGATGTCTTCTCCGAATTCTCGACAATTCTTCACGTCCTCCAAGAGAAATTGTCTAGGGTTATTTTTATGGAAAAAGCCCCCTCTAATTTTTCATCTCTTTCTATTTATACTCTTCAAAATTACCTATGCACCCGCAATGCTCAAATTGCGTTTGATTCTGGGAAGCTTTAATGAGTTGACTCATGCCTAGTGGGCGAATCAAAATCTCAAAGTGTATCGGGGCTAGGCGAATCACTTTCCCTTGGGCGGATCACTTTTGATTTGGTCAAGCCTTCATTTGATCCGGTCAAGCCTTGGTCAATTGGATGAAGTCCTTCTCGAGTCAAGTTGATCCGTGTAGCTGAAGGATGATTCGACGAAGGTTGGTAGAGTCATATTTGATCGATCACCCAGTTGGTCGAGTCATAGTTGACTCGGTCACCCAGTTTGGCGAATCAAAATATGCCTGGGCGAGTAACTCTTGCAGCTTGCTGATTTTCGCTCGCTTTCGCCCTCGATCAACGAGAATTTACTCGGATATTCTTCGAACCACTTCATATTTTATAATACGCGTTTTTAATCTGAAAGGGACAAAGAAAACATCAAACAACTTTATAACTGAACAAACAAGAAGTAAAGGGAAAATGCGGACAAATATATGGTCATTTGTCCATAAATCACGGGACCTTCTTTGCGTGTATCATGACATGAACCATATCCTGAATAGTCCAATTTTTACGTTCAACCACGCCATTCTGCTGTGGAGTGTAATGAGAAGAGAATTGATGGGTGATCCCTCGGCTGCTGCAGAATTCATTGATGGCTTCATTCTCGAACTTCTTTCTATGATCACTTCTTATGGCTACTACTCTAAGGTTCTTCTCCTGTTCCAGCCTGGTTTCTAAATTAGCCACTACCTTTGTTGTTTCTAACTTCTCCCTTATAAAATCAATCCATAAAAACCTAGAGTAGTCGTCAACGAATACGACGTCATACCTTTTCCTTCCACAGCTTTCCACCTCCATTGGTCCCATTAGGTCCATATGCAATAGTTAAAGAGGTATGGGTGTACTGATCTCAATAGTCTTTTGATGAGAAGCTTTTTTTATTTTCCAACTTGGCATTCTCCACACTGCATTCAGCTCACCCTTGATCTCAGGGTTTCCACTGACCAGCCGTTCAGTAGCAATCTTCATGAGAGCCCTTAGATTTAGATGACCCATTTGTCTGTGCCACAGATTCATCTCTTCTGTCTTGGTCATCAGGCAAGTTGATACAGTGGTTGCTACACCAACCTTTAGTAAGTAGCAATTGTTGGCAGCCCTTGTTCTACTCACTATGCATCTTCCATCTTTGTCAAACACTTGGCAGAACTCTTTAGTGAAGTTGACGAAGTGTGTACCGTCACATAGTTGGCTGATGCTGATGACGTATGCCTTCAGTCCATCCACGAGCATCACATTCTTCAGCTTGGGCAAATCTTGCACATCTAGGGTTCCTTTTCCAAGTACTTTCCCTTTTAGTCTGTTGCCAAACGTTACCAGTAATTCTTTGCATGGCCGGATGTTTGTTAAGCAGGTTCGATCTCCTGTCATGTGTCCTGAGCATCCTCTTTCGAAGTACCAGCTCCCTTTCTTCATTGAGTTCCACGAGCTAAAGGACAAGGAGTAATGTCTGACTCCTAGCTTTTCTCTGTTGTATCTGGCCGTGGATGACCTTAGTGGTCTCTAGTATCCGGTTAGATTGGATATACTCTTTGGATGTGCCCTTTTTTATTGCAGAAGTAGCAGGTGTGATAGTCACTCCAGGGATTTCTTGCAAGATTTTGTCGTAAAGGTTGATGCGGAATCCTCTGGGTAGTTTTACTGGAAAACTTCTTCAAGCCAGTCTCTGAGTTTTGGCTTTCTTCACCGGTACTTGAACTGCATCTCCAGATTGTCCTGGCTCTTTGGCTTTGACAAATGGAGTTTTTCCAGATCCATTTTCTCTTGTGTAGCCAAGGCCCCTGTTGCCTTCTCCATACCTCTGGCATGCTAGAATGTCATCAGAGATTGCTTGATCCACTATTGAGCATCTTTGTCGTTTTCCTGTGCAGACTAAGTTCTTCCATCACAATAGCATACTCAGCTTCATGTTGGTTGGTCCGATCTATTAGGGTGGTGATGGACTGACTCAGATGATCCTTCTCAGCTTTGAGTGTGTCCACGGTCTTTAGCAACTCTTCTCGTTCATCTTCTAGGCGTGATATTTTGGTATTCTATTCTTTGTTGATCTTGATTACTTCCAGCCACTTTTGTGCATGAGGGCGAAGTTTTTCGCTAGATACTCCTCTATGAGTTCTTCATCGTCACTGTTGTCTTACTCTACAACACCATACTCAATATCTTACTTTATTGAATTTTCACTATCGAGTTCTGCTACAGAGGTCAGGACTACATTGCTCTTTTGTTCGATTTCATCCTCGCTGTCATCAGAATCTTTGTTGCTCCAGTTTGTAGTTAGGGTTTTGTTGTCTTCTTTTGACTGCTAGGGCACTAAGATTGTCAGTTGCCGAAGCCTTCACATTCCCAGCAGCGAATCCTCTTTTTCTTGTCCGTCCTCTCTTCACTGTCTTGATCGGCATTCTTGTTCCTTCTTTGGGAATTTCCTCTACTCCTTGACTTATTTCTTGCACTCGATCTTTAGCCTACATATGAGGTTTTTTGAAACAACTTTTTCATTATCTTACCAAATTCTTGGCCAGTAGAGCAAGCTGCTACATTATCTCGTCGGGAGCTGCTTCCTTCTTATCTATTTCAGCCTCGTGATACATTGAGATATGTCGCTCAAGGCAATGTCTCATTAATATCAAATCACCATTGTTGCAATGTATTCATTGTTAATACATTGAGATATGTAGCCAATGTTAGACAACTTATTTCACCAAACAAGAATGTTTAGAACAAATGATTTTCACAAGAACGGATTAATGAGATGTGGAAGACATATCTTGTGCATTTGATACGTTGCTGGAGTCTTGAACCAACAGGTTGCTATAGCAACCTTCAGGGTCACTTTGCGGAATTTACTTGAAAAGGCCGAACCTGGAAGACACAAACACTTTGGTTACTCAAATCGGTAATTGCCTACGTCTGGAGAGGACTTCTCTCCAGTCCTTAAGATTCCACTATGCACGGTTAAAGTACAAGGATACCCAAACACAGTTATGCTAGTCCAACCTTTACTTCTAATCTAGCTTGAATCTTTGCTCAGTCTGATCACATAGACTAGCTTACACTATCAACACAATCCAAAAATAGAACGCTATAACTCTGATCACACAGACTCAGCCTATTCTTAAACATTGTGTTACGACAGGATGCTATAAAAACTTACAATGTCAAGTTGCTCTTGTAGCCACAGTCCACAACTCTCCAAGCTCTCATGACTGAGCAATCAGACCTCCATGAGTACTCCGGACTCTAGTAGTGTTCCCCTTAATCAGTGACCTCACGTCAACAGTAAGGATTATTGCTTTGCTCTCCAATCCTCTGTGACCAACTCATCCGCGACTATTCTTCAAAGCTCTGTACTTGATCTTTCAACGAGGCTTCGCTCCAATTGAATTCAGACGATCAAGCTTAGATCAAACACTGCTAGTGGTGATCTCTCTCTGCTCATGCAATCACAACTGTCTGAATATGCGCTCTAGCTTTCTTCCTCTTGCTCTCGCTTATGTGTGTGATTTGTTCTCTTTGTGGGTGAACTCCCTTTTATACTTGTAGGTGACGCACCACTTCCTTAGCAATTTTAGAACTCTTTCTAAACTCTTTTTAGCAGTTCCGATCTTCTGCGAGATCTTAAGAGTTTGTTGAGACATGGTTGTAACAACCTTCTTTCCAAGAACCCTTTTTGGAACCATATCTTTTAGTTTGAGCCTTGAGGGTTGATTCGGGAAATTTGTTGCAGTGCTGATTCCTAAAACTTTTATGAAACTTTCCTAGACGCTGATTCTCAACTTTTGGTGGTTGGTCGAAAGTCTGCGATCGTCAGTCTTTACGGTGCGCCAGCTGCTGTCTTCACAGGACGATGTTGTAGCATCTTGTTGGATCAACTTGTAGCCGTTTTTTCAATTGGATGCCATAATCCATAACACCTTGATCTATTTTTGATGAATACAGGTTTTGTTTTCACTCTTCTAATCCGTTAAATTGAGTTTAAAACTTGATGGAGAGTTTATAAGAAATTATTCGGATGAAAAGAGAAAAAGACTCTTTAAACTCTTTATATAGTGTTCCATCAAGACATATAAAAAGGTATCATTATCTTTTAAATGAAAGGTCACAACCTTCCAATTTAACTAAAAGATACCCACCTAATATTATCATATGACTAAATAACAAATTAGCATATCTTTATTAGGAATTAGTATTTAATGGGTCATAATAAAGACATAATCTTACATTCTCCCACTTGACCCATGATTAATAATATAAGTTTAATAAAACATAATATGCATAGTGTACACTAATTTCTTCTTCACATTGGTCAAACATAAATCATTACTAAGTGAAAATTAGTAAGGATCATAGCAGTAATATATAACTCATTCTACATACTTCCTACCATGAATCACAATATTAATCTTACACTTAATATAAGTCATAAGGATATATGTATTATAATGGTGTAACAATTATGTTTTTATCCAAGACAATTCCTGTTTCTATTTATATAAACATTTATGAATATACACTTTTTATATTAACATCAAGTATAATTAGGAAAACGAAATTACATGAGCTCGAAGTATCGATAAATTACGAACATATTACATAATGTTAACATCTGTTGAGGATATGACATCCTTGACAAAACTGCTCCAGAGACTGCTGAAGCACTCCCACAAGATTGGTGGCTGGAGCACAATCTGAAGACTAACAAAATAACAGTAACAAAGAGTCAGAGTCTGCTTCAGCAATTCCTGAAGATTTGAAGCTGAGACACTATCTGAAGAATGGGCAAGAGACAGCGCTGAAGAGACAGAGTCTACTTCAGCACTCTGTGATGTATCAGAGCTAGAGCAGAATCCTGGTGTTGCACGGTGAGGCTCCGGCATGATCCGGCTGGCATCGGGGAAGCTCAAAGAGTTGTGTAGCCGCCATCAAGAGCTCAGCAAACGCCAGCACGTAATCTAAGAAGATAAAGAACCAAGAGTCCAAATTTGGCAACGAAATCTTCAACAAACTTGCTAGAATCTAGGAGAAGATTCTGATAATGATCCTTGGCATTTTTTGTGTGCTGGTGCACTTGAAAAGGAACGTGGGGACGTAGCATAGAACACACGCAATCAGAGAGCAACACTGAGTGCGCAGAGGAAAAAAACACAAAGATCAACCATAATAGCAGGGTTTATACATTGAGTTGAAGACTGGTGTGTGTGCAGAAAGAATCAGAACTCATGGAGTTTGATTCAGGATCTATCCGGAGTTCAACTAGAGCGCTGCTCGTTGAAGGGACAATCGGAGCTCGGTGATCAGCCGCGGGCTGCGGAGCATTGATCGAAGCTACCTGACGGCACGTCGTTGTGTGCGACAAAATTAAATTTATATTTTCTACTTACAAACTAGTGATAAGCATGGTCAAACCAAGAGAGAGCAAATAGTCTAGAGTTGCACTAACAATTGTCACCCTAAAAGGGGGTTTGCAAAAAGAATGTTTGTTATCAAATTCACAAAGAATCAGTTCAAGGATATGCATTGCAACTGGTAATCATTGATCTAACATGCATCAACTAGTAAAACTATTGTTCTAGTCTAACAATCCTACTAGGGTAATGTCGATTTCAATTTTCTACCTACTCTTAACCGCTAAGTTCTCGAATAGGTTAACAATTAAGCTAAGTCTAACAATACCAAATTAGTAATACCCTAGGCTTCTCTAATAGGGCATTCAATCCAGTATCACGCAATAGACATCAATTCGGTTTCACCGGTAGGCTATGCTAACTTGATGATCAAAGCATGCAATTCATACGAAGAACAGTAATTCATTAAGTCGAATAATGAAACATAAGTATCTCAATCCGTACTTTGCAACACAAATCCCCAAACTAAGTTAGGGTTTAACTACCACAATCCATCTAATAACAATAATGAAAATAAACTGAGTTCAGAAATTACAAAAACTGCCGATCACTGTTCACCACCGCTAACTTCTTGATTTGTCTTCTAATTGTATCTGCTGTCCCAAAACTGAGTTCTCTTTTTTTCTAATTGTTTTAGAGTTGAAAACCCTAACTGAGATTGGGTTTCCAAATCAGAACTCGGGCCGTGAGCCCGATGCTGACGTCATCACATTTTGGCCGCTCCGGAAGAATACATTAACGAGCACTCCAAGAGAGGCATTAAGATTTGGCGTGCGACACTAAAGTCTTCTTTCGGCACGGTATCTACTGGAACGCACACTTAATTTCCTTCATTCTGGCCCCGCTTCATGTTGACATTACCCAGCACGGCAGGGATATACATTAAGCTCCGGCGCATGAAACTAAAATGTTCTTCCGGAGCGGGGTCTACTAAGAGGCACACTTAACTTTCTTCAACGTCAATTTCCGCATCGATTTTCTAAAAATGCCATTTTAAGACATGAGTCTTTTTTTGTATTCTGAAAACCTGAAATGCTTTTGAAACTTTCTTGTTTTGTTTGGTCTAAAGAGTTTACTCAACTCGATTGCTTTTCACTCGCTCCCATATCCAGGGACCTTAATTTTGCTCATGCATCGTGCAAAAACCATCAAACTTTATGGTGGTAAGCGTACCCATTAGTGTGCTTGCTAGAGACTTATCAGCAAACTCAGAATGTGCGCTCTTTTTCATCGATTTTAGTAATTCCTTAGCACTATCAGTTTTAGGAATGGTTGACTTCATGTTGTTTCCAAGCGTCATTCGCATCAACATCAAGCTAAGTCTATTCGATCATTCCCAAGCTTGATAAAAAGATCTATCATCATCATTGCTAGTATCATCAATAGTAGAAGGCTTATCTTCCAAAAGTGTTAAATCAAGATCCATAACACTAAGGTGAAATTGGATTTGTTCATACCATTCTTGAAATATTAGCCCATTAAATTTTACAATAGACGCAGCTTGCGAACTTAAGGAAACAACATTAGATGCTCAACGAGGACACAACTCTCCAATCCATTCACCATCTTCTCCAACCCTTCCCCTCCGAATCGAACCCCTTCACTCCGATCGAAGCATACGTGTTCGCTATGATCCGGTAAAAGTCGCGCTTAGGGAAGCTGGCGGTGACCGCGACTCCGTCTGCCACCACCACTGGCCGCATCAGCTTCCGGTCCGCAACGAGGATCCGTGAAACGTTGACGACTGCGTCGACGAGCGACGTTAGGTTTCCGATCACCACCGCCATATCTCGCCGCCGTCTACGGTGGGAGAGAGAACCAATTATTGCGTTAATTTAAGGAATTTCAAAGAAGGTTTAGGGTTTGGGTAGAGTTGTGTGGTTGATCTGGGAGGCTGTGGTGGGGCCGGCGGAGTTGTAATTGTAGATACATGTTTTGGGATTCAGTGTGGATCTCAGTTCGGTTGCGCCATTCTTGATTACAGCTTTGCTAGTTGTGTGCGGATTGATTTACGTAGTGAAGAGCACCGAATCGAAGTGCTTCGTGGTCGACGCTAGCTTCGAAGGCGGGGCGGAGTCCGCCGGGAACAGCAACGAGTCTGATTCTTTTCCCTTTTGATGAATTTGTGAAACTTTACAACTGGAGCTCTCCAGGATTTCCTCCAGTTGCCATGGCGCTTGAATTGAACCTCGAGAGCTCTCATCCTCATCGATGGTGAAGTTGATAGTGCATCAGGTAAAGTCAATTTGGTAGATTTGGAGTTTACTCAAGTGGCCATGGTAGGTGTGGGTTTATTTCATTGGTATGGTGGGCACCAAATTCAGTTTGTAGTTTAAGAAAGCTGTGGAATGAGATGGAGTCTCAAGATAGTGGTCTTGTTAATGACGTGTTGGGCAGTTTGGGCCTGAATTGGAAGTGCCCTTTTTCGTTTTGTCCAAGATTTGGCGTGAATATGAGGGGCAGTAGTGCTTTGCGGGAGCATGTATCTTGCCACTTGAGAAGGTTGCGGAATGAATGCCTGTCGGGAAGGGGGCTGGGGGAGTTAGTACAGCATCTTCGTGGGCATGGGAGATGGTTGTGCGGGCGGTGCAGTAAGACGTACAGGGTGGGGACTCGATGTCGAGGCTGCGGTTGTGAGGCCACCTTCGTTGGTTCCGAAGGGTTGCCGATTAGCATGCCGGCTGGATCGGCAGTGCCGATTTTGAGGGAGGGGATAGATGTGCAGCAGGACTTGACGGTCCTTGGGAAGGTTCCCGGTGGTTTTGACCTGGTTGACGAAGATCCTGAGGTTCTCAAGAAATTGAGGTGTGCTGCGATTCCAACCCTGAACTTCATTCCAAGGGCTAGTAGGAGAGGGGTGGCTAAGTGCTATATCGAAGCAGTTAGAGCGGTTAATGAGGTTCCTGGTGACCTTAACCGCTGGGGGATCATGCAGATTTTTATTGTATCAGTTCTTCGATCGGTCAAAAAAGAAGAAAGGGATGGAGTCTTCTTGGCTGAGTTGGTGGCTCGTAGGTTAGAGGTGTGGGGAGGGGGAGGGGACGGTCAACGTCGTCTTTGGCAGGAGGCTTTGGGGTTGGGGGCGTCTGGAAGGCGGGTGCCAGTTTTTTCTGAGGAAGACCAGAGGAAGATTAATGTGAAGCGTTGCAGAAAGTTGGCGACGTTGGGGCGTCTCGGTGATGCGGCGGGTGCTTTAGTTAGTGGAGGGGTATTGCCGCGGTCTCAAGAGCTGATGGACGAGCTCGTCCGTAAGCATCCGCAGGCTCCACCTCCAGGGATTCCCATAGGGCTGTCTCCTGTTTCGATTGCGCCTTCTTGGGAGGAGGTGTCGCGAGCTCTTCATTCTTTTCCGAGAGGGTCCGACGGAGGGCGGGATGGGCTTAAGCCGCAGCTATTATTGGATATGATTCAGGGGGTCGCAGGTCGGGTGGAGGAGGTTCTGTTGCAGAGTGTTTTGACAGCCCATGTCGCACTTTTGCTCAGTGGGAGAGCGCCTCTTAGTTTGGCTCCCCTTCTTATGAGTGCTCCAGTTATTCCTCTTGCGAAACCTGGAGGAGGGATTAGACCGGTCGCAGTGGGAGAGGTTTGGCGGCGTCTTACGTCGAGGGTGGCTCTGAGTGCTGTTAGAGCTTCAGCGACGTCTTATCTGTTGCCTTTTCAGTTGGGCGTGGGAGTGAGAGGGGCAGCAGAGGCTATTACACACTATTTAAACCACTTGATGGGGAAGCATTCAGCCGATGAGGGGCTAGGGGTTTTGAAGGTGGATCTCACAAATGCTTTTAATCTGGTCAGTAGAGAGGTTTTCTTGGAAGGAGTGCGGCTGCACTTCCCATCGCTGAGCGCTTGGGTTGAGTATTGTTATGGGTCTCAAGCTTTGCTCTTTTTTGGAGAGTCGACCTTTCTTAGTTGTCGGGGGGTGCAGCAAGGCGATCCTTTGGGGCCTTTGCTTTTTGCCGTTGCTTTGCAGCCTTTGCTTCTTCGGATTGGAGAGTTGTGTCCTCGTTTGATGCTCAACGCTTGGTACCTAGACGATGGTATATTGATGGGACATAGAGAGGATTTGTCGGTGGCATTTGGGATCATTCGGGATTCGGGACCACGACTTGGGTTGGTGGTGAACCATACCAAATCCTTATGGTGGTGGCCAGGGGTGGCAGGATCCGGCCTCCTGAGGTGCCAGACGGGGTGGTGGTCTCGGACGCCTCGGCTTTATCTGTTTTGGGTAATCATATTTCAGCGGATGGGAGAGGGGCCGATGAGGTGGTGGGGAAGAGAGTTCTAGGCACTCAGGTCGTTCTAACTGAGGTGTCTAAGTTGGATAATCCGCAGCTGGAGTTGTTGCTTTTGCGCGCCTGCGTAGGCATGCCGAAGATGATGTATAATTTGCGGTGTTCACCGCCCGATTGGATTGAGGGGTCGATTCGCTCTTTCGACACAGCGGTGCATCAGAGTTTGGTGCATATCTGGAACACGGGTTTCACGGAGGAGCAAAGAAGATTGGTGGGTTTACCTCTTAAGTTGGGTGGGCTTGGTGTTCCGGTGGGGAGCGATGTGGCTCTCTCAGCTGCAGTGGCCTCCTTGGTGCAGGCTGGAGGTTTGTGGGAGATGCTTACGAAGGATTCTTTCTCTTCGTCCAGGTGCGGAGTCCTGCTTGAGAGGTGGAATTTGTGATTTCGTCCTACCTCTCCTGTTGGATTAGATGAGCTTAGGTTGAAGGCTAAGCCACAACAGTGGCTTACCTTCCTGGCTGCGGAAGTCATCAGGGTAGAGATCAAGGGGCAGGGAGGGGTCCGGGTGAGTACTCTGGTGGATGCTGTTTCTGTGTCGGGGAGTGGTATTTGGACCACAACGATACGTACGCCTTTCTCTGGGCTTCATATGAGCCCGACGGCGTATCGCTTGGCCCTCAGGTACCGTACTGGTCACGATGTGTTTGCGGTTTCCCGGGCTTGTACGGCCTGTAGGGGGTTTCACTCGTCCGACGCGGCGGGGGATCACGATTCCCATTGTCCGGGGGGTGGGAGGAGGATTTGAAGGCATAACGCGGTGAGAGATGCGTTATACGCCTTTTTCAGGGAGGCTAATTTGGGGGCTAGGCTGGAGGTGGCTGGCCTTCTCGATGGGGGAGAGAAGCCAGCGGACATTTTAGTACCGGCTTGGGATGCAGGGAGAGATCTTTGTGTGGATGTTTCCATTGTCTCTCCTTTTGTGGGAGGATGGGCAGGGCGGGGGCCAGGGGAGGCTGCTAGGAGATCAGAGGAGAGGAAGATCTCTAAGTATGGGGCTTTTTGTTCAGCCAATGGTCTTATGTTCGAGCCTTTCATCATGGAGTCTGTAGGAGGTTTTGGAGAGAGGGCGGATCAGCTGATCAGGACAGTGGCGGCGAGGTGGACGGAGGCTAAGGGTATGGAGCCGCCGGCAGCGCTCTCCATTTTGAGGCAAAAGTTGTCTTTCGTTTCGCAGAAGGCATTGGCAGAAGGATTTTTATTAAGAAAGGACTTCGATTAGCACCGCCTTTCCCTTTTGGCTTTGAACTCTCATTTGTAACTGTCTCTTTTTGAGTTATAAGAATGAATATACTCTTTTCTAAATGATATGAATTACAAAACATAAAAGTAGAACATAATTGCTTAATTAATTTAATCATTATTTAATTATAGAACACCAACATAATTTTATAAAAGTATATGTTATTACATAATCGATGTACAAACAATTTTGCAGGTAACATACATTAATCATGATGCGTTTAATTATGCAATTAATCGATATTCTTAAACTTAAAATGAATTTCAATTTAACAAATATACATATTTAATCTTTAAAATATGGATTTAAAACATGGTTCAGTTACAATTTATACCCAATAATTCAGCAATTAATATTATACACTTAATCTACATCCATAAACACATAATTATTTTTTTACCATTATAATAATCCGTCAATAAGAAAATATAATCATTTAATCCTTCTTGTACTTCAGTAGTAACAAATCAAATAAATATTTTAAAATTGGAGATAATTCTTAATTTTCTTAATCATACGGTAATGTAGTGTAGAAATTTAGAACTAGTATATTAAAATCACTTTCGGAAATCATTCAAACATAACAATAAATGGAAAATCAATTGTTCTTCAACCAATGGCTCTTGATACCACATGTTAGACAACTTATTCACCAAATTAAAATGTTTAGACCAATTGATTTTCACAAGAACGGATTAATGAGATGTGGAAGATATACCATGGTTCATGCTTGATGAATAATGCTTTTGTTGAATACATAATTTGTTTTCTCTCTTCTAGTGTAAACTTGATGGAAAGTTTATAGGAAATTATTTAGATGAAAGGAGGAAAACTCATTAAACTCTTTATATGTTCCATCAACACATATGAAAACGTATCATTATCCTTCAACCTTTCAATTTAAACTAAAAGACACCACTTAATATTATCTTATGACCAAATAACAAATTAGTATATCTTTATTATTATATTATATCATAATCATAGATATTATCATAATAAAGACATAATCTTAGAGCCAAAGACAGTGATTTTTATATTCTTTTATATTTATAAAGTACTTATAAGTAAATATAAGTACATATAAGTAAATATAAATAAACATACCAATATAACTATAAATCACCACCACCACCATAACAACACCACCACAACACCATCATCACTATTCATCATATCTTTCATCAACAACAACACCACCATCACCATCACCACAATCCCACCACAACAATACCACTGCCACCACCATAACAACACTACTGTAATAAAAAATAATAATTAATGTACTTATAATAAATATAAATATATATATAAATAAATATAAATAAAATAATAAATATTAGTACAAAATATAAATACAAAAGAACAAGCTTGCCATCAAACAATTCATAACAGGATGTCCTTGGATAAATAAAATAAATACAACAGTAGAAACAAATTCAAAGGAAACATAGTCTTAAATTGAGGAAAAAATTTTAGATTTGCCCCGTTTGAAATCTTAAGTTTCCGAAATAGGTTTATTTAAAAAATCCTTTCTCAAATGTCCCGTTTCGTTTTGAATTCGGTCTTACTAAGACCGAATTTCCAAATAATGCTTGATTTAAGTCTCTCTAAGACCGAAATCATCCGAATTCGAACGAACTTCAATAATTGGAATGACTTCGGTCTTACAAAAGCCGAAATCATTTGAATTCGAACGAACTCCAATAATTCGAATGATTTCTGTCTTACAAAACCCGAAATCATTCGAATTATTGGAGTTCGGTTCTGACTTGTTGCAGAAAGCAATAAAGGACGCCATGTGCGTTCCATTATTGAACCAGTCTGAATTCGATCTTTACAAGACCGAACTCGTACAAAATTGTTTGAGTTCGGGCTTTGCAAGACCAAATTCATCTTGGTTATAAATACTCGTCGCCTTCTTCCTTCCCTCTCATCCTGCAGCCTCATTCTTCCTTCAGTTCTTCTTAAATTACCCCATCCTATTGCCTTTTTCCTCTCATCCTGTAATATCCAGCAAGTTATTGCACCAAAGTTGCAGATGGCTCTTCTTAAGCAGGTTATTTTATATGTTGATAATATGTGAATTTATTGATTATAAATGTTTGATTTAGCTTAATTACAATGAATTGTTATTGTGTAGTGCAAGTTAAACAAAAATGGAAAATGAAGATTCGGACCCCATGGTAATGTCCACGTTTGAGACTCTCGATATGCCCTTTTTGGATGAGTTCGACCGAGATGAGATGGAACATCTTGAAGAAATCGAGATAGAGGGTGTGTTTGTAGTCCCTGCTTCCGAACATGTACTTGATAATCCAGCGTTTCGTGGTCTCTCGGCATGGGATGATAATGAACCATTCACGAGTTCTTGGGTAGAAACTTTGGACAGTACGGGGCTATTGGTGACATTCAGTCGGAAAGCCTATGTAATATACGCAGTACAAAAATATTCACTTTTGCATCGGGTTGAATATAGGACGAAGGAATCTGACTCGCAATTATTGATTCTCTAATGTCGAGAAGGAGAGGTCACATGTCCATGGCGTGTTCGCATCATGAAGAAAAAACACTGGCCATACTGGGAGGTGATAAAATATCGAGGCGATCATATATGCAACAATGAATTCATCGCCCGGAATAATGTACATTTGACGAGGCACTTTATTGCAATGGACATAGGAGATGTAATTAGCGAGAGATTAAGATTATCCCCCATGCGATAAGGGCCATAATCTTCAAGGACTATGGGTATGAAATCTGTTACCTGATGGCATGGCAAGCCAGACAACAAGCCTTATTAAATATCTTTGGAGACTGGGACGAATCATTTAGAAAACTACCACACTATATGCAGGCATTGGAGGAGTCTAATCCAGGAAATATAGTGAAGTGGCATCGAAGCAGTGACATGGATAATGATTGTATGATCATTAATCGTGTATTTTGGTCATTTGGGCCATGTATAGGAGCATTCACGCACTGTCGTCTAGTCTTATGCATACTCCCCATTGCATTTGCTTTGGCCGAAAGCGAGAACAATTCCTGTTGGAAATGGTTCATGAGGTGTATCAGTGAGGAAGTGACGGATCGAGATGAGTTATGCATTATATCAGACAGGCATGCCGGCATTCTGCATGCAATGCAGGAACCTCACGCATACCACCGTGTATGTATACGACATATATAGAGCAATTTCAACGTTAAGGTGAAGGATGCCGTTCTGAAAAAGAAAATGGGGCATGTGGCGCATCAATGGCAGTGCATAAAATTTGACGAAGAGTACAAGGAGTTGATTGACTTGTTGCACGCTAAACCGCACGTAGTGAATTGGTTGGGAGGCATGCCATGGGCAAAGTGGTCATTGGCCTTCGACGAAGGTGGACGGAGATGGGGATCTATGACTACTAATGCAAGTGAATGCTTCAACAACATCTTGAAAGGTGGTCGAGACCTCCCAATATGTGCTCTTGTGCAGTTCACCTTCCTTCAATGCAACACATACTTTTGTAAGCGACGTGACGCGTACGAGGGGAGTGTGTCACCATTTCCTCCGAAGGTGGATCTGAAACTACGGGAGCTGAGGGAGAGAGGGTCATATCACCATGTGCAGGTGTTTGACTCTGCCATAGGGGTTTACAAGGTAAGGACAGTATGAACACATCATGTTCATGCGGTCAAGCTACAAGAGGGCACTTGTACGTGCGGTAAGTGGACTGCCTTCCACTACTCGTGCAGTCATGTTTTAGCAGTTTGCAAGAGTGAGGGCTTCCAGTATACTCAGTTTGTTGATCACCACAACAACTTGGAGGCATACTGGGCAACATGGGCCTACACATTTAATGTCATCCCGGACAACATGGGCCATGTAGCCAGTGATACATTTAAAAGATAGAAGGTAGGCCGGCTCCAGTCTAGACGTAGACACAACGAGATGGATCGAGGGGAATCAAGCAGTAGGTCAGGCGTGTCCAAGGAAATGTGGGTTGTGTCATGGTCCGGGGCACAATAGACGTTCTTGTTCTAACCGACCTTCTAACTAAATGGACTGCTTTTTCAATATAGTAAACATAATGTAATACTGTCCATCAATTATGTAATGATAAAATGTTTGTTCAACGTCGCTTGTTTGAGGGAAATCAAAACCGTTTTGGAGCTTTCTTCTCACGATGCGACCTCCTTTTATACGGTTATGACGGACCTACTTCGTTAGGTGCGTCATCGACCTGAGACTGGATGTGTGTGACATATATCTCCACATCGTCTCCATCATCATTTCCATCATCGTCGTTCCCACCTGCATTGATAGAACAATTAGCAAATTTTCGATTGGAAATATAAACATCTAATGCTACTAATGTAGTGAGATGTATGCTTACCAACGTCAAACTGAATCAGTGAAGGATCTACACCCAAAGCATCTATAGCTCCAAGTCGCTGCAACTCCTCTGCGGCTGGATGAAAATATTGTGCACACCGACCTGCATAGCATGATCGTCTGTGTTTAAGAAGATCGTCACGGCCTGTCGGGCACAATGCACAAGGGTTCGCACCTGTGCAAACATTGTGGTCAGTAATCGCATATTATAAAGAGTTAATTGATGAAATAAATAAACTCACAACACTATGGTGCTCAGGTGATGTGGGGCGATAAGGTTGGGACTCATCAAATCTGGGCTGGATGAAGCGTCGTGTGGTATTGCTATACCACATGCGATACTTTGGTGTCGGTAAAACAGCATCATCCTATAACTCAGCCTCAACCTTACGGTCAGCGCGTCCTATCCACATATCGATATAGTCACGCAATTCCACTGTCCAATCAACTCGTTTCTTCCGCTGAAGTCCATGTTTAGGGTCAGAGGAACCACGTGGTGCCGACGGAATCCTTTGTTTGTACCCGAACTGATGCATGACTCGCCCGGTATGACACCATTCGATGACGTTGAAGCTAATAAGTGGTACTTCAGCTAACCAACTTATTTGCCCTTCCAGGCAGGCCAGGTTCAATAGCGAGAATATATCTTCCTTGTAGGGCCTTCAGACAAAATCCACATACCCCATGCGATCTAATTGATCTCTGTAGAACAACACTGAACCATGGGGTGTTTCAATGTAGGATTTGGGTCCATACCATTTCCTGCACAACACGTAAATTGTAGTAGTAAACATAAGAATTGAAACATTTTAAATAAATGAATGTCACTTACGTGTAGAACCACGTTCCTCTCAGGTCCGCATCAATTAAGTCATCAACCGGCTCAAGAGTCCTACTAAACCCTCTGGGGCGCCCAGTTGCAATTCTCTCCCAACTCCAAAGTTGAAGTAGTATAATACATCCCCCCACTTGTTTATGCCCCCCTCGAGTCGCATTACACAACTGCCTGTATAGGAAGCCTAAGACTACGCTTCCCCAGCTATACATCGTGGCACCTTCCAGATTAGCCAATAGTGGAAGATAATATAGAGATACTCTATCTCCGGTCAGATCGGGCATTAATGAGGACCCTAGCATACAAAGAATGTAAGCCCTAGCTTACCGCTGGAGGACTTCTTCCGCCACGTCATCTAGTATATCTTTCATGTGGTTCAAAAACCATTTGCGTCTGGCCAAGGTTGGGGATCTAGGACAATTCGAATACGCCCCAAGCAGCTGTATGCATACAGCTTCCCAATCCTGGTCCTCTTTGCCTGACACGGCCTCGCCCTCTATAGGCAATCCGGTAAGAAGACCTACGTTCTAAAGAGTGATAGTGCACTCTCCCATGGGCATGTGAAAGGTGTGCGTCTCCTGCCTCCAACGTTCTACCAAGGCAGTAAGAAGGGCCCAATCAGCTTCAACATTTTGGAGTTGCGTCCATGGAAAAAGACCTGCTCTTGCAACATAAGGTACTATCCTCAAATCCATTTCCCACATCCTCCTATAAACCATTTTTATACTTTTTCCCACTTGCGATACATAAACAATTTTAAATTGTTAGGCAATTCACTTAGAAAATATAGTAATTAACATCATTGTTATGTATGAGCAAAATGTTTTCCTTACAGGATCTAACCAAACTTCCTCTGAACGATGCATATGTTGTTGCGTAATAATTGATCTGTAAATTGGTCCAGGCTCCACAATATCATCTACATCAATCTGTATCAATTACATTTCATGTTAACGGCATCAATTTATATATGTTATAAAACACGAATATATTGCATAAACCCTTGCCTACTCATACACTAAACCCAAACAAAAATATTGGATAAAACCTTGCATAAACCCAAATTTCGACAATTTTATATGCTTCCAAAATTACTATAATTTACAACAATTTAACTAATTTAAATTGATAACAATTTAACTAATTCCTATAATTTAACTAATTCCGAAATTGATAAAACCTTGCATAAACCTACACAATTTACATAACCCTAATTTTAACCTAAAAAGTCCTAAACAATTTAACTAATTTCGAAATTGATAAAACCTTGCATAAACCCTACACAACTTACATAACCCTATTTCTAATCTACAAATTCCTAAACAATTTAACTATCCCTAACCCTAACAAATTATTATAATTTCAAGTAAATACCTACAAAACAACATGTCAACATACATCCACAGCCTTTAACTTCAAACCTAACACATCAATTCATCAAATAACTCATCCATTACTTCTAAATCTTACCTCGAAATTTCCTTCACCACGTGCGCCCATCTCGTACACGGCCGGAATTGAAGAAAATGGGAAGATTTGAGAGGAGTTTTCGGGTCTGGGGGTTTGAGGGTGGCTGAGCAGGAGGGGGAGAAGAAGAGCAGGTTCAGCAATATATTTTGCAGTTCGGACTTTCTAAAACCAAACTCATGCACTTTTAAATGAATTCGGTCTTCTAAAGCCCGAAATCATTACAAATTAAAATCCGACTCGAACACACACGGAACGGATTTTAATTCGGATGATTTCGGTCTTCCGAAGACCGAATTCCTTAAAATTTACCCAAGTTCAACGAACTTCGTTCGAATTCGGATGATTTCGGTCATACAAATACCGAAATCGAGCATTATTTGGAAATTTAGTCTCAGTAAGACCGAATTCAAAACGAAACGGGACATATGAGAAACGATTTTTAAAAAGAATGTATTTGAAAAACTTAAGATTTCAAAGGGGGCAAATCTAAAAATTGTTCTAAATTGAGCCCAGTCCCACATCAACTGGAAAAACTGACCCATATTCTCAACCATACTATAGACTCACTTAGCCCTCTGCAAAAGGCTCGCGGGCCCGAATTTGGCCCGCTGGCCAGCGGGCCTGAGGCCTAGTCCGGCCCGTACGGAAAGCCCGTATTCAGTCCAGCCCGGTTAGAGAGGGTCGGGTTCGGGTCCAAAAAAATAAGCCCGGGGTGGCCCGATGGCCCGGCCCGAGCGAAGCCCGATGGCCCAGCCCGAGAAAACATCTGTTTTGCCCTAATCCGAGAAATACAATTTTTTCTCGGATTAGGGCAAAACAGAATTTCACACTCATCGTCTCTTCCGCTGCCGCCTCCAAACACCCAAATCAACCGAATCTTTGCGCCTCTTCCGAGCTCGTACTAGCGAGGTGACAAAGGGCCTATTGATGTAAGTTCGGGACAGAGCTGTCCATCGCTCGCACCAAGCCGCCGAAGCCACAAATCCGCCGAATCCTGGAACTAGTGAGTGATCCACCGTTCGCACCGTGCTGCGTCCACGGCTCACAGTGGATCTACTATGGTAAGTAGTCATTTTATAGTTTTGTTCTTCGTTGTAATTTTTACAGCATGTTTCTTTTTTCTGGATTTTCTGAGTTGATGGGGAGCTGAGATAAATGGTGTTTGGTCGAATGTTGGTGAAGTGTGAACTGTGAAACTCAATCTGCTATCATGTATGTTCAAATTCACTCACTTTTCTTTACATGATTTTTTTTCTGTTAAATTATTCACTCATTTAGGTGTCTGCTATCTGCTAACTCTGCGTAATTAATTTTTGTTGCTATATGCTATCTGCAGAAAATTAAATTTTTGTGTTATCTACACAAATATTTTTTTGCTGTCTGCTATCTGCTAATTATACCAATGAAAATTTTTGGGTACTTTGAATTTGGTGGTGGTATATTTTTTTGGTGTTGTTTGCACAAAATTATTTTTTTGTGTTGCTCTGTTATCTACTGTCTGTTAAATTGTTGTTGCTATCTGTTATCAGAATACTACAATAATAAAGTTCCTAACTATTTGTGATACTTTTGTAGGTGTAACATTATTGTGTGAGTTGTAATGAGTTGAGATGTTCGTGTTTGGTATTAAGGTATTTAATGGTAATGTGCACTGCACTTAACTGGTAAGTTATTGAGGTAATATTTATTGCTTTTAACTTGCACTTAGCTGTGTGTTGGCTGCTTGTTGTTTGGTATTTCCTGTTAAATATGGAAACATTTTGTTCGAGTAATGATGAAAGACCTGAATCGAGTAATGTTACACCTTCTTCAATTCCTAGTAACACACCAACATTTACAAGTAAAACCACTTCTAATGTTTGGAACTATTTTGTTAAACTTGATGAAGAATGTTTGGGCTGAGTTTCCTATTATTTTTTGTTTGGCAACTATTATGGATCCTCATTTTAAGGTTTTAACAATTGAGACTTGGCTGAGTTTGTATGATCTGGATCCATTAGACATAGAAATGAAAATTGCATATGTTAAATCAGTTTTACATGAACTATATGATGTTTTTAAGCTGAAAATACTTGCTGCTTCCTCTTCAATGAGTGCTGACCATTCTGTTATTATCCCCTCTACTGCTGTTGAATCTCAACCTATTGTTGTCAATATTCCTATTATTGCTTCAGCTTCTATGGCTAAATTACAAAGAGCTAGAGTAAGTAGTTGTGGTGCATCTACTGACTTGGAAATTTATTTAGAGCTTGAGACCTTAGATGTTGGTGAAAATAGTAACTTTAATATTTTGGCTTGGTGGAATGCAAATAGCAGTATGTATCCCGTGTTATCTGTCATGGCTAGAGCTTTATTAAGTGTTCCTGCCTCCACAGTAGCTTCAGAGGCTGCTTTCTCTGCTGGAGGCAGGGTTGTGTCTGAGAAAAAGGCTTCACTTAGTCCTACCACTATTGAATCCTTAATTTGTTTGAAGGATTGGTCTTTGTCTAAGTCTAGGAAATAAGATGCAGCAGCTGAGGAAGCTGCTGCTGAATAATTAATGAATGCTAGAGCTAGTAGGCCAGATTGGTTATTAGAAGATGATGATTTGCATGATAATTCTAATTTGAATGTTACTGAAACAGAATTTGTGCAACCTGTAAGTGCAGCTTTTTTGTAATGTTGTTGATCATCTCCACTTTTGAATTGATATTAGAAAGTGATACTAGCTACTGCTTTCTTTTTTGTGGTCCTAGCTACTAATTTTGGCCTTTTTTGGTGCCTGTTCATAACATGATTTGAGAGAGAATCAGCTGTTTATAAATGGTACTAGTTACTGCTTTGCATTTAAGTGTGTAACTAGTTACATTGTTGTTGGAGCATTTTGAATTGCATAGCTTCTGCTTTGCACATTTTGTGGTACTAGCCACTGCTTTGCGCATTTTGTTATGATTTTGTGGCTGCTAGCAACCTTCTATGCCTGTTATAATTGTTATGATCAACATATGCAGCTTTTTGTGGTTCTGTTTGTAGAACCTGTGATATTACAATGTAAATATGTAATAGGTTAGCTTTTTGTGGTTCTATTTTTAGAACCAGGGATATTACAATGTAATAGGTTAGTTTTTTTGTGGTTCTATTCATAGAACCTGATTTAATTTAGTAAAATGTTAGTGTACTTTGATGTTGTTTGTAATGACAGGGGCTCTAAATGCCAACAAACTTTGCAGCAGATAGATCCACTTCGCCTCAGCCCTGTCCAAGCTGATTCTTCACCAAAAATAGCTTGGAATTGCAGCCTTGCCAATACTCAGGAATTATTTAGTTTTTTTGTGTTTCAATATCATAGTTGTAATATGTTTGTAATAGGCTAGTATTTTGTAAAAAAGTGGGTTGAGGTTAGAAAGTGGGTTTAACTGATCTGAGTCTGTAATATGATCTGGAAAAACATCAAAATTTAAAAATATTTATTTTTTATTTTTTTAGTAAATTTGATCATGGGCTGTGTCGGGCCCGGCCGGGCCCTATGAAAATCGGGCCTATGGGCCAAATATTTTTAAACTGGCCCGGCCCGATATATTCATCGGACTAATTTTTTTAACAGTTCGGCAGGCCCGGATTAAGGAAAAATCGGACCGGCCGGCCCGACCCATTGCCGAGGGCTAGACTCACTCAAACCACGCACGCCTCACTTTGGCTCTCTCTCTCCACCCAATCCATCATCAGTAAAATCACGGCACCTTCCTTCCCGCACAAAGGTGTTTCCCATAAACTAAAAATAAAAAATCATCCGCACACAAACATTCCCCAGATCTCCATCACAACCCACATCCACAATTCTGACGCCAACCTCATCTCAAGGACAGTTTTCCACTGCTCCCGGCAATGGCATCCTTCCAACTCTGCTTGCTACTCTGCTTCCTCATCATATGGCAATTTCAAGCTGAATGTGAAACGGTCATCATGTCACTTGGAACGGAGTCACGCCCCACGGCGTCATCTCAATCACGTTCGGACAACAGGCTCTCATTCCACCACAAGGTCACGCTTACCGTCTCACTCACGGTCGGCTCGGCACCACAGCTTGTCACCATGGTGCTCGACACTGGCAGCGAGCTCTCATGGCTCCACTGCAAGAGATCCCCGTTCGTTTTCAATCCCAATCTTTCCAGAACCTACAACACTGTCTCCTGCGCCTCCCCCATCTGCAGAACCAAAACCAGAGACTTCAGCATCCCACCTTCCTGCGACCAAAACAAGCTCTGTCACTCGGTCATTTCATACGCCGACATGTCCTCCATCGACGGCAACCTCGCGTTGGAAACTTTCCGGATTGGAAAATCCACCATGCCCCGGACGGTGTTTGGATGCATGGACTCGGGCTTCAGCAGTAACAACGAGGAGGACTCCAAGACCACTGGGCTGTTGGGACTCAACCGCGGCGCGTTGTCGTTCGTAACTCAAACGGGCTTCCCCAAATTCAGCTACTGCATCTCCGGCCGTGACTCCACCGGCGTGTTGATCTTTGGCGAGAGAAAGTTCGCCTGGCTGAAGCCGCTGAACTACACTCCCCTCGTCCAAGTCTCTCTTCCGCTTCCCTACTTCGACCGCGTGGCCTACTCTGTTCAGCTCGAAGGGATCCGTGTCGGCCGAAGACTGCTTCCATTAGAGAAATCCCTATACGTCCCCGACCATACCGGGGCTGGGCAGACCATGGTCGATTCTGGGACACAGTTCACCTTCCTCCTTGGCCCAGTTTATACAGCTCTGCGCAGCGAATTCGTCAACCAGACGAAGCAGTTTTTCAAGGTCTACGAAGATCCCAACTTTGTCTTCCAAGGCGCGATGGATTTATGCTACCGAGTGCCTCCGAGCAGAGTGAGGCTTTTAGGTATGCTGCCAGCGGTGACGCTGATGTTCTCCGGCGCGGAGGTGAGTGTGTTAGCTGAGAGATTGGTATACAGAGTTGAGAATCAGAAGACGGCGAATGGAGATGGGGTTCACTGCTTCACGTTTGGAAACTCGGACTTGCTGGGGATCGAAGCATACCTGATCGGACACCATCACCAGCAGAATGTATGGATGGAGTTCGATTTGGAGAAATCCAGAGTTGGGATTGCGCAGGTGCAGTGTGATCTCGTCACTCAACGTCTCGGGTTGACCCTGTAGAGAGAAAAAAATTGAGTTCTGCCATTCTTTTGAGTTTAAGTTTCAGAAATAGGACGTTTTGAGTTTGAATTTTAAAAGTATCGTGTTTTTTAAACCGTTGTCATGCATTTTTGAAAGACAACGGGCTAACCAAGCCCGTTAACTCGTGAAATCCATGACAACGGTCCTGTGAAGGCTGTTGTCATGTGAGAAATAAATTCTCATCGGTTCGGCAGGTGTGTAATTGATGAAGACGGGTGTTACATTATCGTCGTGATGGGACGATGGCTTTGCTGAAGCCGTCGTCCCACCTATAAAAACCTACCCAGCTTTCCTCTTCCTCTCATCATTCAGAAACACTGCCCCTCTCTCCCCTACTTTCTCCCGGATCCGATCTGTTCTCTACTCAATTCAAAGTTTTGTAGTTTGGAGAAGATTGAAGAGGTAATTATTTAGTTATTTTATTTTTGTTGGATTTAGTTATGCAGTTGTTTGTAAGAATTGAGTTTTTAAACATATGTTTATGTATGTCATGGTGACATTTGTTGGTATCGTAGACAATGGATTACAGTGAATCGGACCTCATGGCTATATCTACATTAGACACACTTGAGATGCCGGTGATGGATGAGTACAATAGAGATGAAATGGAATACCTTGAGGAGCTTGAGAACGAAGATGTACACCCGTTTCCCGAACCCCAACGTGTATGGAACATCCCAGCATTCCATGATGTGTTAGCGTGTGACGTGGATAATCCTGTGGAAGAGTATTATGAACGTAATAACAGACTAAGTTCGAACATTGGCGTGGGATCGACATTCAACAACAAAGCGTAAGTCATCTATGTTGTACAGAAGTATTCAATAATGAATCGAGTTGAATATATGACCAAAGAATCCGAGCCTCGTTTGTTGGTGCTCCACTGTCGCGAAGGGGAGGAGAACTGTCCATGGCGCATAAGAGTTGCGATGAGGAAAAATAAATCGTACTGGGAGGTTAGAAAGTATAGAGGGGATCACACGTGCAACACTGACCACATATCGAAAGAAAATGTGCACCTCACTCGTCATTTCATAGCGCAAGAGATTGGATATGTTATCAGTGAAAGGTTGCGACAATCCCCTGGTGAAGTCAAAGCTAGAATCTTTAAAGACTACGGTTGCGAAATAAAGTATTTGAAGGTCTGGCAGGCGAGGCAACAGGCCCTGAAGAATTTGTTTGAGGATTGGGATGAATCATTTTCCAAACTTCCCCATTTCATGCAAGCACTCTAGGATTCAAATGCTGGGACTGTTGTAAAATGGGTCCGATACAGAGATGAAGAGAATGATTGTATGACCATACATCGGGTGTTCTGGGCATTCGGACCAACGATCTAAGCTTTTAGCCATTGTCGCCCAGTATTGTGTGTCGATGGTACCCATATATACGAGAAGTACGATGGAAAGTTACTCGTGGCGGTTAGTCTGGATGCTAACAACCATACCTTGCCTGTGGCATTTGCCTTGGTTGAGAGTGAGAACAACTCCAATTGAAAATGGTTCATGCACTACATCCGAGAAGGAGTCACTGACCGAGATGGACTCTGCGTTATTTCCGATAGACACAAAGGAATCATATCCGCCATGGAGGGGCCGGAATGGTCTCCCCCTCGAGCATATCACCGGGTGTGCATCCAACACTTGCAGAGTAATTTCAATGTGAAGGTGAAAGATTCAACACTGAAGAAGAAACTTGGCCGCATTGCACATCAGAGGCAGCGGGTAAAGTTTGACAAAGAGTACCGAGAGCTACGAACATTATTAAGGGAGAGGGCCAGCGTCCTTGAATGGCTGGACAGCATTCCGCAGTCCAAATGGTCTTTGGCATATGGCGAGGGTGGTTGCCAATGGGAGTCAATGACGAGGAATGTCAGCGAATGTTTTAACAACATTCTGCGGGGTGGCCGAGACCTACCCGTATGTGCTCTCGTACTGTTCTCATTTTACCAGTGCAATGCATACTTCTGCAAGCGACGAGAATTATACCAGTCCATGGCGTCCAAGTAAAATCCTCATAGACCATTCGATCAAATTGGTCGCGATAGAACATTAAGGACCCGTGAGGAGTCTCCATGTATGATTTCGGGCCATACCATTTCCTGCAGGATTTGAAACATATTACACTCTTTCAAACCATAAACATGAGTTAAAATTTAAACAAACTAGTGACTCGCGTGTACGACCATGCGTCTCTCATATACGGGTCGATATCCTCATTTATCGGCTGGAGAGTCCTGCCAAATCCTTTCGGCCTCCCAATGTGTATTCGTTCCCAGCTCCAAAGTTGTAACATAACGATACACCCCCACATCTGCTTGTGTCCTCGACACGCCGAGCTGCATAATTGTCTGTACATGTATGCTAGCACTGCACTACCTCAACTATACGTCGCGCTTTTGTCTAGGTCCTCTAACAGGGGGCACTATCACATCTCCCTCTTAGGCCAAACTGGTGAGAAGGCCTACATCTTGCAATGTGATCGTGGCCTCGCCCGTCTTAAGGTGGAAAGTATGCGTCTCCTACTGCCACCGCTCCACTAAAGCCGTCATCAGTCCCCAATCAGCTTCAATGTTTTGAATTTGGATCCATGGGTAGAATCCTGCTCGGACAACATATGGAACGATGCGAGGGTTCATGTCCCACATCCGTCTATGAACCACCTTCAAAGTTGTCCCACCCTATACCAATTCAACATAAAGGAACATCAAATTATAAAAACCATTCACAAATTTCCCATCATCGTATGGCCAATAACTAACCTGATCATTCCAAACGTCCTTCGAACGATGGGTGCCTTGCTGGCTCAATACAGAATGGTCAATAGGACCAGGCTGATCAATCTGGTCGATATCCATCTTTAAAGAGAAAATTTTAAAGAAAATGTAAATTTATCCATATAATGTCCTTGAATGATTATTATTTTTCAAATGCAAAAAATAATATGACCGTATCAATCCAACAAATATATCTAGAAACGGTATAACACCATTTTGATCGTTTGACAAATACACCACAATTAACACAAACAAAATGTCCATATATACTCGTATCCAATTGATGATAGGATGTATTTTAACCAAATGTACTCGACTGCAGCACAACTTCAAATGTCCATATGTACTCAATTGACAGTGCCTAAACATGGGACGAATTTGCTTATATATACTGTAGATGAATTATTTCGCAAAGCACAAAATAACGGAACAAATGATTTTATTGCTCTTCAGAAAGTTTATGTGTACAATCTCTAGAATCCCTCTGATTCTACTACGTAACAGTTCTGATTTGAGTTGCGTAAGCAAGGGTCGCAATGACTTGGTCTCACTTGATGCTTGACACTTCTTGAAGAAAGTTCAGCAAACGGTACAATTTACGTATTTGTTGTTTGCAATGTTGCTTTTCTCAGAGAAGTCTTTTTATCTAGGGTTTCTCGGGTGGTCATCTGAATCATGAACTCTCTATTTATAGAGAATTTACTGGGCTTGAATACTGGGCCTCCTTTTAATGGGCTTTTAGTAAGTTTTGGCCCGTTAGTCACTTATGACCCAAAAAATTTGTCGGGTCCGGCCCATATTTCATTTAAAATAACTAAATTGAATTAAAGAATTATATTAATTCAAAATAATCATTTTAAACTAGTTTTAAGCATTTTAATAAATTTTTAATGCCTACAAATTGCCCACCTCAGGGCCAAGTCACGCGCACCATTTGAATGAGTGCTTTCGCGTGGTGTGGTTCTGAGTCATTGTGGGTTGATTTGGAAGTCAGCGAGCATCGAACTTGTCGTATGAATACTCGATTTCATTTGAGTCAACCTGTTGTTATCCAACTTGACGGTTGACTTGAATTTGTGTGAGCACTCACTAGTTATGGGATCGCCCACATCATCATTTTTTTTTTTTTAAAAAAAAAAAACCCTTGTAGAGTTTATAACTATTCTGGCCAACAAGCTTTAACCAAATCTGCAATGTGCCAAGGCCTTGAAATTCAACGGAGAGCAGCAACCAATGCCATGTGCTCAATCAAATCCAAAGCCCGGTTGTTGTAACCCCATTCATTGTCGTACCAAGAGACCAGCTTCATGAAGGAGGAGCTTAGCCCAATTCCAGCCTTGGGGTCAAAAATACTTGACCTTGAGTCACCGACAAAATCACTAGATACAACATCCTCATCAGTATATCCAAGGATGCCCAAAAGAGGTCCTTCGGAAGCGTACTTGATTCCGGCTTTGACATTATCATAAGAAGCACTTTTTTCAAGAGGACAGGTCAAATCAACCACAGAAACATTAGGTGTTGGGACACAAAAAGCCATTCCAGTAAGCTTCCCATTGAGTTCTGGAAGCACTTTACCAACAGCCTTTGCTGCAGATTTGCTTGTTCAGCTCCACATCGACTCTCACATCTTTTGTTCCCAGGCTTTTTGAGCAAACTTCCTGATCTCCTTGATGGCATTTGGAGCCTTCTTCTTGAAAGTGCAGCCATGTAGCCGCTTGTGGAGGCTGATTGTGTACTCTCTGGTGACAACCTCCTCCTTCCCCCGCTTGGTCTTCTCCATCGTTTTTGCTTCTCCGAACTAGAGATCGTCGGACGGGAGATGGAGGTGCTTACGAAGATCTTCAGCCATCTTGATGCTCAATGGGCCGCTCTCCACAGCGACTCATTCTTCTACTTTGGTTTGATTTCAATTTTTTTTTATTTGGTTTCCTTGTTTCTTTGTCAACCCGTTTTAATTTCTGATAATAATCACAGATTTAAGTATCTCCTGATTTAATTATATCTTTTCAATTTTGAATATTTCAGTCGAACTAGGAAACCTCAACTCATATAAATAGTTGGGCTTGCGCTAGGGTTTTCCATTCGATATTCTAGCCGGCTCATACGATCAAACAGCACTGCACTCTACTTTATCTTCTCAGTGTCACCTCCCCTGGTACGTATTCAATTCGAATCAAATCAAATCCTTCATATCTCGCAATTAGATTGAAATTGTTAGACTTCGTGTGTTTCTCGGAATCGTCGCTTTTGATAGGCATTGTGTTGCATTGCTCAGTTGATTCGTATCGGGAGGAACTTGTCAACGAAAGCGTACAATGTACATTAAAAAAAAGCCTCTTTAAACCCTCAAAAATTCCATCTTTGGTTGATTTGCGTGCTGTGATTTGCCAGTGTTGCTCGCTTCTGTATTTGGGCTCTCAAGGTTTGAGATTCTTGCAGTTTGAAAGAGTTTATGTGAAATCTGAAAGCGATGCTTTATTTTGCCAACTCTCTGACTCAGTAGGAGGATTCTCTAAGTTGCTGAAGCATAGATTTCTTCATGCCAGTTAATAACAGTGTGCTTTGAATTTCTATCCGAGCAAGACTACTTGTCCTCTGTTAAATCCATCATATTACAAAACCTAGTTTTATATCTTATGGCAGACTTGAAGCTTTGGTTGATGTTATGATCTTGAACCATTCTCGCTAGCAAGGTCAACAAGCATCTGCAGTTGCCGACAACAATTGTTGTGTTCTGTGTTTCATGGTAAAGTTCTTTGTGAACTCTTTTTTTGATTTCAGTACAACTTTCTGCTAGTTGTCTGAATATTTTTATCCATCGTTATGTGAGACATGAAATCAGATGGTGTGCTGAGTTGTTTGACTCCTAAGTACCCATCATCTTCTTGGTGATAAGTCAGCGGGATTTGGTTGACATCATTGTTCAGTAGCTTATTTAGCTCTTTAAATGTGTGATCACCTTTATGATAAATATTATGTTTGTATCGATATGCTTTGCTTTTGTTTGTGTTGGGCAGAAAGGTGATCTTGAAGCAGCGACAATCACACTGGGACGGTTGGGAACCCAGCTGCTGTTATAGCGGCGGTAATCCCAACAGTAGTTTCAGTGTTGGTTATCGTCCGATGATAACCATACTTGGACGGTTCGGAACCCAGTTGCTTTTACAGCGGCGGTAATCCCAACAGTAGTCTCAGTGTTGGTTATCGTCTGATGATAACCATACTTGGACGGTTCGGAACCCAGTTGCTTTTACAGCGGCGGTAATCCCAACAGTAGTCTCAGTTTTGGTTATCGTCTGATGATAATCCTACTGGGACGGTTGGGAACCCAGCTGCTGTTACAGCGGCGGTAATCCCAACAGTAGTCTGAGTGGAGATTGTTGCCCAAACCTAATGATGCCAAGATTATGACAATCACACTCTCATCATTTTTTTTATATAGTGGGAATGCCTGTACTTTCTTATATATTATATTATTTGCTTTCTCAGGTGCAAACGATGGTGTACTTTAAAGACTTTCCCGAATATGGAAATTGGTATCTTTGTGTCATGGATACCTGATAGAGCCTAGTTATACACATTATTTAGGTCATAACCCTATGCTTGTTTGCAATATTTCATGAGCAAGATTACTCGTTTCCAATGTTTTTGTATATCAGGTCAAAACGAGTCCTTAAGTCGGATACGCGCTAACAGGCAGCGTTCTAGAAGTGAAAGATCAGCCTGAGGAGCTAGCGGCGCAAACAGAAGAAGAAATGACGAAAGACAGCAGAGGTGCGCTAACCATAGTTCCCAAGCGCATTCAGGCTGGATGGCGCATGAGCATTGCGCCAGAGCCTCCGCCAGACGCACCACCGGATGCACCAGAGGGAGAACTGGAACCTATTGCTTATATCTCTTCTTCCTCTGCATCTATCCTCGTTACGCATGATTTATCACATACTGACTACCCTTTTCACCCGTTGCGCAGGACCCAGGAAAACGCAACACAAGCACTGGCGCAGGGACACTCAGGAGCAAGAGTGGGGGAGGTCGCAGACGCACGTTTTGGAACGTAACGAGGTACAGTCGAGCCAACGACGTTAAACAAAGGCACTTGTCGGGAGGTAACCCGACTTGTTTTTATTTTTACATATTTTTATTTTTAGTTTTTAGTGTTTCTTTTAGGCAGTTTAGGACTTGTCATTTTGCATGTGCGCAGCCTCCGTGCGCTTGAGCTTGAGTCGTGGGGACACGTCTCTGTTCAAGTGTGGGGGGGAGCGTTACTCTTACATTTCATGTTTTGAGCATTTTTAGTATAGCTTAGTTTAAGTTGAAAAGAATTAGTAGCAGTAGTGCGCTAAGGTGCAGGATGCGCATGCGCTCAAGCTTGTTTTGCGCTATCCGTATTGCGTGCACCGTTCTCTACTGTTTTAGCATAATTTTTTCGTTTTTTCTGCTCCTGTTAGTTGGGATATACAGGGGATGTGGAGTTGATAGAAATGCTCCAGAGAGGCGGTTAGTCGCTTGTGCTTCGAAGGCGAGGTATATGGTCGAGTGCGCTAGTGGAGGCCGGTGCTTCGCAACCTTCGGAACAAAAGAGCGCGCTCAGTCACGCAGATGCCAAAGGCAAAGTACCCAAAGCGTGGCGAGGTGGGAAAACAGACCACCTTCTCTCTGGAAATCAAGCTAAGGAAAGCGGGCGCGGTTGCAAACGCGTGCGCTGACCGGCGCAGACAACCAAGGAGGGAGAGCGAAACGAGTTCCATAGCTGCTATCCGAAGGCTGAGATTGGAACTGTTCTGGGAATGAAACAAATTGGAAAGGAAGCTGTACAAAAGAAAAATGCCAGCAGAAGCAGATGATTTGCGTTACAAAGAATCAGCATGCGCACTACTTAGTACCTGCGTGCGCAAGACCAAAAGGATATCATCAAAGGCTCAGGTTCCCAGGAAGTGTGCGAACGAATCACGCACTGGAAGAAGCTCGCGCAAGAAACCATATACCTATCTTCGGAGCGGGAGCTGACAACCAGGAGCCTAAGAAGAGCTATCTCCCAGTCATCCAAAGATCTTCATCCCGGCTGAGAGGTAATGAAATTTCGGGATTATTATATTAGAACTATTGAGTGCAGTTGTGCGCAGGTGATAAAGCAGCACAAGTTGAGCAACTGTGCATTTTGCGCTAGAATGCAAGGCTGTGCGCTAGTCTCCAGAAAAGGTAATTGTATCCGCGTTTCAGTACTTGTTCGGGACGAACAAGGGGCAAGTGTGGGGGGTTTGATAGAGCCTAGTTATACACATTATTTAGGTCATAACCCTATGCTTGTTTGCAATATTTCATGAGCAAGATTACTCGTTTCCAATGTTTTTGTATATCAGGTCAAAACGAGTCCTTAAGTCGGATACGCGCTAACAGGCAGCGTTCTAGAAGTGAAAGATCAGCCTGAGGAGCTAGCGGCGCAAACAGAAGAATAAATGGCGAAAGACAGCAGAGGTGCGCTAACCATATGCGCTAGCCGATGCCGTGCGCCAGGCGCAAAGTCCCAGTGACCAGATTTGGAAGTTGCCAAAAGATGAACTTCCTGGGCACTATTTAAACAAAGAAAGTCTAGGGTTTCACAACAACACGGAGAGGCAGCACCACGGCCTCGGAGGAGGCACTGCGCGGCAGAACTGGAAAACACACGGACCTGTCAAGGAGATTTGCGCCAGCCGACTGCGCCAGCCAAGAGAAGACACTGCACGCACTGTTTGCTACCGTTTTCTTGGATTCAGTAGTTGTTAATTACTATTTTATGATGTTTACCACTAGCATGTCTAGCTAAACACTTAGTGTTGGTCGGGCATGAACCTATAATGTATTACCTTTGAGACTTGAGCTTAATGCATAGTTTATTTACTTGTATTAATTCTGTGCGTACTGAGACAGTTAGTTGCATGAGTAGGGGAAGCCTTGAACCGCAATCTTACTTGTGTTGCTTGCTTGTCACCTGTTAAACTAGTTGCATGCGTAGGGGAAGCCTTGAACCGCAAACTTACCGTGACAATTAGGAGTAACGAGTTAGGGTAGGCAGTTGCTACTGTGACAGGATTCGCAGCTGTTTAGTCTAGTTCTAGGATTAATAGCACATGAACTTTGAACGGAACATGCGCACGTGTTAGGAAGCCTTTACCGGACACTAACCCAAGTAAACCACAAGCTATAGATGTCTAGAGTCGATGATAAGGAATGCATTCATAGAGGATTGTCTGCCCAGCACTTCTCATAAAGATAGTACTTCATCTCTACTGCTTGCGCACGTCTAGTGCAATTCCCCGCGTTACGATATTCACTGCTACCCGCGCATCGCGCAAAACCCCCAATCACTCACGCAACCCCCGTTTTCTTAAGTGTAGGTTACTGGCTAAGACTCACTGCTTGCTCCCTGTGGAGATCGACCCTTACTTAACCGCTGTACTAGTGGGAGAGGAAGGATTATATTTGACGCGCACGACGACGCGCGATCAATACCCCTACAGGTAGAACATCTAAGGCTAGACATAAGTTTCCTGTACGCAGATCGATGCTACGTCCAGAGACTCCGCTGGATTTAATTGAGATGACCCGAAGATTTCATGCGAGTATGACAGTACGCCACACTATCAAAAGGGGTGAGGAGGACACATATGTCCTTAGAAGTCTTTCAAAGGAAGATAATACTGTAGATCATCAATTTCCTATGCTCGGACGTAGAATCATTTATAACTCCTCAAAGTGGGGTAGTAGTTATCTGAAGATCCCTGGTGCATTCTCTTACATACCGTTATACTGGGAATGGGTAGAAGATGTCATTGCTCGTTATGCCTCTGAGCTGGATACTTGCCGCATTTTAGCTGCCGTTTATGCCTCTCTATATTCGTATGACCATGATAACAACATTTTACGTGCTTTTTGTGCGAGTTGGTGTCCGGAAACCAATACTCTACATACCCAAACAGGCGAGTGGTTAATTTCTCTTTGGGATCTTTTTAAGCTCGGCAGGTTGCCCGTGGCAGGTCATATCTATGACGAAGCAGTTCCCAGTTATATTGCTATGGAAGCACGCGGACCAGATGGCAAGAGGCTGATCTCTCGGGCATGTGGGCACTTGTTTAGGCGTATTGTCGTCTCGACGATCAACCTGAAGTTAAAAATAAAGTTCGTGCCACCCAATGGATAAGTTTCTGGTGTAAACGGAAGCTTCATTATGAAAAGCCGCGCAAGAAACGAGTTCGTGAATCAGAGGCTCGTTTGAAACATACGTTTAATCCTAGTGGGGAAGTTCCTGCTAAATCTTCTACTTGGGCTCCCGAGGAATTAGAGATATTTTCTGTACTCGGCATCGTTGACGAAGAAGAGAGAAAGACGACCTATCTGGCAGTCTTCATATCATGTTGGTTATGTGTATTCGTGCTACCTCATCACGTGGATAGGTTAATTAGGCCAGGTACGTTTGAGGTGGCTACTCAGATGGCAAGCGGTGCCCGTTTTAGTTTAGCAGCACCGGTACTGGCTAACATCTATCATGGTCTGAACGCAATGATGGTTGCCCCGAAACCTGCTTTGTCTAATTCCTTTTTTCCGGCTCATTACTTGTACGGGTGGTTGGCTCATTATTTTGGCACTCACTTTAAATCTGATCATCCTCCCCCGGGTCCCTTAATGGTTCTTTACGGAGGTCACCAATTTGCTAGAAGTTATACAAGTGCTATTGCTGCTCGTGAGTTGATCCATGAGGGTCATTCCTTCAAAGCTTTGAGCCTCAAGTTTTCAAACAATAAACGTGAGTCTATTCTTGACAATAATGCACTCGACGTCAATAGAATGAGTTACGTTATCTCACTTCGCACGACTTTCCTTTCGCTACGTCGCGGCAATTCCTTTGTCTTGGAACCCTACAGTCCGACTCGCTTTAGCAGGCAGTTTGGTTATTTTCAGACAGTTCGGAGTGTGCTCAAGCGTGATATAGAGGGTACTGCACGATACTCTGTGGCTCTGTTTTATCTTAGAATGCTTTTATTTGAGGGTAGTCATAGTGAAGTGATTGTACCGGGTTTTTCGTCGAGTTGGGCAGCCTTGACTACCGATGAGTTCAAAGAATGGTGGAGCAGAGGCGAATGTGAGTGATTTGAGAAGGGAAGTCCAGCTCCTTGTATCGGGTGTTGAGTGCACGAAAAAGGATAAAGCTACCATCCGAGAAGGTGTGAGTGATCCACCAACTGGGGATATAGGAGCCCCAGCTCCTCTTGTGAAGTAAGTGATGGAAGCACATGTACTCCCGGCTAACAAACGAATTGTCGATGAGCTCAGTAGTGATGACGCTAGTGAGACTAACTTCAAGCATCATCGTGGAGGGAAGAAGAAGAAAACACTTGTGACGCCTACTATGCTTGACAGTTTGCGCACTGCCTCTGATGCCCTTGCTACGTGTGCCGCCTTCGTATTCCACTTTCCCCATTTATTTTAATAATTTCTATTTCAGTGACTCCTGTTTGATTCTAATACATATAGATACATTTTTTTTTTCCAGGAGGGTCTTGATTTAGCAGCAGAAGTTCCAAACCTTATTAATGAACCTCTACTTGGAGCCGTACAAAAAACATTTTATGGGAAAGGAAAGCCTCCTCCACCGAAACCACAACAGGTTCCGCAGGTTTCTGATTCGTCATATTCCACTGGTGAACATTTGGCAAGAAATTTGCATGCTTCTAGCCCTCATGACGGCTCTTCCCGTATTAGTGGACGGATGGATGCTCGCCCTACATCCTCCTTTTCTACATTTCAACCTGCTCGTATGAGCAATAATATTACAGATGAGGCCATGTTAATCATGAAGAGACGTTTGCTCCAGCTCTTGAAGACGGTCAGTTTTGAAAAAGTCCAGAATGTCGTAGCAGGTGCCGTTAATGTTTATGAGAGCATTCGAAAGTTGGATGGCGATCCTTCTGACGTTCAGGCCGTGGTTGACGGATACTCAAGAGATGTTGAAGTATTTCTTATGGTGAAGCAGGTCACTACTAAAGATACTCGTGATAAACAGCTCGCGAGCGACGTCTCTGATGTCACGGTGAATCTCGAATCAGCTAAAATGACTCTTGAGGAAGTGTTACGGGTTGGAGATAGTCAAGAGGTGGAGATGTCTATAATAGCCCAGGAGAAAGCTGCTTTAGAGGCTAGAGAAATAAATTTAAGAGAGCAACATCGTCAGCAGCTTGAAGTAATTTCGGCGGCCAAATCAGAAGTCGAGTCACTTCAGCTGAAGTTAGAGAATTTGATTTCTGTGCAGAGTACTTCTCAGGAGGAGATTGCCAGTCTGAAAAGGATGGAGGACATGCTCGAAGAGAGGAGAGAGAGTCTCAATGTCGCGATACGTTAAATTCCACATATGCTTTTATTTGTGACTTCATTTTTTTTTTTGAAATTTTATTTATTTTATTTTAGCCGTTCACAGTTTAAACTCTTGCGGGCCAGGAGTTACAATTTTTTGTTGTTGTTGTTGTGGCTGTACTTGTTTCATTTCCAAGCTGCCTACGTACTTGCATTACATTTTGCAAGATCAAGCCAACTTAGTTCCTTATTACGCAGTTTATACTCTTGCTTAGGAGTTACAATTTTTTTTGTGTGTGTAGATTCAGGCATAGTACCGCTTCAAAAACTTTTCGTTGATCGGGCCAATACACAATCCATCTTGATCTACAATCTTGTAGGCACCGTTTGTGTAGACTTCTTTCACTACATATGGACCATCCCATTTTGACTTGAATTTACTTCCTGTCTTGTGCGAGGTGATGATTGGTCTTCTGACTGCCAAAACTAAGTCACCTGCTTGAAAAGAGCGAGGACGCACTTTTTTGTTAAACGCGCGTGAGAGTCTTGCTTGATAACATTGTAAACTTTGTTGTGCTTGTAGTCTTTTTTCGTCAAGAGCTTCCGACTCTGCTAACCGTAGCTGGTCATTTTCATCACAGGTCAGTCCTTCTTGAATAGCGATGCACATGGATGGAATTTGAAGCTCCAAGGGCAACATAGCTTCTACTCCGTACACCAAAGCATACGGGGTTGCTTGAGTAGGTGTCTTGTACGTTGTTCGGTATGCTCATAGCGCTTCACCAATTTTTTCGTGCCAATCACGTTTTGACTTTGTCACTACTTTTCTCAACAGGTTGCACAATGTCTTGTTAAAAGCTTCAGCCAAACCATTTGTAGGCGCGTTATGCATTGATGATTTGTACTGTTTAAATGTGAACTTTTCGCATAAACTTGTCACTAGCTTCCTGAAGAAAGATTTTCCATTGTCTGTTATGATTCGTTGTGGCACGCCATACCGGTAGATGATTTGTGTCCAGATAAAGTCGGCGACATTTTCTTTCTTAACTTCACGTAGTGTAATTGCTTCTGCCCATTTAGAGAAGCAGTCTGTAGCAGCAAGGATGTATGCATGTCCATTAGAGGCTTTTGGAGTAATTGGTCCTACCACATCAAGTCCCCATGCTTCGAATGGCCATGATGAAATTGTAGGGTGTATTGGCTCTGGTGGTTGGTGTATGAAGTTCGCATTAAATTGACATGCATCACATTTTTTCGCAAAGTCCATGCAATCTTGCACCATGCTAGGCCAGTAGTATCCCATTCTTTTTATGCGATCATAAAGTTTTGGACCTGATTGATGAGCGCCGCAGACTCCAGCGTGGGCTTCTTGCATAGCCTCCGTCGCCTCTTCTTCTCCTAGGCACCTTAGCCATTGTCCAAGAAAAGACCGTCTGTAGAGCGTTTCTATGTAATGTATAAACTTGGGAGCGCGTCGACGTATCTCTATCTTGTGTTTTGGATCATCGGGCAATATCTGATTATCCAAGAAGTTAATAATAGGTTGGTGCCAATCGTCTTTGTTTACCTCATAAGCACAGACCATATTAGTCGTCTCTAAATCGTCGCACTCTTCGAATGGTGGTACGACCCAATGATTGCAAACTGGAATGGACATGGTCTCTTCTGCCCCCAGTGCCAAGTTGGCTGCAAGATTGCAAGCGCGTCGGCCAACTTATTGGCACTCCTCTGAACATGTCCTAAGTTGATTGAATCGAACATGTTAAGCATCCGGGTCGCATTTTTGTGAAAAGGGATTAAGTCTTCCTTTTTTACTTCGTAGTCGTTGAGAATTTGATTAATCACGAGTTGTGGGTCCCCATAGATATCCATGTCTTTGATGCCTATCTCACGTGCCATTTGGAGTCCCAATATATTCCGCCGCATTATTTGAACACAACTGAGTCAGTGTAAATGAGTATGGGAGAAGATGATTTCCTGGAGATATAAAAACAACTCCTGCTCCTGCTCCATCACGTCTCGCAGCCCCATCAAAATACATTTGCCATGGTGGTAGAATATCAATGTAGAACACTCCTTCACAAGGAAGGTCAACGGAGAGCTCCCATTCAGCTGGAACAGGATGATCGGCAAAGAAATCTGCTATTGCTTGGCCTTTGGTTTCTTTTTGAGGAACAAATATTAAATCATGCTGCTTGAGGAGCATTGCCCATTTTGCCAACCGACCGGAGAGGACAGGTTTCGAAAGTATGTATTTAATTGGGTCAGCCCTAGAAACCACGTGTACGGTATGTGCTTGCATGTAGTGTCTCAACTTTTGAACAGCAAATACTAGCGCAAGACATATATTTTCAATGGGGAAATAATTCAGCTCAGCTCCGATTAGAGTTCGACTCAAATAATACAAAGCCGTTTCTTTACGCTCGGTATTCTCTTGAGCACACATTTCCCCCAACGATCGTTCTTGTGCAGCGATATAAAGAATCAGAGGTTTTCCCGGAATTGGTGCCCCCAGTACTGGTGCAGATGACAAGTACTTCTTTATGCTATCAAAAGCCTTGCGACACTTATCATCCCAATGAAATGGAGCATCCTTTTTCATTAAGTGACTAAAGGGTTGACAACGTCCTGCGAGGTTAGAGATGAACCTTCGAATGTAAGCAAGACGCCCTTGCAAGCCGCGCAGTTTTTTCAAATTTTTTGGTGCGGGCATTTCTTGGATGGCTTTGATTTTTGTTTGGTCGATTTCAATGCCTCTGTGTGTAACCACAAATCCTAAGAATTTTCCGGAAGTTACGCCAAATGCACATTTAAGTGGATTCATCTTTAGTTGATATTTTCGAAGTCTTTCGAACACTAAACGAAGGTCCCCAACGTGATTTTTCCTTTCTTTTGATTTAACGACCACATCATCAACGTAACACTCTATCGTCTTGTGCATCATATCTTCGAACATTCTTTGAATTGAACGTTGATATGTGGCACCAGCATTTTTTAATCCAAAAGGCATAACTTTATAGCAAAACATCCCTTTTGGAGTGCGGAAAGCATTTGCTTCTTGATCTTCAGGCGCCATGTGTATTTGGTTGTATCCTGCCGTACAATCCATGAAAGAAAGTGCTTCATGTCCGGTTGTGGCATCAATCATGAGTTCTGTGACAGGTAATGGGAAATCATCCTTTGGACATGCTTCATTGAGATCTCGAAAGTCAACACATACACGCAATTGTCCGTTCTTCTTACTGACAGGGACAACGTTTGCAATCCATGTTGGATATTTAACTTCACAAATAAAACCAGCATCAATGAGTTTGTTGACTTCCTTTTCAATTTCAGGAACTAACTCTGGTCTGAATCGTCGTTGAGATTGTTTCTTAGGATTAGTATGGACTGCTACATTCGGATTAAGCCCCGGCATCTCTGTGTAGTTCCAAGCAAACACATCTTTATACTCAGCTAGTAGCGCGTGAAATTCGTGTTCTTCCTGCTACGTAAGCAAGGCACTCACGTAGATGGGTCGTGGATCTTCTGAAGTTCCAAGATCTAACTCTTTCAGGTCATCTACTGTGGACTGCCCCCTGTCTTCAAGTGTGTTCGGAGCTTGATCAGCCTCTATTTCCTTATTGTCATCATCTACTCTTCAACTGTAATGTGATAGATTGTTACTACTTCACCTTCATCACTATCTTGTTTTTTGGCCCATTCTTCTGGCGTTCTCAAGTGGTTGAATACCGAACTCGTGGAGCTACGTAATCGTTTAAAAATTGTCTGCTCGTGATCATGAAGAGCATCCGATGGGTCGCTATTGGTTCCTGTACTCTGCTCACCTAATCTGTTGAAAACGGAAGAGTGATTTCTTATGAGAGTGTCTCACACTCCCTCAGACAAAGGAAAAGCTCCTATCCTAATCCCAGTCTCCAGCAGTGAAGAAGAAGAATTCAGTGAAGAAAATGCAGGTGCTTCTGGTGAACCTTCTATGAGAGGACCTGCATTGGTAGACACAACTGCAACCACTGTGGGAGGTATTTGGTTCAGAAATAGGAGTGCCTCTCAATCCTGGAGTGCTGTTGAGAGGAAGCATATTGTGTTAGAGAAGAGACTGGACCTAGACAAGTACAGATCAGCAGCAATTATTCAGCTTCTCACCGAGGTAAACCTTCTCAAGTCCCTAACCTTTCCATTCAGATTCAATATAGCTCTGGTTAGGGAATTTATTGTAAATATGGAAGAGAAGTTTGGTGAGGAAGGAGCGGATGAGTATGGAAGAAGTTGGGTACGGGGTAAGACAGTTATTATTACCCCAGAAAAAATTGATGAATTCCTTGAGATTCATGAGAATGCCAGAGCTCCCACTGATGTTCAGCCAGAGATGCTGGCTAAGGTTCTGACAGGGGGAGTGTGCCTGTCTTGGGGAGGTCCCAATCTGAGTGCTGCTGAACTCACCTCCAAGAATGCCTTGCTATATCATCTGGGCATTAGAAACTGGATCCCCAACTCTCACAGGGGGAAGGTTAGCAAAGCCTTTGCTAACCTTCTCTACTCCATTGGGAAGAGGAGACGAATTAGCCTGGGCAGTGTGATGTTTCCTCAAGTGGCTACTCATGCCGGCAACGCTTCCTCCAGCAAGCCCATTGTGCTCCCCTCCCTCATCTATGGGATGATGGTCTCACAGCATCCGGAGCTTGGTGAGATTTCTGAAGGATTATCTGAGGAGCTGCAGGTCTTCACAGTTGATCACAAGTTGTTCAAAGGGAAGCATGCAGTGGACATAGCTTATGAGGATCCACTCCTGGTAGGTGATTCAGCTCCAGCTCCCCTGGAGGATTCTCTTCCCCTTGCTGCAACAACTCAATCAGCCCTCCGTGCCAGAATTGTGAGCCATCTCAGATCTGAGCTGGTCATTCTTGAAGCCGAAGCCAAAAGGAGGGATGCTAGGCGTGGACAGATCAGAAGTCTCCTCAGAGACCTGGAGCTCCCGGCAGATGAGGAGCAAGCCCTTTGAGCATCTGTGACAAAAAGGGGGAATGCTACTGATGAACTATTTTTTTTGCTGACCCTGCGTGGTTGTGCTACGGCCGAGTGTAGCCACACCTACTTACTCTCTATTGTTAGATTTTTACTATTTAGAGTATTTAGAGTTTTTTTCTGGTTCATGGGAGAGTGCATATGTTCAAGGGTTTTGTCAAAATGCCAAGGGGGAGATTGATAATGTAGTATGGCAGTGTTTGACAAAACCAGCACAAGTGAACAAGGAGTTGCTACAGCACAAGTAAACAAGCAGTGAACTAGCAGTAGCTGCAGCAGGGGATGCTACAGCAGGAGCTTGTTCAACTGGCTGCATCATCTGTCCGAGAAGCAACAGCAACCTGGGCGTGTCTAGAAGGGTTGGAAACTCTACGGAGAGCATCTGAAGAACTTTTAATATGCTGTGGAGTATATTCCAGTGAGATTTACTAGTCAGAGAAGGAGATTTGCATTGTAGATAAATATCAAATCTAATCTCCTAGATTTTAGGAGATAATTGTTCCTTTTGGGACATTGCCTAAACCTGGACATTGCTTAAAGCTGGTGCTGCTGTTTAAGAAGAAGGGGTTTAGAGCAGCATGGTTGATCGAAGCTGAGGGATACACGAGTGCATACACAAAATTCAGAGAGAGCAATTTTGGTGTGCGACGGACGTTTTCTTCGATCATCACCCGAGAGCAGAGCGTGAGCGCAGAGCTGTGGTGATAGAAGCAGAAGGGAATCAGGACTTGATGAGTCTGATTCGAGCTTGATCTGGAAGCCAATTCAGAGCAGGTGTGCTTGTTGGTTGATCAAGGGCAGCCGCGGAAGAACTGACGGGTGTGTGGCTCGGTCAAGTGTCTAAGCGGTGGTTCTCACTAGTGGCAGGTGGTCACTGAGTGAAAGGGAGTATTCCAGAGTGTGCAGCGCTCGTGGAATCGTTCGAACGGCTCGGCAGAAGGCTTTGGAGCGACGCGGACAAATTGTGCTTCAACTGTGTGTTACAGCAGTTGCTACAGCAACCCTGCTGAGGTGGGTGTAGTTTAGAATAGGCTAAGTCTTGAGAAGTCTGTAGCTATTCTAGATTGACATTTGTAGAGGGTGTGCAGACACAAGTCAGAGCTTGTTCTGATTGTGTCAAGTGATTCACACAAAGGTTGAGTAGCATAGGTTGCGTGGAGTTGTAACCGAGTGTACTTGGAGACCTTCGTGGTTAGTGGATTGAGGACTGGAGAATAGTCCTCCCCAGACGTAGGCAGTTGGCCGAACTGGGTGAACAAATTTTTGTCTTGTTCATTGTTTGCTGAGACAATTTCCGAGTGAACAAGAGTGTGCTGCAGCAACTGCTTGTTCACAAGTCTGCCTAATTGAGACGCTGTGAAATTACAGATTTGAACTCCAAAACAAATCTCCTTCTCTAGCTAGGAATTCCCCACTGGAATATTCTCCGCAGCACTTTAAAAAATTCTTCTGATGCTCTCCGCAGAGCTGCCAGGCCTTCTAGCCAATGGCCCAAGTTGCTGCTGCTACTCGGACAGATGTTGCAGCAACTTGAACAAGCTCCTGCTATAGCATCCCCTGCTGTAGCTGCTCCTTGTTCACTTGTGCTGGTTTTGTCAAACACTGCCATACTGCATCATCAATCTCTCCCTTGGTATTTTGACAAAACCCTAGGAAGGATTTCAATACAGATTATTATTTTTTTTCTCGGTAACCTCCCCTTCTTCTCCTCTCCCTTTTTGGGATAAATGACAAGGGGGTGCTCCTGGCTGCCCTAGGGAGGCAATACATAAAGCCCCAGAGAGGCTCTCAAGTCTTCGAACCGGACTGCATCCAGAGCTTTTTTGAAGATATCAGCAAGCTGTTTGGCCGACACCACATGTTTTAGCGCAATGATATTCTTTTCCACTAGATCACGGATGAAGTGATGATGAATGTCAATGTGCTTGGTTCTGCTGTGCTGAACCGGATTCTTAGAGATGCTGATTGCACTCATGTTGTCACAATAGAGAGTCATTTCATCTTGATCAAGACCATACTCACTCAGCATTTGCTTCATCCACAACATTTGAGCACAGCAACTCCCGGCAGCTATGTATTCAGCCTCGGCTGTGGATAACGAAATGCTATTTTGCTTTCTGCTGAACCAGGACACCAGGTTATTTCCTAGGAAGAAGCATCCTCCAGAAGTGCTCTTCCTGTCCTCTGAGCATCCTGCCCAGTCCGCATCACTATATCCCACCAGATTAGCATTTGTGTCCTTAGTATACCATAAGCCATAGTTCACAGTTCCTCCAACATACCGAATGATTCGCTTGACCAACTGCAAGTGACTATCTTTGGGACAGGCTTGAAATCTGGCACAGACTCCTACTGCAAAGGAAATGTCAGGGCGGCTGGCAGTCAGGTACAGTAAGCTCCCAATCATGCTTCTGTAGATTGTCTGACTCATTTCCACTCCATGTTCATCTTTGATGGCTTTGACATGAGTGGCAGCAGGGGTTCATTTGTGACTGGCCTTATCTAGCTGAAATTTCTGCACAAGATTCTTGTTGTATTTGCTTTGTGCAATAAAGATGTCATCTTCTTTCTAGGTAATCTCCAGACCAAGGAAATAGGACAGTTCTCCGACCATGGTCATTTGGAATTCCTGCTGCATGTGGTCCACAAACTGCTTCACCAGGTGCTGAGACTTCGATCCGAAGACAATGTCATCCACATAAATTTGTGCAATGATCACATCTGACTTGGTTCTTTTTACAAATAGAGTTTTGTCAGCTCCCCCTCGTTTGTAGCCATGTTTTTCCAGAAATAGTGTCAGCCTCTCATACCATGCCCGAGGAGCCTGTTTAAGTCCGTATAGGGCTTTCTTCAACTTGTATACATGCTCTGGGTGATGAGGATCTTCAAAGCCTTTTGGCTGAGTAACATATACTTCTTCAGAGAGGTCTCCGTTCAGGAACGCACTTTTGACATCCATTTGATACAGTTTAAACCCTAGGAAACAAGACATAGCTAGAAGGAGTCAGCATTGGTGGTAAGATCTACATTCTAGTTTGTGTTGATGATTTTTTTCATTTTATCTGGATTGTGTTTCTCAAACAGAAATCAGACACTGTTCAAGCTGGTGATTCACTTGATTCTGAGACTGCAACGCGAAAAAGGTACAACTCTAATTGCAATCAGAAGTGACCATGGTAAAGAATTTGAGAACAACGATATGGAAGAATTCTGTCTTAAACAGGGCATACTTCATCAGTTTTTCAGCACCCATAACGCCCCAACAAAATGTAATGGCAAAGAGAAAGAATCTCACTCTTCAAGAAATGATGCGGGTTATGCTTCATGGAAAAGGGTTGGCTCTAACCTTCTGGGCGTAACCGATCAACACTGCCTGTTATACCCTGAACAGAGTCCTTGTGCGCCCTGGAACACAGAAAATTTGCTGCGAAATTTGAAAAGGGAAAACACCTTCAATTAAGCACTTTCACATTTTCGTAAGTACATATTATGTTTATGAGGACAGAGAGTACAAAAGGAAACTTGACCCTCGCAGCAGTGAAGGAACATTCTTGGGATACTCCACAAATAGTCGAGCATACCATGTCTACATCAAAAAATCCAAAATTGTTGTGGAGTCAATTAACGTGGCAATTCAAGACTCAGATTATTTAATTAGCAAAGTTGAAGATGATGCTGCCTATCCTGATACAAAAACTAGCAAGCAGTCTCAAGAAGACCAGATGCATGTGTCGGACCCTGTATCAGAATCCCTAGATGGTGAGCATGTATCTGATACAAAACCAGAGTAAGTTCCAACTATTCAACCTCCACAGCATATTCAGAGAAATCATCCAATGTCAGATATTATTGGAGATCCTCAAGCATCCAGAAGAATCCGTGACAAAGTTGTTGATTTTGCAGAGATGTTAAGTGGATCTTGCTTTCTGTCATCAGTTGAACTTAAGAGCATCAAGGAAGCAATTTTAGATGAATATTAGGTCAGCGCTATGCAAGACGAACTCTCAGAATTTGCTAGAAACGATGTTTAAACACTTGTACCGAGACCAGTTAAAGTTAATATCATCGGTAAAAAATGGATCTTCGAAAACAAGACAAATGAGAAAGGCAACATCACCCAGAACAAAGAACGGCTGGTGGCACAAGGGTATGCTCAGATTGAAGGCATATATTTCAATGAAACATTTGACCCGGTGATGGGGCGTATTTATACGACTCGCTAAACCGTTTAAACCCAATTATTTCGGCATGTTTTTATGTGAACAGTTACTTCTTACTGTTGTTTGCATTTCAGGTGTTCGAATTACATGAAAAAAGACTTGCGACCCTAAACGGTGTTTTTAGGGAGAAAATCGACGTTGACGGAAATGGGTGCGAATCGCAGTGAGTTCGAAACCATTAGACAACATTAGCACCACGCGCCGCAACTTAATGTCTTCTTCGGGCGCGCGAGCTAATGTTTTCTTGGGGCGCGGTCAGCTTATAATGACGTCAGCAATCGGGCCCGCGGCCCGAAATCAATTTTTATAATCCGATCTCAATTAGGGTTTCGGAGAGAGTGAGACAGCAGCTTGGACGATAGAGGTTTGGAACAGAGACGGACGGACGAAATTTTGGAGTTTCTACGTGAATAGTGTTTCCGGCGTGAACAGTGGATTCCAGCGTGAACAGTGCATTCCGGCGTGAACAGTGATTTCGAACGGTTTTATTTGTCTTTACAGTTTAATGTATTTTTCACTATTGACTATGAGTAGCTAAATTTCTGTTTCAGTTTAGTGTTTTCAATTGGTGACATACACGTTTGAGACTTGGATTTAATGCATGTTTTTATTTAATCGTACCTCTGGATCTTGAATCGCATGAATTGCATTTTGTGGTTAGCGTATACTTTGTCGTGAAACTATCCGCTCATCAATTCTAATTTTTAACTCTTGTCGAAACTTTTCGTGGAAGCAAGTAATAAAATCCAGGTCTAATATCACCTTTGTCGGGATACTTTAGATTATTACCTTTGTCAGAGTGACCAAACGTTTGAATAGGATCGTATCTTTAAAAGTCGACGATAACAGTGACTATTGAATTCCCTGAGTTGAATATTTCTCTCGATTGAGATTCACACTTTTCTTACATTCATTTTTGCGACCATTTACTTAAACCCCCCTTTAGTTTAGTATTTACAGGAAATCACTTCACAGTCAGTTCTCTTGGGTTCGACCCTTGCTTGCCGCTACACTAGCTAAAAGCTTGAAGATATAAATACAAGTTTGGCGTGCACAACGACGCGCGTCAAATTTTGGCGCCGTTGCCGGAGAGCTGCTACAGTGAAGAGTTTCTTTTCCTTTTCTTTTTATATTTAGTTTTCGATTATTTTTGTGTTGCGGTAAATTGCTCTTTCTAGCATGTCGCACGCAGGTAGTGTTAATGGTGATGGCCGCCAAAATAACGAACAAAATCATATCAACAACAACAACCGTCCTTTACCTCCACCAGGAAATCAGGATGAACAAATTCCACCATTCTACGAAAAGCCTCAACGCGTGTTTAGAGCACGCCAGAGGGAGCTTCGTTAAAGAGAACTTATGGCTAGGGATGCAGGGGCACGAGCAGAAGGTTTCAATGAGCCTAACCCACCGCCTCCGCCTTAGCATTATGTGCAGCAGCAGCCTTACGGGCATCAGCCATACAGGCGTGCCTACAGACCTGAACCAATAATGAGAGAGCTGTCTGCACCAAGCTTCAATGACCAACCATGGTGTATCAATACGGATCCAGAAGCAGATGACTTCGAGATAAAGACCATTGTGGTACATCACTTACCGAAATTCGGAGGTCTGCCAGGAGAAATGGCCACGAGACATTTACAGGAATTCAATGGGATATGCCAGACACTGAGGCCATATGCGGCTCCTGAGAATCGGTTTAAATTAAAAGTTTTTCCATTGTTTTTGATTGATCTTGCTAAATCGTGGTTTTTGTCTCTTCCCTCAGGTAGTATTCGCACATGGGATCAAATGCAGCGAAAGTTTCTAAACAAATACTACCCGCCATCAAAGGCCACATAAGTGCGCAGAGAGCTCTCCACTATTAAACAAGGACTCAGTGAGTCGATGTACGACTACTAGGAGCGCTTTAATTCATTGGACAGAGTTGCTGCAATCTTGGGGTGCCAGCAAGGATGGTCGTGGAGTATCTGCTGGATGGACTCAGACCTTTAGAGAGAATGATGCTGGATGCCGCAGCTGGCGGCACAGTTATGAATTTGACTACAGCAGAGGTCCGGGATCTGATTACAGAAACTGCCGAGAGTGCAAGGTTTAGGGAGGAAACCAGTAAGCGAGAGGATACGAGTAGAGCAAGGAATGTATCACAGGCAGACTCGTCCAACAATGAGATGGCTACAGAAATCAAAGAGTTGAAGGACATGATACAGAAGATGATGATGGGACAAGCTAATGTGGTGAAGCCTTGTGAATTTTGTGGTGCTGTCAGCCACAAGACTGATTCGTGTCCATCCTTGCACGAAGACAATTCAGCAGAGGTGAACGGTTTAGGAGGACATCAGAAGTTCAACAACAGACCGCCTCAGAGGAAATTTGGATTAGCTGCAAATGGGTACAGTTGGAAGAATGAAGGTGGATTTCCTAGGGTGCAAGCAGCGCCTCAACAGCAGACCCAATATTATCGACCACCATTTCGTCAGCAGCAAGAGGGTCACAACAGCGCTGATCAGTACCAACAAAGAAAGAACTATAATCAGCCAAGTTTTGAATAACTCGCTAACTGTTAATGATTTTGCAGTGAATCTTCAACAATACCAAGCGAAGCGGATGGTGCTATTGCGGAGTTATCAAAGTAAATGTCGCAGTTAATCACGGTCGTCAATGAGTTGAAGAATGACCAGGAAAAATTACCATCTCAAACGGTCCCCAACCCGAAGGAAAATGTTAGTGCTATGACTTTGAGGAGAGGGAAGGTGCTCAAGGATGCAAACGAGGCGAGAGAGCAAACGAAGTCACGGGATACGGTGCCCGAAGAGGACATTACTCTGGCGCGCGACGGTTTAAAGTCTTCTCTGGGCGCACCATCAAAGTATGAAGAGGACGCGGTCAACACAAGGACCGCGCCACAAGAGAACATTATTGCCGCTCCAGAGGAGAACATTAACACTCCGCGCGGAGACATAACGTCTTCTCCCGGCGCGGTACTCCTAAACTTGAATTCCGAATTTTGCCGTACTGACCCTCCTTTGCCCTTTCCATTGCAGGTTAAGGCTCCTAGGAAGCAATTAATCGACAAAGAAGTGTGGGATCTCTTCAAAAGGGTTGAAATTAATATTCCCTTACTCGAGGCGATTAAGCAGATTCCACGCTACGCTAAATTTCTCAAGGAGTTGTGTACCAACCGCTGTCGTTCAACTCAACGTGAGCAGGTAATGTTTAATGCTAACATTTCTGCAGTTATTCAAAGAAAGATACCACCAAAGTGCGGAGACCCAGGTATGTTCACCATCCCTTGTGTTATTTGCAACCTTAGAATCGAAAATTGCATGCTTGATCTCGGTGCGTCTATAAATGTTTTGCCCTACTCTTTGTATTCGAGATTATGTATTGGAACTTTGAAGCCACCTGGACTAACGATTCAATTGGCTGATAGATCTTGTAAGCGACCTGAAGGTATCATAGAAGATGTTTTAGTGCAGGTTGGTGACTTAATCTTTCCAGCTGACTTCTACGTGCTCAGAATGGATGGTAGTGACCCGGCCGATCATCCACCTATTTTACTTGGTCGCCCCTTCTTGAAAACGTCAAAAATGAAGGTTGATTGCGACTCTGGGGTGCTGACCATGGAGGTGGAAGACGAGACGATAAAATTTGATTTATTCAAAGCTATGCAACACCCACCTGAGCATGCGACGGTAAATGCATTGGATGCGTTAGACGATGTAGTACAAGAGACACAATAGTGGCTTACTGGTCCCGCGGAAGTCATCAGGGAAGAGATCATGGGACAAGGAGTGGCTCGGGTTAAGACTCTAGTGAATGCTGTTTCGGCGTCGGAGATCGGTATACCTACGCCTTTCTCTGAGCTTCATATGAACCTGACAGTGTCTAGTTTGCTCTCAAGTACCGTACCGGACACGATGTGTTCGCGGTTTCTCATGCTTGTACGACCTGTATGGGGGTTGCACACTTCTGACGCGACCGATGATTACGATTCCCATTGTCCGGGGGTGAGAGGAGGATTCAGTTGGATAATGCGGTAAGAGATGCGTTATCATCTTTTTTAGGGAGGCTAATCTGGGGCCTAGACTGGAGATGGCTGACCTTTTCGCTGGGGGAAAAGCCAGCAGACATTTTAGTACCTGCATGGGATGCAAATAGAGATCTGTGTGTGGATGTGTCCAGTATCTCGTCTTTTGTGGGAGGAAGGGCATGCTTGGGGTCAGGGAGGCAGCTAGGAGAGCAGATGAGAGGAAGATTTCTAAGTTGTTTAACCAATGGGCTTATGTTCGTGCCGTTCATCATGAAATCTTTAGGAGGTTTCAGAGTGAGAGCGGATCAGCTGATCAGGACTGTGGCGGCGAGGTGGGCTGAGGCCAAAAGTATGGAGCCACCGGCAGCACTCTCTATTTTGAGATAGAAATTGCCTTTTATCTTGCAGAAGGCTTTGGCGGGCGGATTTTTAAGAAACGACTACAATTAGCCCTTGCCACCAATCGAGATGATCCGACCAGTCCGTCATTTCTTCTTTTGTTTGGAATCCTCATTTGTAATTATCTTCTATTGCGTTATAAGATGAATATATATTACAAACTCATCTCTGAAAGTAATACAAAGCTAAACGAAGTCTCACAACTTTGATATCAAACAAACGACGACGATGTATTGATCAAGGGAGAAGCTGAGGTCATGCAGGCCAATGTGTCTTAACCTAAACATTTGAATCATTGCTTCTAAATACTCTAAAAACAAACAAATTAATGGAATGGTGAAGTATGAGAGTTTATTTTGGTAAAGTAAAATTTCAAAACCTGTGAGATGTCCTTGTTTTCAAAAAGAGATGCAGCTCTAACCGACATCAACTATACAACATTGTGTCCACGTCAGCTATCTGCTGGCAAGAAGTCAATAAAATTAAACATGCAATTGTAATACACTTTATCTACAAAAGGTAGCAGGCGTAGTTGAGGGGATGAAACAACCGTGACTATAAATTTCATAAGTTATTTAGAGGAGCGGCTACATTATTTGAATACACTGTTCTCTAACGTCTAAGGAACACAAATATGCTGTCTTTTGCATGTAAAATGAACTCTGCTGGCACTTACGTAATACATTTTCTATAATCCCATCTCCTGTTGCTGTGGCACACATAATTCTCTGAGAGACTATTTCTACCTAGCATCTGCGAGATGCATACAACTTTTGACTTTGAAAAATCATTGTGGGCGCAATCTATTAAGTGATGAAGATGATGATTAAAAGCAAAAAAGAGCATAGCAGCATATTTGAAAATAGATACTGATACTCATATGCAGCAGTTTGGTGCCATGGCTTCGTTCATAGTCCAACACTTCACTTTATAATTGAAAGTCGCCATTCCAACCCTGTACAATTGCGTGGTAAATGTAACTCTTCCGCTCATATCATATGATTCACAGTCAAACACACCTAATTGGCAGGCCTCCAAGATGACAATCCATATGTGATCCGACCTTTCCAACCCTGGATCAACCAGTTACCATCTTCGCCAATCATGAAATTCTTATGATACCTGGACTTAACTCTATCTTTTGCCATTCTCACTATTTCTTCATTCAAGGGTAGCTGGACAAACCCTGCCCTCAAATTTCGCACCCGCCACTGCTTGTAAGTCTCCGGCCTCTCCGTCCTTTCCGATCCTTCACAAGCAATGACATTTATCAATTCGCGGCCAAATATTTCTTTCTCTAGAATAAGTCTTTCTGGGACGTCCCGAGGTATATTGGTCTCCAGCATATCAAACAGACTGGAGTAGTGGAAAATGGATTCTCTAAATCGTGAAGTGAAGAATGGGGCATTGTAGGTTCCATTTACTACTCCTTGTATAAAAATAGTCGGGTTTGTCTTCTGGATCAGTCTCATGACAGTGTTTCTGGGGCTATCGACTTTCACACACTCATCAAGTACATTTCTCAAGTTAAACAAACAATTCACAACTAACACTTCATCATCCCGTAGTTTAAGATCATCAATCGTGATGGTCTCCCACTCCTTGGCTATGCCATTGTATTCAAAGGGCACATCAAAGCTCTCAGCATAGTTTGCTAAACGGCGCCCAGTCTCATCAACCTTCTCTGCTGGTTTGAATCCAGGTTGGGGGAAGTCTATCCCAGTTATTCGGATCTTTGGAGGCCCTCCTGGCCTATTTGACAAGCGGTGTATGAGACAAGGCCACTGAAATCCAAACAGAATGCCGAAGTCAATAATATGGAGCTTGGTTTTATTTTCAGCAACCTGCATGATCGTCTTGTTAGCGAAAAAATTAGATATCTTTCTGAATGGTGAAATGGCAAGGTACACATGGTAAGCTTTCAAGATATCAGCAGCCGATCTATGCCTATGAAGAATTGCTTTGTAAAATGGGGTGCCTGATCCAGCGAGGCGTGCCTCAAGCCCATTAGCAAAATAATGAGCCATTCTTTGCATCCCATCCCCTGTATCTGAGGAATGTTGCCTAATTTGCTTCAGTAACTCCATTGCACCCCTTTGATCATTGGCCGCGACAGCCTGTGCACAAAGAGTCAGTAGAGTTCTCAAGTCCACCAATTCCCTTTTATTTTTTGACTTCTTACCACAACCCTTGCCTCCTTTAGCTTGAACATCTAGTTGGCCATTTTTGTTCGCTTCATACAATAAAGCTTCACGAAGAGTAGACTCACGTTCTGCAGCTTCTTCCCCACAACTCAATAACACCATATCAAACATTTCGGACCTCAATACTGTCTCATTGTAAGTTGCCGACATCTTACTGTTTCGCTCTTCCTCCAAGGCATCGTTATTGGGATGATAATTCTTCTTACTTCTCAAACTAGGAGTTCGGTAACCTAGCTCAGTCTTCGAAAGAAAGTTGTTTGTTTCTTTAAGCCCCATTGCAAGTTGTCTGGCAGACTGGTTCTCATCTCGGGTATGATGATCCACGAGTGTACTATGAGGAGAAACCTCTAATTGGTCACCTACAGTGACAGTTGAGCTATACGAGTTATATGAAGACTGTGAACTAGACACATATGTCAATTTCAGGTGTTTGTATTTTGCAAGCTCTAATTTCAAACCCTGTTCCAAAGGTTCCCCAGGACTACCACTCGAGCACCTAATATCGCAAGCTCCAGTTGCTAAACTACAGCCACCTTCACCAGCGAACCTATCAACAGGCTGCGTCGGCGCATGTTCAAGGACAGTAGGATGCATCTTCCCAATCGCTTCATACAATGATTTCTCTGCAGCTAAAAGTGCATCCGACTCTTGTTCTTCCAAAAACACCTTTTCCTCCAAATCCTCCTCCATTAGTATCTGGCTAATGTACTTAAGAACTATATCGCTGAAATCACAATCCTCCTGGCACTCTAACCCTAGCTGAAACTCCATGCCAGATGATGAGCCCAAATTCCCAGGCACAACAGGAAATGCAGTATTACAACTATTAATACCATAAGTGAGATTCTGATCAGGTAAAACTTTAATCAGCTCATTCATATCCAATCCTTTCGCCAAATCAAAGTGGCTTGCAACCCCTTGGTCCATGACCATCTACTCAGCCACCGAGATCAAGCTTTTACACAAACCCTAACTTCTATGCGAAATCCCGATTCAAAAACACCAAGATTAAGCAACTGTAATCAACAAAACTATAACACTTTCTAATATTCCCGTCCAGCCTATGAAACCTAGAAAGCATCACCAACACCAGCCCTTTATCCAAATACTGAAACGAATGGATAGTCAATCTAAGCGAACGAGCAAAAGCGAGCAGAAAATGAGACTGGAGGCAGAAAAAACTGGAATGGAACTGACCGGACTTACTGCGGTTTGCTATATAAATTTCCGGAAAGAAGCACGGCGGAGCAAGCTCAGAGGAAGAGATGCGGAGAAGGTTGGAAAGTCAACCTCATGAAATGAGGCAGGAGAAGGAGGAAGATATAGAAGAAGAAATATGAAGCGTTGATTTTCCATCAGTGAGTACGGACCGTAGGATCGTTCTTGATCAAAAGATGAAGGTTTGAGTAGAACTAGATTCAAAATAAGCACGGGAAAGATACACAAGGGAAAATGTTCAGGTTTGTCACTTTTCAAAATTTGCTTCGTTTTGCATTATAATATTTAAAAATATTTCATATTTGCTATATTTTTACTTGTTTTTTTTATTTGCTAATAGGGATTTGAATCATTATATCAACAAACAACTAATTAAGCGCTTACCTGACATCTAATCATGACAAAATAACAAATCGCTATTAAATAGCCGTTTGTATTTAGTAAACAACAAAGTATGAATTATCTCAAAAACAAATCATAGACTGTCAACCTCATCACGAATCAGGTCGATTTTTTGAAAAATCCTCTTCATCTTCTCCGTCCACCAAAATTCCTAAAATGGCAACCTTTTTCAACTTCAAATCCCAAATGACCACCCAATCTGCCAAAAAAATAAACATCACTAATTTTGGATCTGAAATTGATGGTTTTGCAGAGAAGATGGGAACTTCCGATCCCAATTAAAATTGCATCTTTTTCGAAAATCACCACCAATACTGGGGGTTTCATGGGGAAGATGGGAGCTTCCGATACCAATCAAAATTACTTCTTTCCATACATCACCACTAATTCGCGACACACTACAAGGTTTCTTAAAATAGAACCAGTCATCAAAGAAGAAGATATGATACGATTTAGAACCGATTGAATCGTATCTTCGTTATCTTTACTCAGAGAATCGTGCGGGCGGGGACTATCCAAAAGTAATTATTTTATCCTATGATTCAATTTCAAAATAGCAGTTTGATATTTTTTTTGTTGTCAAACCACAATTCTCAATAGCCATTTTTTTTATTGGATCGAAAGTTAGTTAACTAACCGCTTACAAGATATCACACCAAGGTAAAATAATAACTTTTAGATCGCCACAACCCGCACGATTCTCTGAGATAATGAAGAGATCGTTGTGACGTCCAAAGCTTCCGTCTTCAATCGGTTCTCAACCATATCTTATCTTCTTCTTTGACGACTGATTCTCCCTTAAGAAACCCTATAGTGAAGTGTGCTGCAAATTGGTGATGATCAATTTTGATCGGAAGCTCCCATCTTCTCTATGAAACCCTCAATTTCAGATGCAAAATTTATGGTAATTTTTGGAAAGATGCAATTTTGATCGGGCTTAGAAGTTCCCATCTTCTCCATGAAACCCTCAATTTCAGATGCAAAATTGGTGGTGATTCTTTTTGTTTTGGCAGATTTGGCGGTGATTTAAAATTTCAGGTTAGAAAGTTTGCAATTTTAGGAATTCTGGTGGACTGACAAGGTCAAGAGGAGTATTCAAAAATTGGACGCGATTAGTAATGGGGTTGAAATGCTAGGTTTGTTCTAAGATAACACAATGTTTTTTGTTTCTTCATACAATCCGTTATTGAGAGTAGATTTGTTATTTTATTCTTGCAAGATGCTAAGTAGGCGCTTAGTGAAAGGTTTATTGAACTAATGATTCAAATCGTTTTTGAGAATAACGAGTTGACTACAAAAAGAGGTCAAAAACTACTATTGTCGGTAGCGATTTAATAAAAAAATTGCAAATGTAAAATGCTTTTAAGAGTTATGACAACAAGGAAGCAAATTTTGAAAGATGGAAACCCGAAAATATTTCTAGAAAATGAATCATATTTTAGATAGATGAAAATTTTGAAAATTTTTCTTAGCGAAATTTTTTCAAATTTGCCATCTTTTCGAAAGTTGCCTTCTTTTCTACCATAACTTTTAAAAATATTCCACATTTACAATCCTTTTATCAATAGCGGCTTGACCTATTTTTCATCAAGCCACTATTCTCAATAGCGATTTGAACCATTAGATCAATAAACAACTGACTAAGCACCTTCCTGACGTGTGACCAGGATAAAATAATAGCTGTTACTCTCAATAAATGTTTGTATTGAAAAAATAATAATAATTCTGAGTTGTTTTAGAACAAACCGTAGTCTGTCAACCCCATTAAAAGTTGCGTCGAATTTCTTAATAATTCTTCTCACGTTCTGTGTCTACCAAAATTCTTAAAAGTTCAAACTTTCCAACCTCAAATCTCAAATCACCACCCAATCTACCAAAAACAAACTAATCACCACAAATTTTGCATATGAAAATGAGGGTTTCCTGGAGAAGATGAGATATTTTGATCCAAAAATTGCATCGTTTCAAAAAACACCACCAATTTTGCATTTGAAATTGGATGTTTCATGGAGAAGATGGGAGCTTCCAATCCCAATCAAAATTGCTTCTTTCCAAAAAAAAAATCACCACTAGTTCGTAGCACACTTCCCTACATGGGTTTTAAAGTATAATCAGTCGTCACAGAATAAGATAAGATATGATTGAGAACTGATTAAAGAAGGAAGCTTTGAATTTCATCTCAGTTTCTTCGTTATCTTTACTTAGAGAATCGTGCGGGTTGTGGCCATCGCTGGAAATATTCACTAAGTTTAATAAAAGTCATGCAAGATAATTTGATTCATGCAACGATGTTTTATTTAACGATCACAAGCAAACTAGATCCATAGGACTCCAAAAATATGGGTCAAAACTCACTGGTCATGGGTGTGAATACACAATTAATATTTTGTTTGAAACGAAGAGTACAAATTTTTACGAATAACGATTACAACCTTCCTGTAGATGATGATGTTGTTGTCTTTCGAAGTTCCCGTTGTTTTTTTCTTCCCGATGGTCATTCTCTTTATTGGTGCTTGAGTTCTCCAAAGAATCTTTTTTTTCTTAATTAAATCTTCCTTTTCTATATTTTTCCAAAACTAAGCAAAATTTTGCTTTTGTTAATAAATCTTGACATGGGCGACACTGGCGCATACCTATAAAACCTCTGTAGCAGACTTCCACTCTAGTTTTGACCTCTTTAACGATTGAATTGCTCTTGATGCAAACTACAAAGTTGATTCTTTGAATTGGCTATTCCAACAAGCCATAGATTAATGCACTTGGACATCATAAGGCATAAAGGAAAGCCAACGTGAAGAACTTCAACTTTGCAGTTTGCACCAAGAGCAAATTCAGTTGTTAAGGAGGTGATGCGGAGCAAATGGCGTTATCCTACTTGGGCTGGCGGTACAGGTTAGCGGTCTTCGGGCTGCCGGAATCAGATGGTCTATTATAATATGTTATTTTAAGCGGAATCAACTTGTGGACCATTCTCACCAGCTATGCTCGTGATGTAAGGGGTTTCTTGGCCATTAGTCGCCTTTTACTATTTTATTTCTTATTTTCTTTGTTCTGGGGTTTTTCTTTTCATCTTTGTTTTTCGTTTTTCTATTTAAAGATGTTACGGATATGGCATCTGTGACGAAGCGGAAGAAGAGGCTACAAAAAACTCTGGTACCAGGAGCTGGTACTTGCAAATGAAGACTGGTAAAACAGAAGAGTCAAAAAAGGCTATAACATCCTGTGACAAATAGAGCTCGTACAGATGATCAGGAGGGAGCAACACAAAAACTAGAAGAGGCTATACCATCTCCTGAAGAGTCAAGGCTAAAGCTAAAGAGAGTATCTTTGTAGCAGATCAATCTGGAGGTGCACGGAGGTTGTCCAGGTGATTGCGGCCGGCGTGGCAACAGGTAGAGGAAGGCTCAGATGAACATAGAATCTTCAGCAACAGCGCGGATGAAAGCGATCAAGATAATTTAGGAAATCGAATCTCAACAACTTCCAGGAACCCAGGGGAAGATTCGGAAGGTGGAATTTTCGCTAGGGACTAAAGTTGCTACTGCAAAAGCTATATCAGGCAGAGACCAAAGCAACAAGGGAGACCTGATATCGAAGAACACACACACACCGAGCAGAGGTCAGAGTCCGTGAAACCAGAGAGTGATGGAGCGTTGAGTTGTGTGAAAGTTGAGGAGTAATCTGGACTGGAGTAGTCTGATTACTATATTTGATTCGAGAGAGTCGACTGGGGCGGAGTCTTGTTGACAGACCGAACGGTTGACATTCGCGGAGTGTAGCTTGCGCGGATTGTTCCAGCATGCTCCTTGGTCATGACGGAAGGTCGTTGATTGAGGGGGAGCAGCGCAGAGTGTCCGACTACTCAAGAGGGAGTGCTTCGAGAAGTCGTCGACAGAAGCGTCAACAACTTGGCGGAAGAAGTTGCTGCAACATAACCTGTGTATACTTTGTAATAGGATAGGCTGAGAGCTGTAGAACTACTAGCTATCTGTTGAAAGTAGTTTACCCTGTGTAGCTAATTTGTGTTGACAGATTGAGCGGAGACTTCGACTAGGTTAGGAGTAGTGGTTAGACTAGCGATGGCTGAGTTGTTGGAAACTATTGTACTCTAACTGAGATAGTGAACTCTTGTGAACCGATAGTTGTCCTCCCCAGACGTAGGCTGTTGCCGAACTGGGTGAACAAACTCGTTTGGGTTCTATAGTTTTGGAAGAAGCAGAGCGTCAGCAACTTGGCAGAAGAAGTTGCTGAAGAAAACCGTGAGTTGTCGTCTACATAACGCTATTCCAATTTCAAAGGACATGTTGCCTCGTCTTGTTACTTAGTTGAAAATTATTATTGAATAAAATTCGAGGGTTTCTTCCTTCAATTCTTGTCAATTCTTGACATTCTGCGGAATTAACTAGCTTTGATCTATCCCATCACGCGCGTTGCATCAGAAGGTCAAAACGGGAGTGGAAGTTGTCAGTGTTGCCCATTGCAAGATGTATCGACACAGACCACACGAAGAAAAATCAAAATTTTACTTAGTTTTTGAAAAAATATAGAAAAGACAGATTCAATTAAGAAAAAAGGAGAGTTGATAAAAGATTTCAAGCAGTAGAGAAGAGAATGACCATTGGGAAGAGAGAGAAAAACTGCGCTAATGACGTTGGCGTTTTAGGCAAGCAAAATGAAATGCTATTCTAGTCACGCAAATATCAAACAATATTTATAACCGAGTGACCTCGGGTCGAACCCAAGGGAAAAGCTTAGACTAATTGACAACTAATCAATGCTACTATTGTAAGTCTACGGTTTTTGTCCTCCTATAGAGGTATCTCTAGCAAGCACTAAAGACAAATGATATTATTGGGTTTTGCTTAATGAATAAAAAGGGTGACTAGGGATTCAACTTCTCTCCTAAGATATGAGGAAATGAAATAACTCACTAATACATGCATGAACTACATTTGGTTGATAAAAGCAAGGCTAATGCATCGTCCGCTCTAGGTTCAACTCTCGCTCCTTCCCTAGAATGGAGAGGATACATAAATGACAAGGTTCTCAAACTCTCATTCTATTGAACCGTGTAGAATTTGAGTCCCATAACCGCACCCTCTCGGTCTATTGGCCGGTTACTCAAATCCACTCAAAACTTAGCCTAATGTCAAGAATGCATGTCGCTCTCACGCACAAACACTCCATCTATGATCATACAATAACTATGAAACATCCTAAGTTCAACTCTCGCTCCTTCCTTAGGGGTTTTAACCAAGCATACTCACTTAAACATTTCGTCAAACACTTGGTGTGCATACAATGAATACATAGCTAGGGCACAATATAATCAAACCAACCTTCATTCAATGCAATAAATTAGAGTTCTACATCATATCCAATCCTAGGGGATCCATTTAATCCCCAACCACAAAAGCAACTACTCACTCATAATGAGTGTGCACAAATACATGACAACTAAGGGAAGCATAAATGTAAATACAAAAGCTAGGGTTTAGGAGAGGATGATGTAGAATCTTCAATCCAAGCTTCAATCTTCCATCAAGCTTGGCCTTCTTCGAGTTTTGGTCGTCTAGGGTTGAGAAAATATGGAAGCTCTCTTTTCTTCACTTCTATCTCATTCTATTTATACTTTGTGAAGATTTCCAATAAGTGCCCGAAGTGACCGAATCGCTTGATTCGGTCAATGTCCATGTGATTCGCTCGAACCATTTTCTCAGTGCTGTTTTGAGTTTGGGCGAATCACTTATCCTGGCCGAATCACCTTTGATTCGGTCACGCCCTTGTTTTGATACGGTCAAACGTCTTGTGGAGCTAAACTGATTCGGGCACCTCATGGGCGAATCACTTTGATTCGGCCGAATCATCTGTTCAGTGCTGAATCACTTTTCTCGGACTGGGCGAATCACTTTTCTTGGCCGAATCACCTTTGATTCGGTCACACCCTTTATGTGATTCGGTCAACTCTTCAGGACTTTGCCCGGATCAGGTCAATTCGCGAAGCTGAGAGTAATTCGGTCAGGCTGGTGGGCGAATCACTTCTGATTCGGCCGAATCACTTCTGCAGTTTGCTCAGACTTCCTTCTTTTGATCTCCATCGACCAGAATTCGTCTAGATTTTCTTCGGGCCACTTCGTATCATGAGATATATAATTTTAACCTGAAATGGACGAAGAAATCATCAAATGGCTTTATAGAATTGCGGAACAAACAAGAAGTAAGGGAAAAATATGGACAAATATAAGGTTATTTGTCCGCTCATCAAAACACCCCACACTTAAGTCTTGTTCGTCCCGAACAAATATGTGCATAAGTCAAGCGAGAGTTTTCAGAAAAGGAATACTCACAAATCCCACTTGCAATCATCCATGATAGTTCAAAGTCCAAATATAGCTAGCTAAGCAAGTAGTTCACTATCACCTCAAATTGAAATAGAGTTGTGCAAATTATTCACTTCACGCAAACTCTAAGGATCATTCACTTCAATGTGATAATAAATGCTCATAGAATCGATGTCAACCTAGCATTCGTCAAATTCAAATTTCCGCTCAAGTAGTATGAAGATAAGCGTCGCTTGCACAAAACTTTTGTCATATCAATCACATATGCTTGCTAAGGGCAAGTCCATAAGCTCAAGACAATAAACTCGTTCTCAAAAATTAGGCTATACATGATAAACCGCAAGAGAAGAGGAGTTTTGACAATGAACAATTTAGAATTCCCTCGTACAAATCTGGATGCTTAAGTAATAAATTACGAGGGTCATACCTTAGACGCTTCCTAAAAACCCAATGCAAAAGCCTTGCTCACACCTATGCGAAAGAACTTGTGGAAAAGGCACAAAGTCAAGAGTTAAGTGTGCCTATTTTTTTTTGCGTTTATACAAATGCTTTCGAGGGGGAAAATTACCTTCCTAACCCTCGGCAAATGCAAAACCTTCAAAATATGATAATTCTTTTTCTTTCTCTTTCTTGTGCCTTTTTTTTCTTTTTCCTTTTTTTTTCTTCTTTCGCAATCATTTCGAAACACCCCACACTTAAGACTTGACAATGTGCCTAAATGTTATATGATGGGGCATGAAGTGTGAGCAAAGCAAATGCAAAGGCTAAATAGGGACGCTAAAATCACCTAAAAGCAACCAAGAGCAAGTACAAGGTTTTTGTATGAAAACATTTTTTATTTTGTGCTCTCTAAACTTAACTTCATTTTTCATGCATGGAAAGAGCTTAAAAATAAATCGAACTAAGCTAGTCGAACACCGAATCATGTGAATAAAATCATCACAAAGAGGATCAATCGACTTAAAGATGCGATTCATGAATTTAAGGCACAACTCAATCCAAAATTTTTTTTTCGATACTACTTAATTGCTTAGCAAACATTACTTCGTGTGATCAATACTTAAAGTTTGGATGACAGCAATTATGCGAGTGTAATGTGCTCAAAGTGAGTGTGTAGCATAGAATCAGGTTGTAGAAAATCAAAGCAAAAGCGCAAAACACCCCACACTTAGAATTTTGCTTAGTCCCTAAGCAATATAAAGAACAAAGGATGGTAAAGAGAAAGTTGCGAAGGAACTTCTCTCGTGTGGAGGTAGCCTAATGCACATCCGTCCGTGTCCGTGAATGATGCTCTTGGCAGTTGCAATAAATCTGAAACTCACGAAAAAGGTCAGCGCAACACTTGAATTCCCATGTTTAAAACAGCTAGCTATGCGAGATATAATTAATGTAGAACATATAGCTAGGCATGAGGTTAGAAAACAAATGCGCGACAATGGATATGATGAGTTCACTTAGATATGTTTGTGTGCATCAAAAGTCATGAATTAGTGCATTAATGTGCTTGAAAAGGGTTTCGAACAATGGCAGATAAAGGGCAGAAATTTCCAAACCCAAGGCAGTGCTGCTGAAGAGTGCCCGAATCAGGTGATTCGGTGAAGGCAAATATTTGTTTCGGTGACACCTGGGCGAATCACTTTTGTTCGGATAAGATTGGTTGGCCGAATCAGGTGATTCGGACAAGGCAAAAAGGATTGATTCGGCCAAGTGTCCGAATCACTTTAGCTGGAATAGAGGTTTGCCCGAATCACACTTGATTCGGACAAGGCCAAAAGTGGTGATTCCGCTTGGGTGTCCGAATCATTTTACCTGGGCAGTTCAAAATAGTGTTTTTTAAAGAAAATCTGCCAGAGAAACATTCAAGTGCCACAACCAATTGTCATACAAAAAATATCGCGGCGAAGCGAGTCAAATACAAATGGACAAGTCAAGCCAAATACATGTCAATTAAAACATCACAAGTCATGACACAATATTGTAGCAAACTAAACCTCATTCCCTTGGTTTCCACTGCCAGCTCCGGGAGCTCCTTCAACATTACCTCCATCCACTCTCCCTTCGAACATAGCTGAAACTGAGTCACTCGCAGCTGTGGTAGGCACAGTCGGCTGAGGTGGTGGCTGAGAGAAGGGTGCTGGAGGCGGTGGAAGGTCTGAAATACCCATGCTTGCTGCCATACGCACCATGACATTTCCTTGCCATGCGACAAAATCGTGGACAAGGGTGGATAATACCTCATGAGAGCGAATGAGCGTCGTGTGAGAATCTGAAAGCGAGTCCAAGCGTGCGCTCAACATTGCCAGGCCTTCGCGTGCAATGGGCTCAGGCTCGACTGGAGGAATGGCAGTGGGAGAGGGTTTGAAATCTGGCATAGGCGCTGAGGTGTGGGCTGGATCGGCTGCTGCTGACATGGGTGGCTCACTGGCCTGCCTGGGCGGTGTCTCTATATCAGGGAGCCCATGCTCCTTTCGCTTCCTCTCTATTCTCTTCTTCAAGTGCTGTGGCACATCGGGTCGAATAATCCAACGAAGCGTCTTAGCCTCTATCATGTGCATCTTTCGGAGAGTTTCCAGGTTGAGCATTTTCTTTGGCAAGGCAGTGCAGCGGTCGAAAGAAAATCCCAGCCGCTTCGTGAGAAGCGTAATAAATGTCCCGCCACCTAGAGCTCGCCCCTTGTACTCCAATCTTTGATATGACTCAAACTGGACCGTCAGCGCATCTACAATGTTTACCGAGCTGCCACGAGAAATGAGGAGCATCAAGTCCAAGTCCGATGTATTAACGTACCTGCCTCCATCCTTGCGGCTGTGAATGGATGTTACGATGATACGGTGAATCAGCCGCCAAACTGGGGAGGTAATCATCGTGGCTGGCTGAGGGGACGTGAAGAAAATGTCTTTCGCGGCGAGGTCTACCCAGAAGTGGTACCGTTCGCGCTCTCTGAAATGCGGGGACTCACCAAGCTCAGTACAACCAAATGCTGTGCAAATATCAAGCGCGGGCAGGGTAAAAATCTGCCCGCCTAATCGGAAGGTCCAAGAACTGACAGTTTAGTCCCTCTTGCCATTATGCCTTCGAATACCCTTAATATCTTCCTTCGTCGCAGAAAATGATGCCATAAATTCCTTCACCAGCCTCGGGTAAGTACCCGGATCATCCATCAAAATATAATGCATATCACCAGCACGAAGATAATCACTTGCTCAGTGCGGCATGATCAGGATAAATGGGAGCCAGTACCTCATAATTCTCGTGCTGTGTCAATAAAGCTTGCATCTTGGCGTCCGCAGCTGTGATTTCTTCAGTAAGAGGAGGGGGTCTCCTTGTCTCTGCTGCTCCAGAATGAGGGATAACTGCCAACCTGGCTTGAGAGCGCGACGACTCTCCCACAAGTCTGAAATCGTCGGAAGAGGATGATGATGATGAGGATGATGCACTGACTGGAGACGGCGGGGGAGAGGAGCGGATTATGATACCACTAGTAGCTCGCCTTGGCTTCGGTTTGGTTTTGGCTGGAGCTTTAGCAATGCCCTTACCCTTTTTAGCTGCGGACAGCTTCTTGGCAGGCGGTGGTCGTGGCTTTCCTGTAGTCGTCAAGTTAGTCCTGGCCATTGTAAAGCTGGGCGAAGGAGAAGGGTGACTCGGGGAACCTGCGGCTGATTCGGGCGAAGAGGACTCGGAGGAAGCTGGGTTGAATGGGGGTCGCGGTTTAGGGTTAGCTCGGACAGGCGGTGCTCGGACGGACGAGGGTTTGGTTGGGAAGGTCGGACGGAAGCTGGTTTGGGGTTTGTGGTAGTCGGACGGGAGTGCTCGGGCGGAAAAGGATTTAGGGCTCGGGGGGGGGGGGGGGGGGGGGGAATGAGCGAATAAGCGGAGTTCGCACGAATAAATTTTCAGCCTCCATCGAATTTGATTCGGGGACCTGCCCGAATCACCAATGATTCGCCCGAATCATTTACTCAGTGCTGAGTTAAGTAGTCTCCATCTGCACGAATCAACTGATTCGAGCGAAGGCTTGGCCGAATCGATCTGGGTAGCTGCTTGACCGAATCAAGTGATTCGGGGAGACCATCAATGATTCGCCCGAACCATTATCTCAGTGCTGATTTGTATGTTTTTGGGTGAGCGAATCAACTGATTTGGGCGAAGGCTTGGCCGAATCGATCTGGGTAGCTGCTTGACCGAATCAAGTGATTCGGGGAGACCATCAATGATTCGCCCGAACCATTATCTCAGTGCTGATTTGTATGTTTTCGGGTGAGCGAATCAACTGATTCGGGCGAACCAACAGGTGTGTGTTAGCCACTCTGCACAAATTTTTCACTCAAATGCACAACATTCCTCAACCACTTTAAGACATCTAATATTCACTCAAAACACCCCACATTCAAATATTTTCACACATGAATAATCAAACCAAAACGGGTAATTTGAGTGCACTCTACCACAAAAATCCCTAAAACCTCCAACTTGATATAGGCGTGGCGCAACACAAAGTCAAAACATGATTCTACACTACAAACAAGTATGAGCAAAAGCACAAATACTCATCAGCCTAGTTTAAAGTCTTGGCTAAGACGTAGCCGATTCTCTTCTTCATAAGAAACACATTTGAGAAGTCCTTTGCGAGGATCCCTTCTCAAATGGCATGCAATAATTTGGGAATTAGGTAGAATCATCAAGCTTGAAGTCTCCAAGCTCCAAGCTTTGCACGTCTCCATGGTACGCTTTAATTCGATGGCCATTCACTTTGAAAGTTTCACCTTCTTTGTTTATCAATTCGAAGTGGCCATCTTCATACACTTTTTCAACTTTGAAGGGCCCCGACCATCTTGATTTCAGTTTTCCCGGGAATATTCTAAGTCTAGAGTTGAAAAGCAATACGCTATCTCCCTTTGAGAAAGTCCTCCTCCGAATTTTCTTGTCATGCCACAATGTGGTTTTCTCCTTATAAATTCTTGAACTCTCATAAGAGTCGAGTCTAATCTCATCTAGTTCGTGGAGTTGGAGGACTCTCTTCTCCATCGCCGTCTTCAAGTCAAAATTTAACTTCTTGATTGCCCACATGGCCTTGTACTCCATTTCGACGGGGAGATGGCATGGCTTCCCATAGACTAAGCGGTATGGTGACATGCCAATCGGGGTCTTGAAAGCGGTGCGATATGCCCATAAAGCTTCTTCGAGCTTTGAAGACCAATCCTTCCTTGAGTTCCCCACCGTTTTTTTGAGAATAGCTTTTATCTCCCTATTAGAAACTTCAACTTGTCCACTAGTTTGAGGGTGATAAGGCGTCGCAATTTTATGATAAACTCCATATTTTTGAAGCATCGCTTCGAATTGTCTTTCTTTGAAATGAGTACCACTATCACTAATTACGGTCCGAGGGGCTCCAAATCTTGGAAAGATGACCTTCTTGAATAACTTAATCACAACTTTGGCATCGCAAGAAGGTGAGGCAATGGCTTCCACCCATTTTGAGACATAGTCGACGGCGACCAAAATATACTTATTCCCATAAGAAGATGGGAATGGTCCCATGTAATCGATCCCCCATACGTCGAATATCTCAACCTCTAGAATACCCTTTTGAGGCATTTCATCTCTCTTAGAAATATTTCCAGTTCTTTGACACGCATCACAAGACTTCACGAACTCATATGCATCTTTGAACAAACTCGGCCAATAAAATCCACTTTGGAGAACCTTTGCGGCCGTTTTGGAACTTGAGCCGTGCCCGCCATAAGGAGAAGAGTGACATCCTTCAAGAATACCTTGTTGGTCGCATTCCGCGACACATGATCTATAAAGTCCATCCGCGCAAAGCCTATATAGATAAGGCTCGTCCCAATAGTATCGGTTGATATCATGAAGGAATTTCTTCCTTTGATTGTAATTTGCTCCCTCCGGTAGAATTCCACAAGCTAGGAAATTCACAAAGTCTGCATACCATGGAGCTTGCGCGGTCTCGATGCTCATCAAGTATTCCCCAATGAATGTGTCATTTACGGGAATCGTTATTGAATCTTCTTCTTTGGTTAGTTCGAGTCTTGACAAGTGATCCGCCACTACATTCTCTACTCCTTTCTTGTCCTTAATCTCTATATCAAATTCTTGCAATAGGAGTACCCAACGGATAAGTCTAGGCTTTGCTTCCTTCTTAGAAACCAAATACTTGATGGCGGCATGATCCGTGTAGACTATTGTTTTAGAACCAATCAAGTAAATTTTTCAAAGGCATAGACAATGGCTAGCATTTCTTTCTCCGTTGTTGAGTAGTTTGCTTGAGTAGTGTCAAGGGCCTTACTAATGTAATAGATTACGTGGAGGCGCTTATCGATTCGTTGACCCAAGACGGCTCCAATGGCGCTATCACTTGCATCGCACATCATTTTGAATGGTAAATCCCAATTCGGTGCTTGAATAATAGGTGCGGTCACCAAAGCTTGCTTCAATACTTAAAACGCCTCAAGACAAGGCTCATCAAAAGTAAATTCCACCTCATTGCGTAGAAGATTTGTGAGGGGCTTTGCTATCTTTGAAAAATCCTTAATAAACCTTCGATAAAAGCCCGCATGCCCGAGAAAACTTCTAATTCCTTTAACGTCCCTTGGAGGTGGCAACTTTTCAATCACGTCGATTTTAGCTCTATCGACTTCGATCCCTCTTTTTGGAACACGATGTCCCAAAACTATGCCTTCTTTCACCATGAAATGGCATTTCTCCCAATTGAGGACTAAGTGCATCTCAATGCACCTAGCCAAAACACGTGAAAGATTTGTAAGACAATCATCAAAAGAATATCCATGCACCGAAAAATCATCCATAAAAACTTCCATGGAATTTTCAAGAAATTCGGAAAATATGGACATCATGCATCTTTGAAAAGTACCCGGCGCATTACAAAGACCAAAAGACATTCTCCTATATGCAAAAGTGCCATAGGGGCAAGTAAATGTTGTCTTTTCTTGGTCATCGGGGTGGATGGGAATTTGGAAAAAACCACTAAAACCATCTAGAAAGCAAAAATATTCATGTCCCGCTAATCTTTCTAACATTTGATCAATAAAAGGAATTGGGAAATGATCTTTCTTGGTGGCTTTGTTTAATTTCCTATAGTCTATGCACATCCTCCACCCCGTGACCGTGGGCGTAGGGATCAATTCATTCTTATCATTCTCCACAACGGTGAGCCCGCCTTTCTTAGGCACCACATGAATTGGGCTCACCCATTCGGAGTCGGGGATCGAGTAAATTATTCCCGCATCTCTTAACTTAGTCACTTTTTTCAACACAACCTCACCAAGCTTAGGATTTAATCGCCTAAGAAATTCGCGACTAGGTTTCACATTCTCCTCAAGTCTTATCCTATGCATGCAAACCTTGGGGCTAATCCCTTTCAAATCATCAATGGAATGCCCAATAGCACCCTTATACAATTGCAACACATGCATAAGCTTAGAGGTCTCACATTCATCAAGAGATGCTTCGATAATAACGGGTAGTGAATTGTTTGGTCCGAGGAATTCATACCTTAGATTCGGTGGACGGGGTTTCAATCCCTCACCGAATTCCTTACCTTTTCGTGGATCTTCTTCAATGGTGTCCTCATCGAGAGTGTTACCGTCCTCAAGATTCATCAACGAGGCGAAAGATGGACTACCACTATCTTTGGTGAGCAACTCGTACTCAAAATTTGTCAACTCATCATGGGCATCAAAAACATCACAAGCATCATTTATTTCAAGCAAATGACAATCCATAGAACTACTAGGAGCATTTAAAACCTTTTTCAAGTAAAATTTAATTTTGTCGGTTCCCAAGTTTAGTTCTATAACTCCCTCTCCACAATTAATAACGGCTTTTACCGTATTCAAGAAAGGCCTTCCTAGTATGATAGGAATTTCACGATCCTCATCCATCTCAAGCACATAAAAGTCAACGGGAACATAAAATTTCCCTACTCTAATTGGAACATCCTCTAAAATACCCTTAGGTAACCTAGATGATCTATCCGCCAATCTAAGATTTATGGATGTAGGAGTGAGTTCACCCATGTCAAGTTTCTGAAACAAGGAAAATGGCATCAAAGAAATACTAGCTCCCAAATCACACAATGCACTATCTATGCAAAAATCACCAATAGCATAGGAATAGAGAATGAACCATGATCATTTAGCTTCCTAGGCATGTTATGTTGAATAATAGCGCTACAATTAGCATCCAAAGCTATGTGATCAATTACATGCATTTCTCTCCTATGCGATATAATATCTTTAAGAAATTTTGCATAAGTAGGCATTTGAGTTAGTACCTCCGTGAAGGGGAGAGTCACTTGGAGTTTGCTCAAGATATCTGCAAAGCGTTTGAAATGTGTGTCCTCCTTCTTCTTCTTCTTCAATCTTTGCGGAAATGGAATGGGAGGCACATATGGAGCGGGCTCTTGAGCTTTTTCTTTTCCTCTCTTCTCAACCTTCTCTTGAGATGAGGACCCTTCTTTCTCAACCTCAACGGTTGTGTTGGCAACTTTGGTCTTCGCTTGGGGTTCTTCTAAGACTCTTCCGCTCTTTAGGGTGATGGCATTTATGGTTTCGGAAGAGTTCACATCCGGTTGAGAAGGCAATTTCCCTTGATATTTTGAGGAAGAACTCGCTTGTTGAGCAATTTGGGTCTCAAGCATTTTGTTATGTGCTTGCAATTGGTCGAGTCTTTGAAGGATGAGTTGGTTATCTTTTTGTTGTTGAGCTTGAGTTGCGGCCAATTGCGCGACAATGGATAATAGGGATGGTTCCTCTTGGCTAAGCCTCTCTTCATTTCTTTGGTAAGGAGCTTGCAATTGTTTCCTTGGTGGAAATCCCGGAGGTGTAGGCTTTGGCTCATTGTTGATGGGCGCTCTCCTCGGAAAGTTTGGGTCTTCATGGAACCTTACATGTTGAGGAGGGTTCCTTGGTTGGTAGGGAGGATTTCTCGGTTGATACCCACTTGATTGAGGTGGCACATAAGCTCTCTCTTGATTCCTCACAAGATAGTTAACATCTTCAAATTCATCCGCATGTTTGGCGGTGCAAGAATCTTCGTCATGCGACGGGTTAGCGCATATGCTACAAGCTTGCGGATGTTCTCTTCTCTTGTTCAAATTCATGTTCCCAAGAGATTGTGCCAAGGAATTTACCGTCTTTGCAAGGGAGTTGAAATCTTCCTTTGTCACGGCCTTAGAGGTTTCCTCCTTGCTCTTTTTCTTCAAGTGGTTCCTTTCACCACCCCATTGATGCGAATTTCGTGCAATCTTTTCGATGATCTTGAAACCATCGGTAGCCGTTAAGTCCATCATTGCTCCATTACTCGCATGGTCCATATGGTTCCTTGCATCTTGGTCCATCCCATCGTACAAGCTTTGCAATAATTGCCACTTGTTGAATCCATGATGAGGGCAATCTCTTTGAAGCTCTTTGAAACGCTCATAAGCCTCATAGAAGGTGTCATCGTCACGTTGAGTAAATTGGTTGATTCTATCCCGAATCTTCTTTGTCTTGGCGGGAGGGAAGTATTGGATTAAAAAGGCTTGTGCTAGTCCCTCCCAAGTATTGAATGTATCCGGTTCATGACTCATCAACCAATCTTTAGATTTCCCGGAAAGTGAGAACGGAAAAACCTTCATGTATACCCACTCTTGTTGGATGCCCGGCATTTTGTATGTGCGGCATAGCTCCGTAAATTGGGCCAAATGTGCATTTGGGTTCCCATACCCGTCAAATTGATGTGCGGCCACCATATGGAGGAGGGCGGATTTGATTTCAAATTGTTGGTCTTCCCCCCCGGTAGGCAAATTGGGGAACCATAATGTCCAATGGTTGGGGCGATGTATGCCCCAACCGGTCTTTCTTCTTCCTCTTGCGGAAGAGGAGCATTTCCTTGCCTTCTAGGAATTTGTGGATCCATATTTCCCGGTTGTTCGGCTCGTGTAGGCGAAGGAGTATCCAAATGAGGAGTGTGAAGCTCGTGTGAAGCGGAAGGATGAGAAGTTTGGCTTGTAGTTGAGGTAGAAGCTTGTTCTTGTACTCTCTTGCTCTTTGCTCTAGTTTGCATGCAAACACCTATGAAGCAATCAAAGAGAGCTTTTATAAGTGTGAACTTTAATAGAGACAAAAAAGAATAGCACGCATGCAAACAATTACGACAACTAAATAAAAGAAAAATAGAAAGTGAAGTAAACTAACTAAAAGTAATACTAATTAGCAATCTAATCGAATGGCTAATTCCCCAGCAACGGCGCCATTTTGACGTTAGCGTTTTAGGCAAGCAAAATGAAATGCTATTCTAGTCACGCAAATATCAAACAATATTCATAACCGAGTGACCTCGGGTCGAACCCAAGGGAAAAGCTTAGACTAATTGACAACTAATCAATGCTACTATTGTAAGTCTACGGTTTTTGGGGGGGTTTTTGTCCTCCTATAGAGGTATCTCTAGCAAGCACTAAAGACAAATGATATTTTTGGGTTTTGCTTAATGAATAAAAAGGGTGACTAGGGATTCAACTTCTCTCCTAAGATATGAGGAAATGAAATAACTCACTAATACATGCATGAACTACATTTGGTTGATAAAAGCAAGGCTAATGCATCGTCCGCTCTAGGTTCAACTCTCGCTCCTTCCCTAGAATGGAGAGGATACATAAATGACAAGGTTCTCAAACTCTCATTCTATTGAACCGTGTAGAATTTGAGTCCCATAACCGCGGCTTCTCTGCCTATTGGCCGGTTACTCAAATCCGCTCAAAACTTAGCCTAATGTCAAGAATGCATGTCGCTCTCATGCACAAACACTCCATCTATGATCATACAATAACTATGAAACATCCTAAGTTCAACTCTCGCTCCTTCCTTAGGGGTTTTAACCAAGCATACTCACTTAAGCATTTCGTCAAACACTTGGTGTGCATACAATGAATACATAGCTAGGGCACAATATAATCAAACCAACCTTCATTCAATGCAATAAATTAGAGTTCTACATCATATCCAATCCTAGGGGATCCATTTAATCCCCAACCACAAAAGCTAAGGGAAGCATAAATGTAAATACAAAGCTAGGGTTTAGGAGAGGATGATGTAGAATCTTCAATCCAAGCTTCAATCTTCCATCAAGCTTGGTCTTCTTCGAGTTTTGGTCGTCTAGGGTTGAGAAAATATGGAAGCTCTCTTTTCTTCACTTCTATCTCATTCTATTTATACTTTGTGAAGATTTCCAATAAGTGCCCGAAGTGACCGAATCGCTTGATTCGGTCAATGTCCATGTGATTCGCTCGAACCATTTTCTCAGTGCTGTTTTGAGTTTGGGCGAATCACTTATCCTGGCCGAATCACCTTTGATTCGGTCACGCCCTTATTTTGATACGGTCAAACGTCTTGTGGAGCTAAACTGATTCGGGCACCTCATGGGCGAATCACTTTGATTCGGCCGAATCATCTGTTCAGTGCTGAATCACTTTTCTCGGACTGGGCGAATCACCTTTGATTCGGTCACACCCTTTATGTGATTCGGTCAACTCTTCAGGACTTTGCCCGGATCAGGTCAATTCGCGCAGCTGAGAGTGATTCGGTCAGGCTGGTGGGCGAATCACTTCTGCAGTTTGCTCAGACTTCCTTCTTTTGATCTCCATCGACCAGAATTCGTCTAGATTTTCTTCGGGCCACTTCTGCAGCACCTGGGTGCACTATGAGGGAATTGTCAGCAGCCATCTTCTAGGAGCAATCATGGTGCATTCACTTGAATACGGAAGAAGGTGACTTCAAGATAAAGAGTGTGGTCATCAATCATCTTCCTAAATTTGCTGGAGTAGCTGGAGAAAACCATATCAAGAACCTGATGGAGTTCCATGTTGTCTGCACATCCATGAAATTTGAGGGAACTGGAGAAGAGAAGTTTAAACTAAATTCTTTTCCTTTTACTTTAATTGAACATGCTAAATCTTGGTTATTGTCTCTGTCTCTAGATTCGACTACCACTTGGAAACATATGCGGCACACATTCATGGACAAATACTTTCCTACTGCAAAGGCGACACTACTCTGAAGAGACCTCGCCATCATTAAACAAAGGCCTACAGAGACTCTCTACGAGTACCTGGAGTGATTGAAAAACTTTAATGAAAGCTGCCACAACCATGGGATACCGCAGCGCATGCTAATTAAGAACTTTGTCGATGGCGTGATTCTGTTGGAGCTTAGGATGTTAGATGCAGCAGCTGGAGGGTCTATGATGAATCCATACCTTGAGGAAGTATGAGATTTGATTCAGGATGCGGCCGAGAGTGCTCGGTACATGGAGACCATGGAGTTGCAGGAGGGGAAGGAGCTACTAAAAAAGCACGTACTCATTCACGTGCCAACTTAGAAGCCATGTGGAATATGCATGTCACTGGAGCACAAGATGGATGTGAAATTGCAGCGCCTTCGTTTGCTGGGAGTGTACTAGCAGGTTGCTATAGCAACCTCTTGTACCACTGTGCGAAAATAAGCTTGTATAGCGAATGAAAGAGAGTACACACCAGTCTTGTCACCCAGTTCGGCCAACTGCCTACCTCTGAGGAGGACTTCTCAGGAGTCGTCAACAATTCACTAGCCTCGGTTTCTAGTACAACTATTCAGTTTAGCCTACGCTCGAATAATCTCTACGTCTAACCAAGCTACAATGAATCAGGGCGCGATCTAAACAACTTAGAACAGCCTGCACTACCAACTACTCACTCGACTCAATACAATAGCTAATCTTCTCACAGACTTAGCCTATTCGAATTAAGACAATAATTACCGTAGGTTGCTAGAGCACAATCTTATGCCATATAGCTGGTGTATTCTGACTGCATCGCTCCAAGCCTTCTGCTGAGCCGATCAAATAATTTTGCGAGCGCTACACACTTCGGAATACTCCCCCTTGCTCTGTGACCACCTGTCACTGATGGGAGCGAGTCTTCTGCCGTCGTCCGAGTTCCTCAGACACTCACGACGCTCCCTCGAGTCTCCTTGATCAATCAGCGAGCTTCCTGCTCAATTGATCTTCTCCGATCAAGCACTAATCAGAAACTACAAGTCTGATCAGTCTATGCTTCACAATCACTCCTACTCTGCGCGCACGCTCTGCTTAGTGAGTGTTGATCAATCTCTGCTCTGCTCAATTCTCTGTTTTGCACTCGCTACTCTACCCAATTGATTCTGGATTAATTGATGCCCTGCTGCTCTACCAAGGCTTCTTTAAATAGTGGCCTCCAGGCCCTTTCAAAAACAGAATAGAAAGTATCGGCCTTTAGAGATAAGAACACCCACCTTCCAAAATTGCCTTATCTTGTAGATGACAGCATTATCTTGTAGCTGACTTGTTGCGACAGGTAGGCACCTCTGGGAATATTCTAAGCTGAATTTAGAAAGCTCCTGATGTTCTTCTCTTTAATTCTGAGCAGCTTGTTCTTCGCGCGGCTCAGGATGCTATAGCTTTTCTGTTACACGGGAAGCTGTAGCAACCCCTTGTACACTCTGAAAGGTTTTGTCTATTTGAATGCTATTTCATTAACAGGATGCATGCCCTTAACTGCACAAAGAGACATAAGATATCAACGCAGTTAGAGGATACCAGAATAACAATAATCATTGGAATCAAGGTCAAGGGCGGAACATGGGCTACAGAATAATGGGTTTAGTTGGTGGAACAAGAGCAATTTCCAGAGAAACCCGGCTGAACTCTCTAACTCATAGTAGCAAGAGAGGCAAGCATACTGACCTCCCCGTCAACAATATAGCCACCAGAGCACACCAAAGCCTAAACCAGAATACTAGAAGAGATAGTCAACCAACTAGCAATCAAGTTGTAAAATATCAAGGAAAGACGGAGAGTGCCATTGCAGAACTCTCAAAGCAAATATCTGAGATTGCATGAGCAATTTTTTAAAAGAAGAAAGACACGGGAAAGCTCCCTAAAATTTGATTGCGCTACTGATCTCGAGTTACAGCTTCTGGAATTACAACTTATGCTATAACACTCTCTATATCTTCCTACAAAAATTATTCTTCTGATGTATAAGAAAAACACAAATAGTTTGTTCACCTAGTTCGGCAACTTGCCTACGTCTGAGGAGGATCACACTCTGATCCTCAAGATTTCACTATCAAGGTTTAAAGTACAAAGGACTCTAATCCCTACTTCTCACCTAGATGAAATCTTTTGTTCAGTCTAACCCCCTAGACTAGCTAGCAGTCTAATCACATAGACTCTCTTCGTCCTACTTACACACTTCCAATAAAGAATAGCTACAGACCTAACACTCAGACTTAACTTATCCTATTACAATGTGCAGTACACAGAATGCTTTCAGCACACTCTGTATCAGAGTTGCTGTAATTTCTGTAGATAGCTTATCTAGCACACACGGCCACACTGTCAGACTCTCCCTCTGAGTTCTTCCAACTCAAATGTTGCTCCCACTTGATCAATGACCGTCTATCAATATCGGATAGCCCCAATCAACTCTCTAACAGTCTCCAACACCTCTTATTTACAGCTGTTGTCCGAAGCCTCAATTTGATCCTTCAACGAGCCATGCTCCAGTTGAATTCTGTGTATCAAACCTCGATCAAACTCAGCTAGTTCTGATCACCTCTGCGCACAAAACCACTGTAACTCCACCTTTCGCGATTGACTCTAGTGCGTGTGTGTCTCTGTGAATATCTCTCTATGCTCTCTCTACAAGGAACTGCCTCTGCCTTCCTTTTATAACTTCATCAATCACTAGTGACGGAAACCTCATTGCCTTAGGATTCCTAGTACGACAGAGCATATTATGAATCTTCTCCTTGATTCTTACAAGATTGTTGAAGATTCTGTTTCCTAAATTGAACTTTAGGATCCTTATCTTTTAGAGCTTTTCCTCCGACCGTGTGATGACATCTCTAGGCCACTTGATGATGTTTACAAAGCTTCTTGAACCTCAAAGACAATGGTAGCACCTCTCTGGACTTTCTCCGTGCATCTTCAAGCCTCTTGGCCATTTTGCTTTAGCTTCAAAACCTCACGAATTGCTATAGCAGAATCTGTCTTTTGTCATTTGCCCAGTTTGTCTCAGCTCTTGTGGTCCACAGAGTGCTGTAGCAAATCCTTATGCTTGGTTGCTGTATCTCGCCCATTCTTTAGATTGTGCTTCAGCTTCAAATTTTCAGGGATTGCTGAAGTAGACTCTTGTGTAGTTTTATCAAGGGATGCCATACCTCAACACTCCCGTTCAGAAAATTCAGAACCCAGGGGTAATGTCAACGCACTTTCAATGGTTAGCAATTGCATGGATGAAGAAGAACTTTTGGAATATGAAAAAACATTAGCTACCACACGCAAGGAAGGAGTAACAACCGTGTACAAGGAGTTAATTAGCAGGCAGCAAGCCGATATAACCAAGAAGTACTGCGCAGTGCCTTTTGCTGAGATAAATACAACAATCTCAATGACTACCGCGTGGAAGGAACAAATCACAACGGCGTGCAATGAAGTGAATAGTAATCAGCGCGAGGGGATAATTTTAAAGTAGCACATGGTAAGTTCTAAAATTGAATTTGATTTGACCCATCTCTCCTTTGTATTCGGTAGTACGAAAGCCATATCATGTTGCACTGACATGGAGCTAACGAAACAATAAGGACTCACGGGGAGCTAATCGAGAGACACACTACCATCATGATTCAAGAATAGATACCACAAAAGTGTAAGGATGCTGGTACTTTTACCATTAACTGTGGTATGGTAAGACTCAAATGCATCATTGCTTGATAGACTTAAGAACATCAATAAATGACCTCCCTTACGTTTTGTATTGCTCATTGAAATTGCCATCTGAAATCTCCCGAACTTGTGATAGAACTGGGTGATAAGTCATGCAAGGATCCCCTAGGAGTTTTTGAGGATTAACTATATACATTGGGAATTGTGTTGTCTTGGCAGATTTTTATGTTTTGGAGATGGAGAGAGCAGCGGATAAGAGCCCTACATCTCATATCTTAGGACATCCGTTTCTCCTGACCACTAAAGCCAAGATGGGGAGGGTTTATTTTCACTAGATATAGATGGAAACATTGTGGAATTTGACATTTACAAGGATGCACATCATTTTTGGGAAGAAAAGCCGCCCGACACCATGAACACATCACATATTGGAAACTAGGGCGTCAAACAACCAAGGAATAGTGCACTTATAAGACCCATGGTGCCTAAAGGAAAATCAGCTGGGATTCAGGAGAATGTAAAGACAGATCCACCTGATCATTGGAGGAACAATCGAGGAGCGATCCCATCTTACAACAGCTTCGAAGAAGACATCCCGCGTCAACTGCATATCATCTCCTACCCCATGGCCAACCAAATCTGGGAGGAAGTTAAGTGGACATAGAACATAAACTTTAATTTTCATGCCGTTGGGATCCCACCAGTTGATCACAAGCAAAGTAACATCGAGCCAACGACCCAAAACAAAGGCGCTTTACGTGAGGCAACCCGATTGCTTTACCTTTTCTTATCTTTCTTTTTATTTGTTAACTTTTATGTTTTAGTTTCGCATCCTATTTTACATTTGTTATGATTAACATTTGCCTAAGTGTGGGGTGAAAGTTAAGTTGACATTTGAGAAAGAGGAAGAAGGATTTTTACGCAAATAAAGAATTATTACCATGCGTAAGGAGTTAACTTTCACACAGAGGGCGGAGCTAATTTGGCTCTTGCTCCCTGACTTTAAAAAGGAAAATCCACACTTCCATCTTATCATCTTTACATAATGTGCTATGTTCTGACTTGTACCCTTTCATGTTATCATACTCTACCTTTAATTCGAGTTGTGTCATGATAACATGGTTTGTTTTTAAAGTGTGGAGTGGGGTTTATGATGAGTGGCTTTTATCACACATTTAAGACTCCATTCCTTAGTGATGTCGATGCTTTTCTAGCGACATTATGGGTTTGATGTTTCTTTGCTTGCCTTTCATGACATTTACACTTAAAGAAGAATCTAGAGGATGGGACACGCAAAAGAGACAAAAAGGAATCAGAAATGAGCAAGTAGAAACCAAGGCATTGCCTCACCCTGTGCCAGGTGATGAAAAAGGAGTTGCTCGGAAGAAGCCCGAGGAGAAATAAACAGATAAAGAGGAAGCTGTAGCAACCGAAAACTCCAAGGCCTTGAACGCAATATTTGCTGCTGTTCATGCTAACAATTTCAGGTTGATCTCCAATTGTGACATAGCCAAACAAGCTTGGGTGATCCTCCAAATAGCACATGAAGGGACGTACAAGGTGAAGACCTCCAGAATGCAGATTGAAATTCGCAACGCCTCTGATAAACAGATTCGTGAACAAGCAGTTGCTACAGCACACTCTTGTTCACTCGGAAACTGTTTCAGCAAGAAAGAACAAGGACAAATGTTTGTTCACCCAGTTCGGCCAATTGCCTACGTCTGGTGAGCACTATTCTCAGTCCTCAATCCACTAATCTCAAAGGTCTCCAAGTACACACGGTTACAACTCCACGCAACCTACGCTACTCAACCTTAAGTGGATCCACGAACACAATCAGAATAGGCTCTGACTTGTGTCTACAACCACTACTGATATCTATCTAGAATAGCTATTGTCTCCTCGAAACTCAGCTATAGCATCTGCTGTAGCACACAGCTGATGCACAAACTGTCCGCGTCGCTCCGAAGCCTTCTGCTGAGCCGTTCGAACGATTCCACGAGCGCTGCACACTCTGGAATACTCCCCTCACTTAGTGACCTCCTGCCACTAGCGAGAGCTAGCCTTCTACCGATTGCCCGAGTCCCTCCACTCGACAATTCCTCCGCGGCCTTCCTTGATCAACCAACAAGCACAACTGCTCTGAATTGGTTTCCCGATCAAGCTTGGATTAGACTCCACCAGTCCTGATCGCCCTCTGCTTTTGTCACCTCAGCTCTGCGCTCACGCTCTGCTCTCGGTGAAGATCAAAGATTTCCTCGCACACCAAAAATACTCTCTCAGAATTCTGTGTGTGTACTCGTTCACGCTCTCTCCTTTGATCAACTTCATTCCTCTGAAGGGTCTTCTTTATATAGGAGCACCCATTTCCATCATTATCAGGATTTAGCAATTTTCCTAGTAATATCAATATCTCCTAATTTTTAGGAGATTAGATTTGATTTGAGATTCAAATCTCCCACAATCAAATCTCCTTTTTCAGCTAGGAATCTCCGCTAGAATATTCTCTGCAGCAACTTAGAAACTCCTCTGATGCTCTTAGAAGGACTGCCAAGCCCTCTTTCTAAAGACCCAGGCTGCTGCTGCTCGGACAGACGCTACAGCTCTTCTGAACAAGCTCCTGCTATAGCTTCCTCCAGCTATAGCTGCTCCTTGTTCACTGATCTGGTTCACGAAAGCTGGACTCCTGCTATAACAGCATCTTGTTCACGTGTGCTGGTTTTGTCAAACACTCCATACTGCATCATCAATCTCCCTCTTGGCATTTTGACAAAACCCCTTTGAAAATTTCAATGCAAATCTTCCGGTTTCCCCCTACCCTTCTTCTCCCCCTTTTTGGAATAAGTGACAAGGGGGTGTTTCAGGCTGCCTTAGGGAGGCAAGACACAGAGCCCTAGAGAGGATCTCAGGTGTTCAAACCGGACTGCGTCCAGAGGTTTTGTGAAGATATCAGCAAGCTGTTTGTCCGATACATTGTGCTGAAGAGCAATGATTTTCTTTTCTACCAGATCGCGAATGAAGTTGAAATTCACAGCGTCTCAGTTAGGCAGATATGTGAACAAGCAGTTGCTACAGCACACTCTTGTTCACTTGGAAATTGTCTCAGCAAACAATGAACAAGACAGAAGTTTGTTCACCCAGTTCGGCCAACTGCCTACGTCTGGGGAGGACTGTTCTCCAGTCCTCAATCCACTAAACACGAAGGTCTCCAAGTACACTTGGTTACAACTCCACGCAACCTATGCTGCTCAACCTTGTGTGGATCGCTTGACACAATCAGAACAAGCTCTGACTTGTGTCTGCACACCCTCTACAAATGTCAATCTAGAATAGCTACAGACTTCTCAAGACTCAGCCTATTCTAAACTACACTCACTCAGCAGGGTTGCTGTAGCAACTGCTGTAACACACAGCTGATGCACAATTGTCCGCGTCGCTCCAAAGCATTCCGCCGAGCCGATCGAACGATTCTACGAGCACTGCACACTCTGGAATACTCCCCCTCACTCAATGACCACCTGCCACTAGCGAGAACCACCGCTTAGACACTCGACCGAGCCACACACTCGTCAATTCTTCCGCGGCTGCCCTTGATCAACCAACAAGCACCACTGCTCTGAATTGGCTTCCAGATCAAGCTCGAATCAGACTCTGCAAGTCCTGATTCCCTTCTGCTTCTATCACCACTGCTCTGCGCTCATGCTCTGCTCTCGGGTGATGATCGAAGAATTCGTCCGTCGCACACCAAAATTGCTCTCTTTGAATTCTGTGTATGCACTCGTGTATCCCTCAGCTTCGATCGACCTCTCTGCTCTAAACCCCTTTCTCTTAAATAGTAGCACCAGCTTTAAGCAAGACCAGGTTTAAGCAATGTCCAAAAAGAACAATTATCTCCTAAAATCTATGAGATTAGATTTGATTGTGATCTTCAACACAAATCTCCTTCTCTGGCTAGGAAACCCCACTGGAAAATTCTCCACAGCACTTAAGAAATTCTTCTGATGATCTCCTTAGCGATCCCAGCCCTTCTAGTCAAGCCCAGGACGCTGCTGCTTCTCGGACAGGTGATACAGCCACTTGAACAAGCTCCTGCTATAGCATCCCCCGCTGAAGCTGCTGCTTGTTCACTTTTGCTGTAGCTGCTCCTTGTTCACTTGTGTTGGTTTTGTCAAACACTGCCACACTGCATCATCAGAAGTGATGTCGAATATCAATGTGTTTGGTTCTGCTGTGCTGAGCAGGGTTCTTGGAGATGCTGATAGCACTCATGTTTTCACAGTAGAGAATCATTTCGCCTTGATCGAGTCCATATCACCCAGCATTTGTTTCATCCACATCATCTGTGCACAGCAGCTCCAAGCAGCTATGTACTTTGCCTCAGCTGTAGCTAATGAGATGCTGTTTTGTTTTCTACTGAACCAGGATACCAGGTTGTTTCCCTGGAAGAAGTAGCCTCCAGAAGTGCTCTTCCTATCCTCAGAGCATCCTGCCCAGTCCGCATCACTATATCCCACCAGGTTTGCATTCGTATCCTTAGTGTACCATAAACCAGAGTGCACAGTACCTCCAACATATCGAATGATTCGCTTGACCAACTGCAATTGACTATCTTTGGGGCAGGCTTGAAATCTAGCACATACTCTTACTACAAAGGGGATGTCAGGACGACTGGCCGTCAGGTACAGTAAGCTCCCAATCATACTTCTGTAGATAGTCTGACTCACTTCCATTCTAAGTTCATCTTTGATGGCTTTGACATGAGTGGCAGCGGGTGTTCGCTTATGACTGGCTTTATCTAGCTGAAATTTCTGTACAAGATTCTTGCTGCATTTGCTTTGTGCAATAAAGATTCCATCTTCTTTCTGGTTGATCTGGCCAAGGAAATAAGACAGCTCTCCGACCATGCTCATTTTGAATTCCTTCTGCATGTGGTTCACAAACTGCTTCACCAGGTGATGAGACTTCGATCCAAAGACAATGTCATCCACATATATCTGTGCAATGATCACATCTGACTTAGTTCTTTTCACAAATAAGGTTTTGTCAGCTCCCCCCCTTTAGTAACAATGATTTTCGAGAAAAACTGTCAGCCGCTCGTACCAAGCTTGAGGAGCCTATTTAAGCCCATACAGAGCTTTTTTCAGTTTGTACACATGCTCCGGGTGATGAGGATCTTCAAATACCTTTGGCTGGGCAACATACACTTCTTCTGAGAGATCTCCGTTCAGAAAAGCACATTTGACATCCATTTGATATTTTAAATCCTAGGAAACAAGACATAGCTAGGAGCAGTCTGATGGCCTCCAGTCGAGCGACTGGAGCAAAGGTTTCTTTGAAATCCAGCCCCTCAATTTGAGTGTATCCTTGAGCAACAAGTCTGGCTTTATTTCTCGTGATGTTTCCCTGTTCATCAGTTTTGTTTTTGAAGATCCACTTGGAGCCTATAATGTTTACTCCTTTAGATCTCTCCACCAAGTCCCAAACATCGTGTCTTTCGAACTCTGCTAGTTCTTCCTACATAGCTATCATCCAGAATTCGTCACTCATAGCTTCCTTGAAGTTCTTCGGTTCCATACTGGATAGGAAGCAAGTATTGAGGTAAGCGTTGCTTCTGGTTCTCCTTCTTTCTGTCGGGTCTCCAATCTCATTGGTCAGCGGATGATTCTTCTGAATCTTCTTTGGAGGCTGCCTTGATGGTGGATCATGAGTCTCATTATTCTGTTCTTCATGCAAGCTCTCTAATTGTTCGTCTGGACTTTCTGCTTCAGCACTTGCCGTAGCATCTTCTGGAGCCGAAGTTTGTTCACTTCTGCTTTGACTGGCAGGAGCATCTTCAATGTCAGAGTCTTCGTCGTCAAGGAAAGTGGAAGAGAGCATCGTTGACTACTACATTTATGGATTCCATTACTGTACTTGTCCGCTGGTTATACACTCGATATGCCCTGCTGTTCATTGAATATCCCAAGAACAATCCAGGATCGCTCTTTGGGTCAAGCTTCTTCCTGTACTCCCGATCTCTTAGAATGAAGCAGTCACTTCCAAAGATGTGGAAATATTTAACTGTGGGCTTCTTCTGATTCCAGAGCTCATAGCAGGTCTGATTGGTTCCTTTCCGTATGGTGACTCTGTTGATAATGTAACATGCAGTTTTCATTGCCTCAGCCCAGAATCTCAAGGGAACTCTCTTGGCATGAATCATGACTCTGGCCATTTCCTGTATTGTCCGATTCTTTCGTTCCACTACACCATTCTGCTGAGGAGTGATGGGAGAAGAATACTGATGTCAGATACCTCTTTGCCGGCAGAACTCATCAACTGCTTCGTTTTCAAACTCCCTACCATGATCACTTCGGATGTTGGTGATTCTGAGGTTTTTCTCTTGCTCTAGACGAGACATCAAAGAGACTATAACTTTTACAGTATCCGATTTTTCCCTGACAAAATCAATCCAAGTGAACCTGGTATAGTCATCCACACAGACGAAGGCATATCTTTTCCTACCCACACTCTCGACTTCCATAGGACACATCCGGTCCATGTGTATCAGCTAGAGAGGTCTGATTGTATTTGTATCTTTGACTTTTGGGTGTGAAGCCTTCTTCTGTTTCCCAATCTGACAATCTCCACAGATGGAACTTGGCTCGCCTTTAATCAGTGGTATTCCTCTGACTAACCCTTCTGTTGCAATTTTATTCAGAGTCCGCAGGTTGACATGGCCCATCCTTCTGTGCCAGATATTCATTTCCTTAGTATTAGTCAGCATGCATCTTGATGAAAGAGAAGTTGTACCCACTTTGAGAAGATAGCAGTTGCTTTTTGATCTTGCCCCCTCCATTATACGTTCTCAAGTTTTGTTGAAGACTTTGCATGAATCTTTGGTGAACCTTACCTGTTGTGTGCCATCACACAGCTAACTAATGCTTATGAGGTTCGCCTTTAGACCTTCCACTAGCTTGACATTGCTTAGTTCGGGCATCCCTTCAACTGCAAGTGTTCCTTTACCCAAAACTCTTCCTCTCAGGCCATTTCCGAACTTCACCCGTTGTTCCAAGCAGGGAGTTATGTTCTTCAAGAAGGATCTTTCTCCCGTTATATTCCCCGAGCAGCCACTGTCAAAGTACCAGCTTGCTTGATTCGAGGAACTAGCTGTGCTAACAAGAGCGAGATGCTGAGTTCTCTCATATTTCTGCTTGGTTTGTTCCCTAGCTGAGCCCTTCCCGGTGTATGCTGAAGGGCAGTTCCTCTCAATGTGACCTTTGTGCCAGCAGTTATAGCATCTTTTATACTTTGACAGCTTCTTGACACGGTGATACAGGGGATGCTGTAGCAGGAACTGATTCACCTTTTCTTGTGCTTTTCTGCCTTTTCTGACTGATCTGTATCTGACCATGTTGCATTCATCTTCACTCAGATCTGTCTCGTCTTCACTTCTGCTGGCAGAGAGGGCACTTTTCTGCTCAGCCTGTTTCATTGGTTTGCTAGTACAGTCCACTTGTCGATGTCCATATCCTTCACAATTCCAACACTGCATGCCCTTTCTTCTGTCTCTCTTCTCATCATTTTGAGCAGATTCCTTTCCTCTCTTTTGATTTCCTCCACCTCTTCTAGATGATCTTCGTGAGAATGAGCTTTATCCAGATCTTGGCTCCATGTTTTTTAATAGTTTCCTGAGGTTCTTTACTAGCATACTCAGCTGATCATTTGGAGCTGGTTTCTTCTCTTTTGTTTTTGCCTTCAGTCCTATATTCTTATCTTTAGGAGTGAGCTCTTCTTTAACTAGCTTCATCTCAAATTGTTTGAGGGATCCAACCAATTCTTCCAGCCTCATGTGTCTGACATTTTGAGATTCTTCAATGGCCGTCACTTTCATGTCAAATCTTGTGGGCAACGATCTGAGGACCTTCTTAATCAGCTTATCTTCAGGGATAGGTTCTCCAAGAGCATGGGCTTCATTTGACAAGTCACATAGTTTTGCATTGAACTCAGTGATCGTCTTCTCTTCTAGCATTCTCAGATTCTCAAACTGCGTAGCAACAATCTGTAATCTTGACAACCTTACTTTATCAGTTCCTTCATGGGCAGTTTGCAGAATTTCCCAGGCTTGCTTGGCAATATCACAGTTTTATATCAACCTGAAATTGTTAGCATCAACCGCAGCAAAAATAGCATTCAGAGCCTTTGAATTACCAGTTGCTGCAGCTCCCTCTTCAGCAGTCCATTGTCCTTTAGGTTTTACCCGTGTAACTCCCTGTTCATCCATAGTAATTGGAGGAGACCACTGGACCACGATAGCTCTCCAGGTCTTCTCATCAATGGCTTTGAGAAAGGCCTTCATCCTAGCCTTTCAATATTCATAGTTGCTTTCTTCCAACAATGGAGGTCTGCTCGTGCTCTGTCCTTCCTTCATTGTTCCTTCTCTTCTTCAGAGGCGTTGTAGGATCTTTTACTCTGTGTGTCGAGCTCCCGCTCTGATACCAATTGAAATTCGTAGCACCTCTGATAAACAGATTCGTGAACAAGCAGTTGCTACAGCACACTCCTGTTCACCGCACACTCTTGTTCACCCGGAAACTGTTTCAGCAAGAATGAACAAGGACAAATGTTTGTTCACTCAGTTCGGCCAATTGCCTACGTCTGGGGAGGACTATTCTCAGTCCTCAATCCACTAATCTCAAAGGTCTCCAAGTACACATGGTTACAACCCCATGCAACCTACGCTACTTAACCTTAAGTGGATCCACGAACATAATCAGAACTGACTCTGACTTGTGTCTACAACCTCTACTGATATCTATCTAGAATAGCTACTGTCTCCTCGAAACTCAGCCTATTCTAAACAATACTCAGACTCTGCAGGGTTGCTATAGTATCTGCTGTAGCACAAACTATCCGCGTCGCTCCGAAGTCTTCTGCTGAGCCGTTCGAACGATTCCACGAGCGCTGCACACTCTGGAATACTCTGAAATTTCACAGCGTCTCACTTAGACAGATTTGTGAACTAGCAGTTGCTGCAGCACACTCTTGTTCACAAGAAATAATCTCAGCAAGCAATGAACAAAGGCACAGGTTTGTTCACCCAGTTCGGCCAAACTGCCTACGTCTGGGGAGGACTATTCTCCAGTCCTCAATCCACTCAACCAAAGGTCCCAAGCACACTCGGTTACAACGCACGCAACCTATGCTACTTTAACCCCGTGTGAATCACACAACACAATCAGAACAAGCTCTGATTTGTGTCAGCACACCCTCTACAGTATGTCAGTCTAGAATAGCTACAATCCTCTCAAAGAACTTAGCCTATTCTATACTACACTACTCAGCAGAGTTGCTGCAGCAACAGCTGTAACACACAGCTGAAGCACAATGTCCGCGTTGCTCCAAGGCCTTCTGCCGAGCCGATCGAACCACTCGAAGAGCGCTGCACACTCTGAGTAACTCCCCCTCACTCAGTGACCACCTGCCACTAGTGAGTTCTTCCGCACGAACCTCGACCGAGCCTTCCACCCGTCAGTTCTTCCGCGGCTGCCTTTGATCAACCAACAAGCTCCACAGCTCTGAATTGGCTTCCAGATCAATGCACAAATCAGTCTCTGCAAGACCTGATTCTCTTCTGCAATGCTCACCACAACTCTGCGCTCAACGCTCTGCCCGTGTGTGTTTGATCAAAGAACAACGTCCGTAGCACCAAAAAATCCTCACTCTGAAATCTGTGTCTACTCTCGTGTATCACTCAGCTTCGATCACCCTCTTCAGCCCTAACTCCTTCTGCTTAAATACCCACACCACTTTAAGCAATTTCCAGGTTTGGGCAATTGACCCACAAGATCAATTATCTCCTAAAATCTAGGAGATTAGATTTGATCAATATCTTCAATGCAAATCTCCTTCTCTGACTAGTAAACCGTGCTGGAATATGCTCTTCAGCAATTAAGAAATTCTTCAGATGCTCTGCATATGGTTTCCAGCCCTTCCGAACAAGCCCAGGCAGCTGCTGCTCCTTGGACAGTTGAACCAGCCTGTTGAACAAGCTCCTGCTGCAGCATCCCCTGCTGCAGCTGCTGCTAGTTCACTTCTGCTTGGCTTGCTTGATAATTTGAGCTGTAGCAGCTCCTTGTTCACTTATGCTGGTTTTGTCAAACACTGCCATACTTGCATCATCAATCTCCCCCTTGGCATTTTGACAAAACCTTAGGGCATATGCACTCTCCCGTGAACCAGAAAAAAAATACTCTAAATAAAAAATAATAGAGAGTAAGTAAGTGAGCCATAGATGGCCATAGCATGACCACGCAGGGTCAGTAAAAAAAAGTGTTCATCAGCAGCAGTTCAGCAAAATAAAAAACATCTTCTCTCCCCCTTTTTGTCATAGATGCTCAAGGGGCCTGCTCCTCATCCTCCAGGAACTCCAAGTCTCTGATTAGGCTCCTAATCTGGCCACGCCTGGCATCCCTCCGTTTGGCCTCAGTATCAAGAATGAGCAGCTCAGACCTGAGATGGCTCACAATTCTGGCACGAAGAGCTGGCTGAATGGATGCAGCAGGGGGAAGAGAGTCCTCCAGGGGAGCTGGAGCTGAAGAACCAACCATTAGAAGATCCTCATAAGCAACATCCACGACATGTTTTCCCTTGAATAGCTTGTGATCTACTGTGAAGACCTGCAGCTCCTCAGATAAACCTTCAGAAATCTCACCAAACTCTGGGTGCTGAGAGACCATGATCCCATAGATGAGAGAGGGTAGCACAATAGGCTTGCTGGAGGAGGCACTCCCGGCATGAGTGGCCACCTGAGGGAACATAACACTGCCCAGGCTGATCTTCCTCTTCTTCCCAATAGAGTAGAGAAGGTTAGCAAAGTCTTTGTTAACCTTCCCCCTGTGAGAGCTAGGGATCCAATTTCGAATGCCCAGATGATACAGCAGGGCAAACTTGGAGGTAAGCTCAGCAACATTGAGGTTAGGACCACCCCACGATAGGCACACTCCCCCTGTCAGAATCTTCGCCACAAACTCTGGCTTAACATCAGTGGGAGCTCTTGCATTCTCAGAAATTCCAAGAAATGCATCAATAATTTCAGGGGTAATAACCACTGACTTACCCCGTACCCAGCTTTTCCCATACTCAGCCGCTCCTTCATCTCCAAATTTCTCCTCCATATTCACAATAAATTCTCTAACCAGAATAATATTGAATCGGTGAGGAAAGGTTAGGGACTTGAGAAGATTTACCTCTGTCAGAAGCTGAATCATAGCAACTGATCTGTACTTGTCGAGGACCAGTCTCTTCTCATACACAATGTGTTTCCTCTCAACAGCACTCCAGGATTGAGAGGCACTTCTATTTCTGAACCATGTACCTCCCACTGCGAGAGCAGATAAGTCTACCACTGGAGGTCCTCTCTCATAAGGTCCACCAAGAGAACCTTCTTCTTCTTCTTCACTGGCTGTTCCTTCACTGCTGGAGACTGGGATCAAGATAGGGGCTTTTCCCTTGTCTGAAGGAGGAGGAGGATGTGCTGCAGCAGGTTCTTGTTCAGGAGACTCAGCCCCTGTTTCCACCCCTTCACCAATAATGCCTGGGGACATGACCAGCGATCTGCACTCTTCTTCTGCAGAGGCTGCCACAGCAGCCTCTGCTACTTGATCTTCTCCAGAGACAGCTTCAGCCACAGCCTCTTCTGGCAGCAAGGCAGTACTGGAGACAGGTTCTCCGTCACGAACCAACCGCCTCCTCTTCTGGGGTGTTTCTTTGTGTGAAGAGGGCTCGCCGTGCGACACAGGAAGGGGTGCTGGTTCCCATACCACCACATCCAGACGCTGAGCAGGGTCTTCATTGCGAGACTTGGTCCTTCTTTCAGATCTCCCTTGTCGGTCTGCTGCCAGATTCTTCTTCAAACCACGTGTTTTCACCATTGCTGCAGAGATGAGAGCGGTTCGAGGAGTGCACAGAGGATGATCGGCAGTGATTTTGGAAATCCCTTTGCACCTTTGTCTTTGCCCTAGAAAATATTTACCCGTTATTTTCTTTTCCATTTTTGAAGTTGGTAGATCACGTGCCTCCCATGTGCCTCCTCCCATTATTAGCGACCAAAACATGTGAACAAGCTTAATCCTTGACCCGGTTGCTACAGCGCAAGATAGCTGGTTCACCTATTTAGTTCAGACTGCACCTTTGTTTGGAGAATCCTTAAGAGGTTCTGATGGAGCTTTCTTCACCCACATTTGAGACAAACCAGAGTCTGTCTTCTTCTGATCTTCCATCCTCCTATCTCTTCCTTTGTCGTGTTTGGGTTTCCAAATCTGTAAAAGCTGCTGTTTACATTTGTTTTTAACAATCCAGTGTCCTTGTGTAACAGTCTTAGCAAGCCTTCTCTGTGATTCTTTCCAGGAACTGTTTTTCTGAGAAACAGCAAGAAACGGAGTCTTTATGCAATAAGAGTTGTTCCTGGATTTTACTCTTTCTTTTTCAACTGAGCAGGTTCTGCGCTGCTGCTTCAAATTAGGGTTGATTTTCTGATTCCCAACACTTGTACCAGTACTCTGTTTATTCTGAGTCTTTAGTTTTGTTTTAGAAAAATGATGTGCACGGTGCTGCAGCATCCCCTTGTTCACATGTCTGGTTCCAACTTTGTCTGGAGATTTTGAGGAGCTATCTGAATTCTTCTTCTCATCTGTCTCAACAGCTGAAGCTTTAATGAAAACTGTCCCTCTAGAGCTTTCTTCGCCAATATATCCAAGCCCTGTTTTCCCTTTTCCAAGTCTTTGGTAAGACAGTATTTCGTCCAGGATATTACTCTGCGGATCAGCTGACTTGACTGTTGCTGGAGAGGACCCAACAGAAATCTGTCTCCCTGAATCTTCTCTTTTTAGAATAGTATCTCGATTGTCGAATGGGGGTAGACCTTTCCTTCGTTCTTCTTCCAAAAGATTGACTCTGTCAGTCACGGCCTGATTAGTCTGAAGAACTGCCTCACATTGTTTCAGTACCTTCCTCAGAAGATCAGCAAGACTGTCAGATGAGTCTTCTTCATCCTCACTTTCAGAGACTTCAATTCCATAATGAATTTCTACCTTCTTTGGCTCCCTGAGGTTGACATCTGAAACACTTGTCAGCACAATACAGTTCTCTTCATCACTTTCATCAGAGTCACTCCATTTTGCTGTCATGGACTTATTGTTCTTTTTCTCTGAATTTTTGAGGGGTTTGCTTGGACAATCAGCCTCAATGTGTCCATACCCTTCACAGTTCCAGCATTGAACTCCCTTTTTCATCTCTTTCTTATCATCTTCATCCTGAACTGGTTCTTTCCCTTTCCTCTTTCGTTCACTGCCCCTTCTGAATTGTCTTCGCGAGGAAGAGCTTCTCTCAGTTCTGGATTCCATGTTTTTCAGAAGCTTCCCAAGGTTCTTAACAAGCATGCTCATCTGATCATCTGGAACTGTCTGCTTGATTTCTGCTTCAGCTTTCAATCCAACATTTTTGTCCTTGGAAGTGGTGTCCTCTTTTACCAGTTTCATCTCAAATTGTTTGAGAGACCCCATTAGCTCTTCCAACCTCATGAACCTGACATTTTGCGCTTCTTCAATAGCTGTCACTTTCATGTCGAATTTTGTGGGCAATGATCTGAGAACCTTTCTGATAAGCTTTTCTTCAGGGATGGGCTCACCAAGAGCATGAGCTTCATTTGCAAGATCACAGAGTTTAGCATTAAACTCAGTGACTGTTTCTTCATCCAGCATCCTCAGATTCTCAAATTGTGTGGCAATTATCTGGAGTCTTGACAGCTTCACTCTATCAGTTCCTTCATGGGCAGTTTGCAGAATCTCCCATGCTTGCTTGGCCATGTCGCAGTTTGAGATCAACCTGAAATTGTTAGCATCAACTGCAGCAAAAATTGCATTCAGAGCCTTTGAATTACCAGTTGCTGCAGCACCTTCTTCAGCAGTCCACTGCTCTTCAGGTTTTATTCTTGTCACTCCTTGCTCATCCATGGTGATTGGAGGAGACCACTGAACCACAACATCTCTCCATGTCTTCTCATCAATAGCCCCGAGAAAGGCTTTCATTCTAGCTTTCCAATATCCATAATTGCTCTCTTCCAATAATGGAGGTCTGCTTGTGCTCTGTCCTTCCTTCATTGTCTTGGCTTCTTCAGAGACACTGTAGGATCTTTTAACTCTGTGTGTCGAGTTCCCGCTCTGATACCAATTGAAATTTCACAGCGTCTCACTTAGACAGATTTGTGAACTAGCAGTTGCTGCAGCACACTCTTGTTCACAAGAAATAATCTCAGCAAGCAATGAACAAAGGCACAGGTTTGTTCACCCAGTTCGGCCAAACTGCCTACGTCTGGGGAAGACTATTCTCCAGTCCTCAATCCACTCAACCAAAGGTCCCAAGCACACTCGGTTACAACACACGCAACCTATGCTACTTTAACCCCGTGTGAATCACACAACACAATCAGAACAAGCTCTGATTTGTGTCAGCACACCCTCTACAGTATGTCAGTCTAGAATAGCTACAATCCTCTCAAAGAACTTAGCCTATTCTATACTACACTACTCAGCAGAGTTGCTGCAGCAACAGCTGTAACACACAGCTGAAGCACAATGTCCGCGTTGCTCCAAGGCCTTCTGCCGAGCCGATCGAACCACTCGAAGAGCGCTGCACACTCTGAGTAACTCCCCCTCACTCAGTGACCACCTGCCACTAGTGAGTTCTTCCGCACGAACCTCGACCGAGCCTTCCACCCGTCAGTTCTTCCGCGGCTGCCTTTGATCAACCAACAAGCTCCACAGCTCTGAATTGGCTTCCAGATCAATGCACAAATCAGTCTCTGCAAGACCTGATTCTCTTCTGCAATGCTCACCACAGCTCTGCGCTCAACGCTCTGCCCGTGTGTGTTTGATCGAAGAACAACGTCCGTAGCACCAAAAAATCCTCACTCTGAAATCTGTGTCTACTCTCGTGTATCACTCAGCTTCGATCACCCTCTTCAGCCCTAACTCCTTCTGCTTAAATACCCACACCACTTTAAGCAATTTCCAGGTTTGGGCAATTGACCCACAAGATCAATTATCTCCTAAAATCTAGGAGATTAGATTTGATCAATTATCTCCTTCTCTGACTAGTAAACCGTGCTGGAATATGCTCTTCAGCAATTAAGAAATTCTTCAGATGCTCTGCATATGGTTTCCAGCCCTTCCGAACAAGCCCAGGCAGCTGCTGCTCCTTGGACAGTTGAACCAGCCTGTTGAACAAGCTCCTGCTGCAGCATCCCCTGCTGCAGCTGCTGCTAGTTCACTTCTGCTTGGCTTGCTTGATAATTTGAGCTGTAGCAGCTCCTTGTTCACTTATGCTGGTTTTGTCAAACACTGCCATACTTGCATCATCATACTCCCCTCACTTAGTGACCTCCTGCCACTAGCGAGAGCTAGCCTTCTACCGATTGCCCGAGTCCCTCCACTCGACAATTCCTCCGCGGCCTTCCTTGATCAACCAACAAGCACAACTGCTCTGAATTGGTTTCCCGATCAAGCTTGGATTAGACTCCACCAGTCCTGATTGCCCTCTGCTTCTGTCACCTCAGCTCTGCGCTCACGCTCTGCTCTCGGTGAAGATCAAAGATTTCCTCGCACACCAAAAATACTCTCTCAGAATTCTGTGTGTGTGTACTCGTTCACGCTCTCTCCTTTGATCAACTTCATTGCTCTAAAGGGTGTTCTTTATATAGGAGCACCCACTTCCATCATTATCAGGATTTAGCAATTTTCCTAGTAATATCAATATCTCCTAATTTTTAGGAGATTAGATTTGATTTGAGATTCAAATCTCCCACAATCAAATCTCCTTCTTCAGCTAGGAATCTCCGCTGGAATATTCTCTGCAGCAACTTAAAAACTCCTCTGATGCTCTTAGAAGGACTACCAAGCCCTCTTTCCAAAGACCCAGGCTGGTGCTGCTCGGACAGACGCTACAGCTCTTCTGAATAAGCTCCTGCTATAGCTTCCTCCAGCTATAGCTGCTCCTTGTTCACTGATCTTATTCACGAAAGCTGGACTCCTGCTATTGCAGCATCTTGTTCACGTGTGCTGGTTTTGTCAAACATTACCATACTGCATCATCACAGATGATTACATCTCAATTATGGAACTTTAGGATGCTGGAAGATGACACAATCATCGAGTTCAATGCCAAGCTCTGTGATCTGTCCAATGAGGCACATGCCCTCCGAGAGCCTATACCAGAAGAGAAGCTGATCAGGAAGGTGCTTAGATCACTGCCTCCCAGATTTAATATGAAGTTGACAGCCATCTAAGAAGGTCAGAACATCAAGAATATGAGGTTGGAAGAGCTGATACAAGTAGTTTGAGATGAAACTGATCAAAGATGATCCTCCAGCAAAAAGCAAAAGTGTGGGGCTAAAGGCTGAAGCAAAATGGAAGCCCTCAATTGTAGATAAACTAGGCCTGCTGGTAAAGAACTTCAGTAGATTCCTGAAGAAGATCGATTCCAAACTAAGGGAGAAAGAAAATGAAAGAACCTGCAGTGATCAATCCACAAATTTCAGAAGGCAACTCAGAAGAGGTGAAAACGATCAGAGGAAAGAGAAAGAACTTGCACAAGATGATGTAGAGCAGAATGAGAGGAGTAAAGGTATGCAGTGCCGAGGTGCGAAGGATATGGGTATTGAGAAGCCGACCACCCAAGAAACCAGAAGAAGAGCTCCCAAAAGAAGAAGAACAACTACCCCACAACAATATGGAGTGACGGAGACTCAGAGGAGAGCGAGGAGGAAAATTACATTGTCTTAACCATTGTAGCCAAACATGACCCTGAAGAATCAACGAAAGATGATCTCACCTATGGGATTGAGGAGTCAGACAGTGAGGATGAAGAGTTCATGGAGAAAGACGTATCAAATAACCTAAGCATCCTACTTTAGAATTGCCAAGAAACTATTGAGATCAACAGAAAGCTGACAAACAAAAGTTCTTGTCTAGAGGAGGAACGGGAAGAACTGCTGAGTACAATCTCATCCCTCACAAACCTAGCCACTCAGGAAGAAGAAAAGCCAGCTACTGCGAAGGAAGAACTCAACTTGCTTCAGTAGACGACGAAGATGCTCAACCCTGGCTCAAGCATTCTAGATGAAATATTGTGAAATTTCCGCAGCGTCTATGAGATGCAGATTTGTGTACAAACAGTTGCTACAACAGAATCTTGAACACCCAAATCTCAAGGACTGAACTTAGTCCTTTAATCCACTAAGCCCAAGGTTCTCTCGTACAACACGGTTCGTCAACACACAACCTATGCTACTCAACCTTAGCTAGGACTTCGACCACAATCAGAACAAGCTCTGACTTGTGTCACAACTACCTACACTGGTATTAATTTAGAACAGCTACTGACTCGACGAATCCCAGCCTATTATAATTAACACGCAGCCTCTACAGGTCTGCTATAGCACCTGCTGTAGCACACAGCTGATGCACAATTTGTCCGCGTCACTCCAAGCCTTCAGTTGAGTCGATCGAACAATTCCACGAGCGCTGCACACTCACTCAGTGACCTCTTGTCACTAACGAGACACAGCCTTCGGCCAATTGTCCGAGTACCTTCACTCGACAATTGCTCCACGGCCTTCCTTGATCTACCAACAAGCACTTCGATGCTCTGAATTGGCTTCCCAGATCAAGCAGTGATCAGACTCTTCAAGTCTCGATCACCCTCGGTTCAATCACACAGCTCCACGCGCCTGCGGTGCTCTCGGTGATGGTCGAAGCTCTTCTCGCACTTGAATTCGACTCTCTGGTATTCTGCGTATGCTCTCTCTGTATATTCTCAGCTTCGATGATCAGGACGCTCTGCTCAGCCTCCTTTAAATACTTGCCCAGCCTTGCACAGGTTTCCGCTTTTTGGAAGTTCCTTAAAGGAACATCATCTCCTAGTTTGTAGGAGATTAAATTTGATTTTGAAAATCAAATCTCCCATAAATAAATCTAAACCTGGGCGCGGGAATCTTCACTGGGATATTCTTTATTGAATATTTAGAAGCTCCCCGCAGAGCACTACTCTCCAATATGGTCCGTTGAATGCAAACTCCGAATGGGCGCTGAACTTCTGCTACAGCTCCGTGCTTCAGGAACTGCTACAGCAGGAGCTTGTTCGCGTGAGTTGGTGACTGCCACACAGCATCATCATATTGGCTTTCCAAAGATACGAAGGAGGACATGCTGACGGGTGAAGAAAATTTAGGAACTACAGTATTTGTCAAAGTTGCAGAAGAAGGAGCTGACGGGAGTATGGTAAAGAAAATACTCAGAGAAGTGAACAAGAGGATGCTACAACACCCTCTGTACCAACCACCTACAGCAGAAAAGAAGCCCAGAAGCAAAGGCCGCAAATGCTATTTTTGTGATCAGGAGGGTCACATCCAGAGAAGGTGCCCCACCCTGAACAAGCACTGGAGAATTCAGAGACCAACCACAGTCAGAGGTTGTCGACAAAAGCCAAAGATCGAACATGACAGACAAGCTTTCTTCAGTTCGGCAAAGCCAAAGAAGGACTACAATATCCAAATGTGCGTAGAAAAGACAGACATGTTGGAGAGACAACAAACTAAAGAATAAGGATTGCAAAAGACACTGGCTCAGATCGAGTAGGACAAGTGCACAATGCAGGAAGGAAAGTGAGAGTGATAGGACACAACAGAGCTCGGAAGCGGTGGAGTCAAAGACCAGTGCACGTATGGATGGAGAAACAGCCAACAAAGATGCTCGCAAAGTCACCTGAAGGGGTGCTGAACACAAACTACAAAAGTGTAAAAGATTAGGGTGCTATAGATACCCGCTGCAGCAAAAGAAGGCAATTCAGAATATTGAGTTGCTAAAATAGGCGAGAACACGTGCAAGTCACATGCAATTTTTTGAAGAAAATGCGGACGAATAAAAAAACTAGGGCACAATCTGCTCCACCAAAGATTCCTGCCCTAAGACTGTAGCGTTCTTCGACCCCCACAAAGAAGAAAATGGTGCGTACCCGAGGACTGAAGAGGAATAGTGGCGGCCCCAGACAAGCCGGAGCAAGAAAGAAAAGAGATGATAGGCAGAAGGCAGCAAAACCATGCCTTCAGTTAATAATTAGAGAACCGAGCCCTCAACCTCCTCCACCAAGATCTGCCACAATGGAGGAAACAATGAGGAAGAAAAGAAAACTGGTGAGAGGAGGAGAACCTTTCAAAAAAATCAGTGGTGCCAAAGAACACTCTTCAAGAATGGAAATAGAAGACTCCTCCAGCAAAGACGAGGAACAAGAGGTTGCTGCAGCAACCCAATCCACCGAAGAGCAGAGCAAAGCCATGGTGACTACGCCCCACTCAGATGAAGATATTGAATGAAGCTGGTCCGAGGACTTCTCTGGTGAAGAGACAGCTCCTTCTCCTTCAATAGACAAAGGCAAATCTCACATTGTCGTTCTAGACACCAGGAGTGAAGTGGAAGATTCTGAAGACTCTGGTGCTACCCCCATTGGAGAATCATCCCGGGCACAGACTGATGCACCTCCAACACTGCCAGAGACCATAGAGGGGATTACTATCAGAGGGGGACATGGTTCAGACACCAGACAGTGTCAGGATTATGGCCAATTGTGGTAGGAAGACCATTGTCCTAGAAAAGGTGTTGATACCAGGGAGATATAAGTCTGCTGAGATCATGAAAATCTTAGAAGAGGTAAACTTCCTGAAAACCCTTACACTTTCCAAAAGATATTTTGGTCAATTGGTTAGGGAATTCTTAGTGAACCTAGAAGATAAATTTGATGATGAGAGGAGTAGTGAGTATGGTAGGAGCTGGGTCAGTGGCAAGTTGGCAGTGGTCAATCCAGCAATCATAAATGAATACTTAGTGATAGATAGTGTGGCCAGGGTCCCTGCCATGATAAGTCCCGATGTACTGGCCAGCACCCTCATTGGAGGACTGTGCACGACATGGGCTGCCCATATTTGAGTGCCTAAGAACTATCTTCCAAGTTTGCACTACTGTACAACATTAGGATAAGGAATTGGATCCCCAGCTCCCACAGGGGAAAATTTAGCAAAGCCTTTGGGGATCTTTTGTATGCCATTGGGAAGAAGAGAAGAGTTAACATGGAAGAGATTATGTTCTCCCAGATTGCTGCCCACACTGGCTGCACAAAGACAATGCTGTCCATTATGCTCCCCTCACTTATCTATGAGCTGATCAGTGCACAACACCCAAAGCTGAAAATTGTGTCCTAAAGGCTATCCGAGGAGCCTGAGGTGTTTGGGGTTGATCACAAACTATTTAAAGGGAAGCATATAGTAGACATTGCTCAGGAAGATCCCCTGCGACAACCCCTCTACCAGAACCAGTAGCAGAAGAACTGGGAGAGGCCCCTGCCCCCTCTATCCAGGCTGCCCTCAGAGCAAGAATCATCAGCCACCTGAAAACTGAGCTCAGCCTCCTGTCAACAGTAGTTAAGAAGATTACTGAAAGACGCAATCAGATAAGAGGCTTGCTGCGGGACTTGGGGTATCCAGCCGATGAGGAAGCTGCCCCCTCCTCATAATGACGATTTTATTGTGATCCCCCAGTTGTCATTTGTGACAAAAAGTGGGAGAAGAAAAAAACTGATGAACTGAACTTTCTGTAATAGGTAGCTATTACATTTGTCCTCTATGGCCCTGCGTGGCTGAGTATGAGGCCGCACGTGGCCAGAACTATCTCAAACAATAGTAACATCTAAGTAGTAATCAGGCATGTTTGCCTAGGATAGGAACATGAGTAGTTTACTGTTGTAGAAATAGGCCAGAAATGACCAGCCAAAAGGCTACATTGATTGAAGTCTCAACAAGAAGCACACAGGCGCTCACGGCATCAGTGGACATTAGGTTTTGTCAAAAATGCCAAGGGGGAGATTGTTAATGTAATGACATTCAAATTGACAAAACCTGCCAGAGTGAACAAGCATAGTGCACAAGGGGGTTGCTATAACTTCCTGTGTAGCAAAAGAGCTGTAGCATCCTAAGCAGCAGATTCCGCCAAAGATCAAGCTGCCCAGAATTGAAGAGAAGAGCAACAGAAACTTTCTAAATTAAGTTTAGGATATTCCCAGAGGCAACTACCTGCCGCAAAAAGTCAGCTACAAGATAATGCTATTTTGGAAGGTGGGTCTCTTTATCTCTAACGGCTGATACTTCCTATTCTTTTTTCGATGGGACCTGTAGGTGCTATTTAAAGAAGGCTCGGTAGAGCAGCAGAGGAATCAATCAATCCAAGAATAAATTCTATCAATCAATTGAGTAGAGCAAAGAGTGCTGAACGAAGAATTGAGTAGAGCGGAGATTGATCATCACTCAGTGCAGAGCGTGCGCGCATAACAGAGTGGAGAAGAGCTTGATCGAGACGTGGAACGTCTAATCAGTGCCTATTCAGAGAAGGTCAATTGACGCTGTGTGCTTATGAATGATCACGGCGAGTTGAGGGTGCGTTGTGAGTGTCTGAGGAACTCATTGACGGCACAAGACTTACTCTCATCAATGACAGGTGGTCACAGAGAAAGGAGGAGCATTCCGGAGTATCCAGCACTCGCGGAGTTGATCGGCTCAGCAAAAGGGTGTGCTATGGCAACCTATGATAATCACTGTTTTACTTAGAATAGGCTAAGACTGTGAGTTGTAGCTATTTTAATTTACTCGAGTGAGTAGGAGTGTGCAACTGATCTTAGACTGTTCAGATAAGGAGTAATTCGTACTGATTAGGTTATGCTTCATAGATTGATCTAGCATAGGCAATGAGCCAAGTATGTGTAAGGGTAACCGGCGGATAGTAGAATTATTGAGGACTCCAGAGCAGTCCTCCCCAGACAAAGGCAGTTGGCCGAAATCCGTGTGTGCTCTCTTTCATTCACTGAACAAGATTATTTCCACACAGTGGTACAAGAGGTTGCTATAGCAACCTGCTAGTACACTCTCAGCAAACAAAGGCACTCCAATTTCAGTCGTGGTTTAATAATCAAAGTCAGGGTAAAAAGTTTCTTAGTTTTGTAGTGATTTTGAAATTTGTTGCGCTGCTGGTGACGAGTTACAGCGGTTGTCGTAGTAGTTTCTGAGTGACTTTGCGCAATTTGTTTCTCCAGCCAAACCTGAAAGTACTCAAAGACTTTGGTTAGCCAGTTTAGCCAATGCCTACGTTTGGGGAGGACAACTCTTGGTCCTCTAGGTTTCACTATTCACAGTTATAGTACAATGGATTCCAGAAACACCGCCAACGCTTGTTTCAACTAATAGCTCAATCTGATCATACAGATTAGCTCGCAGCCTAATCCCATAGACTCGCTTCCTACTACCTACACACTTCTAGTAAAGAAGAGCTACAAACCTGACACACAAACTTAGCTTATCCTATTACAATGTGTTGTAGATGAAATGCTATAGCAATCTCTGATAATGCAAGTGTGGCAGTTTTGCCAAAACCAACATAGGTCATTTGTGAACAAGGAGCTGCTGCAGCTCAAGCAATCAAGCAGAACAGCTAGCAACAGATTCAGCAGGAGTGCTGCAGCAGGTGCTGGTTCATCTGTCCGAGTAACAGTTTGTGCTAGGTGCGTCTTGAAGGTTTGGCAGTTTGTGTTCTTGCTCTTAGGAGGTTTTCTAAATACTGCTAAGCATTTTTCCAGCACGGTTCACTTGTCCGAAAAGCAGATTGGCATTGAAGATATTAATCAAATCTAATCTCCTAGATTTTAGGAGATAATTGATCTTGTGGGATTATGGCCTAAACCTGGAAATTGCTTAAAGTGGTGAGGGTATTTAAGCAGAAGGTTTGAGGGCTGAAGAGGTTGATCGAAGCTGAGGGATACACGAGAGTAGACACAGATTTCAGAGTGAGGATTTTTGGTGTGCTACGGACGTTGTTCTTCGATCAACACACACGGGCAGAGCGTTGAGCGCAGAGCTGTGGTGCGTATTGCAGAAGAGAGTCAGGTCTTGCAGAGACTGATTCGTGCTTTGATCTGGAAGCCAATTTAGAGCTGTGGAGCTTGTTGGTTGATCAAAGGCAGCCGCGGGAGAGCTGACGGGTGGAAGGCTCGGTCGAGGTTCGTGCGGAAGAACTCACTAGTGGCAGGTGGTCACTGAGTGAGGGGGAGTTACTCAGAGTGTGCAGCGCTCTTGGAGTGGTTCGATCGGCTCGGCAGGAGGCTTTGGAGCGACGCGGACAGAGTGCTTCAGCTGGTGTTACAGCTGTTGCTGCAGCAACCCTGCTGAGTAGTGTAGGCTAGAATAGGCTGAGTTCTTGAAGAGGATTGTAGCTATTCTAGACTGACATATTGTAGAGGGTGTGCTGGCACAAATCAGAGCTTGTTCTGATTGTGTTGAGTAGTCCACACGGGGTTAAAGTAGCATAGGTTGCGTGCGTTGTAACCTAGTGTGATCTGAACCTTTGGTTGAGTGGATTGAGGACTGGAGAATAGTCCTCCCCAGACGTAGGCAGATTGGCCGAACTGGGTGAACAAATCTGTGTCCTATTCATTGTCTGCTGTGCCTACATTTAAGTGAACAAGAGTGTGCTGTAGCAACTGCTAGTTCACAAATCTGCATAAGTAGAGACACTTGAAATTTTAATTGGTATCAGAGCAGGAACTCGACACACAGAGTTTAAAAGGTCCTACAGTGTCTCCGAAGTTGCCAAGACAATGAAGGAAGGACAGAGCACGAGTAGACCTCCACTCCTGGAAGAGAGCAACTATGGTTATTGGAAAGCTAGAATGAAAGCTTTTCTCAAAGCTATTGATGAGAAGACATGGAGAGCTGTTGTGGTTCAGTGGTCTCCCCCAATCACCATGGATCAGCAAGGAGTTACAAGAATTAAACCTGAAGAGGAATGGACTGCTGAAGAAGGTGCTGCAGCAACTGGGAACTCAAAGGCTCTGAATGCAATTTTTGCTGCAGTTGATGCTAATAACTTCAGGTTGATCTCAAACTGTGACATGGCCAAGCAAGCATGGGAGATTCTGCAAACTGCCCATGAGGGAACTGATAGAGTGAAGCTGTCAAGACTCCAGATAATTGCCACACAATTTGAGAATCTGAGGATGCTGGATGAAGAAACAGTCACTGAGTTTAATGCTAAACTCTGTGATCTTGCAAATGAAGCTCATGCCCTTGGTGAGCCCATCCCAGAAGAAAAGCTTATCAGAAAGGTACTCAGATCACTGCCTACAAAATTTGACATGAAGGTGACAGCCATTGAAGAAGCACAAAATGTCAGATTCATGAGGTTGGAAGAACTGATGGGGTCTCTCAAACAATTTGAGATGAAACTGGTCAAAGGAGACACCACCTCCCAGGATAAGAATGTTGGGTTGAAGGCAGAAGCGGAAAGCAAGCAGACAGATCCAGATGATCAGATAAACATGCTGGTTAAGAACCTAGGAAAGCTTCTGAAAAACATGGAATCCAGAACTGAGAAAAGATCTTCTTCGCGAAAACAATTCAGGAGGGGCGGTGAAAACAAGAGGAAAGGTAAGGAACCAGCTCAGAGTGAAGAAGAAAAGAACGAAGTGAAGAAAGGAGTCCAATGCTGGAATTGTGCAGGCTACGGCCATCGACAGATCAACTGCACCAGCAAACGGATGAAAAAGAAAGCTCTTTCTGCCAGTGAAAGTGAAGATCTGAGTGAAGATGAATGCAACATGGCAAGATACAGGTCAGCAAGAAGAGGCACAAAAACACAAAAAGGAGTGAATCAGGACTTGCTGCAGCAATGTCTATTTCACCGTAACAAGAGAGCTTTGAAGTTTAAGAAATGTTACAGCTGTGGTCGCAGAGGACATATTCAAAGAAACTGCTCCTCAGCTCATGCCAGAATTACATCGTCCAGGAAATCTGCCATGCAGAAACATGCGCAGACTCAGCTCCTCGCCCTTGTTAGCACAGCTAGCACCTCAGACAAGATAAGCTGGTACTTTGACAGTGGCTGTTCAGGCCATATGACAGGAGAAAGATCCTTTCTGAAGAATATTACTCCCTGTCTGGAACAAAATGTGAAGTTTGGTAATGGTCTGAAAGGAAGGGTTCTGGGAAGAGGAACTTTGGCTGTAGAAGGAATGCCGAATCTGAGCAATGTTCTTTTGGTGGAAGGATTAAAGGCTAATCTTATCAGCATCAGCCAGTTGTGTGATGGAACTAAACAAGTTAAGTTTACAAGAGACTCATGCCAAGTTCTTGATAAATCTGGAAAGTGCATAATGGAAGGAGCCAGATCCAAGAGCAATTGCTACCTTCTCAATGTGAGTTCAAACTCACGGATTCAGAAATGTATGCTGACAAAGGCCGAGGAAATGACCTTATGGCACAAAAGGATGGGACATGTTAACCTGAGAACCCTAAAGAGAATTGCCACAGAAGGGCTGGTCAGAGGAATTCCATTGCTGAAAGGAGAGACAGACTCCATCTGTGGAGACTGTCAGATTGGGAAACAAAAGAAGGCTTCACATCCTCGGGTCAAAGATATTGGTACCATCAGGCCTCTTCAGCTGATCCATATGGATCTGATGGGACCAATGGAAGTGGAGAGCCTAGGCAAGAAAAGGTATGCATTTGTCTGTGTTGATGACTATTCTAGATTCACTTGGATTGAATTCATCAGAGAAAAATCAGATACTGTGGGTGTCATTGTGTCTCTGGTGTCTCGGCTAGAGCAAGAAAAGAATCTTAGAATCAGCAGCATTCGCAGTGATCATGGCAGAGAATTTGAAAATAAAGACATGGATGAGTTCTGTCAACAAAGGGGTATAACACATCAGTTCTCGTCTCCTATTACTCCTCAGCAAAATGGTGTGGTGGAACGGAAGAACCGAACAATTCAAGAAATGGCCAGGGTAATGATCCATGCTAAGAGGATTCCTCTGAAATTCTGGGCAGAGGCCATGAATACCGCCTGCTACATCATCAACAGAGTTACCTTGCGAAGAGGTACCATGCAGACCTGCTATGAGCTCTGGAATCAGAAAAAGCCCACTGTTAAGTACTTTCATATCTTTGGAAGTGACTGCTTCATTCTGAGAGACCGGGAGTATCGAAAGAAACTCGATCCAAAGAGTGATCCTGGAATATTCTTGGGATATTCAACAAACAGCAGGGCATATCGTGTGTTCAACCAGCGAACAAAGACTGTCATGGAATCAATAAACGTGGTTGTCAAAGATGTAGATGAAGCACCTAACTCTGAGTCTGACACTGGTGAAGAAGATTCTGATCCTGAAGAAATGTCTGATATACAGACCAGAAGTGGACAAGCTGCGGCTCCAGCAGATGCTACAGCAAGTGCTGAAGCAGAGATTCCAGATGACCAAGCAGAGAGTCTGTCTGAGGATTTTCACACTGAAGCTCCTGATCCACCTTCAAGGCAGCCCCCAAAGAAGATACAGAAGGATCATCCCTTGACAAATGTGATTGGGAATCCCTCAGATAGAAGAAGAACCAGAGGCCATGCCTACCTCAATACATGCTTCATGTCCAGTTTTGAACCAAAGAACTTCAAGGAGGCCATGAGTGATGAATTCTGGATTATGGCTATGCAAGAGGAGTTGGCAGAGTTTGAAAGGCACGATGTCTGGGATTTGGTAGACAGACCTAAAGGGGTAAACATCATCGGCACAAAATGGGTGTTCAAAAATAAAACTGACGAAAAGGGCAACATTACAAGAAATAAAGCCAGACTGGTTGCCCAGGGATACTCTCAGATTGAAGGTCTTGACTTTGAAGAAACATTCGCTCCAGTAGCTCGCCTGGAGGCCATCAGACTGCTTCTAGCAATGTCTTGCTGCCTGGGATTCAAATTATATCAAATGGATGTTAAAAGTGCGTTCTTGAACGGAGATCTCTCTGAAGAAGTCTATGTCTCTCAACCAAAAGGTTTTGAAGACCCTCATCATCCAGAGCAGGTGTATAAATTGAAGAAAGCTTTATATGGGCTGAAACAGGCTCCTCGGGCTTGGTATGAGAGATTGACCATCTTCCTGGAAAATCATGGCTACAACCGAGGGGGAGCTGACAAAACCTTGTTTGTCAAAAGAACTCGGTCTGATGTGATCATTGCTCAAATATATGTGGATGACATTGTCTTTGGATCAAAGTCCCAGCACCTGGTGAAGCAGTTTGTGCAACACATGCAGCAAGAATTTCAGATGAGCATGGTAGAAGAACTTTCCTATTTTCTTGGTTTGGAGATTACTCAGAAAATGGACGGGATCTTTATTGCTCAAAGCAAATACAGCAAGGCCCTTGTGAAGAAATTCCAGCTCGACTCAGCCAGTCACAAGCGTACTCCTGCTGCTACTCATGTGAAAGCCATTAAAGATGAGCAAGGTTTGGAAGTAAGTCAGACTGTCTACAGAAGCATGATTGGGAGCCTTCTTTACCTGACTGCCAGCCGTCCTGACATTTCCTATGCAGTAGGAGTCTGTGCCAGATTCCAAGCCAGTCCAAGAGACAGCCATATGCAGTTGGTCAAGCGCATTATTCGGTATGTCGGGGGAACTGTGGGCTATGGCCTATGGTATACTAAAGACACAAAGGCTAATCTGGTTGGATTCAGTGATGCAGACTGGGCAGGGTGCTCAGAAGACAGGAAGAGCACCTCGGGAGGATGTTTCTTCTTGGGGAATAACCTGGTCTCTTGGTTCAGCAGAAAACAGAATAGCATTTCTTTATCCACTGCCGAGGCTGAGTACATTGCTGCTGGGAGCTGCTGTGCACAAATGTTGTGGATGAAGCAAATGCTGAGTGAGTATGGGGTTGCTCAAGATGCCATGACTCTCTACTGTGACAACATGAGTGCCATCAGCATATCCAAGAACCCTGTCCAGCACAGTAGAACCAAGCACATTGACATCCGTCATCACTTCATCCGTGACCTTGTTGAACAGAAAGTCATCTCGCTCCAGCATGTTGTGTCTGCCAAACAACTTGCTGATATCTTCACCAAAGCTCTGGATGCAGTTCGGTTTGAAGACCTGAGAGCCTCTCTCGGGCTCTGTGTTTTGCCGTCATAAGTGCTCCCGGCAGAGACATCCCCTCGTCATTTGTTCCAAAAAGGGGGAGAAGAAAGAGCAGGCTGAGAAGTGGAGTTATGAAGTGGTTTTGTCAAAATGCCAAGGGGGAGATTGATAATGCAAGTGTGGCAGTTTTGCCAAAACCAACATAGGTCATTTGTGAACAAGGAGCTGCTGCAGCTCAAGCAATCAAGCAGAACAGCTAGCAACAGATTCAGCAGGGGTGCTGCAGCAGGTGCTGGTTCAATTGCTGGTTCATCTGTCCGAGTAACAGTTTGTGCTAGGTGCGTCTTGAAGGTTTGGCAGTTTGTGTTCTTGCTCTTAGGAGGTTTTCTAAATACAGCTAAGCATTTTTCCAGCACGGTTCACTTGTCCGAAAAGCAGATTGGCATTGAAGATATTAATCAAATCTAATCTCCTAGATTTTTGGAGATAATTGATCTTGTGGGATTATGGCCTAAACCTGGAAATTGCTTAAAGTGGTGAGGGTATTTAAGCAGAAGGTTTGAGGGCTGAAGAGGTTGATCGAAGCTGAGGGATACACGAGAGTAGACACAGATTTCAGAGTGAGGATTTTTGGTGTGCTACGGACGTTGTTCTTCGATCAACACACACGGGCAGAGCGTTGAGCGCAGAGCTGTGGTGCGTATTGCAGAAGAGAGTCAGGTCTTGCAGAGACTGATTCGTGCTTTGATCTGGAAGCCAATTTAGAGCTGTGGAGCTTGTTGGTTGATCAAAGGCAGCCGCGGGAGAGCTGACGGGTGGAAGGCTCGGTCGAGGTTCGTGCGGAAGAACTCACTAGTGGCAGGTGGTCACTGAGTGAGGGGGAGTTACTCAGAGTGTGCAGCGCTCTTGGAGTGGTTCGATCGGCTCGGCAGGAGGCTTTGGAGCGACGCGGACAGAGTGCTTCAGCTGGTGTTACAGTTGTTGCTGCAGCAACCCTGCTGAGTAGTGTAGGCTAGAATAGGCTGAGTTCTTGAAGAGGATTGTAGCTATTCTAGACTGACATATTGTAGAGGGTGTGCTGGCACAAATCAGAGCTTGTTCTGATTGTGTTGAGTAGTCCACACGGGGTTAAAGTAGCATAGGTTGCGTGCGTTGTAACCTAGTGTGATCTGAACCTTTGGTTGAGTGGATTGAGGACTGGAGAATAGTCCTCCCCAGACGTAGGCAGATTGGCCGAACTAGGTGAACAAATCTGTGTCCTATTCATTGTCTGCTGTGCCTACATTTAAGTGAACAAGAGTGTGCTGCAGCAACTGCTAGTTCACAAATCTGCATAAGTAGAGACACTTGAAATTTCAATCTCTGTAGCAGAATTGCTGTAACTCCAGTCGACAACTCTTCTAGCACGCACTGCCAAACACTCGGACTCACTCTGAGTTCTTCAAACCCAGATCTTACTCCCTCTCGTTCAGTGACCACCTGTCCACAGCTGTTCTCCAAAGCAACTGATTGATCCTTCAACGAGCCGTGCTCCAATTGAGTTCTGTGGGTCAATGCTAGATCAAAATCAGCGAGTTCTAATCTCTCTCTACGCTCAATACAACTCTATCATTTCAGCCTTCTATTGTTATCTCTCGTTGTGCCTATTCTCTACTTCGGTTGATTCCTTCTCAATTGTTTTTTCTCTGCATTGCTCTTATAGATTCATTAATGATCAACGACGGAAACCCTAGATGCCTTAGGATTCGTAGTGCAGCACAACATCTTTTGAATCTTCGCCTAGATTCTTGCGAAATTGTTGAGATTTGGTTTCCTAAATTGGAATGAGAAACCTTATCTTTCTGTATCACTTCCGGCCGCGTGATGACTTCTGTTGATAGTTGATGACGTTTGCAAAGCTCCATGAACCTCTGCGACACCGGCAGTACCTCTCTGGACTCTCTCCGTGCAACTTCAAGAAGACCGGCCATTCTGCTCTAGGCAACTTTGTGATTTGTTTGTCAGCGGCCTTCTTTGACCGAATTTCATAAGATGCTTCAACATCTTCTTCCGCTTCTTGGCTTCCGCTTTCATCTTTTGAAGCCATTTCCTCATCTACCTCCACAGAGAGGTACTAGGCAGCTTCAACCACCTTTCTTTTTTAGGACGGCCCTTCTTCTATCACGGCCGGTTCACTAGGTGAGCAGGGAAACCTCCACGGGCTCCCATATTTGGATGGAGGAAGGTCATTGCACAGATTTACAGGTGCAGTCTTCTGAGTATTGATATTCTTGCGTTCCTTTGACCTAGGGCTTGTGCTTGACTTGGTGAGCCTTCCACCTCTAGTTCGTACCATTGTCGCCGGTTGACGGAAATAGAATGTCCTCGGAGATTGGAGGTTGTTGAAGAACGAGAAGCAAGCCCTAGAAAAATCCCATAATCCTCTTTTTCTTTAAATGTTTTTGGGATACGTGTCAGTCATTCATTTGTCGAGCGATGTATTGTTAACATCTTTTACACATCGTCAGATCCGAGCGATAGAAGTTGCTGCAACAACTTTAGTCTCTTTTTACTTGAAACTTTGCTTTTGATTCCCGTCCCTCTGAATGACTTCTCTCCAATTCCTTTGTACGCGTCTGGCAGTAGCTTCTCAGTATGGTCATGATCCAGCCCTAATCTATGGTCTCAATTGGGTCTGTGTAACAATATGAGCTTTGTGTCGAAATTCTTTGTCTTTCTCCACCAACCTTGGTCATTTCTCCTTCGTGCTCCGAACTTTCTAGGTTTTTTCTTTAGCTCATCAATGAGCATTACTGTCTTTATCTTGGGCAATCTGTGCACATCAGCAATTCCCTCACCGATCACTCTTCCCCTTTGTTCATTCCCGATGGTTAAGTTTAGTTCTTTGTAAAAGAATTTGAGAGTATGTGGTTCGAAGTATGAAGAGACTACGAGTATGGTAATGCAAAAATCAGATTTGAGAATAGAAGTTTTCTTTCTTGATATTAGGGTTACACGAATACATTATTTATATAGAAGTACATGACTACGTTTAGGAAATCTAACTTTAGGCAAGTAGATAATGATCCTAACACCCTTTAGGAATCCACAAGCCAGCCATTAAGGAGATATATTCTCCTAAATAATATTCTCCAAGATTTCCTCTTGTTTCCAACTTGATTTCCAAGACTCCCGGATTTCCTCTTGTTTCCAACTTGCTTTCCAAGACTCCCTTAAATCGTGTATATGCAGCATATGTCTTCATTCTCAACACTCCCCCTCAAGCTTGACTCTAGGAACTAGCCAAGCTTGGAACCATGAAGACTAGCCTCATTAAAAACCTAAGTATGGAAAACCACTTGGGACAAAACCATACCTTGGACAAAAAGAGTACAAGCCCTCACGGAAAGGGTCATGTTTAAGGAATACTTGTGAGCCCAAGCTTCGAATGGATGGACTCACACACTTTGCTGCTGGCAGCTTTAGTGAGGATGTCTGCTAGTTGATCCTCGCTCTTTGTATAGCACAGTTAGATCACTCCTTTCTCTACCATTTGCCTTACCTTGTGACAGTCCACTTCTATGTGCTTTGTCCTCTCATCGAACACTGAGTTTGACGCAATGTGGATGGTTGCTTGATTGTCACAATGCATGGTGATAGGCATGCTAGTCTCTATGTCGAGGTCTTTGAGGAGAGCTTTGATCTAGATCAAGCTTTCTCATTGCCCTATACTCGGCCTCTGCGCTCGAACATGAGATCACCTTCTGCTTCTTGCTTCTCCAAGTAACCAAGTTACCTCCAATAAAGGTACAATAGCCTGTGGTCGATCTCCTATCCGTCCTATCTCTTGCCCAATCAGCATCACAATAGCCGACAAATGCCTTGTCCAGCCGTGCCTTTGAGGTATCTGAGGATCCTCTCCACCATGCGCCAATGATGCATCTTTGGCTCTTGCATGTGCTGGCTCACCTGATTCACAGCAAAACAAATGTTAGGTCTCGTGATAGTCAAATAAATTAACTTACCAACCATCCTATATTGCTTTTCGTCTTCAAATGGCTTGTCATCAATCTCCCCCTCTCGAATGACCTTGTAACCTTCCCCAAGTGAAGTCTTAGCTGGTTTTGCTCCAAGTTTTCCTGCTTTACACAAAAGATCAAGCGCGTATTTCCTTTGAGAGAGAAACAACCCCTCTTTCGATTGGCATATTTCAATTCCAAGGAAGTATTTCAGTTCACCCAAATCTTTAATATCAAAAACAGAATTTAGAAAGGATTTAGTTTCAAGTATCCCTGCCTTGTCGCTCCCAGTGATGATGATATCATCAACATACACAAGGATAACAACTATACCAGATGATCCGTGTAGGGTGAAGAGAGTATGATCTGCCTCAGATTTCCTAAATCCTCTTTTGAGAAGGGTTGATCTCAGCATGTGGTACCACGCCCTAGGTGATTGCTTCCGCCCATATATAGCCTTCTTTAGTCTAAGGACTTTCCCTGGTTGGACCGTGTCTTCCAGGCCTGGTGGAGGGTGCATGTAAACCTCTTCTTCCAACTCTCCTTGAAGGAATGCATTCTTGACATCCATCTGCCAAAGATCCCATCCGAGGTTGGTACCAACTGAGAGAATAATTGATGCGCGCGTCGTTGGGCGCGTCAAATTAATCCTTCCTTCTCCACTTAGTATAGCGGCTAAGTCAGGGTCGATCCCACAAGGAGCAATCAGACTAGCTTTAACTAGTAACCTACACTTACGAAAATTGGGGTGTGAGTGATTGGGTTGCGCAAGTGCGCGAGTAAACAGTAGTTAACGCAGGATTTGCACTAGACGTGCGCAGGCAGTAGAGATTAAGTACTATGACTATGAAAAGTATCGGCGCAGACAATCCTCTATGAATACATTCCTTATCCTCGACTCTAAACGTCTATAGTTCGGTTTACTGAAGTTAGTGTCCGATCAAGGCTTCCTAACATGTGCGCATGTTCCGACCAAAGTTCATGAGCTATTAATTCTTGAGACTAGTCTAAGCAGCTACGAATCCTGTCACAGTAGCAGCTGATTATCCTAGCGCGTTACTCCTAGTTGTCACCGTCAAGCTATCAACTAGTTTAACATATAACAAACAAGTAGCAAGAGTAAGTGATAGAGCCTATTTATACACACTATTTAGATCCTAACCCTATGCTTGTTTGCATTATTTTGTGTACAAGATTACTGGTTTCCAGTGTTTTTGTATTTCAGGGCGAAACGAGGGCCTAAGTCGGATACGCACTAACAGGCAGCTTTTAAGGAGCGCATCACACAGCCTACGGAGCTAGCAGCGCAAACAGATAGGAGTTGGCAGAATCAGCTACGGTGCGCTAACCGATTGCGCTAACCAAGGAGCAGTGCGCCATGCACAGAAGAGTGGTATTTCCAAATCTTGACACCACCAGATTTGGAAGTTGCCAAGGTTGGGCCTCATGAGCAGTATATAAAGAGAGGAAGACTAGGGTTTGAGAGACACATTGAGACCATCAAGACGATTATAGAGGGCCATAGCACACGAGAGAGTGGCAGAACAGAAAAACACACGAGCCTACTGAGAGGACCTGCGCTAGCCGACTGCGCCAGCCGAGACACTACAACCTGCACGCACCTGCTAGTTGCTGTTTTCTTAGATACTTTAGATATTATTTACTGTTTCTATGATGTTTACTACTAGCATGTCTAGCTAAACGCTTGTATCGGTTGGGCATGATTCTATGAGTATTTCCTTTGAGACTTGTGCTTAATGCATAACTTGTTTGCTTATATTAATTCTGTGCACAATATTGACAGCTAGTTGCATGAGTAGGGGAAGCCTTGAACCGCAATCTTACTCTTGTTGCTTGTTTGTTATATGTTAAACTAGTTGAATAGCCTGACGGTGACCACTAGGAGTAACGCGGTAGGATAATCAGTTGCTACTGTGACAGGATTCGTAGCTGCTTAGACTAGTCTTAAGAATTAATAGCTCATGAACTTTGATCGGAACATGCGCACAAGTTAGGAAGCCTTGACCGGACACTAACTTCAGTAAATCAAACTATAGACGTTTAGAGTCAATGATAAGGAATACACTCATAGAGGATTGTCTGCGCCGATACTTTTCATAGTCATAGTACTTAATCTCTACTGCCTGTGCACGTCTAGTGCAATTCCTGCGTTTACTACTGTTTACTCGCGCATTGCGCAACCGAATCACTCACACCCCCAGTTTTCATAAGTGCAGGATACTAGTTAAAGCTAATCTACTTGCTCCCTGTGGATTCGACCCTGACTTAACCGCTGTACTAAGTAGAAGAGGAAGGAATTAATTTGATACACGCACAACGACGCGTGCACATCAAATTTTGGCGCCGTTGCCGGGGAGCAACACAGATAAGCTTTAATTAGCTTAAGTTTTCTTTTATAATAGTTAGTTATTTCTGTTTGCTGTATTTTCGTTGTTGTTTCTGACAGCGCGCAATCAACATCAGCCTGCGCAACCTTGAAACAGTTGCGCCGCGCAGATTCTAGTTGCGCATTGACAGACGCAACAGCCTAGTTTTCTTTTAATTCCGTTTTCTTTAAGGTTTAGAACAGGTCATGGAGGATAACAGTGTCGTTGGAGATAACTTAGGGGACAGAACCCCAGAGGATGCGAGGGCACATAACCGCGCAGCCCTATTCAGAGAGGAAGTGAAGCGCGAGGTTGAAGCAAGGATGGCCGCTGAAGTGTATAATGCGCCACCCGCGCGACTAGCTGCGCGACGCAGAACAGTGCGCGAGATGTCAGCCCCACTCACGGTTAACTAGCCATGGTGCATAGTGCTTCCACCAGACGGTCATTTTGAACTAAGGAGCTCGCTCATTCATCACATGCCCAAGTTCCACGGGATGAACAACGAGAATCCGGTCAAGCATGTGCGAGAATTCCTAGTCATTTGCGAGAACATGAAGGCCGAAGGAGAGAGCGACGAAGCGTTGAAGATGAAAGCGTTCCCATTTTCATTGTGTGACACGGCCAGGCATTGGCTGATGAACTTACCAGCAGGATCAATTCACACATGGGAGCAGCTGCAGAAGAAGTTCTTGGACAAGTTCTACCCCGCAGCAAAGATCGCGCTACTCAGGAGGGAGCTGGCCGCACCTAGGCAGAGCGCAGGAGAATCGCTGTCAAAGTATTACGAGCATTTCAGGGAGCTAGAGGCCAATTGCTACAATCATGGACTGCCCCAGAATGTGCTGATAGAGAATTTTGTGAATGGATTGCTACCCATGGAGCTGAGATTATTGAACGCATGCGCAGGAGGCGACATTTGCAACATGTACCCAGAAGACGCGTGGCAGCTGATAGAAGACTCTGCTGGGCAGGTAAGACATCAGCTAACACTTGAAAATAGTCGTGCTCGTTCTGTGCATCAGGTAGAAACAAGCGCTGAAATAAAGGAAATGAAGGCCATGCTGCAAAAGTTGATCAGTGCGCAAGGCGCACAACCAGTTGCGCCAAAGGTATGCGAGTTCTGCACGTCCACTGAGCACAAAACCGATTCATGTCCCACACTTTTCGAGGAATCAGGAGATCTCAATGCTCTTGGAGGATGGGATAATAGAGGACTACAGAGGCAGAATCAACCGCGTTTTGGACTAGCCGCAAATGGGTTCAGATGGAAGGAGGAAAACAATTTCCAGAGGCAGCCCACGGATCAGCGCGCGCCACAGCAGACGCAACAAGCTGCGCCCTACAATCCACCGCATCGCCGCACTGACGCACCAGCACAGAACAATGAGCAACCGAGGCGATCCCTAGAAGATATCGTGGGGCAGCTAGCAGACACAGTGCGCAAAAATGATGAGAAATATGACAAGAGGTTCGAGTCCATTGAGAAGCAGCTATCACAGATTGCTACCACGGTGCATGAGCTGAAAAAGAGCGATGGCAACCTGCCCTCACAAGTGATCCAGAACCCCAAGGGAGGAGTCAACGCAGTGACACTGAGGACTGGGCGCACGATAGGAACAGAGCAGACCACGAAGGCGTCCGCGCAACCATTTGCGCAAGTCCCAGACCCAACAGAGCAGAATGCGCAACCAGAGCAACATGCACAACCAGAAGCGCCAGCCAAAAGCCAGCAGGGCGAGGCGCCAGGTATGACACAATCAAAAGACAAAGGCATAAATCGTACTAACATACCTGCAGCTTTTCCTGTACAGGCACCATCAGCTAGGAAGGAAGCGCTTGATAAGAAGCTCTACGAGTTATTCAGTAAGGTGGAAATAAACATTCCCCTTATTGAAGCAGTTCGGCAGATCCCTAGGTACGCCAAGTTTCTAAAGGAGCTGTGCAAAACAAGAGAAGGAAAGGCGAGTGCGCACAGGTAATGTTAAATGCGCAGGCCTCAGTAATCGTGCAACATAAGGTACCACCTAAATGCCGAGACCCAGGTACGTTCACCATCCCTTGCACTTACGGTAAGACCACAGTGAGCAATTGCATGATTGACTTAGGCGCATCTATAAATGTATTTCCGTATTCCCTATATGCGTCATTGCGCCTTGGACCACTAAAGCCTGCAGGTCTCACCATTCAGCTAGCAGATCGGTCGTGCAAGCAACCTACGGGCATGATAGAGGATGTCCTTGTCCGAGTAGGAGAGCTGGTGTTCCCAGCAGACTTCTATGTCCTAGAAATGAAGGGAGAGTCGAGCATAAGCAGTGCGCAGATCCTACTGGGCAGACCATTTCTTATGACCGCGCGCACAAAGATAGATGTGTGGAAGGGCACACTCTCTATGGAGGTTGATGGCGAGGAAATTCATTTTAACTTATTCAAAGGGATGCAGCACCCTCATGAAGACGCCACAGTGCACGCAATAGACAACATAGACGACTTAGTTGCAGATGCGCAATGTGCGAGCGCAGCAGAAGAACCTGAAACACTGGCACAGGCAGAGTTGGAGGCGCAAGAGAATGAGCTGAGTAGTGCTGAACCAGAATCAAGACAGGTACAAGACTTAGTTAATGTCTGCACTGCTAATAAAATCTTGCCCTCTATTGAACAGGCACCCAAGGTCGAGCTGAAGCAACTCCCAGAGCACCTCAAATACATATTTTTGGGAAATGAAGATACCCTGCCGGTAATCATAAAAAAAAGACTAGAAGAGGAGCAGGAGGCGCAATTACAGCAGGTGCTGCGCAAGAACCAGCGCGCTATAGGACGGACACTTGCTGATCTGCGCGGAGTGAGCCCGGACGTATGCATGCATAGAATTCTGTTGGAAGATGGTGCCAAACCATCCAGGGAGCCTCAGCGCAGATTGAACCCGAACATGATGGAGATGGTGCAGAAGGAGATCCTGAAGTTGCTTGACGCAGGAGTCATTTACCCTATTTCGGACAGCAAATGGGTAAGTCCAGTGCACGTTGTGCCAAAGAAGGGAGGAATCACAGTAGAAGAGAATGCGCAGGGCGAGCTAGTTCCCAAGCGCATACAAACTGGATGGCACATGTGCATCGACTACAGGAAGCTTAACGCAGTCACGCGCAAGGATCATTTCCCGCTACCCTTCATGGACCAGATGCTAGATCGATTAGCAGGGAAGCCCTACTTTTGTTTCTTGGACGGATATTCATGGTACAATCAGATACCCATAGCTACGGAAGATCAAGAGAAGACCACGTTTACCTGCCCATTCGGTACGTTTGCGTTTCGGCGCATGTCATTTGGGCTGTGTAACGCGCCAGGTACGTTCCAACGTCTAGTCATGAGCATTTTTTCTGATATGATTGGTATATGCATAGAAGTGTTCATGGATGATTTTACTGTACACGGAAGTACCTTTGACGCATGCTTAACTCATCTTGATAAGGTCTTAGCGTGCTGCATCTCAAAGAACCTAGTGCTCAATTATGAAAAATGTCATTTCATGGTATCGCATGGTGTAGTACTAGGGCATATTATCTCGCAGGAGGGGATCAAGGTAGATAAGGCCAAAATAGATCTTATTTGTAATCTGCCTTATTCCACTAACGTGCGCGATGTGAAATCATTCCTTGGGCATGCTGGGTTTTACAGGCGCTTCATAAAAGATTTTTCTAAGATTTGTATACCCCTGTCTAACCTCTTACAAAAGGATGTGTGTTTCGAATTTACTTATGAGTGCAGGGTCGCGTTTGATAAGCTGAAGGAGGCGCTGACAAGTGCGCCACTGATGCGCGCGCCAGACTGGAACCTGCCATTTGAACTGATGTGCGACGCAAGTGATTATGCAGTAGGTGCAGTCCTGGGACAGCGAGTGGACAAGAAGCCACACGCCATTTATTATGCATCGCGCACACTGGACGCTGCACAGAGGAACTACACTACCACGGAGAAGGAACTTCTGGCAATTGTGTTTGCGCTGGAGAAGTTCCGTGCATATGTTCTTGGCGCCAGAGTCATTGTCTACACAAACCACGCAGCAATCTGTTACCTAATGTCCAAGAAAGAGACTAAGCCGCGCCTGATGCGCTGGGTGCTCCTACTTCAGGAATTCGACTTGGAAATCAGAGATAAGAAGGGCACGGAGAACACAGTCGCGGACCACCTGAGCAGGATCGTGAAAGCGGAGGAGCCAGGGCAAATCACGGAGACGTTCCCTGACGAGCATCTGATGGCGCTGACAGGTAAGGTACCATGGTATGCGCACATTGCGAATTACCTGGTCACAGGTACGTTTCCTCCTCATTTCACTAAAACCCAATGCATGAGATTGAAACATGAGTCCAAGCATTACCTTTGGGATGATCCGTATATGCTCAGAATAGGACCTGATCAGATTTTAAGGCGCTGCGTGCCTGACCATGAAATTAACTCTGTTTTGATGTTTTGTCATGCGCACGCATGTGGAGGACACTTCGGTCCAAAGCGCACGAGCAGAAAGATTCTGGATTGCGGATTCTATTGGCCGCGCTTGTTTAGTGACTCGTATATCCACTGCAGGAACTGTGACAGGTGCCAGCGCACAGGAGGCATATCAGCGCGCAATGAGATGCTGCAGACGCCAATTCTAGTGGATGAAGTATTCGATATTTGAGGGATCAACTTCATGGGACCATTTCCTCCTTCTTCCGGATATGAGTATATATTGGTCGCGGTAGATTATGTCTCCAAATGGGTTGAAGCCAAGGCTACACGGAAGGATGATGGTAAGACGGTCGCTGACTTTTTAAGGACTAACATATTTTGCAGGTACGGAGTGCCTAAGGCAATCATTAGCGACCAGGGGACGCATTTTTGCAATAGGATAGTGGCGCAGGTTTTCAAGCATTATGGAGTGCGCCACAAGACGTCCACCGCTTATCACCCTCAGACGAATGGACAGGCCGAGGTTTCCAACAGAGAGATCAAGCGCATACTGGAGAAAACTGTGAGACCATCACGCAAAGACTGGAGCCAGCGCCTTGACGATGCACTGTGGGCATACCGAACAGCGCATAAGACACCAATTGGGACCTCACCGTTCCGGTTGGTTTACGGAAAAGTGTGCCACTTGCCAGTGGAGTTAGAGCACAAGGAATATTGGGCATTGCGCATTTGTAACCTGAACCTAGACGAGGCTGGTATGGAGCGTATGGTCATACTGATAGGTTCAAATTCAAAGTGTTCCCTTTGAGTTAAACTCAAAGTGTTCTCATCAGCTGACTGTTACTTGGCTCTACTTGAAACACATTCCTTGTTTTCTCATCCCTTCGACTCGTCTCCTCTCGGAACCTTGCACTCTCTGCGGTCTCGGTGAGCAAATCACGTACTTGTCTGGGTGTCAGGTTGAGCATGGTGCCACCAACTGCGGCATCCAAGAGCATCCTCTCAAGAGGTCTCAATCCATCTAGCAGATATTCCACAAGCATCTTCTCCGGAACACCCAAATTGCAACAGCGTTGTTCCAATGCATTGAACCTCTCCATATAGTCATACATCGACTCACTCGATCCTTGCTTGATCATTGATGACTCTCTTCTGACTTGAGTCGCTTTAGCAGGAGGGTAATATTTGTCGAGGAACTTTCTCTGCATTTGATCCCATGTTCTTATACTACCTGAAGGCAAAGAAAGAAACCAAGATTTCGCTAAGTCAGTTAAACTCAAAGGGAACACTTTGAATTTGAACCTGTCTTCAGCGGCTGCGTATGGTCTCAATGTTTGGCAAATTCCGGTGAACTCTTGTAGATGCCTTGTCGCAACTTCTCCCGGTAATCCTCTAAACTTGGGCAGATGGTGCACCACTGTGGTTTTGATCTCGAAGTTGTCCTCTTCCGGGTAAGTGTTGATGCACCATGGCTGGTTATGAAATGTGGTGCTGAAAGCTCCCTCATGGTTGGCTCGTGATGAGGCGGCTGCCTATGTAGTTGCTGAAGTAGTGGTTGCCCGTTCTGATGACTGCATACGGTTGAGGTGGGGAATAATCATCGAACTCATCCATCCTTCAACCTTTACCATTGTGTCCTCCCTGGAACTCCATCCTTTGACGATTAGCTCTTTGCCTTTGATTGAATACCCGTCCCGGCTCGTCATTGAATGGTGGGATTACCTGTGGGGGCACTTCCGCATTGAATTGGTCAGGGGCATGGTCGCCCTGGACACTCTGGTGGGAACTTCCTGCATGGGACATACTAAAAAAGCAAGAGAAATGCAAAAACAGAAAAATATTGGAAAAAAACTAAAATGCAAAATATGAAAAAAAACTAAACAATTCAAAAAGAAAATGTAAACGGTCTCAGATCGCTAAAAAACAAAGGAGCTCACACTAGTGAGTCCTGACCGGTGGCCGGTTCCGCTCAGAAAAAGGTCTTTGGATCTCCAATCGGACTCCGGTGACACTATTCACACCCCTCGCCGGAAGCACTATTCATCAGGGTTTAGATTTTTTTTTTTTATCCGCACAACAAAAAGTAAAACAAAGCAAAAACAAGAAAAATAAAGTTCAAACCGTATACTGATTGTTGCTCTCCCCGGCAACGGCGCCAAAATTTAGCGGCACGTCGTTGTGTGCGCCAAACTTATATTTGTAATCTCCTGTTAACACTCATCAAGCGGTAAGCAGGGTCGAACCCACGAGAGAGAAATCAGCTATAAAATTCTACTAATTAATTGTCATGATGAAAAGGGGGTTGCAGGAATAACGTTTGTTGTTATCAAATTCAGAGAAAAATCAGTTCAGGGTATGCATTGCAACTGGTAATCATCGATTGTGACGTGCATCAACGAGTAAACTACCGTTCCTACTCTAACAATCCCGCTAGGGTAATGCCGACTCTACTGTTCTACCCAATCTCAACTGCTATGTTCTCGAATAGGGTTAACGATTACTCGATCAACAACACCGATTAGGTTACACCGCTAGGCTTAGCTAATAGGGAAGTCAATCCAATATCATGCAGTAGACATCAACTCAGTTTCACCGCTAGGATACGCTAACTTGATAATCAGAGCATGCTATTCAAACGAAGAACAGGAATTTACTGAGTTGAATTACGAAACATAAATATCTCAAACATACGTTGCAACACAAAATCCCCAAATTGAAATTAAGGGTTTAGCTACTACGAGTCATCTAAAATAATGGAAATAAACTGAGTTTAGGAATAATACTGTAGCGTTGAATAGTAATCTGTGTGAACAATAACTCCGGCAGTTAATAGTAATTCCTGCCGTGAATAGTGATCCGCCTCGAAATCCGCGTGTAGTGGTCGCTTCTCTGAATTCGTCTTCTGGGTTCTCGTGCTGAAGATTCTCTCTAAGAATTGATGCTCAATTGTGTTGTGGCAGGTCTGTATTTATAAAATGGAGAGACTTCTAAATCTGATTTTAGGCTGTGAGTCCAATGTTGACGTGATCAATTGCATTCCGCTCCGGATGAAGACATTAGTCGCGCGCCTCATGAAGACATTACAAGCGCGCTCGAAGAAGACATTCACTCTGCTAAAGTGTGCTGCGGGCGCGGTATTGTCGGCAGTGTCAGAAACTCGCTTGTCTGACCCTTTAGACCTCCGAATCTCGTCTGGACGTAAACCAGAGAGCCCTTTGAGTTAGCTTTCCAACAAGGTATAACACGCCTCAATCGGATCAAAATCATGAGCTCGGCGAACCTTTGACTACGAATAGGGCAATCTGCCGAGATTTGCTCTATATCCATCCAAATGCGCAATAAAGTTCTAAGCGGTCTTGATACACCTGCAGTGCGAAATACTACCAAGAAGTAATCTATCACGCACAAAATGTAACTAAACAATGGGATTAAATAAGTCAATGGATCGTCTAAATACGCTCCATCACCGCCTAGGCAACTCTCCTGCTGCCTTCCTTGATCAATCCACAAGCATGCCCTGCTCTGAATTGGTCCTCCTGATCAAGCACTGACCAGACACTGCTAGTCTGTAATCAGTCTCTGCACTTAACCACTCAGCTCTGCTCACGGTGGTGATCGAATCTTCGCACGCACTTGAATCTCTCTCTCGGTATTCTGCGTATGCTCTCGTGTTTGCTCTCTTGTCTTTGATGCCTTTGATGCTCTGCCCAGCCTCCTTTAAATAGGAACTCCAAGTTCCATCAATATCAAATTTTAGGAAGCCTTCCAAAAAACTTTCCTAGATATTTGCAAGTTTGTTGAGATTTGATTTCTTAAAGCCAACTTTAGAAATCTTATCTTTACCTTGAGCTTGCTGAGTTATTTGTTGCTGATGGCATTTCTTAAGTCCATTAGGAAACCTTCCAAAACTCTATGATCCATCAATATCAAATTTAGGAAGATCCTCAAAGATCTCAACAAGATCCTGTCTCCAATTGCTTCGTCATATCTGGGCAGATTCCTCTTTGGTCAAAAACTGCTGCCATGCTGCTACAGCTCCCTGCTATAGCTTCTACTGTAGCAACTGCTTGTTCACTGAGCTTGTTCACTCTGGCTGGATTTGCATAAGCTGTTGTCTTCATACGGGCAGCTGCATCATCTTGCTCTCAATCTTCACGATACTCTACCAACCTATTGCGATGCTGGCAGCAACTACGTTCTTAGGACTGCTCCAAGTTGATCGGCATGCCATTGACTCTGGGAATCTTCTACATTCCATTTAGAAAGCTTCCGTTGCTCTTCTCTTCAATTCTGGGCAGCTTGTCCTTCACACGGAAATCTCCTATTTAGGATGCTACAACTCTCTGCTACACAGGTTGTTGTAGCAACGCCTTGTGCACTCTGCGTGTTCTCTCTGGAACGCTCTGCATCAGCTGCTGTCTTCACAAGCTTGCTGTAGCAGACCCTTGAGCACATTGTAGAAGTTTGTCAATGATGCCACATACCTTAACATAGTTTTTCTGAACTCCAATAGCTAAACTGAATTGATGTCTATTGCGTTATACTAGGATTGACTGCCCTATTAGCGAAGCCTAGCGGTAGAACCTAATTGGTATTGTTAGTTGTTAGTCAAGTAATTGTTAACCTATTCGAGAACTTAGTAGTTAAGAGTAGGTAGAACATTGAAGTCGACATTACCTTAGCAGGATTGTTAGACTGGAACAGTAGTTTTACTATCTCATGCATGTTAGATTGATGATTACCAGTTGCAATGCATATCCCTGAAATGATTCTTTCTGAATTTGATCAACAACATTCTTTGTTGAGGAATGGCATCCTTGACAAAACTGCTCAAGAGACTTTTGTAGCACTCCCTGAAGATTGGTGGCTGGAGCACAATCTAGAGACTGACAAAATAGCAACAAGCAACAGCAATAAAGGAACAGAGTCTTCTACAGAACTCTGTGGATCTTAAGAGTTGAGGCGAATTGGGCAACGGACAGAAGATAGATTTTGCTTCAACACTCCGTGATGACCCAATGCTAGAGCAGAATGCCCGATCAACCTAGAGATGCACTGAGAGGCTCCGACAGGCATCGCGAAAGCTCAGGGAGTTGTGCAAACGTCATCCAGATCTCTCTGAAAGCTAAGCTACATAAGTGCTTTAACTATTACCTTTGAGTTTAGAGTTCCTCAATTACTAAACATCAAAAGTGATCTAATAGTTCTAAGAGCAGTTCATAGTTCACAATTAATAATGTCAGTCCTTAACATCCTTCTCCCCCTATGGGGCTTCAATCCGTCTTATGGCTGAGTAGGGGCTGAGCTGGAAGCATCTGGTTATTCAAGGTCTCGGAGGAGGGCGTCGATTTGCACCGGCTGTGTGGAGATCTTCTTGGCCGTTGCTATCAGGAAGCTCGCTCCGATCTGAGATGACTTATCATTCTCTCACACATAGCAGCATCTACAGTAGGAGTGATGTGCGCGCAAAGTACATAGTATTTAAGCCCATTATCCTTTTAGTTCTTGTTCATTCCGTGATGTTATATAAGCCTTTTGATGCTTTTCGCGTACGTTTCAGGTTTATATCGAGTAGTTGGAGTCACGCAGCAGCTTAGAAGAGTTTCGGACAAAATCCAGTCGATTGCTGGCGAAAGCGCAAAAGAATCATGGTAATGAAGATTTGCCCGAGTCAATGTGACTCGGCCTGGACTTTCGACTCGCCCAGATCGAAGCACTCGGCCAAATTGGAACTCTCTGGAAAATTGACTCGCCCGAGTCAGTTCTGCCCAAGTCAAGAAGCGCAAGACCAAGTCACTGACTCACTCGGCCAAATTGGAACTCTCTGGAAAGTTGACTCGCCCGAGTCAAGATTCCCAAGCCCGAGTCACTGACACACTCGACCAAATTGGAACCCTCTAGAAAGTTGACTCGCCCGAGTCAACTATGTGACTCGATCAACGTAGGTCAACTCGGTCAACGCTGGTCAGCTTAGTCAATGCTGGTCAACTCGGTCAAAGCTGGTCAACTTGGTCAATGCTAGTCAAACCTTCTAGGTATAAAAGGATAGCTTTGAAGAGAGAGAAAGGAGGATCTCAATTTCAAGAAAACTCAAAAACTCTCTCAAACCCTAAAGAGCAAAGATCAAACCTTTGGAGAAGATCAAGGTTGGTTGAAGATTGGAGCTTGGATTGAAGATCATTCAAGACCTAGACTACTTTTCTAAACCCTTAACTTTGTATTTACATTCATGTTTCACTTATTAATCATGTATTTGTGCACACTCATTATGAGTGAGTAGTTGTTTATGTGATTGGGGATCAAATGGATCCCCTAGGATTGGTATGATGTAGAACACTATTTGATTGTATTGAATGAAGTTTGGTTTGATTATTTGTGCCCTAGCTATGTATTCTTTGTATGCACACCAAGTGTTTGACGAAATACCTAAGTGAGTATGCATGAGTACAACTCCTAAGGATGGAATGAGACTTGAACTTAGGATGTTTAATAGCTATTGTATGATCATATGTGGAGTGTTTGTGTGAGAGAGTGACATACATTCTTGACATTAGGCAAAATTTTAAGCGGATTTGAGTAACCGGCCAATAGACCGACAGGGTGCGGTTATGGGACTCAAGTTCTACACGGTTCAATAGAGCGAGAGTTTGAGAAACATGTCATTTGTGTATCCTCTCCACTCTAGGGAAGGAGCGAGAGTTGAACCTAGAGTGGACGATGCATTAGCCTTGCTTTTTTCAACCAAACGTAGTTCATGCATGTATTAGAGAGGTATTTCATTTTCCGCATATCTTATGGGGGAAGTTGAATCCCGAGTCACCTTTTATTCATTAAGCAAACCCAACTATCATTTATCTTTAGTGCTTACTAGAGATACCTCTATAAGAGGACAAACCCCCCCCCCCCCCCCCCCCAAACCGTAGACTTTCAATAGTAGCATTAATTAGTTATCAGTTAGTCTAGGCTTTTCTCTTGGGATCGACCCGAGTTCACTCGGTTATAAATACTTGTTTGATATTTGCGTGACTAGAATAGCACTTCATTTTGCTTGCCCAAAACGTCAACGTCAAAATGGCGCCGTTGCCGAGGAATAGCTTTTAGACTAGATTGCTAATTAGTATTACTTTTAGTTTGTTTACTTCACTTTCTATTTTTCTTTTATTTAGTTGTCGTGATTGCTTGCGTGCGTGCTATTCTTGTTTGACTTTATTTAAAGTTCACACTTAAAAAAAGCTTTTTTTGATTGCTTCATAGGTGTTTGAATGCAAACTAGAGCAAAGAGCAAGAGATTACAAGAACAAGCTTCTACCTCAACTACAAGCCAACCTTCTCATCCCTCCGCTTCACCCGAGCTTCATACTTCTCATTTGGATACTCCTTGTACTTCACAAGAGCCGAACTGCCTACCAAAGACGATAAATTCTTTATCACACTCGATTGGGAGCATGAATTTGAATAAAAGAAGAGAACATCCGCAAGCTTGTAGCATATGTGCTAACTCGTAGCACGACGAAGATTCTTGCACCTCCAAGCTTGCGGATGAATTTCAAGATGTTAGCTATCTTGTGAGGAACCAAGAGAGAGCTTATGTGCCACCTCAATCAAGTGGGTATCAACCAAAGAATCCTCCCTACCAACCAAGGAACCCTCCTCAACATGTAAGGTTCCATGAAGACACAAACTTTCCAAGGAGAGCGCCTATTAACAATGAGCCGAAGCCTACGCCTCCGGGATTCCCACCAAGGAAACACGGGCAAACTTCTTACCAAAGAAACGAGGAGAGGCCTAGCCAAGAGGAACCATCCCTAATATCCATTGTCGCGCAGTTGGCCGCAATTCAAGCTCAACAACAAAAGGATAATCAACTCATCCTTCAAAGACTCGACCAATTGCAAGCGCATAACAAAATGCTTGAGACCCAAATTGCTCAACAAGCGAGTTCTTCCTCAAGATACCAAGGGAAATTGCCTTCTCAATCGGATGTAAACTCTAACGAAACTATAAATGCCATCACCCTAAAGAGCGGAAGAGTCTTAGAAGAACCCCAAGCGAAGACCAAAGTTGCCAACACAACCGTTGAGGTTGAGAAAGAAGGGTCATCATGTCAAGAGAAGGTTGAAAAGAGAGGGAAAAAAAAAGCTCAAGAGCCCGCTCCATATGTGCCTCCCATCCCGTTTCCGCATAGATTAAAGAAGAAGGAGGACGCACATTTCAACCGCTTTGCGAATATCTTGAGTAAACTCCAAGTGACTCTCCCCCTTCACGGAGGTACTAACTCAAATGCCAACTTATGCAGAATTTCTTAAAGATATTATCACATAGGAGAGAAATGCATGAAATTGACCATGTAGCTTTGGATGCTAATTGTAGCGCTATTATTCAACATAATATGCCTAGGAAGCTAAACGATCATGGTTCATTCTCTATCCCTATTGCTATTGGCGATTTTTGCATAGATAGCGCATTATGTGATTTGGGAGCTAGTATTTCTTTGATGCCATTTTCCTTATCTCAAAAACTTGACATGGGTGAACTCACTCCTATATCCATAAACCTTAGATTGGCGGATAGATCATTTAGGTTACCTAAGGGTATTTTAGAGGATGTTCTGATTAGAGTAGGGAAATTTTATGTGCTTGAAATGGATGAGGATCGTGAAATCCCTATTATACTAGGAAGGCCTTTCTTGAATACGGTTAAAGCTGTTATTAATTACGGAGAGGGAGTTATAGATCTTAACCTAGGAACCGGCAAAATTAAATTTTACTTGAAAAAAGTTTTAAATGCTCCTAGTAGTTCTATGGATTGTCATTTGCTTGAAATATATGATGCTTATGATGAGTTGACAAGTTTTGAGTATGAGTTGCTCGCCCGAGATAGTGGTAGTCCATCTTTCGCCTCGTTGATGAATCTTGAGGACGATAACACTCTCGATGAGGACACCATCGAAGAAGATGCACAAAAAGGTAAGGAATTCGGTGAGGGGTTGAAACCCCTTCCACCGAATCTAAGGTATGAATTTCTTGGACCAAACAACTCATTACCCGTTATCATCGAGGCATCTCTTGATAAATGTGAAACCTCTAAGCTTATGCATGTGTTGCAACTGTATAAGGGTGCTACTGGGCATTCCGTTAATGATTTGAAAGGGATTAGCCCCAAGGTTTGCATGCATAGGATTAGACTTGAGGGGAATGTAAAACCTAGCCGCGAATTTCTTATGCGATTAAATCCTAAGCTAGGTGAGGTTGTGTTAAAGGAAGTAACTAAGTTAAGAGACTCGGGAATAATTTACTCGATCTCCGACTCCGAATGGGTGAGCCCAATTCATGTGGTGCCTAAGAAAGGTGGGCTCACCGTTGTGGAGAATGACAAAAATGATTTAATCCCTACGCACACGGTCACGGGGTGGAGGATGTGCATAGACTATAGAAAATTAAACAAAGCCACTAAGAAAGATCAGTTTCCAATTCCTTTTATTGATCAAATTTTAGAAAGATTAGCGGGACATGAATACTTTTACTTTCTAGATGGTTATAGTTATTTTTTTTCAAATTCCCATACACCCCGATGACCAAGAAAATACTACATTTACTTGCCCCTATGGCACTTTTGCATATAGGAGAATGCCTTTTGGTCTTTGTAATGCGCCAGGTACTTTTCAAAGATGCATGATGTCCATATTTTCCGAGTTTCTTGAGAATTCCATGGAAGTGTTTATGGATGATTTTACGGTGCATGGATATTCTTTTGATGATTGTCTTACAAATCTTTCACGTGTTTTGGCTAGGTGTATTGAGATGGACTTAGTCCTAAATTGGGAGAAATGCCATTTCATGGTGAAAGAAGGCATAGTTTTGGGACATCTTGTGTCGAAAAGAGGGATCGAGGTCGATAGAGCAAAGATCGACGTGATTGAAAAGTTACCGCCTCCAAGGGATGTTAAAGGAATTAGAAGTTTCCTCGGACACATGGGATTTTATCGGAGGTTCATCAAGGACATCTCAAAGATCGCGAAGCCCTTCACAAATCTTCTATGCAATGAGGTGGAATTTATTTTTGATGAGCCTTGTCTTGAGGCGTTCAAGGTATTGAAGAAAGCTTTGGTGACCGTGCCTATTATTCAACCACCGAATTAGGACTTACCGTTCGAAATGATGTGCGATGCAAGTGATAGAGCCATTGGGGCAGTCTTGGGTCAAAGAATTGATAAACGACTCCACGTAATCTATTATGTTAGTTAGGTCCTTGACACTACCCAAGGAAACTACTCAACAACGGAGAAGGAAATGCTAGCTATTTTCTACGCCTTTGAAAAGTTTTGGCAATACTTGATTGGTTCTAAGACGATAGTCTATACGGATCATGCCGCCATCAAGTATTTGGTTTCTAAGAAGGAAGCAAAGCCTAGGCTTATCCGTTGGGTACTCCTATTGCAAGAATTTTATATAGAGATTAAAGACAAAAAAGGAGTAGAGAATGTAGTGGCGGATCACTTATCAAGGCTCGAACTAACCCAGGAGAGGATTCAATGACGATTCCCGTAAATGACACATTCATTGGGGAATACTTGATGAGTATCGAGACTGCGCAAGCTCCATGGTATGCGGACTTCGTGAATTTCCTAGCTTGTGGAATTCTAGTTGACGAAGCAAATTACAATCAAAGGAAGAAATTCCTTCATGATATCAACCGGTACTTTTGGGACGAGCCTTATCTATATAGGCTTTGCGCGGATGGACTTTGTAGATCATGTGTCGCAGAATGCGACCAAAAAGGTATTCTAGAAGGATGTCACTCTTCTCCTTATGGCGGGCACGGCTCAAGCTCCAATGTGGATTTTATTGGCCGAGTTTGTTCAAGGATGCGTATGAGTTTGTGAAGTCTTGTGATGCATGTCAAAGAACCGAAAACATTTCAAAGAGAGATGAAATGCCTCAAAAGGGTATTCTAGAGGTTGAGATATTCGACGTATGGGGGATCAACTTCATGGGACCATTCCCATCTTCTTATGGGAATAAGTATATTCTAGTCGCCGTCGACTATGTATCGAAATGGGTAGAAGCCATTGCCTCACCTTCTTGCGATGCAAAAGTTGTGATGAAGTTATTCAAGAAGGTCATCTTTCCAAGATTTGGAGCCCCGAGGACCGTGATTAGTGATAATGGAACTCATTTCAAAGAGAGGCAATTCGAAGCGATGCTTCGAAAATATGGAGTTTATGGCAAAATTGCGACGCCTTATCACCCTCAAACTAGTGGACAAGTTGAGGTATCTAATAGGAAGATAAAAGCGATCCTCGAAAAGACGGTGGGGAACTCAAGGAAGGATTGGTCGTCAAAGCTCGAAGAAGCTTTATGGGCATATCGCACCGCTTTCAAGACCCCGATTGGCATGTCACCATATCGCCTAATCTATGGGAAGCCATGCCATCTCCCCGTCGAAATGGTGTACAAGGCCATGTGGGCAATCAAGAAGTTGAATTTTGACTTGAAGACGACGGGAGAGAAGAGAGTCCTCCAACTCCACGAGCTAGATGAGATTAGACTCGATTCTTATGAGAGTGCAAAGATTTATAAGGAGAGGACGAAGAGATGGCAAGATAAGAAGATTTTAGCGCGTACATTCCAAAAGGGGGATAACGTACTGATCGCGCGTCGTTGTACGCGTCAAATTAATCCTTCCTTCTCCACTTAGTATAGCAGCTAAGTCAGGGTCGATCCCACAAGGAGCAAGCAGACTCATTCAGCTAGTAACCTACAACCTACGAGAATTGGGTTGTGAGTGATTGGGTTGCGCAAGTGAGCGGATGAACAGTAGTGAAAGCAGATTTGCACTAGACGTGCGCAGGCAGTAGAGATTAAGTACTATGACTATGAGAAGTATCGGTAAAGACAATCCTCTATGAATGTATTCCTTATCATCGACTCTAAACGTCTATAGATCGATTTCACTGAAGTTAGTGTCCGATCAAGGCTTCCTAACATGTGCGCATGTTCCGATCAAAGTCCATGAGCTATTAATTCTTGAAACTAGTCTAAGCAGCTACGAATCCTGTCACAGTAGCAGCTGATTATCCTAGCGCGTTACTCCTAGTTGTCACCGTCAAGCTACCAACTAGTTTAACATATAACGACAAGTAGTAAGAGTAAGATTGCGGTTCAAGGCTTCCCCTACTCATGCAACTAGCTGTCAACTGTGTGCACAGAATTAATACAAGCAAACAAACTATGCATTAAGCACAAGTCTCAAAGGAAATACTCATAGCATCATGTCCAACCGATACAAAGCGTTTAGCTAGACATGCTAGTGGTAAACATCATAGGAATAATAAATAAAAGCTAAAGTGTCCAAGGAAACAGTAACAAGTAGGTGCGTGCAGGTTGCTGTGTCTCGGATCGCGCAGTCGGTTGGCGCAGGTCCTCGCAGCAACTCGTGTGTTTTTCAGTTCTGGCTCTCTCTCTTGTATTGTTGTGTGTGTCTCTCAAACCCTAGCCTTCCTCTCTTTATATACTGCTTGTGAGGCCCGAGGACAGTCTTGGAAACTTCCAAATCCTATGGTGTTCAAGATTTGGAAACACCACTATCCTGCGCATGGCTCACTGCGCACGTTGGTTCGAGCAGTTGGTTAGCGCACCATAGTCTGAATCTGCCGCCTCCTATCCTGTCTGCGTTGCTAGCTCCGCAGGCTGTGTGTTGCGCTCCTTAAACGCGCCTATTAGCGTGTATCCGACTTAGGCCCTTGTTTTGTCCTGGAATACAAAAACACCGGAAACCAGTAATCTTGTACACAAAATAATGCAAACAAGCACAGTGTTAGGATCTAAATAGTGCGTATAAATAGGCTCTATCACGTACTTCTCTTCAACTCGCGATTGAGGATCTTCTTGGGAAAGCTCAAATCAAGGTGGTCGGGACCTTTTCAAATCGATAAAGTTTATGATGATGGCCATGTAGAGCTCATGAATAAAGATGGGGAAACCTTCAAAGTTAATGGCCATCGAATCAAGGTGTATCACGGAGCCAAACAAAGCTTGGAGCAACAGGACTTCAAGCTTGACGACTCCAACTAATCCCAAGTTTTTCTTTTAAACCGCTTGAGAAGGGATCCTAGCATAGGACTTCTTAAGTGTGGTTCTATTAAAATGGGAGAATCGGCCACGTTTTAGCCAAGACGTTAAACTAGGCTAGTGCGTATCTTTGCGCCTTGAGTTTAATGTGTAGATTGCATGAGTATTACATTTATTCTTGTTCAATTTCCATGAATTGTCAGGAGTTTGTTGATGATTTGATTGGATTGCCCCATTGAGTGAGTATACCTATATGTAGGGATATTAAGTGCGGGGTATCCATGTGTTTGAACCTTTTTCGTGACATTAAATCATAACCGTACTTAATTGAATAAACTCATGTATAAACCTACCGCACTTGCTTTCATTCACTCATATTCTAGCATAAACATTTCACATTGCTCATACATGATTGCTAGTTTGAATTTAATGTTTTGCGAGTGTTGCACTAATCTATCTTGATGAGTTTCAGTTTTTGTCACAATCAAGGAAGCCTCGCCTACAAATCATTAGACATAGAGTGCCGTCTACCTTCACACGGGTGAAGTTTCTGATACCTTTCTCTTTTTGTACTTTCATTTGCATAGAGACTAAGCTTACTTTTTAAGTGTGGGGTGGGTAGTGTGCATGCTTTACATTCTTATCATTGCATTTCCATGCTTTGTCCATTTCATGCGCATGATACTTGCGAAACTTCGTTTACATCCTTGCCTTAATTATTGTTTACACATGTAATGTTTGCTAAGCGATTAAGTAGTATCATTTGAAAAAATATCTTAGATTGATGTGCAATGATTTCATGAATCGTATCTTTAAGATGATTGACGTTCTTTGCGATGACTTTATTACATGATTCGATGCCTTGACTAGCTTAATTCGATTGATTTTTATGTTCTTTCCGAGCATGAAAAATGAAGTAAAGATTAGCGATCGCATAAAATTACTTCATATGAAACCTCATGCGTGCCTTTGTGTGCTTTTAGGTGACTTTATTGTTCTTATTTAGCCTTTGTATTTGCCTAGCTCGCATGTTAAGCTCCATTATTATCACTTAGACACACTGTCAAGTATTAAGTGTGAGGTTGAATAAAACGTTTGCAAGCAAAAAGCTGAAAAAAGAAGAGAAAAAAAAAGTTATTCTGTATGAAAAGTTTTACATTTGCCGAGGGTTAGGAAGGTAAGTTCCCCCTTGAAAGCATTTGTATAAAAAAAACCATAAAAGCTTAATGCTTGACTTTGTGCCTTTTTCCACAATTTCTCTCGCGTGCGTGCGAGCTAGGCATTTGCATCTCGCTTTTAGGAAAATCCTAAGATATGACCCTTATTGATTCGTACGAGTAGGTTTTAAAATCTTAAACGTCAAAACTCCTCTTCTCTTATGAGTTACCTCGTGAAATTTCACAGTGTCTCAGTTCGACAGATTCGTGAACAAGCAGTTGCTGCAGCACACTCTTGTTCACTCGGAAATTGTCTCAGCAAACAATGAACAAGACAAAGTTTGTTCACCCAGTTCGGCCAACTGCCTACGTCTTGGGAGGACTATTCTCCAGTCCTCAATCCACTCAACCAAAGGTCTCCAAGTACACACGGTTACAACTCACGCAACCTATGATTCTCAACCTTGTGTGGATCACTCGACACAATCAGAACAAGCTCTGATTTGTGTCACAATAAGAACAAGCTCTGATTTGTGTCTGCACACCCTCTAAAATATGTCAATCTAGAATAGCTACAATCTTCTCAAAGAACTCAGCCTATTCTAAATTACACCTACTCAGCAGGGTTGCTGTAGCAACTGCTGTAACATACAGCTGAAGCACAATTTGTCCGCGTCGCTCCAAAGCCTTCTGCCGAGCCGATCGAACGATTCCACGAGCGCTGCACACTCTGGAATACTCCCCCTCACTCAGTGACCACCTACCACTAGCGAGTACTGCCGCACGACACTCGACCGAGCCAACTACTCGTCAGTTCTTCCGCAGCTGCCCTTCATCAACCAACAAGCTCCGCAGCTCTGAATTGGCTTCCAGATCAAGTCCGAATCAGACTCTGCAAGTCCTGATTCCCTTCTGCTACAATCACCGCAGCTCTGCGCTCACGCTCTGCTCTCGGGTGATGATCGAAGAATTCGTCCGTCGCACACCAAAAATGTTCTCTCTGAAATCTGTGTATGCACCCGTGTATCCCTCAGCTTCGATCAATCCGTTCTGCACTCGACACCTCAGCTTAAATAGCACCGCCAGCTTTAAGCAATGCCCAAGATTAAACAATGTCTCAACCCGAACAATTATCTCCTAAAAACTAGGAGATTAGGTTTGATCTTTATCTTCAATGCACATCTCCTTTTCTGGCTAGGAAACCTCCCTGGAATATACTCCACAGTATTTTAGAAATTCTTCAGACGCTCTCCATAGAGTTTCCAGCCCTTCTGGACAAGCCCAGGTTGATGCTGCTTTTTGGACGGTTGATACAGCCAGTTGAACAAGCTCCTGCTGTAGCATCCCCTGCTGCAGCTGCTGCTAGTTCACTTCTGCTGGCCTGCTTGATAACTTGAGCTGCAGCAACTCCTTGTTCACTTGTGCTGGTTTTGTCAAACACTGCCATACTTACATTATCACCTCGCATAGTCTTACACTTGAGAATGAGTTTGTTATCATGAGCCAATGGACTTGCCCTTAGCAAGCATAGGTGATTGACTTGAAATATTTTGTGTGCGTTTGCGATGCTTTTCTTCATGCTATTTGCATAGGAAATTGAGCCATAATTTGAATTTGACGAATTCTAGTTTTTGCTATTGATCGCATGAATATTTGTTGTCAAAATGAACTGAATGAATCTTATAGTTTACATGAAGTGAATGATTTGCATAACTCTTATGTTATATGAACGCATAGAAAACTACTTGCTTAGCAAACTATATTTGAACCTTGAACTCTTATGGATGATTGCGTGTGGGATTTGTAAGTATTCCTTTTCTGAAAACTCTCACAAGACTAAACTCGAAAGTGAATTAGGAGTAGGTGTAATTTTAGTTAACATGTTTCCATGTTAGGTTAGGAAAAGGTAGTAGAATTGAATGGATCTTCATGATAGTAAGTATTGCTATGCGCCATTACATAGTATCATAATTTATAGCATCTTACTCCTTTCATGACTTATGCATTTACTTATTCAGGACGAACGAGAATTAAGTGTGGGGTATTTTGATGTGCACGCAAAGTACATAGTATTTACGCACATTATCCTTTTAGTTCTTGTTCATTCCGTGATGTTATATAAGCCTTTTGATGCTTTTCTCGTGCGTTTCAGGTTTATATCGAGTAGTTGGAGTCAAGCAGCAGCTTAGAAGAGTTTTGGACAAAATCCAGTTGATTGCGGGCGAAAGCGCAAAAGAATCATGGTAATGAAGATTTTGCCTGAGTCACATTGTGACTCGCCCAAGTCAATGTGACTCGGCTTGGAAACTCGCCCGGATCAAAGCACTCGACCAAATTGGAACTCTCTGGAAAGTTGACTCCCCCGAGTCAACTGTTTGACTCGCCCGAGTTAGTTCTGCCCGAGTCAAGAAGCGCAAGACCAAGTCACTGACTCACTCGGCCAAATTGGAAACTCTCTGGAAAGTTGACTCGCCCGAGTCAGTTCTGCCCGAGTCAAGAAACCCAAGCCCGAGTCACTGACTCACTCAGCCAAATTGAAACCCTATAGAAAGTTGACTCGCCCGAGTCAACTATGTGACTCGGTCAACGCAGGTCAGCTCGGTCAATGTTGGTCAACTCGGTCAAGCTGGTTAACTTGGTCAATGCTGGTCAAACCTTCTAGGTATAAATGGAAAGCTTTGAAGAGAGAGAAAGGAGGATCTCAATTTCAAGAAAACTCAAAAACTCTCCCAAACCCTAAAGAGCAAAGATCAAACCTTTGGAGAAGATCAAGCTTGGTTGAAGATTGGAGCTTAGATTGAAGATCATTCAAGACATAGACTACTTTTCTAAACCCTTAACTTTGTATTTACATTCATGTTTCACTTATTAATCATGTATTTGTGCACACTCATTATGAGTGAATAGTTGTTTATGTGATTGGGGATCAAATGGATCCCCTAGGATTGGATATGATGTAGAACACTATTTTATTGTATTGAATAAAGTTTGGTTTGATTATTTGTGCCCTAACTATGTATTCATTGTATGCACACCAAGTGTTTGACGAAATACCTAAGTGAGTATGCATGAGTACAACTCCTAAGGATGGAATGAGAATTGAACTTAGGATGTTTAATAGCTATTGTATGATCATATATGGAGTGTTTGTGTGCGAGAGTGACACACACTCTTGATATTAGGCTAAGTTTTAAGCGGATTTGAGTAACCAGCCAATAGACCGAGAGGGTGCGGTTATGGGACTCAAGTTCTACACGGTTCAATAGAGCGAGAGTTTGAGAACCGTGTCATTTGTGTATCCTCTCCACTCTAGGGAAGGAGCGAGAGTTGAACCTAGAGTGGACGATGCATTACCCTTGCTTTTATCAACCAAACGTAGTTCATGCATGTATTAGTGAGGTATTTTATTTTCCGCATATCTTAAGAGAGAAGTTGAATTCCTAGTCACCTTTTATTCATTAAACAAACCCAACTATCATTTATCTTTTGTGCTAACTAGAGATACCTCTTATAAGAGGACAAAACCCCCCTTAAACCGTAGACTTTCAATAGTAGCATTAATTATTTATCAATTAGTCTAGGCTTTTCTCTTGGGAACGACCCGAGTTCACTCGGTTATAAATATTTGTTTGATATTTGCGTGACTAGATTAGCATTTCATTTTACTTGCCTAAAACTTCAACGTCAAGGAGCATGAGACCCAAGAAGCGTTTCAACATCTTATGGATCTTCTGAAGCCCTTTCAGATACATCCACCACATGTCTGCCTTTGAAGACTTTGTGGTGAGAAAGAATACTTGTGGAGCTCCAGATAGACCTTCAGGGACAGCGGTAAATTCCTTATGCTGGCTGATCATGATTTCATATATCAAAGAGGGTAGTCCAATGCACAAGGTTGACTTTGGTTTATTAGCATGAACAGCAATCTGATCGAAGATAATCTATCCCATATTGACTTCCTTTGTCTCCCCAATACTGAACAACAACAATGCCATGCCCCTCTCGGAGTAGAGTGATCACCTCTGGTACTGGGAACCGACCAACCTCTAGTACTTTTTCAGTCACAACTGTCCTGCGGTTTATCACATCCCAGGTACTGGCAACCTTTTTATTTCTGAACCATATCCCTAGAAGATCATGCCCGGTCACGGCAGATCTGGACTATGGAGGACGTGCAGCTTGTGTCGTGGGCGGCTCTAATCGAGGGATATGAGCAACTATGAAATCATCAGACTCCGTGGATTCTGATTTAACACTTTCTTCATCACTGAAAGAGACTTCGACCATCTGTCCCTTTCCTTTGTTCAATGGTTTCTTGGGGAAGCATGTTCCTCCACCTCAACCAAATCTTCTTCTTCATTAGCAGCTGATGTTGGTTCACTTTCTGATCTGTGTGTCCAGGGCCTTCTTGGTTGGATTTCTTGGGAGGTGTTTGAGCTAGAGGTTGTTGAAGCAGTCTCTTCACCACTCTGCCTGTGACTTTTGCTTACAGTCTGTAGTGCTTCACCTTCTTTTAAAGGCACAGCCTCTATCCTGGCCGTGGCAGGCAGACCTGCCTCGGTATGGTCGGTCGTACGAATCCATGTCAGCCGGGGAACATCCTCTGGTTTGCTAACCTCTAAATAAGGCCTTGTTTTAGCTTCTGGCAATTTGGTCAATGGGACTTCACTACCTTTGATGATGCAGTATGACAGTGTTTGACAAAACCAGCACACGTGAACAAGATGTTGCTATAGCAGGAGTCCAGCTTTCGTGAACAAGATCAGTGAACAAGGAGCAGCTATAACTGGAGGAAGCTATAGCAGGAGCTTGTTCAGAAGAGCTGTAGCGTCTATCCGAGCAGCAACAGCCTGGGTCTTTGGAAAGAGGGCTTGGCAGTCCTTCTAAGAGCATCAGAGGAGTTTCTAAGTTGCTGCAGAGAATATTCCAGTGGAGATTCCTAACTGAAGAAGGAGATTTGATTGTGGGAGATTTGAATCTCAAATCAAATCTAATCTCCTAAAAATTAAAAGGTATTGATATTTCTAGGGAAATTGCTAAATCCTGGTAATGATGGAAGTGGGTGCTACATAAAGAAGACCCTTTAGAGCAATGAAGTTGATAAAAGGAGAGAGAGTGAACGAGTACACACACACAGAATTCTGAGAGAGTATATTTGGTGTGGGCGGAAATCTTTGATTTTCACCGAGAGTAGAGCGTGAGCGCAGAGATGAGGTGACAGGAGCAGAGGGCGATCAGGACTTGCAGAGTCTGATCCAAGCTTGATCGGGAAACCAATTCAGACCAGTGGTGCTTGTTGGTTGATCAAAGAAGGCCGCGGAGGAATTATCGAGTGGAGGGACTCGGGCAATCGGTCGAAGGCCAGCTCTCGCTAGTGGCAGGAGGTCACTAAGTGAGGGGGAGTATTCTAGAGTGTGCAGCGCTCGTGGAATTGTTCGAACGGCTCAGCGGAAGGCTTCGGAGCGACGCGGACAGTTTGTGCATCAGCTGTGTGCTACAGGAGATGCTATAGCAACCCTGCAGAATGGGAGTATTATTTAGAATAGGTTGAGTTTCGAGGAGATAGTAGCTATTCTAGATAAATATCAATAGAGGTTGTAGACACAAGTCAGAGCCTGTTCTGATTGTGTTCGTGGATCCACTTAAGGCTGAAACAGTTTCCGGGTGAACATGAGTGTGTTGTAGCAACTGCTTGTTCACGAATCTGTTTATCAGAGGCGCTGCGAATTTCAATTGGTATCAGAGCGGGAGCTCGACACACAGAGTAAAAGATCCTACAACGCCTCTGAAGAAGACAAGGAACAATGAAGGAAGAACAGAGCACGAGCAGACCTCCATTGTTGGAAGAAAGCAACTATGGATATTGGAAGGTTAGAATGAAGGCCTTTCTCAAAGCCATTGATGAGAAGATCTGGAGAGCTATCGTGGTCCAGTGGTCTCCTCCAATTTCTATGGATGAACAGGGAGTTATATGGGTAAAACCTGAAGAACAATGGACTGCTGAAGAAGGAGCTGCAGCAACTGGTAATTCAAAGGCTTTGAATGCTATTTTTGCTGCGGTTGATGCTTACAATTTCAGGTTGATATCAAACTGTGATATTGCCAAGCAAGCTTGGGAAATCCTACAAACTGCCCATGAAGGAACTGATAAAGTAAGGTTGTCAAGATTACATATTATTGCTACGCAGTTTGAGAATCTGAGAATGCTAGAAGAGGAGACGATCACTGAGTACAATGCAAAACTATGTGACCTGTCAAATGAAGCCCATGCTCTTGGAGAACCTATCCCTGAAGAGAAGCTGATTAGGAAGGTCCTCAAATCGTTGCCCACAAGATTTGACATGAAAGTGACGGCCATTGAAGAAGCTCAAAATGTCAGACACATGAGGCTGGAAGAATTGGTTGGATCCCTCAAACAATTTGAGATGAAGCTGGTTAAAGAAGAGCCTACTCCTAAGGATAAGAATATAGGACTGAAGGCAGAAACAGAAGTGAAGAAGCGAGCTCTAGATGATCAGCTGAGTATGTTAGTAAAGAACCTTGGGAAACTCCTGAAGAACATGGACTCAAGAACTGGGCAAAGCTCATCCTCACGAAAACAATCCAGAAGAGGTGGAGGAAATAAAAGGAGAGGGAAGGAACCTGCTCAGAATGAAGATGAGAAGAAAGAAATGAGAAAGGGTGTTCAATGCTGGAATTGTGAAGTGTATGGACATATTGAGGCTGACTGTCCGAGCAAACCCCTCAAAAACTCGGAGAAGAAGGATAACAAGTCCCTGACAGCTAAGTGGAGTGACTCTGAGGAAAGTAAAGAAGAAAATTTTATTGTGTTAACTAGTGTGTCATATTTCAACCATAAAGAGTTAATAATGAATGAATTACATTATAGGGTTGTCGTGTCTGAAAGTGAAGACGAGGAGGACTCAACTGTCAGCCTAGTAGATTATCTGGATGAGATACTAAAACAGTGTGAGGAAACTCTGCAAATGAATCTAGCATTGACGGGTAGAGTCAAGCTACTGGAAGAAGAGCGAAGAAGATTTCTCCCCCATCCAACAGACAAGTCACAATACTAAAAAGAGAAGATCCAAGAAGCCAAGACACTAACACTGGTGCCACTTTAGCCACACCAAAGGCAGCCGAACCCTAGAAAAATATCCTGGATGAAATTCTTTCATATCAAAGACTTGGAAAAGGAAGAGCGGGGCTCGGATACACTGGCGAAGAAAGCTCTAGAGGAACACTCTTCATAAAAGCCTCTGATGCCTTGATCTATGACAATAAAAAAATCAGATGGTTGCCCAAAACCTGCAGAGGAAGACGGAACCAGACACTTGAACAAGAGGATGCTACAGCACCCGATGAACCATCCATCTGTAGGAAAGCCAGAGCCTCTGAATAAGAGGAGTTCATGCACAAATAATTTGGCCAGAGGAAAAGGAATCAGAAGATACCCCCGATCCTGAAGCGGCAGCAGAGAACCCAAAGAACTTTCATAGCTGGAAAAAGGGAAACAAAACCCAGAGGCAACACATGCTGCAATAAATCTCCGTGTCCAGTGGATCCGGGAAATGCTCATTATTGGAAAGAACCACGATGGAGTATTGCAAAGACTTTTGTACCAGCCCACTGGAAGAAAAAATACAGGAGAAAGCCACAGAAAATACAAATGTGGAGATCCAAATGTGAGAAACGAAAAGACAGGAGACTTGAGGGTCAGAAGAGAGGGAAATCAAGACAAACTCAAGTATGGGTGAAGAAACAATCATCAGAGCCTCACGAGGATCCTCCATACAAAGTTGTCATCCAGGATGTGTAGGAGAACCAGCTCCTGTTTGCTATAGCAACCTGACCGGTAAAAGCTTGTTCATATGCTTTGGTTGCTAAAGCTAGAAGAAGTCACATGCGCGGCACGTGAACTCAAAGTCTCAAATTAAAAGAGAAAAAGCAGCGGGTAAATCAAATTCTAGGGCAAAATCAGTTGAAGGCGCTTCCCCCAAATCGTTGCTGATCAACACTCCCGTGTGCTCTTCTCACTCTCTGCAAACCCGCAAGCATGGTGAAAACTCGAGGCCTGAAGAAAAACCTGGCAGCAGCACGGCAAGGCAGAACCGAAAGGAGGTCCAAGTTCCGTAATGAAGCTCCTCCTCAGCATTTAGACTTGGTGGTCTGGGAGCCCGCAACTCTTCCTGTGTCACACAACACTTCTTCTCCTCAAAGAGGAACCTCGCAGAAAAGGAGACGTCTAGTTCATGACAGGGAGCCTGCTACCAGCGCTGCAGTTGTAGCTGAAGAGGAAGTACTTGAAGAACCCTCAAGAGAAGTAAAAGATGCAGAGAATGCTGTGGCGGGCCATACTGTAGAGAGCTGCAGAACACTTGTCACATCCCCAGGCATAGAAGGAGAAGGGGAGGAGATGGAAGCTGAACTACCTGAACAAGAATCTGCTGCAGCACATGCTCCTCCACTTTCGGACAAAGGAAAAGCACCAATCATCATTGCGAATACCAGTAGTGGAGAAGAGGAGTCCAGTGAAGAAGAGGAGTCCAGTGAGGATGATACAGGTGAACCTTCGGAGAGAAGACCTGTGGGTCAGAAGTCCAGCGAAGGAGATGTCACAACAGCAGTCACTGTCAAGGGAATATGGTTCAGAAACAGGAATGCCTCTCAATCCTGGAGCTCAGTAGAGAGGAAGCACATTGTTCCTGAAAAGAGGCTGGATTTGGAGAAATACAAGTCTTCAGCAATCATCCAAATTCTAACTGAGGTAAATCTTCTGAAATCCCTAACCTACCCTTACAGATAAAATAGCCGATTAGTTACGGAGTTTATAGTAAACATGGAAGAGAAGTTTGGACAAGAGGGTGGAGATGAGTATGGGAAAAGCTGGGTCAGGGGTAAGGTGGTACTGGTTACCCCAGAAAGAATAGATGAACTCTTTGGGATTGATAGTGATGCCAGAGAGCCCACAAATGTCAAACGAGAGGTGTTGGCCAAGGTTCTCACAGGAGGTGTGTGTCAATCCTGGGGAGGACCAAACCTCAGTGCATCTGAACTCACCTCTATGTATGCTCTGCTGTACAATCTGGGGATTAGGAACTTGATCCCCAGCTCTCACCAGCGAAAGGTTAGCAAACCCTTTGCTGACCTCTTGCACTTGGTCGGAAAAAGGAGAAGAATCAGCTTAGGGAGTGTGATGTTTCCTCAGATTGCTGCACATGCTGGCAGCTCTTCCGCCAGCAAACCCATTGTGCTGCCCTCCCTTACCTATGGTATGATGGTCACTCAGCATCCAGAGCTCGGAGAGAGATCTGAAGTGATGTCTGAGGAGCTGCAGGTGTTTACGGTTGATCACAAGCTGTTCAAGGGAAAACATGCAGTTGACATAGCTCAAGAGGATTCTCTTCTGACGGTCTCGACTGATCCAATTCTTCTCAGGGAAACCTTGCCTACTGCCTCTTCCATTGATGCAGCCCTCCGAGCCAGAATTGTGAGTCTCCTGAAGTCAGAACTAATGAGTTTGGAGGCTGAAGCCAAACGAAGGGACATCAGGCGTGCTCAACTCAGAAGTGTACTTAAAGATTTGGAGTATCCGGAGGATGGAGGACAGGCCCCTTGAGCATCTGTGGCAAAAAGGGGGAGAGCAAGAAGCATGCCAGTGCCACTGATGAACCTGCATTGATGACTGATGAACATTGATTTTTTTGGCCCTGCGTGGCTTAGCTAAGGCCGAATGTGGCCATCACTTACTCTTACTTTAAAACATTTTTTTTAGTAAGTTATTTGCCTGTTCATGGGAGTGTGCATCAGTGGCCTGGGGTGTTGTCAAAATGCCAAGGGGGAGATTGATGATGTAGTATAGCAGTGTTTGACAAAACCAGCACACGTGAACAAGATGCTGCTATAGCAGGAGTCCAGCTTTTGTGAACAAGAGCAGTGAACAAGGAGCAGCTATAGCTGGAGGAAGCTATAGCAGGAGCTTGTTCAGAAGAGCTGTAGCGTCTGTCCGAGTAACAGCAGCCTGGGTCTTTGGAAAGAGGGCTTGGCAGTCCTTCTAAGAGCATCAGAGGAGTTTCTAAGTTGCTGCAGAGAATATTCCAGTGGAGATTCCTAGCTGAAGAAGGAGATTTGATTGTGGGAGATTTGAATCTCAAATCAAATCTAATCTCCTAAAAATTAAGAGATATTGAAATTTCTAGGAAAAATGCTAAATCCTGATAATGATGGAAGTGGGTGCTCCTATATAAAGAAGACCCTTCAGAGCAATGAAGTTGATAAAAGGAGAGAGCGTGAACGAGTACACACACAGAATTCTGAGAGAGTATTTTTGGTGTGCGAGGAAATCTTTGATCATCACCGAGAGCAGAGCGTGAGCGCAGAGCTGAGGTGACAGAAGCAGAGGGCGATCAGGACTTGCAGAGTCTGATCCAAGCTTGATCGGGAAACCAATCCAGAGCAGTGGTGCTTGTTGGTTGATCAAGGAAGGCCGCGGAGGAATTGTCGAGTGGAGGGACTCGGGCAATCGATAGAAGGCCAGCTCTCGCTAGTGGCAGGAGGTCACTAAGTGAGGGGGAGTATTCCAGAGTGTGCAGCTCTCGTGGAATTGTTCGAACGGCTCAGCGGAAGGCTTCGGAGAGACGCGGACAGTTTGTGCATCAGCTGTGTGCTACAGGAGATGCTATAGCAACCCTACAGAATGGGAGTATTGTTTAGAATAGGCTGAGTTTCGAGGAGACAGTAGCTATTCTAGATAGATATCAGTAGAGGTTGTAGACACAAGTCAGAGCCTGTTCTGATTGTGTTCGTGGATCCACTTAAGGTTGAGTAGCGTAGGTTGCATGGAGTTGTAGCCGTGTGTACTTGGAGACCTTTGAGATTAGTGAATTGAGGACTGAGAATAGTCCTCCCCAGACGTAGGGAATTGGCAGAACTGGGTGAACAAACATTTGTCCTTGTTCATTCTTGCTGAAACAGTTTCCGGATGAACATGAGTGTGCTGTAGCAACTGCTTGTTCACGAATCTATTTATCAGAGGCGCTGCGAATTTCAGCTTTTTCTCTTGGTGGACTCACTCCTTTGCTTGTAAACCTTTGCTCTCCTCGTTTTCACCATGGCTGACGATTTTCTGAAGACCGGAATGTTTGATCATTGAAGACGTTGGAGAAAAAGGAAACCCTAGGTCAGAAACGGATACTTCTGGGTTCTGCCCTTTCTCGACTCTTTTTTTTTTCAAAAGAAAATAGGACACGTGTTGACTTCTTCATGCTCGCCTATTTTTGGTAATTCCGTCCATAAGTTACAGCTTCAAGGTTCCAGGGAGTTCTTCAGCACTCTGTTCAGCAGACTTATTTGGATCCAAAATAACTTTTGATGCAAGATTCCGCTCCTCTGCTCCTACTTCAACAGTAACGTTCTTCTCAGGTGTTCTGCCCCTTTTTTGTGGCTGTTGAAGAGTGATATGTGCTTCGCTTGTTTCTGTGCCTTTTTCTCTGATTTGTTGATCCTCCACTGCTGCTGAAAATTTCTTGCATAGTAACACGATAACCTCGGTTTACCTGCATTTGCGTGCTGTAGTACTCATACGAGATAGGAGAGTCCCTTGTTCTGACTTGTCTGGTACTTGGTGCTCTTCGAGGCTCCTATACTTAGCCAATGTTGGACACTTCCTTTGAAGATGTCCGGTTTGGTCACATGCGTTTCCAGGCAGGTGACGGTCCAGAGATTGCTTCATCAGTCTCTAGTGTTTCCTCTCTGGTACTTCTTCCGGAATAACTGTGATAGGGCCCTCTTGAATACTTGCACTTTGATCAGTAACCGTGGCTTTGACAAATGTAGTTACACCTGTTCCTGCATCACCAATGTACCCTAGACGTTCAATCCCACCTCCATACCTTTGGTAAGCCAAGACTTCATCCAGAATGGATGCCTCCCCGTTGTTTGCTCAAGATATAGCTTTCTGTCGACAGCCTTACTTACTATCTTAGCATCATCTAAATGTTATTCCTTGGACATAGAGGTGATGATGTTCTGAAGCTCGTCTCTTTCTCCTTCCAATGTGGAAATTTTTGACAGTAATTCTTTGTTGGCTTCAATAACTTTCTGACACTTCTCTTGTATCAATTTGAACTAGTCAACAATAGTCTTTACTGAGAATTCTTCGTCATCACTGCTCTCAAATTCAACGATCACATAAACAAAGTTTGTCTTTATTTGATCTAAAATACAGTGGTCAAAGCTAGATTTTCTTTCTGATCAGACTCCCCTTCACTGTCATCACTCCGATTTGGCGTTAGAGACTTATTATTTTTCCTAGCACTAGATTCCTCTCGGTTTGTCTTTTCCTTCATCATTGTCTTTGCCAGCATCCTTGCTTTTTCTCTGGTAGTTATCTCCTCTTCTGTTTCACCCCTGGATGACTGACCTGAGTATGCAGGTTTCTGGTCCATTCTTTTGATGAACTTTCCAAGGTTTTCTTACTAGCAGAGATAGTTGTTGGTTGACATCATCTGTGACTGCCTCTTTTTCTTTGGTCTCAGCTTTCAACCTGAAGTCTTTCCCAGAGAGTGGTGAACAGTCTCTGTAACTTTCATCTCGAACTGCCCGAGAGAATCGATCAGTTCCTCATGTTCCTGATAATGCTTCCAGCCTCATGTTCCTCGCATCTTGGGCTTCTTCAATGGTAGTCACCTTCATATCAAACTTTGAGGTAAGAGATCTGAGTACTTTTCTTACCAGCTTCTCCTCTTGAATTGGTTCTCCAAGTGCATGGGCCTAGTTTGATATGTCACACAATTTGGAATTGAACTCAGAGATGGTCTCTTCATCCAGCATTTTTAGGCTTTCAAATTTTGAGGTGATCATCTGCACTCTGGAGATTTTTACTTTGTTTGTTCCTTCATAAGCAGTTTCAAGGATCTCCAATACTTGTTTGGTCATGTCACAGTTAGAGATCAACCTAAAATTGTTAGCATTCAATGCCTTATAATTTCCTGATGTTGAGGCTACCTCATCGACAGTCCACTTGTTTTAAGGTTGCTTATGTGTAATTCCTGAGCTGTCGATGGTCATTGGGTGACACCATTCCGGTATGACTGCCCTCCAAGCCCTTTCATTGATGGCTTTGAAATTCTGCTGCATTGCTGACAGTGAGTCGTTGTGCGCCTCAACCTTATATTTATAATGACCTGTTAACACTTAGCAAATTGTAAGCAGGATCGAACCCAAAGAGAGCAAGTGATCTAGAATTCTAATGATAGTTCGGACACTACAAGAAAATGTACTAAAATCTACGTTATAAAAGCAACGGATTTTATGTTGTTGTTTTTATGTACAATGCCAACGAAAATAGGTTGGAACTAATTCCGTTGACAATATGATTTTATTTGCAACAAATATTTGTCGTAATAAAAGTCGTTGATTGTAGGAAGCATATTTTCGACAGAATTTACGTAAGTAATGAAAATTGTAAATATAAAGTTTTCAAACTTAATTCCATGTAATTTAAATATGTTAAGTATCAACAAATATTGTGGGAACTATTTCCGTCGCTAATTACTTTTAATTTCAACAGAATTTTGGTGGAGAATTTCCGTGAGAAACCAAATTACCACATAATTAATAAGTATTAACGAAAACGGTAGGAAATAAATTTGTAGCAAGTATTATTTTTATGTTCAACAAATATTTGTCATATTAAAATTCATAGTCTTTAACTATCATTTAGTCGACAACACGTTTCTATATATTTGAATATGCAAAAAGGATTTAAAATACATCGTCACAAATACTTGTGTGATTTTATTAAGCTGGCAAATTTTTTGGAAACAAAAATAACTAATCTTTTTTATAAAAACATTATATTCGTATTTATATGAATTTTTATACTTTGATATTTTAATTATTTTAGTTTTAGCACATCGGTCCGGTTTGGTTCCAAACCGGGGGTTTAAATGTTAAAACCGCCGGTTCTACGTTGAACCGGCCCTTTTCAGAGAAAAACGAAATTTTGCCTTTGGGGCCGGTTTGAACAGTAAACCGGCGGTTTGACCAGTGAACCGGCGGTTTGTACTTGAACCGGCGGTTTTTACTTGAAGCGGGCTACTGTTCACTCAGCACTGTAAATCTGACTTGTCTTGCGTGTTTGACCATCTAAACCTTCGAATTACGTCTTGCTGTAAACTACAAAGTTGTAGCCCTTCGAGTCAGCTTTCCAACAAGATATAGCACACCTCAATAGGATAAGAATTATGTTCTCGGAAAGCTTTTGATGACGAATAGGTCAATCTGCCCAGATTTGGTCTGTATTCGTTTGAATCTTTGTGTTTTGCCTTATTTTGCTCCAAACGAACTAAAAATCCTCAATTTAATATAACTTGACCTGAAATGAGAGTACAGTGGTGAAAACACAATGAAAAATTCGGGAGAGGAGCGAAATTCATCATCGAATGAAGCGAATAATCGGTAAGAAATCAACCGATCATTATACTGAATTCTGGTGTTGTGTACAGTTGTAATATTTTTGTTTGCATATGTCATGTTTGATAAAATGTCTAAAAGACAACTAATGCCAATGAAAGGTGATCAAGTGTGTTCAGCAAGGTGAAGATTGCATATGACCTGTTTGCTTACTGATTAAAGAATGGAGATGCATACAAAATATAAGAATGGAGATACATACAAAATATAAGAATGGAGATGCATACAAAATGCTTACTGTTAAACTTGTACGTGCAAATCATTGACAGGAAATTTTGATTCTCAAGGTGATCAAGTGTATCCATCGATCAACATATAAGTGTGGTTAAATTACTGATTAAAGAATGGAGATGCATACATTATACTATGATAGGTAGAAAGTATATGGCAACATCTACAAGACAGCAAAGCCTACACAAGTGTCTTTTCTCAAGCTTTTGAACAATTGAGAACACTATTTGCTTTGAGAAATCCTTAAGGTCTTAGATACTCATTAGTAAATGGATGTCATATTGTATGCTTTGAGAAAGAATGAAGGAGATTAAAACCAACTTAATTTAGATGGCATGAGAAAACTAAAACAACTCATATTCTTTTATAAACAAGACTTTTCAAGAAGGAAAATCAAACTTATAAAAATATTGTGCTCAACTTCTATGCATTGCTGTTAACCAATTATTAATGTGCTCAACTTCTATGCATTGTTGTTTATGTTTCAAAGATTATTGAAAAGTTTGTATATACCCTGTTTTATTTTTTGATAAAAAATCTGAATAATTAAAGATTAAAAAATATATAAAATATTCATATATATAGAAAGAAGATCCTAATCTAAACTAAATGGTAACATAAATCCCTAAAAATCTCTAACCACATTGAATTAGAGATGGTGAGAACAGAATGTGGTTCTCTAAATTGTGTAACTCCAGTGGTCTCCATCTCCATCTCCCTCCCCCTTCCCACCAGGTACGTCTCCATATCCCCTTTCTCTCGCACTTCCCCTTTTCCTTTTTTTGCGATGTGGCTGGGTGGCTGCTGGTAGTGTGGTGTGGCTTGTTGCTGGGTGCTGGGAGTTGCTGGCTTGCTGTTGCCGGAGAGAATCGATTGATGTGGCTGGTGATTGCTGGCTTCCTGCTGCCGGGTTTACGGCGTTTCTATAATACATGTTATTTTACTTGTCAATTACTGTTACTGATTTTTTTTAATGTTACATAGTTTGTGCGTAGTGAAATCTCTAACCGCGTGGTGTGGTATTTGTGTTTCAGCAGCTTACCTTGCTATTATGGCTTTCTTAAATCATGTTGATGGATCGGAAGCCGTTCAAACCTTTACTTCTGATGAAGCAAGAGCAATTGCAGTGACTTTTTTTATATTTTTCCTTAATTACAAGCTTTATTTGTTTATTCAGTGTACTGCCCTTTGTTTTTAGTTTCATAATATTATCCAGTATGTTATTTTGGGTACTCTTTGCTGGTTTATGAGTTTTGGATCGAATGCTATTTTTAAACCATGAATTTGAAAGAAAACAAAGAAGAAGTTATCCGCCTCGTGATAACTACATTGGAGAGTGTATACTCAACGATCCACAATTCTCTTAAGGTAATTTTCTTATTTTTACTTCATGTCCTGAAATGCAGTGATTGGAAAACTTCTATTTATTATGTTTATAATAATAATTTCTTATTATATATTTTAGGAAAGGAAAAAAGATGGTCAAGAAAATGAAGCAAGTTCTGCCGAAGATGTTGGCCCTGCAATAGATTAGCAAATTCGGATCATTTATAGATTATTGTTGCTTTAATATTTTCTGTCTTGTTATTCTTTAAAAAAACAAATCATTTATTTTAATTGATGAATATAATGCTTCTTTTACACATGTTGTATTGTATTCAATTAATCTATAAATAAAATCATTTTATGGAATTAAATGATATATATGGCTGTAATTAAATTTCATGTTGATTTTAAATAACAACAATAACAAAAAAATTCTATTTTGGAAATTGTGAAATAAATCGACCGAAAAGTTGTGGTAAATAATATAATACATCCGTAGGAATTGTGAAAAGGTTATAATAGTAATAGTGTCTTCTAGATAGTATAATCAACAACTTACAAAACCTACGACATGTTTGTCGACTTTATATTTATCTAAATTTTAGGAAATTAATAAAGGCAACGGAAAATTGTTGCAAATATTCTTAGAATTTGGTAACAAATATAAAAGGGTATAAAGGTAAATACATCTTATAAATACTTTATCTACAATTTTAATACCAACAAATTTATCGTTAGTTTTGATTAATTTTTTAAACTGTTTTAAATCGGCTTAATCAACAGAAATTTCTGTTGAGAAAATCGTAAAACCAACCGATTTCACAAAATCTACGCAACTATAACCTACAACATACCAACGGAAATATCTGTTGCTTATAACAATATTTCCAACCGATACATGCCAAAATCAACGGAAAAAGTTGTTGATATTGGCTGTTTTTCTTGTAGTGGGAGAAATCAAAAGAATGATTGTTTATAGCGAGTGTCTATCAATTGGAAAGGAATCAGTTCAGGGAATACACTGTAACTAGTTATCATTGATCGAACAACATGCATGAACTAATGAATACTATCCCAGTCTAACAATCCTGCTAAGGTAATGTCGACTCTAATATTCTTAACCACTAAGTTTTCGAACAGGTTCAATAGTTCCTCGACTAACACCACCAATTAGTTCTACCGCTAGGCTTAGCTAACAATGCAGTTCAGTCAAGTATAATACAATTGATATCAACCTAGCTTCACTGCTAAGCTACACTAAATTGATCATCAAAGCATTCAGTTCATACAAGGCAGTAAATCACAAACTTCAATCAAGTGTTCATTGAACTCAAACCAAATGTTGCAATGCAAACCCCAAACTGAAATAAGGGTTTATCGACTCATACAATCCATCGAATGCAATAAAAACTGAGTTTAGCTAACTACACTGAGTCTAATGAGATGAGAATACAAAAACATGAACACTAACTGTGAACAGTATTTCTGGTGATAACAGTAACCTCCTCCAGCAGCTGCTCTTTCTCTCTACCTCCGGCTCCTCTGGTTGTCCCCTCTAATGTCTGATGTCTTCTCCCTTTGTCCTATGTGTTTTCATTTTAGAGTTTGGGATTGAACCGGTTGAACCTAATCTGCTTGAACCGACATCGGTTAAAACAGCAGGTATTTGGTTCACCTGCTCTTGGCCTTGCTCTTCTTGATCTTGAATGAATGAGTGACAATGCTCCAAATATGCAATAAAATCCAATGCGATTTTGACACATTTGCGATGCGAAAATACTATAGAAGAGTAATCTATCTCACGTAAAATGTAATAAGACTATGGGAATAAACAACTCAATGGTGCGTATAAATACGCTCCATCCAACTACCCCACACTTATTCTTGTTCGTCCCCGAACAATAACAATATACGCAAGCACTCAAATCATTCCTATAATGCCAAAGAATAAACACTGAATTCATTCGAGAAGTCATCCCCAATCAATTCATCAACACATGCTCACATTCATTATCTAATAATGATCAATAAGAACTAAAATGATACATGTTACCTTTAAGGCCGAGATGGGGTTTAATGGATGTTGGGAGCTAGTCCTCTTTAGACTCCTGACTCCACTCTTTGGTTCAACTTCATAGCCAACCTTCAAGCTGAATTTGTATTCTCTAGCACGTGATGAATACGAGTTATGAGGAGCTCAACTTTTCCTCTTTTTCTTATAGGACAGCTCTTAATTGCTTTTGGTCCGGAGACTTTACTCTCTCTTTTTTCTATTGCTCTCCTTTTTTCACATCTTGTAAATCTGAATTTTTTCTTTTCCGAGTTTTTCAATGTGAACTGTTTGTCCCTTTTCAGCTTTGCTCTCCAAATTGAAAAGTTCCAATCATAGCCTTCGAATGGCAGCATAAGGAACTCGTCCCGCTCTTTCTCATCATTGCCCTTTCAGCGCGAGGTAGGATAGGGGTTACCCACCCATTCCCTATTACTCGGACTAGAGATAGGATGGTTTGTTTTCCTATCCCACCATTGCATAACGCTACAACGATGGAGTGAATGTCACCCCTCATAACTCAAAGTACCAACCTCCACAAACTCAGCGCTACACAACTAATCCCTTGAACCTCCGAATGAATGTCAAGTCCCTCTAGGACATTTCTATCAACTCCACATCCTGAAATATCTCTGCTCGAAAGAACATATAACATTAAAGCGCAAGCATCACAATATTTCAGAAACCATGCAAAGAATACATGTCAAAACTTCATAGAATATCATCATCTCATAAAATCAGCATTTACATCGCAGCATATTGTCTCGTCTCATGAACTCAGTAGCAATTCAGCAGCATATCATCATAAACATCGCAGCATATACTCACAAACTCAGCAGCTCTTCATAGAAAGATGCTCATGCAAGATGCAAGATGCAAATAAAAGAAACAAACAACTAACATGAGCAAATGACTGATAAAAATCAGATCCTAACTACGGGCGCGCTCCAAGCACACATTAGACCATAAAGTATGAAGCCGGCGCGGCCATAATGTTGCCTTAGGGCGCGGAACACACTGGTAGGCATCCACTAAGACTGAAAATAAAAACATCGGGTTCCCTCCCGCAAAGTGCCTTTGTTTTACGTTTTGGCTCGACGATACCTCTCTAAAATTTCCGCAGAGTCTCTGATATGCAGATTTGTGTACAAGTAGTTGCTACAACACACTATTGAACACCCAAATCTGATGCAGCAAGATAGAACAAGAGACAATGGTTTGTTCACCCAGTTCGGCCAAGTGCCTACCTCTGGGAAGGACTGAACTCAGTCCTTTAATCCACTAAGCTCAAGGTTCACTCGTACAACACGGTTCGTCAACACGCAATCTATCCTACTCAACCATAGCTAGGACTTTGACCACAATCAGAACAGGCTCTGACTTGTGTCACAACTACCTACATTGGTATTAATCTAGAACAGCTACTGACTCGACGAATCCCAGCCTATTTCTAATTAACACGCAGTATCTGCATGTCTGCTATAGCACCTGCTGTAGCACACGGCTGATGCACAATTTGTCCGCGTCGCTCCAAGCCTTCAGTTGAGCCGATTGAACAATTCCACGAGCGCTGCACACTTTCGAATACTCCCCCTCACTCAGTGACCTCTTGTCACTAGCGAGTCGAAGCCTCCTGCCAATTGCCCGAGCACCTCCACTTGACAATTGCTCTCCGCAGCTTCCCTTGATCAACCAACAAGCAACAGCCGCTCTAAATTGGCTTCACAGATCAAGCAGTGATCAGACTCTGCAAGTCTCGATCACCCTCGGATCCATCACACAGCTCCACCCGCCTGCGGTGCTCTCGGTAATGGTGGAAGCTCTTCTCACACTTGAATTGCACTCTTTGGTATTCTGCTTATTCTCTCTCTGTAATACTCAGCTTCGATCATCAGGACGCTCTGCTCCGCCTCCTTTAAATACTCGCCCAGCCTTGCACAGGTTTCCACTTTTTGGAAGTTCCCTAAAGAGACATTATCTCCTAGTTTGTAGGAGATTAGATTTGATTTCGAAAATCAAATCTTCCACAAACAAATCTTTACCTGGGCACGGAAATCTTCACTGGGATATTCTTTATTGAATATTTAGAAGCTCCCCGTAGAGCACTGCTCTTCAATACGGTTCGTTGAATGTAAACTCCGAAAGGGCGCTGAACTTATGCTATAGCTCCGTGCTCCAGGAACTGCTACAGCAGGAGCATATTTGCGTGAGCTGGTTTTGTCAAAGACTGCCACATAGCATCATCACTCTCATTAAGCACATGTCGGGTCGGCCAATTGGAACTCCTCATCAGGCGGGATGTCAGATGGAATATCAGGCGGAAAGTCAGGCTTCAGGTGCTTCGGTATGGGCTTTAACTATATCTCCGAAGGCTGCACAACAGATGGGGCGAGCTTAGTTTTATTGCACAGTTTAATGGCATTGATATCATACCTGAGGGTGTCATGGATGAACAGCCCAGCATCGACAACTTCTTCATTGGTGTCTAGCTTTGATATGTCCTCCCCACATTGTATGAGTGCTACATCTTCAATGGTGTCCAAGGCTTGTATTCCTGTTAAGTCAGGTAGGAATTGCATAGGCTTATGAATATTAATCACTTCCCCTTCTACCTCCATGGAGAGATCACCCTTATGTATATCAACTTTTGTTTTGGCGGTCGCCATAAATGGTCTCCCTAGCAGAATTGGTGAAGAGAATATCTCATCCTCCATTTTCATCAGATAAAAATCTGCGAGCAAGGAAAGTTTTCCTACCTACATTAGCACATCAATAACAAGACCCTCTAGCTTTGTGCATGATCTATCAGCCATTTGAATGTAAAATCAGTGGGTCTCAGATGACCGATACGCAATGCTTGATATAAGGAATAAGGAAGGATATTAATTGAGGCACCCAAATCCAACATACAATTATCCATTTGAACCTTATTAATTATGCAGGAGATTGTAAAGGTACCTGGATCTTTGCATTTATATGTTACCTAGGATTGAAGAATGGCAGAGATGTTGGGCCTCAGATTTAATTACTCAGGTCCTCCTCTTCTAGTGGTGCACAAATCCTTAAGGAATTTGGCATATTTCGAAATGTGCTTGATCGCATCGATGAGTGGGATTGTGACTTCCACCTTGTTGAATAGCTGTAACAGCTCTTGATCCACCACTGCTGGATTATTCTTTGATTCGGATATCTGCATAGGAAATGGAAGCGGGGGGTTAGAACTTACAGTTAGAACTGTAAGTTTTGTCTTCATCTTTCGCGATGCTCGCTGGATCAGTGCTCATGTTGCTGTTGTCTCCTCCCCTTGATGCTTCTTCCTACTTATCAAAGTCACTGAACAAACAATTCTTTTTGGGTTAGGAATTGTTTGCCAGGGCAGATTTCCCTTATCTTTATCATTCTTCAGCTCGGACACGGTGCCTGCGAATTGGGACATATGCTTCAACAACTCAGCTAGTACACTGTCGGTCTTTGGTTGATGATTCGGCGCACTCATCGCTATCTCCTTACCCACTTCTTCTAAGGACTTTCCCGAATTCCCATTCCTCGGGCCAGCTTGGTTGTAATTGCGCCTATGCTGAAACTTACCATTAGCATTACTATTTCCATTGTATCTCTCTTGCTGTTGATGACATGTAGGGCGGTAAGGTTGGGTTTGGTTTTGCCTTTGGTTCTGGTTTTCGTTCTGATTCTGCCCTTGGTTGAATCGTTCCTCGTTTCTTCAGTTGAAACCATTTGCTACAAGTCTAAATTGCCTAGGTGCTTGTCTATTGTCGAAGTTCTGAAATCCACCCATAGAATTTTTGTCGATTGTTCCACCCTCCTGAAGGGTAGGGCCCTAATCTGTTTTGTGGTTTGCAGCACCACAGAATTTGCAAGGTTTGACTCTACTGACTTGCCCAACCATCATCTTATGCATCAATTCCTTGAGCTCCTTGATCTCAGTGGCCATATGATTGGTGTTGGAATCAAGTTGCGAGACAATTCTTGATCTGCTTGTATCATCTCTTCTATTGCTGGTCTCTTCTCTGAATCGAGCACTCTCAGTAGTCTCATTAATCAGCTCTTGCACCTCAGCAGGTGTCAAATTCAAAATTATATCACCAGCTGTTTGATCGCGCATCGTTGTGCGCGTCAAATATAATCCTTCCTCTTCCACTAGTACAGCGGTTAAGTAAGGTTCGATCTCCACAGGGAGCAAGCAGTTCAGTCTTAGCCAGTAACCTACACTTATGAAATTGGGGGTGAGTGATTGGTTTGCGCGATGCGCGAGTAAGCAGTGGTATCGTAACGCAGGAATTTGCACTAGACGTGCGCAGGCAATAGAGATTAAGTACTATGACTATGAGAAGTATCGGCGCAGACAATCCTCTATGAGTGTATTCCTTATCATTGACTCTAAATGTCTATAGCTCGATTTGCTAATGTTAGTGTCCGATCAAGGCTTCCTAACATGTGCGCATGTTCCGATCAAAGTTCATGTGCTATTGATTCTCACACTAGACTAAACAACTACGAATCCGATCAAGGTAGTAATTGCCTATCCTAGCGCGTTACTCCTAGTTGGCACCGTCAGGCTATTTAACTAGTTTAACAAACAACAACAAGCAACAAGAGTAAGATTGCGGTTCAAGGCGTCCCCTACTCATGTAACAAGCTGCCAGTAATGTGCACAGAATTAATATACAAGCAAACAAGCTATGCATTAAGCGCAAGTCTCAAAGGAAATACTCATAGATTCATGCCCAACCGATACTAAGCGTTTAGCTAGACATGCTAGTGGTAAACATCATAGAAACAGTAAATAATAACTAAGGTGTCCAAGAAAACAATAGCAAATAGTGCGTGCAGGTTGCAGTCTTGGCTGGCGTAGTCGGCTGGCGCATGTCCTCTCAACAAGCTCGTGTGATTTCCAGTTCTGCCGCTCTCTCTCTGAATTATGGTATGAGCGTCCTCTGGTCTCTCTCGTGATGTTCTTAAACCCTAGACTTCCTCTTCTTTATATACTGCTCAGAGGCTCATCCTTGGCAACTTCCAAATCTGGTCATGTCAGGATTAGGAAACACCACCATCTGCGCCTGGCGCACGGCATCTGCTTAGCGCAATTGGTTAGCGCACCGTTGTCGACTCTGCCAATTCTTCTGTTTGCGCCGCTAGCTCCGCAAGCCGTGTGATGCACGTCCTAAACGCTGCCTGTTAGCGCGTATCCGACTTAGGCCCTTGTTTTGCCCTGAAATACAAAAACACTGGAAACCAGTAATCTTGTACACAAAATAATGCAAACAAGCACAGGGTTATGATCTAAATAATGTGTATAAATAGGCTCTATCACTGTTGCATCCAATAACATCCTTTCCAAGGGTCTCAATCCATCCCATAAGTATTCAACAAGCATCTTTTCCGGGACACCAAAATTACAGCAACTTTGTTCCAAGGCGCCGAATCAATCCATATAATCATATATTGATTCACTTGGTCCTTGTCTAATGGTGGACAGCTCTCTCGTCACTTGAGTAGCTTTAGCAAGGGGATAATACTTATCAAGGAACTTTCTCTGCATTTTCTTACCAAGTTCTGATACTTCCTGAAGGCAAAGAAAGAAACCAAGTTTTGGTAAGGTCAGTCAAACTTAATGGCCTTAAAGTCTGACATATTCCATTGAATTCTTGTAAATGCCTTGCTGCAACTTCTCCTGGCAGCCCTCCAAATTTGGGAATATGATGGACTACTGCAGTGTTCATTTCAAAATCATCTTCATGCGAATCAATGTTTATACATCATGGTTGGTTGTTGAATGTTGGGGCTGAAAGCTCCCTCATTGTAGGTTGCATATTTCTTCCATGTGCATGTTGTTGAGGTTGAGGTTGAGCTGCATGTGCATAATCATCTTGTTCCTCCATTCTTTCACCTCTATTGTAACGAGCTGCCCTTTGTCTTTGATTGAAGACTCTCTCTGGTTCATCATGGAATGGGGGCATCACTGGGGGAGGGGACACTGGATTATTGTTTGGATCAGGTACATGGTCGCCATGTACGCTTCCATGGAAACTTCCTGCATTAGACATACTAGAAAAGCCAAGTAAAATGCAAACAATTGAAAGAAAAATGCAAAGCAAAACAATTCAAATTAAAATAGTGAACAAACTCGTTGACCATTGGCCCGTTCCGCTCAGAAAAAAATCTTTTAATCGATAATCGGACAACGGTAGCCAAATCTACACTTCTTGCGCTGCCATTGTTCACTGCCTGCGCCGCCAAGCTTAAAAATAAATAAAAACAACACAAATAACTACCTTCTTCGAACTCTATATCAAGTATTACTCTACTCGGCAATGGCACCAAAATTTGATAGCGCTTCGTTGTGCGCCTAAAAATTATATTTATAATGACCTATTAACACTTAGCAAATGGTAAGCGGGTCGAACCCAAAGAGAGCAAGTGTTCTAGAATTGTAATGATAGTTCGGAGAAATTAAAAGAACAATTGTTTATAGCGAGTGTCTATCAATTGGAAAGAAATCAGTTCAGGGAATATAGTGCAACTAGTTATCATTGATCGAACAACATTCATGAACTAATGAATACTATCCCAGTCTAACAATCCTGCTAAGTTAATGTCGACTCCAATGTTCTGTCTATTCTTAACCGCTAAGTTCTCGAATAGGTTCAATAGTTACTCGACTAACACCACCAATTAGTTCTAGCGCTAGGCTTAGCTAACAATGCAGTTCAGTCAAGTACAATTGATATCAATCTAGCTTCATTGCTAAGCTACACTAAATTGCTCTTGGCCTTCCTCTTCTTGATCTTGAGTGAATGAGTGACAATGCTCCAAATATGCAATAAAATCCGATGAGATCTTGACACACCTACGATGCGAAAACACTACAAAAGAGTAATCTATCTCACGCAAAACTATGGGAATAAGCAACTCAATGGAGCGTATAACCACGATATCAATGGAGAGTATAAACTACGGGAATAAACGTTTCAATGGAGCATAATAAAACGATGCAAAGTTATAGCTTCTGCTTAAGCACTCTCTATATCTTTCTACGAAATTACTCTTCTGACAGAATAAGAAAGACATATTATTTGTTCACCCAGTTCGGCAACTTGCCTACGTCTGGGGAGGATGCTCCAATCCTCAAGATTCCACTATCTCAGTTTAAAGTACAAGGACTTGCACCTCTACTTCTCACCTAGCTGAAATCTAACTCTCACTTTAGTCTCCTAGACTAGCTAGCAATCTGAACTCACAGATTCTCTTCGTGCAGCCTACACACTCTTAGTAATAAATAGCTACAATACTGCCTCTCAGACTTAAGCCTATTCTATTACAATGCGTAACTCACGAAATGCTCAAGCTCTTCACTAGAGTTGCTGTATCTTCAGCGAATGACACTTCAAGCTCTCCACCCAAGTAGTTAGTTACTCCGAGTACTTCAAAATCAGCCTCATCTCCTTCTCAATCAATGACTCACTCAGTCATTACTGTGTATCCTCGATAACTGCTCCACAGCCCGCGACAATGCCTGTCAGCGGATGATCACCGAGCTCTTGATTGTTCCTTCAACGAGCAGCGCTATAGCTGAACTTCGAACTAGTCCAGAATTAAACTCCATGAGTTCTGATTCCCTCAACACCACATGCCTCTTCAACTCAGTATATACAACCCTGCTACAATGAGTTGCTCTCTGTGATCATCTTCTTTGCTGTGTCCCCGCCTTCTTTTTTAAGCTCTTTAGCACGCCAAAAATGCCAAGGATCATTATCAGAATCTTCTCCTAGATTCTATCATGTTTGTTAAAGATTTCGTTGCCAAATTTGAACTCTTGCATCTTTATCTTATTAGTCCATGTGCTGGCATTTGCTGAGCTCTTGATGACGTCGGCATACCTCTCTGAGCTTCCCCGATGCCAGCCGTATCATGCCAGAGCCTCACCGTGCAACGCCAAGATTCTACTCTAGCTCTGGATCATCACGGAATGCTTCACCAATCTCTGTTTATTTGTTGTTGTTGATTTGTAGTCTTCAAACTGTGTTCCACCCACCGAACTCCAAGGAGTGCTCTAGCAATTTTGTCAAAGATGACATATCCTCAACAATCTCCTCCTTGGCATTTTGACAAAACCAAAAACATAACTACAACTATAAATGATTCCTGACACGATTCTACCTATACTAGATAGATGTTCTACCTATTATATTCCTCTTCCCCTTTTTGTCACAAATGACACGGGCTGCTATCAGCTCATTCAGGAACTACACATAAACCCAAAGCTGCCCTGATTTCCTCGGACCTAGCTCCATCAAAGGGCATTGTGAAAATATTAGCTAACTGCATCTCAGTATCTACATGCTTGAAGACAACAGTCCGAGTCTCTACCAGGTCTCTGATGAAATGGTGTCTGATGTCAATGTGTTTAGTATGATAGTGCTGCACCGGATTTTTGCTAATGCTAATAGCACTCATATTGTCACAGTAAATAGTCATAGTGCCCTGTTGATTCCCATATTCACTCAGCTTCCAGAAGCAATATACTCAGCTTCAGCAGTAGATAGAGAAATACTGTTCTCCTTCTTGCTGAACCAGGATACCAGATTGTTACCAAGGAAGAAACATCCACCAGAGGTACTCTTCCTGTCTTCTGCACATCATGCTCAGTCAGTGTCACGGTATCCCATAAGCTCTGCACTTGTGTCCCTTGTATACCATAGCCCATAGCTGGTAGTCCCTTCAACATATATTTTTTTTAAAAAAAATTATTTATTTTTCCTATTCTACCCAAACCCCCCCTGCTCTGGCCCCATCAGGAATCAAACCCTAGTCACTCAGATATTTGACGTCCCTTTTTCCACTAGACCAGCCCCTTCAACATATCTGATGATTGGGCAGGACTGATATCTGGCACAAACCCCTACTGCAAAGGATATATCAGGCCGACTAGCAGTAAGATATAGAAGACTTCCAATCATGCTTCGGTATAAATTCTGATCCATTGCAAGTCCTGCTTTATCTTTGATGGCTTTAGTGTAAGTTACAGCAGGAGAGCGTTTGTGACTAGCTATGTCCATCCCAAACTTATTTACCAAATTTTTCCCATACTTACTTTCTGAGATAAAAATGCATCTTCTTTTTATCCCAATTCATAGCAAGTTTTATCCGTACCCCTCTTGATTGACTTATGATATAGCATGACGTGTTCATAGCTTCTGACCAGAACTTTAGGGGAACTTTTCTCACATGATTCATAACCCGAGCCATCTCCTGTATAGTTATGTTCTTTCGTTCAACTATCCTATTTTGCTAAGAAGTGATTGGTGATGAATACTGGTGGGTGATCCCTAGGTTTCTACAGAATTCATTCATGGCTTCGTTCTCAATTCTTTCCCATGATCACTCTGAATGGCAGCTACTTTCGACCCATTTTCTTGCTCTAGACGTGTTAGTAAAGCCACCACCACTTTCACAGTTTCTATTTTTTCACGTAAATTTGATCCATGAGTAACGAGAGTAATCATCCACACCCAACCTTTTTCTTCCAAAGAATTATACGTCCATTGGTCTCATAAGATTCATATGTAGTAACTGAAGCGGCCTGGTGGAGCTCATTGTAGTGACTTTTGGATGAGGAACCCTTTTCTGTTTTCCAATCTGACATTCTCCGCACACTGTATTCATCTCTCGCTTAATCTCAGGCATACCACGTACTAATTCATCACTTGCAAGTCTTTTTAAGGTCCTCAGGTTGAGATGTCCCTGCCTTTGATGCCACAGATTCATTTTTTCAGTTTTAGTCAGTAGGCAGAATGATATAGAGATTGCTTTAGCATTCTCTACTAAATAGCAGTTGTTGGCTGACCTCACCCTTTATAACTCACCTTCCCTCTGCATCAAACACTTGACATAATTTTTGTGAGAAATTTACAAAATGAGTATCGTCACATAGTTGACTGATGCTGATGAGATTCGCCTTTAGTTTTTGAGATTTGACAGCCCGTGAACTTTCAGTGTTTCCTTCCCAAGGGCTCTCTTCCTTTCAACCTATTTCCAAATGTTAAGTCTTGGTTTGTGCAGGGTTGGATATCTGTGAGATAGAATCTATCTCCTGTCATGTTTCTAGAAGATTTGCTGTCAAAATACCAGTTTCTTTCTTCGAAGAGTTAGTTGAGTTGAAGCACATTTACTAATATGGTCCATTCCTAATTTCCATTTTTTGCTAAGTGCGGGACAGTGCCTTTGGATGTGGCCTGACTGATTGCAATGATAACAGCATCTTTTGTCATGTCGAGTTTTGGATGAATGCTGAACAGTTTGCGGAAGCATCTTATTGTTTTTCCTTTCTAGTCGACTAACTTGTTCTTTCAACCTTCAGATAACACTCACTAGTTTCTTTTTCTCGCCATTTAACACTGACACTCTGGCAATCAGACCTTCATTCACTTTTACCACTTTCAGACATTTGTCAATCATTTGTCTATAGTGTCGAGCCAGATATTCTTCTGTGATTCTGTTATGATGATTACCTCCTTTCTGTAGCTGGGTTGAACTTTGACTATTCGCCATTAATGACAGCAACGCTTACCCAGATCACACACGGTATGTTGAGCGAACGGCTCTGATACCAATTGAAATGCTGCTGCATTACTGATGAGCGGACAAATGACCTTGTATTTGTTCATATTTTCTCGTTACTTCTTGTTTGTTCCGTTATTTTATAAAGTCGTTTGATGCTTTCTTTGCGCATTTCAGGTTAAAAATGCATACCGCCCTACATGAAGTGGCCTGAAGAAAATTTTGATGAATTCCGGTCGATAGAGAGCAAAAATGAGCAAGATTGAGGCAAGTTGGAAAAGTGACTCGCTCAGGCACAATCCGACTCGACCAGAGGGGTGCCCGAATCAGAATTGATACGGACAAGGCTTGGCCGAATCACCCTCTCCAGCTGCATAGATCAATCTGACTCGAGGGGAAATTTGACATTCGGCCAAGAAGAAGTACTCCACCCAGATCAGCTTGACTCGAGAAGGACTTTTACTCATGGACCGAGACTTGAACGAATCAAAACAAGGATTGACCAAATCAAAAGTGATTTGGCCAAGGAAGACTGATTCGCCCAGCTAGGAAACCTCACGAAGTATTTGATTCGGACACTCTGTCCGAATCAACTAATCAAGGCTTGCCCGAATCACTTTTGATTCGGGCACCGCGGGTAAAAAAGTAATTTTCCGGAACAGTATATTTAAGAAAGAGATGCAAAATTAGAGGGGCTTCTTCCAAAAACGAAAACCCCAGACGATTGCTCATGGACGACTTGCAGAATTGTCAAGGATTTGGAGAAGACACGTGCAATTGGCCATTCTACATCAACCCTCTACTCAACCCCTACTTTTTTGCATTCAATTAGTGAACAATTTCAATTAAAAAACTATGTTTTGTTTCAAACTCACCATGAGTGAGTAGTCCCATTGTAGTTGGTGTCCATATGGCTCTCTTAGGTTAGATTGTAATGCAAAACATGTTCTTTTATCTATATGAGAGAAGTTAGACTGAAAATTCTTATGCTTGTTCTTCATGTTAATTCTATGCACACCGAGTGTTTGACGAAACGCATGAATGAGTATGAATTGATAAAACACCTAGGGATGTAATGAGAATTGAACTTAGGTTGTTTAGAAGATAAAACATGATTATTTTAGATAGTTTTTGTGCGCAAGAGTGACATTGGCAATCTCTTAGGCTAAGCATAGAGCGGACTATAGTTTACTATCAATACACCAAGAGGTTGAGATTGGGAGACTTTTGTTCTACACTGTTCAAAAGAGCGAGAGTTTGAGTATTGTGTCACTTAGGTATCATTCCCATTTTAGAGAAGAAGCGAGAGTTAAATTTAGAATGCGCGATACTTTAGCCTAGAATAATCAATCAAATTAACTCATGAATATATTTTTGTTTTGCATTTCTAATCGTATGACCTAGGGGTGAAATAGGATTCCGACTATGTTTTCTCTATTACTGTCTTTTAAGCAAATTTGATCTTGTCTTCAGTATTCACTAGAGATACCTCGCATAGAGGAAAAACCCTCGTTTTTATTTAGTAGACTCGCATTAGGTATTACTAGCTAGCTTTAGACGAATCTAGGTTTTTGTTTTGGGTTCGATTTGAGGTCACTCGGATTATAAATATTGTTTGCGTACCGTGACTGGACTCGTATTTTTAGTACCACAATTTTGACAACGTTCAAAATGTGGAAAAGCCAAGAATTGGCAAATGAGTCACTAGCCGAACACTTTCCGCACTTGGGAAGAACTCGCCCAAGCTTTCCTTATTCAATTCTTCCCGCCGCCAATGACTAAGAAAATTCGAGACAGAATTTGCCAATTCACACAACAAGATGACAAGAATTTTCACGAAGCATATGAGCGCTTCCAAGAGCTACAAAGAGATTGTCCGCATCACTGGTTCAGCAAATGGCAGCTCATGCAAAGTTTTTATGATGGAATGGATCAAGACGCAAGAAACCATATGGACCAAGCGAGCGGAGGGGCAATGATGGATTTGAGAGCCTCCGATGGTTTCAAATTATAGATAAGATAGCGCGAAACTCGCATCATTGGGGTGGAGAAAGAAATCGCCTAAAGAAGAAAGGGAAAGAGCATTCATCAAAAGCCGTGACAAAAGAAGATTTCAATTCCTTAGCAAAAATGGTGAATTCTTTGGCAGCTTCAATTGGAAATTTAAATCGTAACAAAAGAGAGACCACCAGTAAGTTTGCGGTATTTGTTCTAGCTAGCCCATGATGATGACTCGTGCACCGCAAAGCACACAGACGAGTATGAGGATATTAATTACTTAGTCAGAAATCAGGGGAGAGAATATGCGCCACCGCAAGCTAGCGGTTATCAGCCAAGGAACCCTCCATCCCATGTGAGATTCCATGAGGATCTAAATTTTCCGAGAAGAGCCAGCACCGCCAGGGTTTGTTTGGAGAAATCATAATCAAGGAGCCCCATCCAACACATATCAACCAAGGAGCAACTATCAAAGCGGAAATTATCAAAGACCAGACAATTCAGCCATCAACGTCCCAGATTTCTATCGTTGCCCAGTTGGCCGCGACCCGAGCACAGCAGCAAAAAGACAACTAGTTCATTCTTTAAAGGTTAGATCAGTTGCAAGAGCACAACAAAATGTTTGAAACGCAGATTGCGCAACAAGCTAGTTCATCTTCGAAATATCAAGTCAAGCTGCCCTCGCAACCCGATCTTAACTCCTCCGAAACGATTAATGCAATTACACTCAAAAGAGGGAGGGCTCTAGAGGAGCCGCAGCCAAAGGCCGAGTTGGGAAAGGAAGCAGATGGAGTTGTCGAAGAAGGGTCTTTTCCGCAGAATCCAATTGATATACGAGAGAAGGAAAAGCCGCAGGTGCCAACGCCTTATGTGCCGGCAATTCCCTTCCCTTAAAGGTTCAAAAAGAAGAAGGAGGATGCGCATTTCAAGCGCTTTGCGGAGATGCTGAAACAGCTGCAGGTGACTTTGCCATTTACGGAGGTACTCTCTCAAATGCCTACCTATGCTAAATTTTTGAAAGATATTATGTCTCATAGAAGGAAAATGCATGATTTAGACCATGTAGCTTTAGACTCAAATTGTAGTGCGATAATTCAGCGTGCCATAGAAAGCTTAGTGATCATGGATCATTTTTTATTCCCATTTCTATTGGAGAAATTAGCATAGCTAGTGCATTGTGTGATCTAGGTGCTAGATATGGGGGACTTGACTCCAACCACGGTTAATTTGAGGTTAGCGGATCGCACTTCTAGATCTCCTAAGGGTATCCTAGAGGACGTTCCCATTAAAGTTGGGCAATTCTATGTTCCGGTTGATTTCTACGTTTTAGACATGGATGAAGATAAAGAAATTCCCATAATCCTAGGTAGACCATTTTTGAATATGGTTAAGGATATTATAGATTGCGGAAAAGGTACAATCGAATTAAATTTTGGTAGTGAAAAGATCAATTTCGATTTGAAAAGCATGCTTAGGACACCTAGCAATTCTATGGATTGTCACTTGATTGAATCATATGATGCGTATAATGTTTTTGACTCTCTTGGTGAACTAACGAGCTTTGAGTATGAGCTACTTGCACAAGAGGAAAATAGCTCGTTGTTCGCCTCTATAATGGAAATCGATGAGGACCCCGCTGACTTTTATGACGGCACGAACGAAATAAATGATGCGCCAAAAGGTAAAGAATTCGGTGAGGGGTTGAAACCTCTTCCACCGAATCTAAGGTATGAATTCCTGGGACCGAACGAGTCCTTACCTGTTATCGTCGAAGCTTCACTGAATGATATTGAGACTTCTAAATGATGAATGTGTTGCATGAATATAATGGTGTGATGGAGCGTATTTATACGCTCCATTGAGTTGTTTATTCTCATAGTTTTATTACATTTTGTGTGAGATCGATTACTCTTTTCTAGTGTTTTCGTATCGCAGGTGTGTTCAAGATCGCATTGGATTTTATTACATATTTGGAGCATTCATTTAAGATCAAGAAGTCAACAGCGGTCAACAGAAGTCAGCAGTCAACAGAAGTAAACAGCTGCTAAACCAAAGACCGGTTCAAGCAAATTTGGTTCAATCCAGTTAAATCCCAAACCCTAGGATTAGAACACATTAGCCATCAGTCATCTCGGGGTACTGTAGCAAGGAGGTGGCGGCTTAGAGAGAAGAAGGAGAAGCTGATGCTCGTGGTGGTCGCCGGAATCACTATTCATGAGGGTTTATTGTTCATGTATTACTGTTCATTTGTTACTATTCACTGCCGGAAAATACTGTTCATTTGTTCTTTAACTTATTATAGTATACACTGAAGTCAGTTTTATTGCATTCGGTAGCTAAACCAAAACTCAGTTGGGGATTTGCATTACAACACTTGGTTTGAGATCAATGAATGCTTGACTTGAGCTAATGATTTACTGTCTCCTAACTTGCATGAACTGAATGCTTGATTATCATTTTAGTATAGCTTAGCAGTGAAGCTAGGTTGATACCCATTGCATTATACTTGACTGAATTGCATTGTTAGCTAAGCCTAGCGGTGGAACTAATTTGTGGTGTTAATAGAGTAACTATTGAACCTATTTGAGAACCTAGCGGTTAAGAATAGGTAGAACACTTATTGGGACAGTATTCATTAGTTGATACATGTTGCTTGATCAATGATAACTAGTTGCAGTGTATTTCCCCCGACTGATATTCTCTGAATTGATATCCTCAGTATTGTTCCATTCTCTATGACCAGCATTAGGACTCTTGATCACTTGCTTTCTTTGGGTTCGACCCTGCTTACCGATGTCTAAGTGTTAACAAGTCTTTATAAATATAAATTTGAGGCGCACAATGACACGTTGTCAAATTTTGGCGGTTATTGCCGAGGAGAGCAACATTCAGTATAGAGTTTTGAACTTTGTTTTTCTTGTTTTGCTTGTTGTGGTGCAAATTTGAAAAAAAAATAGAGTTTTTGGCGGCAGTGAATGGTGTTGTCGGCTAGGGAGTGAATAGTGTCACCGGAGTCCGATTGGAGATTAAAAGACCTTTTTCTGAGCGGAACGGGCCAACGGTCCATAGTCATCGCCTTAGCCATGGGCTATGTGCTTTTTTAGCCATCTGAGATCGTTTACATTTTCATTTTGAATTGTTTAGTTTTCTATTTTGCATTTTAGCCTTTTCCATTGTTTGTTTGTTTTTGCATTTCACTTGCCTTTTTAGTATGTCTCATTCAGGAAGTGTCCATGGTGATCATGTACCTGTTCCTAACGACAATCCAGTACCCCCTCCCCAGTGATACCTCCTTTCTATGATGAGCCAGAGAGTCTTCAATCTAAGACAAAGGCAAGCTCTGTATCATAGAGGTGAAAGGATGGAGGAACAAGATGATTATGATTATCCACATGCACATGCACATGCACCTCAACCTCAACTCAACCTCAACATCATGCATGTGGAAGGAATAGGCAACCAACAACGAGGGAGCTCTCAGCCCCAACATTCAACAATCAATCATGGTGTATAAATATTGATCCGAATGAAGATGACTTTGAAGTCAAGACCGCAGTGGTCCATCATCTTCCCCTCTTTGGACGGCTGCCAGGAGAAGTTGTAGCGAGGCATTTAAAAGAGTTCAATGAATATGTCAAACCTTGAGGCCATATGCTGCCCCGGAAGAGAAGTTCAAATTAAAAGTGTTTCCATTAAGTTTAATTGAACTTGCCAAAACTTGGTTTCTTTCTTTGCCTTCAGGAAGTATTAGAACTTGGGAGCAAATGCAGAGGAAGTTCCTCGACAAATATTATCCCCCTGCCAAAGCTGCCCAAGTGAGGAGAGAGCTGTCCACCATTAAACAAGGACCAGGTGAATCAATGTATGACTATATGGAGAGATTTGGTGCCTTGGAACAAAGTTGCTGCAATTTGGGTGTTCCAGAGAAAATACTTATAGAATATATAGATTGAGACCCTTGGAAAGGATGTTATTGGATGCAGCGGCTGGTGGCACTATTTTGAATTTGTCACCTGGTGAGTTGCAAGACTGATTAATGAGACCGCTGAGAGTGCTCGATTCAAGGAAGAGACCGGCAATAGGGGAGATGATACCAGCAAAGCAAGAAATGTTTCTCAAGTGGATCCCAACACCAACCACATGGCCAATGAAATTCAAGAGCTGAAGCAAATGCTGCAAAAGCTGATGGTTGGGCAAGTAAGTGGAGTTAAAGCTTGCGAATTCTGTGATGCTGCAAACCACAAACTTGATCAGTGCCCTACCCTTCAAAAGGAAGAGGCCATAGATGTCAATGCTATGGGAGGATTTCAGCAATTCAACAATAGGCAAGCACCAAGGCAATTTCGACTTGCCGCAAACGGTTTCAGCTGGAGAAGTGAAGGAGGATTCCAGAACCAGCAAGGGCAGAATCAAAACCAAGCCCAACCTTACTGCCCTCCTCCTTTTCGGCAATACGTGCGACACAATGGCAATTCTTATAGTCAGCAGCCAAGGCGCAACTACAATCAAGCTAGCCCGGGCAATATGAATTACAACCAAGGCACAAGTACAACCAAGTTGGCCCACACAAACAATTGCCAACCCAAGATGAAATGTCAGTGCGATAACTTTGAGGAGTGGCAAGAAGCTTGCAGAAGAGGCGAGACAGGAAACTAGAATAGAGAGTGCCGGGCCCCATGAGAACTTTAGCACAGCGCGCGGACCACTAATGTCTCCTAAAGACGCGCCCATAATGTCTTATCCAACGCGGAACATCTTACTTCAAATTTTGAATTTCGCCGAACTAACCCTCCACTTCCATTTCCTGTGCAGATATCCAAAGCAAAGAAGAATCCAGCAATGGATCAGGAGCTGTTAGAGCTATTCAGCAAGGTGGAGATCACAATTCCACTCCTCGACTCAATCAAGCAAATTCCCAATTATGCCAAGTTCCTTAAGGATTTGTGCACCACTCGAAGAGGAGGATCCAGACCTGAGCAAGTAAGTTTCAAGCCCAACATCTCAACCATTCTTGAGTGCAAGGTTGCACAAAAATGCAAGGATACGGGTACCTTTATAATCTCTTGCAAAATTAATAAGGTTCAAGTGGATAATTGTATGTTGGATTTGGGTGCTTCCATTAATGTCTTACCTTACTCATTATATCACGTGTTGCAAATTGGTTCTGTTAGACCCACTGATTTAATCATTCAGTTGGCAGATAGGTCATGTACCAAGCCAGAAGGTATAGTTATTGATGTACTAGTGCATGTAGGGAAACTTGTATTTCTTGCAGATTTTTATGTGATGAAGATGGAGGGATAAGTAGACACTTCCCCAGTCCTACTAGGGAGACCCTTTATGGTGACCGCAAGAACAAAAATTGATACACATATGGGCGATCTTTCTATGGAGGTAGATGGGTGATCGCGCGTCGTTGTACGCGTCAAATATAATCCTTCCTCTTCCACTAGTACAGCGGTTAAGTAAGGGTCGATCTCCACAGGGAGCAAGCAGTTCAGTTTTAACCAGTGTCCTGCACTTACAAAAACTGGGGGGTGTGAGTGATTGGGGTGCGCAATGCGCGAGTAAATAGTAGTGAATGCAGGAATTGCACTAGACGTGCGCAGGCAGTAGAGATTAAGTACTATGACTATGAGAAGTATCGGCGCAGACAATCCTCTATGAGTGTATTCCTCATCATCGACTCTAAATGTCTATAGCTCGATTTGCTAATGTTAGTGTCCGATCAAGGCTTCCTAACATGTGCGCATGTTCCGATCAAAGTTCATGAGCTATTAATTCTTGAACTAGACTAAACAACTACGAATCCGATCAAGGTAGTAATTGCTTATCCTAGCTCGTTATTCCTAGTTGGCACCGTCAGGCTATTCAACTAGTTTAACATACAACAACAAGCAACAAGAGTAAGATTGCGGTTCAAGGCTTCCCCTACTCATGTATCAAGCTGCCAGCAGTGTGCACAGAATTATTACAAGCAAACAAGTTATGCATTAAGCGCAAGTCTCAAAGGGAAATACTCATAGATTCATGCCCAACCGATACTAAGCGTTTAGCTAGACATGCTAGTGGTAAACATCATAGAAACAGTAAAGAATAACTAAGGTGTCCAAGAAAACAATAGCAAACAGTGCGTGCAGGTTGCAGTCTTGGCTGGCGCAGTCGGCTGGCGCAGGTCCTCTCAACAAGCTCGTGTGTTTTCCAGTTCTGCCGCTCTCTCCTCTGATCTGACGATGATGACGGATGATGTCCCTAACCCTAGCCTTCTTCTCTTCTTTATATACTGCTCAGAGGCTCATCCTTGGCAACTTCCAAATCTGGTCATGTCAGGATTTGGAAACGCCATCATCTGCGCATAGGGCACGGCATTGGTCAGCGCAATCGGTTAGCGCACCGTGGTCGACTCTTCCAATTCTTCTGTTTGCGCCGCTAGCTCCGCAGGCTGTGTGATGCGCGTCCTAAACGCTGCCTGTTAGCGCGTATCCGACTTAGGCCCTCGTTTTGCCCTGCAATACAAAAACACTGGAAACCAGTAATCTTGTACATAAAATAATGCAAACAAGCACAGGATTATGATATAAATAATGCGTATAAATAGGCTCTATCAAACCCCCCACACTTGCCCCTTGTTCGTCCTCGAACAAGCACTCAAGCACGGATACTACTACCTCTCTGGAGTCTAGCGCACAGTCTTGCACTCTGGCGCGATCTGCACTACTGATCACCTTGCGCTGCTCTACCACCTGCGCACAACTGCTTTCAACAGTTCTAATATAATGATTTCGAAATTCATTACCTCTCAGCTGGGATGAAGATCATTACGGATGGCTGGGAGATAGCTCTTTATAGGCGCCAGGTTGTCAGCTCTCACTCTGAGGATGGGTATATGGTTAACAGCGCAAGCTTCTTCCGGTGCGTGATTCTTCCGCGCACTTCCTGGGAACTCAAGCTTTTTGATGATTTTCTTTGTGGATTTTGCGCACGCTGGTACTTGTGCGCATGCTAATTCTTTTGTAGCGCAAATCATCTGCTGGTATTTTTCTTGTGTACAGCTCTGTCTATGATTCCTATCTTTCCCAGAACGATTCCAGTCTCGGCCTCCGGATAACAGCTATGGAACGCGTTTACACCCGCGCCCGCCTTCCTTAGCTCGACTTCCAGAGGGAAGGTGGTCTGTTTTCCCACCTCGCCACGCCTTGGGTATTTGCCTTCGGCATCTGCGTGACTGAGCGCACTCTCTTGTTCTGAAGGTCGCGAAGCACAGGCCTCCACTCATGCTCTCGACCATATACCTCTCCTCTAAAGCGCGAACGACTAACCGCCTCTCTAGAGCGTTTCTGTCAACTCCACATCCCCTGTATATCCCAACTAACAGGAGCAGAAAAAACGAAAAAATATACTAAAAACAGTTGGAATCAGCGTACACAATATGGGTAGCGCAAACAAGCTGAGCAGTGCGCGCAACCCACACTCGAGCGCACTACTACTACTGCTTCCATCAATTAAACTAAGCTACACTAAAAAGCTCAAAAAAACGTGAAATGTACATGTAACGCTCCCCCCCCCCCACACTTAAACAGAGACGTGTCCCCACGACTCAAGCTCAAGCGCACGGAGAGCGTGCACAAGAATGCAAGCAAAAATAAAGAACATAAAAACTAAGAAAAACTAAAAGAAAGACATGTAAAAGTGAAACGTGTCGGGTTACCTCCCGACAAGTTCCTTTGTTTAACGTCGTTGGCTCGACTGTACCTCGTTACGTGCCCAAATGTGTGCCAGCGACCTCCCCCACTCTTGCTCCTGAGTGATCCTGCGCTTGTGCATGTGCTATGCTCTTTTGTGTCTTGCGCAAAGGGTCGGGCGGGTGGTCAGCATGAATATTATAAGTAACGAAGGTAGGTGAAGAGGGAGAAGAAATATGAGCAAGAGTCCCCTGTTCTCCCTCTGGCGCAGCAATCTGCGCATCTGCTATCTCAGGTTCTGCCAAGTCAATGTCGCGCACTGTGTCGTCCCAAGGTTCTCCTAGATACCGTTTGACTCTTTGCCCATTGACCTGAAAACGATGCCGGTGCTCGTTTTCTAACTCGATTGTTCCATAGGGGAAAACCTTGGTGACTGTGTACGGTCACGTCCATTTGCTGCGCAGCTTTCCAGGCATGAGCTTCAGGCGTGATGAGAATAATAATACCTGGTCTCCTGGCTCAAAAGTGCGTCTGAGGATATGCTTGTCATGAAACGCCTTTGTGCGCTCCTTGTAATTGCGCAGTCCCTCATAGGCATCCAGGCGCAGCTCTTCTAATTCGCTCAGCTCAAACGCGCGCTCCTTTCCGGCCTCATCTAGGTTCAGGTTGCAAATGCGTAAGGCCCAGTATGCTTTGTGCTCTAACTCCACTGGCAGGTGGCATGCTTTTCCGTAGACCAACCGAAACGGTGAAGTCCCGATGGGTGTCTTATGCGCAGTGCGGTATGCCCACAGCGCGTCGTCCAGGCGCTGGCTCCAATCTTTGCGAGATGGTCTCACAGTCTTCTCCAGGATGCGCTTGATCTCTCTGTTGGAGACCTCGGCCTGTCCATTTGTCTGAGGATGATAAGCAGTGGACGTCTTGTGGCGCACTCCATAATGCTTGAAAACTTGCGCCACGATTCTGTTGCAAAAGTGCGTCCCCTGGTCGCTGATGATCGCCTTAGGTACCCCGTACTTGCAGAAGATGTTAGTTTTCAGAAACTCAGCGACCGTCTTACCGTCATCCTTTCTTGTGGCCTTAGCTTCGACCCATTTGGAGACATAATCCACTGCGACCAATATGTACTCGTATCCTGCAGATGGAGGAAATGGCCCCATGAAGTCAATTCCACATATATCAAACACTTCATCCACTAGAATCGGCGTCTACGGCATCTCGTTGCGCGCTGATATGCCTCCTGTGCGCTGGCACCTGTCAAAGTTCCTGCAGTAGTCATATGCGTCTCTAAATAGGTGCGGCCAATAAAATCAGTAGTCCAGGACCTTTCTGCTCGTGCGCTTGGGACCAAAGTGTCCTCCACATGCGTGCGCATGACAAAACATCAAAACAGAGTTAAATTCATGGTCAGGCACGCAGCGCCTTAAGATCTGATCAGGTCCTATTCTGAGCATATAAGGATCATCCCAAAGGTAATGCTTGGACTCATGTTTCAATCTCATGCACTGGGTTTTATTGAAATGCGGAGGAAACGTACCTGTGACCAGGTAATTCGCAATGTGCGCATACCATGGTACCTTACCTGTTAGCGCCATCAGATGCTCGTCGGGAAATGTCTCAGTGATCTGCCCTGGCTCCTCCTCTTTCACGATCCTGCTCAGGTGGTCAGCAACTGTGTTCTCCGTGCCCTTCTTGTCTTTGATCTCCAAGTCAAATTCCTGAAGTAGGAGCACCCAGCGCATAAGGCGCGGCTTGGTTTCTTTCTTGGACATTAGGTAGCGGATGACTGCGTGGTCTGTGTATATGATGACCTTAGCGCCTAGAACATATGCACGAAACTTCTCTAGCGCAAACACAATTGCCAGAAGGTCCTTCTTCGTGGTGGTGTAGTTCCTCTGCGCAGCATCCAGTGTGCGCGATGCATAATAAATGGCGTGCGGCTTCTTGTCCACTTGCTGCCCCAGGACTGCACCTACTGCATAATCGCTTGCATGGCACATCAGTTCAAATGGCAGGTTCCAGTCTGGTGCGCGCATCACTGGCGCACTGGTCAGTGCCTCCTTCAGCTTATCAAACGCGGCCTGGCACTCATCAGTAAAATCGAAGCACACATCCTTTTGCAAGAGGTTAGACAGGGGAATACAAATTTTAGAGAAGTCTTTTATAAAACGCCTGTAAAATCCGGCATGTCCTAAGAATGCCTTCACATCGCGCACGTTCGTGGCATAAGGTAGATTAGAAATAAGGTCTATCTTAGCTTTGTCTACCTTGATCCCCTCCTCTGAGATGATATGTCCTAGTACTACACCATGCGTTACCATGAAATGACATTTTTCATAATTGAGTACTAGGTTCTTAGAAATGCAGCGCGCTAAGACCTTGTCAAGATGTGTTAAGCATGCATCAAAGGTACCTCCATATACGGTAAAATCATCCATGAACACTTCTATGCATACCCCAATCATATCAGAGAAAATGCTCATGACAAGGCGTTGGAACGTACCTGGCACGTTACACAGCCCAAATGACATGCGCCGAAACGCAAACGTACCGAACGGGCAGGTGAACGTGGTCTTCTCCTGATCCTCCGCAGCTATGGGTATCTGGTTGTACCCTGAATATCCGTCCAAGAAACAAAAATAGGGCTTACCTGCTAATCTGTCCAGCATCTGGTCCATAAAGGGTAGCGGGAAATGGTCCTTGCGCGTGACTGCGTTAAGCTTCCTGTAGTCGATGCACATGCGCCATCCAGTCTGAATGCGCTTGGGAACTAGCTCGCCCTGCGCATTCTCTTCCACTGTGATTCCTCCCTTCTTAGGCACAACGTGCACTGGACTGACCCATTTGCTTTCCGAGATGGGGTAAATGACTCCTGCGTTAAGCAACTTTAGAATTTCCTTCTGCACTACCTCCATCATATTTGGGTTCAATCTGCGCTGAGCCTCCCTGGATGGTTTGGCACCATCTTCCAATAGAATTCTATGCATGCATACGTCTGGGCTCACTCCACGCAGATCTGCCAGTGTCCATCCTATAGCGCGCTGGTTCTTGCGCAGCACCTGCTGTAAGCGCACTTCCTGCTCCTCTTCTAATCCTTTCTTTATGATCACTGGCAGGGTGTCCTCATTTCCTAAGAAAATGTATTTGAGGTGCTTTGGAAGTTGCTTCAGTTCGACCTTGGGTGCCTGTTCAATGGAGGGCAAGATTTTATTGGCAGTGCAAATATGAACTATATCGTGTACCTGTCTGAGCTCTGGTTCCGCACTGCTCAGCTCCTCGTCCTGCTCTTCCAACTCTGCCTGTGCCAGTGGCTCTGGTCCTTCCGTTGCGCTTGCACATTGCGCATCTGTGACTAAATCATCTAAGCTGTCCATTGCATGCACTGTGGCGTCCTCATGAGGATGCTGCATCCCCTTGAATATGTTGAAATGGATTTCTTCGCCATCAACCTCCATGGAGAGCGTGCCCCTCCACACGTCTATCTTTGTGCGCGCGGTCATCAGAAAAGGTCTGCCCAGTAGGATCTGCGCACTGCTGGTGCTTGCTTCACCCTCCATTTCTAGCACATAAAAATCTGCTGGGAACACCAGCTCTCCTACTCGCACAAGAACATCCTCTATCATGCCTGCAGGTTGTTTGCAAGACCGATTTGCTAGCTGAATGGTGAGACCTGCAGGCTTTAGTGGTCCAAGGCGCAATGTCGCATATAGGGAATAGGGTAACAAATTGATGGATGCGCCTAAATCAATCATGCAATTGCTTACTGTGGTTTTACCTAAAGTGCATGGGATAGTGAACGTACCTGGGTCTCGGCACTTAGGTGGTACCTTATGTTGCATGATCGCTGAGGCCTGCGCATTTAGCATTACCTGTGCGCACTCGCCTTTCCTCCTCTTGTTCGTGCACAGCTCCTTTAAAAACTTGGCGTACCTGGGAATCTGCCGAACTGCTTCGATAAGGGGAATGTTGATTTCCACCTTGCTGAATAACTCGTATAGCTCCTTGTCCAGCGCTTCCTTCCTAGCCGCTAGTGCCTGCACAGGAAAAGGTGCAGGTATATTAGTACGATTCGTGCCCTTGCCTTTTAATTGGGTTATACCTGGCGCTTCGCCCTGCTGGCGTGTGGCTGGCACTTCTGGTTGCGCATCGTGCTCTAGTCGCGCATTCTGTTCTGTTGGATCCGGGACTTGCGCAGCTGGTTGCGCGGGCGCCTTCGCGGTCTGCTGACAACGCGTCGTCGTGCGCCTCAAATTTGTATTTGTAACTCCTGTTAACACACTAGCAAGCGGTAAGAAGGGTCGAACCCAAAGAGAACAAGTAAGATAGAGTTCTAATGAGAGTCACAGAAAAAGGGGCAAACTGAGGATATCAATTCAGAGAAAATCAGTTCGGGGAATACAATGCAACTAGTTATCATCGATCGAATACATGCATAAGCTAATGAATTCTGCCTCAGTCCAACATTCCCGCTAAAGATATGTCGACAATCAAATTCTACCTATTCTTAACCGCTAGGTTTTCGAACAAGTGCAATAGTTACTCAACTACACCACAAAATCGGTTCTACCGCTAGGTTCTCCCCAACAATGCAATCTAATCAAGTATAACACAATTGACATCAATATAGCTCACCGCTAAGCTGCACTAAACTGACAATCAAGCATTCATTCATTCATACAAGGGCAGCAAATCAATAGCTCAAACATCCATTCATTGATCTCAAACCAAATGTTGCATTATAAACCCCAAACTGAAAATAGGATTTAGCTACTCATCATATCCATGGTATACAATAGAAACTAGGTTGAGTCACTACAAACTGAGATAAAACGAAACTGAGCTAAAATACAAATTCGATGAATAGTGTTTCCGGCGGTGAATAGTGAATTCCGGCCGTGAACAGTAATGAACAGTGACAGTACGTGAACAGTAAACATGAACAGTAACCGCCCGGCCGTGAATAGTAAATTCCGGCCACTTTTCCAGCAGCTTCTCTCTAGAGCTCCTCCACTGCCGTCACTGTAGCTTCCGTGCATAGTGCTGCTGTCCCAAAATGAAGTGTTTTCCAGTGAGATGTTTCTTTTCCTAATTTGTCCATGTATTAGGTTTAGGGTTTTTGGGTTGAACCACATGTGCTTGAACCAAATCTGATTTCCAATTGAACCAGCAGAGTTGACTACTGTTGACTTTTTTAATCTTGGGTGAATGCTTCAAATATGCGATAAAATCCAATGCGATCTTGAACACACCTGCGATACGAAAACACTACAAAAGAGTAATCGATTCACGCAAAATGTAATAAAATTATGGGAATAAACAACTCAATGGAGCGTATAAATACGCTCCATCATCTGCTCTGTTCCTATTATGCGCCCTGTCCTCAGTGTTACTGCATTGACTCCTCCTTTGAGGTTCTGAATCACTTGCGAAGGCAGGTTGCCATCGCTCTTCTTTAGCTCATACACCGTGGTAGCAATCTGCGATAGCTGCTTTTCAATGGACTCGAACCTCTTGTCATACTTCTCGTCATTCTTGTGCACTGTGTCTGCTAGCTGCCCCACGATATCTTCCAAAGATCGCCTCGGTTGCTGGTTGTTATGCGCTGGTCCGTCAGTGCGGCGATGCGGTGGATTGTAGGGCACAGCTTGTTGCGTCTGCTGTGGTGCGCGCTGATCTGTGGACTGCCTCTGGAAATTTTTTTCCTCCTTCCATCTGAATCCATTTGCTGCCAGTCCAAAGCGCGGCTGATTCTGTCTTTGTGGTCCTCTGTTATCCCATCCTCCAAGAGCATTGACATCTCCAGACTCTTCAAATAGTGTGGGACATTCATCAGTTTTGTGCTCGGTTGACCTGTAGAATTCACATACCTTTGGCGCAACTGGTTGTGCGCTTTGCGCACTCATCAACTTCTGGAGCATGGCCTTCATTTCCTTGATCTCAGCGCTTGTTTCTACCTGATGCACAGAACGAGTACGACTATTTTTAAGTGTTAGCTGGTGTCTTACCTGACCAGCAGAGTCTTCTATCAGCTGCCACGCGTCTTCTGGGTACATATTGGAAATGTCGCCTCCTACGCATGCGTTCAATAACCTCAGCTCCATGGGTAGCAATCCATTCAGGAAGTTCTCTATCAGCACATTCTGGGGCAGGCCATGATTGTAGCAGTTGGCCTCTAGCTCTCTGAAACTCTCGTAATACTCTGACAGTGACTCTCCTGCGCTCTGCCTTGGCGCGGCCAGTTCTCTCCTGAGTAGCGCGATCTTTGCTGCGGGATAAAATTTTTCCAGGAACTTCTTCTGCAGCTGTTCCCATGTGTGGATTGATCCTGCTGGTAAGTTCATCAACCAATGTCTGGCTGTATCACACAGTGAAAATGGGAATGCCTTCATCTTCAGCGCCTCATCGCTCTCCCCTTCGGTCTTCATGTTCTCGCATATGACTAGGAACTCTCGCACATGTTTGACTGGATTTTCGTTGTTCATCCCGTGGAACTTGGGCATGTGATGAATGAGCGAGCTCCTTAGTTCAAAATGTCCGTCTGGCGGAAGCACGATGCACCATCGCTGGTTAACTGTGATTGGAACTGACATCTCGCGCACTGTTCTGCGTCGCGCAGCTTGTCGCGCGGGTGGCGCATTATACAATTCAGCGGCCATCCTTGCTTCAACCTCGCGCTGCACTTCCTCTCTGAACAGGGCTGCGCGGTTATGTGCTCTTGTTTCTTCCGCGGTTCTGTCCCCTAAGTTGTCTCCAACGACACTGTTATCCTCCATGACCTGTTCTAAATCTCAAAGAAAAAGAAATTAAGAGATAACTAATGCTGCTGTGTCTGTCAGGGCGCAACTAGAATCTGCGCAGCGCAACTGTTTCAAGGTTTTACAGGCTAATGGTGATTGCGCGCTGTCAGAAACAACAACGAGAAAACAAAACAAACTGAAAATAACTAATTACTAAAAAGGAAAAAAATGTAAACTAGCTAAAACTTAGCTGTGTTGCTCCCCGGCAACGGCGCCAAAATTTGATCACGCGTCGTTGTACGCGTCAAATATAATCCTTCCTCTTCCACTAGTACAGCGGTTAAGTAAGGGTCGATCTCCACAGGAAGCAAGCAGTTCAGTTTTAACCAGTGTCCTGCACTTACGAAAACTGGGGGGTGTGAGTGATTGGGGTGCGCAATGCGCGAGTAAACAGTAGTGAATGCAGAAATTGCACTAGACGTGCGCAGGCAGTAGAGATTAAGTACTATGACTATGAGAAGTATCAGCGCAGACAATCCTCTATGAGTGTATTCCTTATCATCGACTCTAAATTTCTATAGCTCGATTTGCTAATGTTAGTGTCCGATCAAGGCTTCCTAACATGTGCGCATGTTCCGATCAAAGTTCATGAGCTATTAATTCTTGAACTAGACTAAACAACTACGAATTCGATCAAGGTAGTAATTGCTTATCCTAGCTCGTTACTCCTAGTTGGCACCGTCAGGCTATTCAACTAGTTTAACATACAACAACAAGCAACAAGAGTAAGATTGCGGTTCAAGGCTTCCCCTACTCATGTATCAAGCTGCCAGCAGTGTGCACAGAATTAATACAAGCAAACAAGTTATGCAAGTCTCAAAGGGAAATACTCATAGATTCATGCCCAACCGATACTAAGCGTTTAGCTAGACATGCTAGTGGTAAACATCATAGAAACAGTAAATAATAACTAAGGTGTCCAAGAAAACAATAGCAAACAGTGCGTGCAGGTTGCAGTCTTGGCTGGCGCAGTCGGCTGGCGCAGGTCCTCTCAACAAGCTCGTGTGTTTTCCAGTTCTGCCGCTCTCTCCTCTGATCTGACGATGATGACGGATGATGTCCCTAACCCTAGCCTTCTTCTCTTCTTTATATACTGCTCAGAGGCTCATCCTTGGCAACTTCCAAATCTGGTCATGTCAGGATTTGGAAACGCCATCATCTGCGCATGGGGCACGGCATTGGTCAGCGCAATCGGTTAGCGCACCGTGGTCGACTCTGCCAATTCTTCTGTTTGCGCCGCTAGCTCCGCAGGCTGTGTGATGCGCGTCCTAAACGCTGCCTGTTAGCGCGTATCCGACTTAGACCCTCGTTTTGCCCTGCAATACAAAAACACTGGAAACCAGTAATCTTGTACATAAAATAATGCAAACAAGCACAGGGTTATGATATAAATAATGCGTATAAATAGGCTCTATCAATGGGGAAGTCATTAAATTCAATATCTATGAGTCTATGTGATTCCCACCTGACTTTGCAGAACTACATGCTTTGGACACCATTGAAGATGTGGCGCCCATGCAATGTGGAGAGGACACACCGGAGCTGAAAATTGAAGAATTTGGTGATGGGCAGTTCACCTATGATGCTGCCAGGTATGAGGTGAATGCGATTAAATTGTGCAATGAAACAAAACTTATCCCATCTATTGTGCAGGCCCCTGAGATTCAATTAAAACCTCTACCGGAGCACTTGAACTATATTTTCCTAGGAGCCCATTCAATGTGGAGAGGACATACCGGAGCTGAAAATTGAAGAATTTGGTGATGGGCAGTTCACCTATGATGCTGCCAGGTATGAGGTGAATGCGATTAAATTGTGCATTGAAACAAAACTTATCCCATCTATTGTGCAGGCCCCTGAGATTCAATTAAAACCTCTACCGGAGCACTTGAAGTATATTTTCCTAGGAGATGGTGAGACGCTGCTAGTCATCAATAAGAGTGGTCTAGAAACAAATCAAGAGGTCAGATTGGCGCGCGTGCTAAAAGAGCGTAAATCAGCGATAGGCTGGACATTGGCCGATATTCAAGGAATCAATCCAGCAATTTGTATGCTCGGATTCTATTAGAGGAAGGAGCAAAACCAGTGAGGCAACCTCAGCGGCGTTTGAATTCCATAATGATGGAGGTTGTCCAAAAAGAAGTGCAGAAACTCCTGGATACCGGAGTGCTGTAGCCCATTTCAGACAGTCAATGGGTGAGCCCGGTGCATATGGTGCCAAAGAAGACCGGAATAACTGTGGAGATGAGTAACAAAGGAGAGCAAGTACTCAAGAGAGTGCAGAATGGCTGGCGAATGTGCATCGATTATAGACAACTTAATGCAGCCACATGCAAAGATCATTTTCCGTTGCCATTCATTGATCAAATGCTGGACAGACTTGTAGGTAAGCCATCCTTTTAGTTTCTTGATGGATTTTCAGATTATAACCAGATTCCCATTGTGGCTGAAGATCAAGAGAAGACAACATTCACGTGCCCCTTCGGTATATGTGCATTCAAGCGCATGTCCTTCGGATTATGTAATGCCCCAGGTATTTTCCAACGTGTAGTCATGAGCATATTTTCAGATTTATTGAGTGATTATGTTGAAGTATTCATGGATGATTTCACTGTTTATGGAGATACTTTTGATGAATGCTTGCACAATTTAGATAGAGTGCTCACCCGTTGCGTTGAGATGAACTTGGTGTTGAATTATGAGAAGTGTCATTTTATGGTCACACATGGTATTGTCCTAGGACACATTGTTTCTGAGAAAGGCATTCAAGTAGATAGAGAAAAAATTGATATAATTGCTGGATTGCCTTTTCCTACTGACCCGCGAAGTCTTTCCTAGACATGCAGGCTTTTATCGCAGGTTCGTCAAAGACTTTTCAAAGATTGCATTGCCATTGTCTTGGCTGCTACAAAAAGATGTCCCATTTTATTTTAATCATCAGTGCGAGGGAGCTTTTGAAGAGCTCAGGGCAGCCTTGACGAGTGCACCAATAATGCAAGCACCAGATTGGACACAACCTTTCGAGATCATGTGTGATGCCAATGACTATGTTGTGGGTGCGGTGCTTGGACAAAGGAGTAATAAGAAACCAGTGGTCATCCATTATGCATCTAGGACTCTAGATGTCGCCCAGAAAAATTATTCCACCACTGAAAAGGAGCTTTTAGCCGTTGTCTTTGCACTTGAAAATTTTTGGTCTTACATACTTGGCTCTAAAGTTATTGTTTTTTCTAATCATGCAGCCATTAGGTATTTGATGACCAAGAAGGAGTGCAAGCCGTGGCTAATTAGATGGATCCTCCTTCTTCAAGAATTTGACGTTGAGATCAAAGATAAGAAGGGGATTGAGAACACGGCGGCTGACCACTTGAGCAGGATAGTCCATGAGGAAGAGGCGATGCCCATAGTGGAGACATTTCCCGACGAGCAGTTGTTCGCTATGAATGAGAAGGCACCATGCTATGCCAACATTGTTAACTACCTGGTGGGAGGTAAATTCCCTCCATCCTTCACTAGAGCTCAAAGATTTAAACTCAAACATGATTCTAAGTATTACATTTTGGATGACCCTTGTTTGCGGAAGATAGGGGCTGATCAGATTGTTAGACATTGTATGCCTGATATTGAGATCCCATCTGTGCTATATTTTTGCCATGAACATGTTTGTGGCGGACATTTTGGTTCTAAAAGAACTGCTAGGAAATTGGTTGATAGTGGATTCTTTTGGCCCAATTTATTTAGAGATGCTCATAACCATTGTAAGAATTATGATAAGTGCCAAAGAGTAGGGAACATTTCAGCTAGGAATCAAATGGCCCAAACCTCGGCGCTGGAGGCTGGCGGCACTACAGAAATGGCGGCGGGCTGAGCCGAGAGGTCGTCCTCTGAGATAGGATCCCATAGTGAATCTGAGCTGGTGCTAATGATGGGTTCGGCTTCAGGGGACCTCTGAGTGGACGGCTGTGCAGGGGGTGGTGCAGGTGCTGGTGCTGGGTCTGCTGTTGGGGTGGGTTCGGGCACTGGGGCTGGCTCCGGTGCTGGAGCTGGGGACTGGGTAGGAGGGCTGGCTGGCTGGCTTGTGCGGCTCGCTGGGGGATCTTGGAGGTGGCCGGCGCAGGCTGAGGAGAGGGGGAATAGCATCTCCGAATCTCCACCCTGATGGTGGGCTCATACTCAAGTCTACCCCCTCGGGCGCTAACTATTCGAGCACGCGCATGACGTTGAACATCATGCGCCGCTCCTCTGGTACCTCCTCTGGCGCCTCCTCTGACTCCATCCTGGGGCGCTTCCCTTGTGCACGCGGGGGAGAATCCTCAATGGAAATGGTAACTGGCTCCCCTCGCGGTGCACTGGCCCTCCGGTGCGCTCCAGTGTGCGCGCGAGTCCTCGCGCGCCTGACTGGAGGCACAACTGGCTCTGGGGCCTCGTCCTCCTCCATCTCCTGCACAGCCTCTGCTGCTTGCGCGCGGCTCTCCGGTCTAGGCCGCGGCGCTCTGGCCGGCTGCAGCCGGTAGCACCACTCCAATGTGCCATCCTCTCTCACGGCTACCGCTCTTATCTGCAGCATCTGGGCGCGGTCCAAGGGAACAGCCGGCACCACTGTGTGCTCTGGCACCTCTGGCTCTCCATGCAACGCACGCAGCAGGTGCGTCCGCAAGTCAGCGGCCCCTTGGTGCTGACCCGGCTCCAGTGGATCACCATGTTCAGGACAAAAAGCACCCTCTTCCCATAATAAAAGCCCTTCAAAATCTCCATATCCAGCAAGCTGATCTTCGGCGCACCATTAAAACGCCCAATGATCGCATAGGCGACCATGCGCCACAGGTAGAACATCCACGGGTCGCGCAGCTCGCATCCTCGGCTGCACCCCGCGGCAAAAGCTGGCCCGGTCGCCATCTCGCGCCACGCCTCTTGATTCGTGTGCGCGTCCATATCAGCCTCTCGCACCTTAGCGCACCTCAGTGTGCACTTCAGCCTCTTAGCCGAGGCAATGTACCACACCCCTCGGTGCCGGTACCTTATCTCCATATCACTCGTTTCTAGCGATGCCAGAAACTCGCAAGTATCCTCCTTGTCTGCTTCGCTGTTGATCTTCAACAGCGCCTCCCAGCCCGCCAGCGCGAGCTTCTCCATGATGAGGTCCTCCATACTGACCTCTCGCAGGAACTCCCTGCTGATGTACGGAGTTCCGTACATCTCGAGCCTCAGGAAGGCCTCGTACTTGCTGGCGAAGTGAGCTGGGGTCGCTTGGTCCTCGGCAGGCTGCATCGTGCGCTGGGTCTCGCTAGTCAACTACGGTCAACACTCTCTAAAGCTCAGAAAATCCAAACTCCTCCAAATGCCCTGAAACTTTCACCAATTGGGCGCCTACTCCCCGCCTACAAAACCCACTAACCAAACCTCCAATCGGTGCACGCTAGCTTGGTGTGATTTCAGACCTAGGTTACCCCTCTTCTCGCACAAACCCTAATGCAATCGGCTCAAATCGGGGGGAAAGGTTATCTGGAGGTTGTGCGGCTGTGTGCTCCTCAATTCTCTCTAAACGGAAGCTGGGTTGAGCGCCGGACGGTGAGCGGCTACTGAGGGCGGGAGTTTCTCTTGCAACGGTCGAGTGAAAAAGTGTTGAAATTTTCTAAGTACTGCCCTTATATACCCCCTGACTGGCGCAGCTGTCCTGCGCTCTGAAGTGCGCACGGACCTGCGCACTGCTGCTCGACTAAAAAAACTACAAGTCCTAAACTCGCTAAAAGAGACTACAGAAACTGAAAGAAAAAACATGTAAAAGTAAAACGTGTCGGGTTACCTCCCGACAAGTGCCTTTGTTTAACGTCGTTGGCTCGACCGTACCTCGTTACTTGCGTGAAAGTATACCAGCGACCTCCCCCACACTTGCTTCTGAGTGACCCTGCGCTTGTGCATGTGTTGTGTTCTTCTTGGTCCTGCGCAAAAGGTCGGAAGGGTGGTCAGCATGGTTAATAGTATGTGATAAATTATAAGTAATGAGGGTAGGCAAAGAGGGAGAAGAAATATGAGCAATAGTCCCCAGTTCTCCCTCTGGCGCGTCTGGTGATGACTCTGGCGCAGCAACCTGCGCATCTACTATCTCAGGCTCTGCCAATTCAATTTCGCGCGCGGTGCCATCCCAAGGTTATCCTAAATACTGTTTGACTCTCTGCCCATTGACCTGAAAACGATGCCGGTGCTCGTTTTCTAACTCGATTGTTCCGTAGGGGAATCGGTGACTGTGTACGGTCCCGTCCATTTGCTGCGCAGCTTTCAGCGCATGAGCTTTAGGCGTGATGAGAATAATAATACCTGGTCTCCTACCTCAAAAGTGCGTCTGAGGATGTGTTTGTCATGAAATGCCTTTGTGCGCGCCTTATAATCGCGCAGTCCCTCATATGCATCCAGGCGCAGCTCTTCTAATTCGCTCAGCTCAAATGCGCGCTCCTTTCCGGCCTCGTCTAGGTTCAGGTTGCAAATGCGTAATGCCCAATATGCTTTGTGCTCTAACTCCACTGGCAGGTGGCACGCTTTTCCGTAAACCAACCGGAACGGTGAAGTCCCAATTGGCATCTTATGCGCAGTTCGGTATGCCCACAGCGCATCGTCAAGGCGTTGGCTCCAATCTTTGCGTGACGGTCTCACAATTTTCTCCAGTATGCGCTTGATCTCTCTGTTGGAAACCTCGGCCTGTCCATTCGTCTGAGGGTGGTAAGCGGTGGATGTCTTGTGGCGCACTCCATAATGCTTGAATACCTACGCCACAATCCAATTGCAAAAATGCGTCTCTTGGTTGCTAATGATTGCCTTAGGCACTCCATATCTGCAAAATATGTTAGTCCTTAAAAAGTCAGCGACCGTCTTACCATCATCCTTCCGTGTAGCCTTGGCTTCAACCCATTTGGAGACATAATCTACCGCGACCAAAATATACTCGTATCTGGAAGATGGAGGAAATGGCCCCATGAAGTCAATCCCCCAAATGTCGAATACTTCATCTACTAGAATTGGCGTCTGCGGCATCTCATTGCGCGCTGATATGCCTCCTGTGCGCTGGCACCTGTCACAGTTCCTGCAGTAGTTATATGAGTCACTAAACAAGCGCGGGCAATAAAATCCACACTCCAGGATCTTTCTGCTCGTGCGCTTCGGACCAAAGTGTCCTCCACATGCGTGCGCATGACAAAACATCAAAACAGAGTTAATTTCATGGTCAGGCACGCAGCGCCTTAAAATCTGATCAGGTCCTATTCTGAGCATATACGGATCATCCCAAATGTATTGTTTGGACTCATGTTTTAATCTCATGCATTGGGTTTTAGTGAAATGAGGAGGAAACGTACCTGTGACCAGGTAATTCGCAATGTGCGCATACCATGGTACCTTACTTGTCAGCGCCATCAGATGCTCGTCAAGGAACGTCTCCGTGATTTGCCCTGGCTCCTCCGCCTTCACGATCCTGCTCAAGTGGTCTGCGACTGTGTTCTCCGTGCCCTTCTTATCTTTGAACTCCAAGTCAAATTCCTGAAGTAGGAGCACCCAGCGCATCAGGCGCGGCTTAGTTTCCTTCTTGGACATTAGGTAGCGGATTGCTGCGTGGTCTGTGTAGATGATGACCCTAGCGCCTAGAACATATGCGCGGAACTTCTCCAGTGCAAACACAATTGCCAGAAGCTCCTTCTCCGTGGTGGTGTAGTTCCTCTGCGCAGCGTCCAGCGTGTGCGATGCATAATAAATGGCGTGCGGCTTCTTGTCCACTCGCTGTCCCAGGACTGCACCTACTGCATAATCGCTTGCGTCGCACATCATTTCAAATGGCAGATTCCAGTCTGGTGCGCGCATCACTGGCGCACTTGTCAGCGCCTCCTTCAACTTATGAAATGCGGCCCTGCACTCATCAGTAAATTTGAAACACACATCCTTTTGCAAGAGGTTAGACAGGGGTATACAAATCTTAGAAAAATCTTTTATGAAGCGCCTGTAAAACCCAGCGTGCCCGAGGAATGATTTCACATCGCGCACGCTAGTGGCATAAGGTAGATTAGAAATAAGATCAATTTTAGCTTTATCTACCTTGATCCCCTCGTACGAGATAATATGTCCTAGTACTACACCATGTGACACCATGAAATGACATTTTTCATAATTGAGCACTAGGTTCTTTGAAATGCAGCGCGCTAAGACCTTATCAAGATGTGTTAAGCATGCGTCAAAGGTGCCTCCGTATACAGTAAAATCATCTATGAACACTTCTATGCATATACCAATCATATCAGAAAAAATGCTGAGGACTAGGCGTTGGAACATACCTGGCGCGTTACACAGCCCAAATGACATGCGCCGAAACGCAAATGTACCGAATGGGCAGGTAAATGTGGTCTTCTCTTGATCTTCCGCAGCTATGGGTATCTGATTGTACCCTGAGTATCCGTCCAAGAAACAAAAGTAGGGCTTCCCCGCTAATCGATCTAGCATTTGATCCATAAAGGGTAGCGGGAAATGGTACTTGCGCGTGACTGCGTTAAGCTTCCTGTAGTCAATGCACATGCGCCATCCAGTCTGAATGCGCTTGGGAACTAGCTCGCCCTGCGCATTCTCTTCCACTGTGATTCCTCCTTTCTTTGGCACAACATGCACTGGACTTACCCATTTGCTGTCTGAGATTGGGTAAATGACTCCTGCGTCAGGCAACTTCAGAATTTCCTTGGGTAAATGACTCCTCCATCATATTCAGGTTCAGTCTGCGCTGAGGCTCCCTGGATGGTTTGGCACCATCTTCCAATAGAATCCTATGCATGCATACGTCCGGGCTCACTCCACGCAGATCGGCAAGTGTCCATCCTATAGCGCGCTGGTTCCTGCGCAGTACCTGCTGTAATTGCGCCTCCTGCTCCTCTTCTAATCCTTTCTTTATGATTACTGGCAGGGTGTCTTCATTTCCCAAGAATATGTACTTGAGGTGCTCTGGGAGTTGCTTCAGCTCGACCTTGGGTGCCTGTTCCATAGAGGGCAAGATTTTATTAGCAGTGCAGACTTTAACTATGGCTTGTACCTGTCTGGGTTCTGGTTCAGCACTGCTCAGCTCCTCCTCCTGCGCCTCCAACTCTGCCAGTGCCAGTGTTATGGGTTCTTCTGCTGGGCTCGCACATTGCGCATCTGCGACCAAGTCATCTAAGCTGTCCATTGCGTGCACTGTGGCATCCTCATGAGGGTGTTGCATCCCCTTGAATATGTTGAAATGAATTTCTTCGCCATCAACATCCATGGAGAGCGTGCCCCTCCACACGTCTATCTTTGTGCGCGCGGTCATCAGAAATGGTCTGCCCAGTAGGATCTGCGCACTGCTGGTGCTTGATTCACCCTCCATTTCTAGGACATAGAAATCTGGTGGGAACACCAGCTCTCCTACTCGAACTAGAACGTCCTCTATCATGCCCGTAGGTTGCTTGCACGACCGATCTGCTAGCTGAATGGTGAGACCTGCAGGCTTTAGTGGTCCAAGGCGCAATGACGCATATAGGGAATAGGGTAGCACATTTATGGATGCGCCTAAGTCAATCATGCAATTGCTCACTGTGGTATTACCTAAAGTGCCTGGGATGGTGAACGTATCTGGGTCTCGACACTTAGGTGGTACCTTATGCTGCACGATCGCTGAGGCATGCGCATTTAGCATTACCTGTGCGCACTCGCCTTTCCTTCTCTTATTTGTGCACGGCTCTTTTAAAAACTTGGCGTACCTAGGGATCTGCCGAACTGCTTCAATAAGGGGAATGTTTATTTCCACCTTACTGAATAACTCGTAGAGCTCCTTATCGAGCGCTTCCTTCCTACCCGATGGTGCCTGCACAGGGAAAGGTGCAGGTATGTTAGTACGATTCGTGCCCTTGTCTTTTAATTGTGTCATACCTGGCGCTTCGCCCCGCTGGCTTGTGGCTGGCGCTTCTGGTTGCGCGTCTTGCTCCGGTTGCGCATTCTGCTCTGTTGGATCCGGGACTTGCGTAGCTGGTTGCGCGGGCGCCTTCGTGGTCCGCTCTGTGCCTATTGTGCGCCCAGTCCTCAGTGTCACAGCGTTGACTCCTGCCTTGGGGTTCTGAATCACTTGCGAAGGCAGGTTGCCATCGCTCTTTTTCAGCTCGTACACCGTGGTCGCAATCTGTGATACCTGCTTCTCAATGGACTCGAACCTCTTGTCATACTTCTCATGATTCTTGCGCACTGTGTCTGCTAGCTGCCCCCACGATATCTTCTAAGGATCGCCTTGGTTGCTGGTTGTTCTGCGCTGGTGCGTCAGGGCGGCGATGCGGTGGATTGTAGGGCGCAGCTTGTTGCGTCTGCTGTGGCGCGCGCTGATCCGTGGACTGCCTCTGGAAATTGTTTTCCTCCTTCCATCTGAACCCATTTGCGGCTAGTCTAAAACGCGGTTGATTCTGCCTCTGTGGCCCTCTGTTATCCCATCCTCCAATAGCATTGACATCTCCTGATTCCTCAAACAGCGTGGGACATGCATCGGTTTTGTGCGCGGTGGAATTGCAGAACTCACATACCTTTGGCGCAACTGGTTGTGCGCCTTGCGCACTCATCAACTTCTACAGCATGGCCTTCATTTCCTTGATCTCAGCGCTTGTTTCTACCTGATGCACAGAACGAGCACGACTATTTTCAAGTGTTAGCTGGTCTCTTACCTGTCCAGCAGAGTCTTCTATCAGCTGCCACGCGTCTTCTGGGTACATGTTGCAAATGTCACCTCCTGCTCATGCGTTCAATAATCTCAGCTCCATGGGCAGCAATCCATTCAGAAAGTTCTCTATCAGCACATTCTGGGGCAGGCCGTGATTGTAGCAGTTGGCCTCTAGCTCCCTGAAACGCTCGTAATACTCTGACAGCGACTCTCCTGCGCTCTGCCTAGGTGCGGCCAGCTCTCTCCTGAGTAGCGCGATCTTTGCTGCAGGGTAGAACTTATCCAGGAACTTCTTCTGCAGCTGCTCCCATGTGTGAATTGATCCTGCTGGTAAGTTCATTAGCCAATGCCTGGCCGTGTCACACAATGAAAATGGGAACGCTTTCATCTTCAGCGCTTCATCTCTCTCCCCTTCGGCCTTCATGTTCTCGCAAATGACTAGGAACTCACGCACATGCTTGACTAGATTTTCGTTGTTCATCCGGTGGAACTTGGGCATGTGATGAATGAGCGAGCTCCTTAGCTCAAAATGACCGTCTAGTGGAAGCACTATGCACCATGGCTGGTTAACCGTGAGTGGGGCTGACATCTCGTGCACTGTTCTGCGTCGCGCGGCCTGTCGCGCGGGTGGCGCATTATACACTTCAGCAGCCATCCTTGCTTCAACCTCGCGCTGCACTTCCTCTCTGAACAGGGCTGCGCGGTTATGTGCTCTCGCTTCCTCTGGGGTTCTGTCCCCTAAGTTGTCCCCAACGACACTGTTATCCTCCATGACCTGTTCTAAATCTCAAAGAAAACGAAATTAAAAGATAACTAAGCTGTTGCGTCTGTCAATGCGCCTGCGCAGCGCAACTGTTTCAAGGTTGCGCAGGCTAACGGTGATTGCGCGCTGTCAGAAACAACAACGAAAATAAGACAAACAGAAATAACTAACTATTATAAAAGAAATCTTAAGCTAATTAAAGCTTATTTGTGTTGCTCCCCCGCAACGGCGCCAAAATTTGATCGCGCGTCGTTGTGCGCGTCAAATATAATCCTTCCTTTTCCACTTAGTACAGCAGTTAAGTCGGGGTCGAATCCACAGGGAGCAAGTAGATGAGCTTTAACTAGTAACCTGCACTTACGAAAGCTGGGGGTTGTGAGTGATTGGGGTTGCGCAATGCGCGAGTAAACAGTAGTAAACGCAGGAATTGCACTAGACGTGCGCAGGCAGTAGGGATTAAGTACTATGACTATGAGAAGTATCGGCGCAGACAATCCTCTATGTGTGTATTCCTTATCATCGATCTAAACGTCTACAGTTTGGTTTGCTAATGTTAGTGTCCGATCAAGGCTTCCTAACATGTGCGCATGTTCCGACTAGTCTAAGCAGCTGCGAATCTTGTCACAGTAGCAACTGATTATCCTAGCGCGTTACTCCTAGTCGGCACCGTCAGGCTATTCAACTAGTTTAACATACAACAACAAGCAACAAAAGTAAGATTGCGGTTCAAGGCTTCCCCTACTCATGCAACTAGCTGCCAACAATATGCGCAGAATTAATATAAGCAAACAAGCTATGCATTAAGCGCAAGTCTCAAAGGAAGTACTCATAGATTCATGCCCAACCGATACTTAAGCGTTTAGCTAGACATGCTAGTAGTAAACATCATAGAAATAGTAAATAATATCTAAAGTATCAAAGAAACAGCAACTAGCAGGTGCGTGCAGGTTGCAGTGTCTCGGCTGGCGCAGTCGGTTAGCGCAGGTCCTCGCAGCAAGCTCGTGTGTTTTTGAATCTGGCTCTCTCTCTCTGATATCTTGCGTCTCTGATGTCTGATGATTAAACCCTAGCCTTCCTCTGTTTATATACTGCTCAAGAGGCCCATCCTTGGCCACTTCCAAATCTGGTGGTGTCAAGATTTGGAAACACCACTATCTGCGCATGGCGCACGGCACCTTGTTTAGCGCAATCGGTTAGCGCACCGTGGTCGACTCTGCCAACTCTTCTGTTTGCGCCGCTAGCTCCGCAGGCTGTGTGATGCGCGTCCTAAACGCTGCCTGTTAGCGCGTATCCGACTTAGGCCCTTGTTTTGCCCTGAAATACAGAAACACTGGAAACCAGTAATCTTGTACATAAAATAATGCAAACAAGCATAGGGTTAGGATCAAAATAATGTGTATAAATAGGCTCTATCACCTTCCTTCCCTTAGTTTCACCATGAGGACACGGTTCGATTCAAGTGTGAGGTGAGAAGTTAGTTAGCTATGTTCATCATGTTTCCCTTCATGTTAGCTTGCATTAGTTAGTAGTTAGAGCATGTTTGTTTTTTTTATGAGCTGCAAAGTTTGTGAGCATTTGCTGCCATGTTTATGATGATATATGCTATTGAGTTGCTGCTGGATTCATGAGACAAGACATTATGCTGCGATATAAATGCTGATTTTATGCGATGATGTCTATTCTATGAAGTTTTGGCATGCATGCTTTGCGTTGGTTCCGAAACATTGTGATGCTTGCGCTTTAATGTTATATGTTCTTTTGAGCTGAGATATTTCAGGGTGTGTGATCAGTTGATTTCTCACCGATTATTCGCTTCGTTCGATGATGAATTTCGCTTCTCTCCCGAATATTTTCTTTGTGTTTTTACCACTTCACTCTCGTTTCAGGACAAATCATACTAAACTACAGCTTTGTAGCCCAGTCAGAGCAAAGTGACGGAAATCGCAAGATTCAGACGAATATGATCAAGGAATGCGCAGATTTACCTATCCGAAGTCTTGGGCATGCCAAGTACTCATCTCTTATCTAAATGAGGCATGCTATATATTGTTGGAAAGCTGACTTGAAGGGCTATAACTTTTTAGTTTGCACCGAGACGTGATTCGAAGGTTTTCGAGGTCAAAAACCCATGCAAAGTCAAAATCAAACCCTGACTGGACAAGCAGCCCGGTTCTGTGTCGAATCGTCGGTTCATGATATGAACCGCCGGTTTGGAATAAAACTGCCGGTTTTGGTCCTGAATCGGCCCCGAAGGCAAAATATCTCTGAAAGGGGCCGGTTCCAAAGGAAACCGGCGGTTTTCTAAGTTGAACTGGCGGTTCTCACAATGGAACCGCCGGTTTATAACCAAATCGGGCCGCAAATCAATTTTGAAAATCAGCCCAATTGACTTTCAGTATAAATAGGAATCGAGGGCTCGTTCACAAGGGTCGGACGATTTTGGAGAACGAACGCAAGAGAGAAGAGGATAGCTTGGAGTGAAGATCGTCGTCATGGGTTCTTTGTTCTTTATTCTCTTCATTCTTGTATTGGTAGTAATCCCGATGAGTATCGAGTAGTCTATTTAGTTCTGGGATCCTACGGATCCCATGCCTGTAACCTGATTTCATGCCAGTTTTAATCTAATGCAAGTTTATGTTTTCAATTCTATTTTGCTTCATTCTATCGGTTTACCATTGTTGATCATTGATTGGGATGACTGCATGTTAGAACGAACCTAGGTTAGATGCCAAAAAGATGAATGGGTCTGAGGCAGTTAATTGGAACAAATAGGATTGATGTCGACACATGGTAGCTATATTGTTAGTACATGAATCGATAGGAGAGTTGACATATTTTGTCCGGAAACCTTTGGGTCTAATAAATCGAAACTGTTGATAATCCGTGATTGGGCGGCGTTCAATAGTGTAGATTAATTCAGGTGATGATCCGTGAATGGACGGCTCATCTAATGTCAGTTTAGGTTATTTCCAAAGCTATTTTGCATAACTATATGGTTGACTGATTGCATGAATCGTGTTGCGAGCATAGGTGAAGTTCGATCTTGGAATTGTTTTTCTCTGATCGAATTAACCATTAGTATTTAGGATAATTAGGACAATTAGGAATATTTAGAACTAAACTCAAAATTTTCATTAGGAGTAGCTGAACATATTGTTTGCTAGCTAGTATATACACGCGCCTGTTCCTAGGATCGACCCTTGGCTTACCAAGGTCTATAAATTGTTTTTGACTCCTGAAACTTATATCTGACATCTATAAAGGGTTAAAAATACGATTGTCAGTGTGGAGTTGATAGAAATGTTCTAAAGGGACTTGTCATTCATTCAGAGGTTCAAAGGATTAGTCGCGTAGCGTGCTGAGTTTGTGGAGGTTGGCACTTCGAGTTCTGAGAGGTGACATTCATTCACTCCATCGTTGCAGCGTTATGCAGTGGTGGGACAAGAAAACAAACCGTCCTATCTCTAATCCGAGTAACCGGAAATGGGTGGGTAACCCCTATCCTGCCTCGCGCTGAAAGGGCAATGATGAGAAAGAAGGGGACGCGTTCCTTATGCTGCCATTCGAAGACTATGATAGGAATGGTTCAAATTGGAGAGCAAAGCTCAAAAAGGACAAGCATTTCTCATTGAAAAGCTGTCCTACAAGTAATGAAGAACAAGTTGACCTCCTCATAACTCGGATTCATCTAGTGCCAGAGAAAGCAAATTCAGTGTGAAGGCGTGCCTATGAAGTTGAATCAAATATTGGAGTCATGAGTCTAAAAAGGACTAGCTCCCAACCATCCATTAAATTCCATCTCGGTGTTAAAGATAACATGTATCATTCTAGTTCTTGTTGATCATTATTAGAGAATGAATGTGAGCATGTGTTGATGAACTGATTGAGGATGACTTCTTGAATGAAGTCAGTGTTTATTCTTTGGCATGATAGAAATGATTTGAGTGCTTGCGTATCTTGTTATTGCTCGGGGACAAACAAGAATAAGTGTGGGGTAGTTAGATGGAGCGTATTTATACGCTCCATTTAGTTGTTTATTCCCATAGTTTTATTACATTTGTGTGAGATCAATTATTCTTTTATAGTGTTTTCGTATCGCAGGTGTGTTCAAGAACGCATTTTATTTTATTGCATATATGGAGCATTCATTCAAGATCAAGAAGTCAATAGCGGTCAACATAAGTCAGCAGTCCACAGATAACAACAACTGTTGAACCAAAGATCGGTTCAAGCAGATTTGGTTCAACCCCAAACCCTAGGATTAGAACACATTGGACAAACACATTAGACATCAATCATCTCGGGGGTACTGTAGCAAGGAGGCGGTAGCTTAGAGAGAAGAAGGAGAAGCTGCTACTCGTGGTGGTCGCCGGAATCACTATTCATCAAGGTTTACTGTTCACCTATTACTGTTCATTTATTACTATTCACTACCGGAAAATTCTATTCACGGTGTTTTTCATTTTAGTTCAGTTTCGTGTTTTTTAAATTATTGTAGTATTACTGAAGTCAGTTTTATTGCATTCGGTAGCTAAACCCAAACTCAGTTGGGGATTTACATTGCAACACTTGGTTTGAGATCAATGAATGCTTGACTTGAGCTAATGATTTACTGCCTCCTAACCTGCATGAACTGAATGCTTGATTATCAATTTAATATAGTTTAGCAGTGAAGCTAGGTTGATACCCATTGCATTATACTTGACTGAATTGCATTGTTAGCTAAGCCTAGAGGTGAAACTAATTTGTGGTGTTAGTCGAGTAACTATTGAACCTGTTTGAGAACCTAGCGGTTAAGAATAGGTAAAACACTAATTGGGACAGTATTCATTAGTTGATACATGTTGCTTGATCGATGATAACTAGTTGCAGTGTATTTCCCCCGACTGATATTCTCTGAATTGATATCCTCAGTATTGTTCCATTCTTTGTGACCAGCCTTAGGACTCTTAATCACTTGCTCTCTTTGGGTTCGACTCTGCTTATCGCTGTCTAAGTGTTAATAGGTTTTTACAAATATAAATTTGAGGTGCACAACGACGCTTAGTCAAGGTGCCATTGGGCACTCCATTGATGATTTGAAGGGTATTAATCCTGATGTTTGCATGCATAGAATTCATTTAGAAGATAATGCGAAGCCAAGTCGTGAGTTCCTAAGGGGTTTAAATCCTAAGTTAGGAGAAGTTGTCTGAAGGAAGTCACAAAGTTGTGAAATGCAAGAATTATTTATGTTGTCCGAGATTCTAAGTGGGTGAGCCCAATTCATGTGGTGTCTAAAAAGGGCGGGCTCACCGTAATTAGAAATGAGAAAAATGGGTTGATACCTACGCGTACGGTCAAGGGGTGGAGAATGTGCGTAAACTATAGGAAATTAAATGCAGCCACAAAGAAGGATCACTTCCCATTCCCTTTATAGATCAAATGTTAGAACGTCTAGCAGGCATGAATATTTCTATTTTCTTGATGGGTATAGTGGTTTCATTCAAATTCCTATCCACCCCGATGACCAAGAAAAGACCATATTTACTTGCCCCTACGCCACATCTGCTTATAGGAGAATGCCTTTTGGTCTTTGTAATGCATCGAGAACTTTTCAACGTTGTATGATGTCCATTTTTGCTGAATTTTTAGAGAACTCTATGGAAGTATTTATGGATGATTTTTTTGTGCATGGTTACTCATTTGATGGTTGTCTCGCAAACTTATCTCGTGTGTTAGGTAGGTGTATTGAAATGGACCTAGTGTTAAATTGGGAGAAATTCCATTTTATGGTAAAAGAAGGTATTTTGTTGGGGCATCTTGTCTCAAAAAGAGGAATTGTGGTTGGTAGAGCCAAGATCGACGTTATAAAGAAGCTGCCACCACCGAGAGACGCGAAAAGAATAAGGAGTTTCCTCGGGCACGCTGGATTTTATAGGAGGTTCATCAAGGACTTCTCGAAAATTGCTAAACCTCTTACAAATCTGCTATGTAATGAGGTAGTGATAGAGCCTATTTATACACATTATTTAGATCATAACCCTGTGCTTGTTTGCATTATTTTATGTACAAGATTACTGGTTTCCAGTGTTTTTGTATTGCAGGGCAAAACGAGGGCCCAAGTCGGATACGCGCTAACAGGCAGCGTTTAGGACGCGCATCACACAGCCTGCGGAGCTAGCGGCGCAAACAGAGGAATTGGCAGAGTCGACCACGGTGCGCTAACCGGTTGCGCTAACCAATGTCGTGCGCCATGCGCAGATGGTGGTGTTTCCAAATCCTGACAAGACCAGATTTGGAAGTTGCCAAGGATGAGCCTCTGAGCAGTATATAAAGAAGAGGAAGTCTAGGGTTTAGAGAGAGACCAGAGGACGCTCATACCATAATTCAGAGAGAGAGCGGCAGAACTGGAAAACACACGAGCTTGTTGAGAGGACCTGCGCCAGCCGACTGCGCCAGCCAAGACTGCAACCTGCACGCACTGTTTGCTATTATTTTCTTGGACACCTTAGTTATTATTTACTGTTTCTATGATGTTTACCACTAGCATGTCTAGCTAAACGCTTAGTATCGGTTGGGCATGAATCTATGAGTATTTCCTTTGAGACTTGCGCTTAATGCATAGCTTGCTTGCTTATATTAATTATGTGCACATTACTGGCAGCTTGTTACATGTGCACAATCTTACTCTTGTTGCTTGTTGTTGTTTGTTAAACTAGTTGAATAGCCTGACGGTGCCAACTAGGAGTAACGCGCTAGGATAGGCAATTACTACCTTGATCGGATTCGTAGTTGTTTAGTCTAGTGTAAGAATTAATAGCTCATGAACTTTGATCGGAACATGCGCACATGTTAGGAAGCCTTGATCGGACACTAACATTAGCAAATCGAGCTATAGACATTTAGAGTCGATGATAAGGAATACACTCATAGAGGATTGTCTGCGCCGATACTTCTCATAGTCATAGTACTTAATCACTACTGCCTGCGCACGTCTAGTGCAATTCCTGCGTTCACTACTGTTTACTCGCGCATCGCGCAACCCCAATCGCTCACAACCCCAATTTCATAAGTGTAGGTTACTGGCTAAGACTGAACTACTTGCTCCCTGTGGAGATCGACCCTTACTTAACCGCTGTACTAGTGGAAGAGGAAGGATTATATTTGACGCGTACAACGACGCGCGATCAAATTTTGGCGCTGTTGCCGGGGAGCAACACAGCTAAGTTCTAGCTAGTTTACGTTTTTTTTCCTTTTTAGTAACTAGTTATTTTCAGTTTGTTTTGTTTTCTCGTTGTTGTTTCTGACAGCGCGCAATCACCATTAGCCGGCGCAACCTTGAAATAGTTGCGCTGCGCAGATTCTATTTGCGCACTGACAGACGCAACAGCATCGTTTCCACTTGATTTTGTTTTCTTTGAGATTTAGAACAGGTCATGGAGGATAACAGTGTCGTAGGAGACAACTTAGGGGACAGAACCCCAGAGGAAGCAAGGGCACATAACCGCGCAGCCCTGTTCAGAGAGGAAGTGCAGCGCGAGGTTGAAGCAAGGATGGCCGCTGAAATGTATAATGCGCCACCTGCGCGACAAGCTGCGCGACGCAGAATAGTGCGCGAGATGTCAGCCCCAATCACGGTTAACCAGCCATGGTGCATTGTGCTTCCACCAGATGGACATTTTGAGCTAAGGAGCTCGCTCATCCATCACATGCCCAAGTTTCACGGGATGAACAATGAAAATCCAGTCAAGCATGTGCGAGAGTTCCTAGTCATTTGCGAGAACATGAAGACCGAAGGGGAGAGCGATGAAGCGCTGAAAATGAAGGCATTCCCATTTTCACTATGTGATACTGCCAGACATTGGTTAATGAACTTACCAGCCGGATCAATTCACACATGGGAGCAGCTGCTGAAGAAGTTCCTGGACAAATTCTATCCCGCAGCAAAGATCGGGCTACTCAGGAGGGAACTGGCCGCGCCAAGGCAGAGCGCAGGAGAGTGACTGTCAGAGTATTACGAGCGTTTCAGGGAGCTAGAGGCCAACTGTTACAATCATGGCCTGCCCCAGAATGTGCTGATAGAGAACTTCCTGAATGGACTGCTTCCCATGGAGCTGAGGTTATTGAACGCATGCGCAGGAGGCGACATTTGCAACATGTACCCAGAAGACGCGTGGTAGCTGATAGAAGACTCTGCTGGTCAGGTAAGACATCAGCTAACACTTGAAAATAGTCGTACTCGTTCTGTGCATCAGGTAGAAACAAGCGCTGAGATCAAGGAAATGAAGGCCATGTTGCAGAAATTGATGAGTGCGCAAAGCGCACAACCAGTTGCGCCAAAGGTATGTGAATTCTGCAGGTCAGCCGAGCACAAAACTGATGAATGTCCCACACTTTTCGAGGAATCTGGAGATGTCAATGCTCTTGAAGGATGGGATAACAGAGGGCCACAGAGACAGAATCAGCCGCGTTTTGGACTAGTAGCAAATGGATTTAGATGGAAGGAGGAAAACAATTTCCAGAGGCAGTCCACAGATCAGCGCGCACCACAGCAGACGCAACAAGCTGCGCCCTACAATCCACCGCACTGACGCACCGGCGCATAACAACCAGCAGCCTAGGCGATCTTTGGAAGATATCGTGGGGCAGCTAGCAGACACAGTGCGCAAGAATGACGAGAAGTATGACAAGAGGTTCGAGTCCATTGAAAAGCAGCTATCGCAAATCGCTACCACTGTGTATGAGCTAAAGAAGAGCGATGGCAACCTGCCTACGCAAGTGATTCAGAACCCCAAAGGAGGAGTCAATGCAGTGACACTGAGGTCTGGGCGCACAATAGGAGCATAGCAGACCGCGAAGGCGCCCGCGCAACCAGCTGCGCAAATCCTGGATCCAGGAGAACAGAATGCGCAACCAGAGCAAGATGCGCAACCAGAAGTACCAGCCACAAGCCAGCAGGGCGAAGCGCCAGGTATAACACAAATAAACGACAAGGGCACGAATCGTACTAACATACCTGCGCCCTTCCCTGTGCAGGCACCCTTGGCTAGGAAGGAAGCGCTGGATAAGGAGCTATACGAGTTATTCAGTAAGGTGGAAATAAACATTCCCCTTATTGAAGCAGTTCGACAGATTCCCAGATACGCCAAGTTTTTAAAGGAGCTGTGCACAAACAAGAGGAGGAAAGGCGAGTGCGCACAGGTAATGCTAAATGCGCAGGCCTCAACAATCGTGCAACATAAGGTACCACGTAAGTGCCGAGACCCAGGTACGTTCACTATCCCTTGCACTTTAGATAAGACCACAGTGAGCAATTGCATGATTGATTTAGGCGCATCCATCAATTTGTTACCCTATTCCCTATATGCGACATTGCGCCTTGGACCACTAAAGCCTGCAGGTCTCACCATTCAGCTAGCAGATCGGTCTTGCAAACAACCTGCAGGCATGATAGAGGATGTTCTTGTGCGAGTAGGAGAGCTGGTGTTCCCAGCAGATTTTTATGTGCTAGAAATGGAGGGTGAATCAAGCACCAGCAGTGCGCAGATCCTACTGGGCAGACCTTTCCTGATGACCGCGCGCACGAAGATAGACGTGTGGAGGGGCACACTTTCCATGGAGGTTGATGGCGAAGAAATCCATTTCAATATATTCAAGGGGATGCAGCATCCTCATGAGGATGCCACAGTGCACGCGATGGACAGTATAGACGATTTAGTCTCAGATGCGCAATGTGCAAGCGCGATAATAGAACCAGAGCCACTGGCACAGGCAGAGTTGGAGGAGCAGGACGAGGCGCTGAGCAGTGCTGAACCAGAATTCAAACAGGTACACGATATAGTTCATATTTGCACTGCCAATAAAATCTTGCCCTCCATTGAACAGGCACCCAAGGTCTAACTGAAGCAACTTCCAGAGCACCTCAAATACATTTTCTTGGGAAATGAAGGCACCCTGCCAGTGATCATAAAGAAAGGATTAGAAGAGGAGCAGGAAGTGCGTTTACAGCAGGTGCTGCGCAGGAACCAGCGCGCTATAGGATGGACACTGGCTGATCTGCGTGGAGTGAGCCCAGACGTATGCATGCATAGAATTCTGTTGGAAGATGGTGCCAAACCATCCAGAGAGGCTCAGCGCAGATTGAACCCAAATATGATGGAGGTAGTGCAGAAAGAAATTTTAAAGTTGCTTGACGTAGGAGTCATTTACCCCATCTCGGACAGCAAATGGGTCAGTCCAGTGCACGTTGTGCCTAAGAAAGGAGGGATCACAGTGGAAGAGAATGCGCAGGGCGAGCTAGTTCCCAAGCGCATACAGACTGGATGGCGCATGTGCATCGACTACAGGAAGCTTAACGCAGTAACGCGCAAGGACCATTTCCAGCTACCCTTTATGGACCAGATGCTGGACAGATTAGCAGGTAAGCCCTATTTTTGTTTCTTGGACGGATATTCAGGGTACAATCAGATACCCATAGCTTCGGAGGATCAGGAGAAGACCACGTTCACCTGCCCGTTCGGTACGTTTGCGTTTCAGCGCATGTCATTTGGGTTGTGTAACACGTCAGGTACGTTCCAACGCCTTGTCATGAGCATTTTTTCTGATATGATTGGTATATGCATAGAAGTGTTCATGGATGATTTTACTGTATATGGAGGTACCTTCGATGCATGCTTGACTCATCTTGATAAGGTCTTAGCGCGCTGCATTTCTAAGAACCTAGTGCTTAATTATGAAAAATGTCATTTCATGGTAACGCATGGTGTAGTACTAGGACATATCATCTCAGAGGAGGGGATCAACGTAGACAAAGCTAAGATAGACCTTATTTCTGATCTACCGTATGCCACTAGCGTGTGCGATGTGAAGTCATTCCTCGGGCACGCTGGGTTTTACAGGCGTTTTATAAAAGACTTCTCTAAAATTTGTATTCCCCTGTCTAACCTCTTGCAAAAGGATGTGTGCTTTGATTTTACTGATGAGTGCAGGGCCGCATTTGATAAGCTGAAGGAAGCACTGACCAGTGCGCCAGTTATGCACGCACCAGACTGGAACCTGCCATTTGAACTGATGTGCGACGCAAGCAATTATGCAGTAGGTGCAGTCCTGGGGCAGCGAGTGGACAAGAAGCCGCACGCCATCTATTATGCATCGCGCACACTGGACGCTGCGCAGAGGAACTACACCACCACGGAGAAGGAGCTTCTGGCAATTGTGTTTGCGCTAGAGAAGTTCCATGCATATGTTTTAGGCGCCAGGGTCATCATATACACAGACCACGCAGCCATCCGCTACCTGATGACCAAGAAAGAAACTAAGCCGAGCCTGATGCGCTGGGTGCTCCTACTGCAGGAATTCGACCTGGAGATCAAGGATAAGAAGGGCACAGAGAACACAGTTGCGGACCACCTGAGCAGGATCGTGAAGGAGGAGGAGCCAGGGCAGATCACTGAGACATTTCCTGATGAGCATCTGATGGCGCTGACAGGTAAGGTACCATGGTATGCGCACATTGCGAATTACCTGGTCACAGGTACGTTTCCTCCGCATTTCAATAAAACCCAGTGCATGAGATTGAAACATGAGTCCAAGCATTACCTGTGGGATGATCCTTATATGCTTAGAATAGGACCAGATCAGATATTGAGGCGCTGCGGGCCTCACCATGAATTTAACTCTGTTTTGATGTTTTGTCATACGCACGCATGTGGAGGACACTTTGGTCCCAAGCGCACCAGCAGGAAGGTCCTGGACTGCGGATTTTATTGGCCGCACCTGTTTAGAGACGCATATGACTATTGTAGGAATTATGACAGGTGCCAGCGCACAGGAGGCATATCAGCGCGCAACGAGATGCCGCAGACGCCAATTCTAGTGGATGAAGTGTTTGATATATGTGGAATTGACTTTATTGGGCCATTTCCCCCATCTGCCGGCTATGAATATATATTGGTCGCGGTGGACTATGTCTCCAAATGGGTCGAAGCTAAGGCCACACGAAAGGATGATGGTAAGACGGTCGCTGAGTTTCTGAAAACTAACATCTTTTGCAGGTACGGGGTGCCTAAGGCAATCATCAGCGACCAGGGGACGCACTTTTGCAACAGGATCGTGGCGCAAGTTTTCAAGCATTATGGGGTGCGCCACAAGACGTCCACTGCTTATCATCCTCGGACAAATGGACAGGCCGAGGTCTCCAATAGAGAGATCAAGCGCATCCTGGAGAAGACTGTGAGACCATCGCGCAAGGATTGGAGCCAGCGCCTGGACGACGCGCTGTGGGCATACCACACTGCGCATAAGACACCAATCGGAACTTCACCGTTCCGGTTGGTCTACGGAAAAGCATGCCAGTTGCCAGTGGAGTTAGAGCACAAAGCATACTGGGCCTTACGCATTTGCAACCTAAACTTAGATGAGGCTGGAAAGGAGCGCGCGTTTGAGTTGAGCGAATTAGAAGAGCTGCGCCCGGATGCCTATGAGGGATTGCGCGATTACAAGGAGCGGACAAAGGCGTTTCATGACAAGCATATCCTCAGACGCACTTTTGAGCCAGGAGACCAGGTATTATTATTCTCATCACGCCTGAAGCTCATGCCTGGAAAGCTGCGCAGCAAATGGGGTGGACCGTACACAGTCACCAAGGTTTTCCCCTATGGAACAATCGAATTAGAAAACGAGCACCGGCATCGTTTTCAGGTCAATGGGCAGAGAGTCAAACGATATCTAGGAGAGCCTTGGGACGACACAGTGCGTGACATTGACTTAGCAGAACCCGAGATAGCAGATGCGCCAACTGCTGCGCCAGAGGCACCACCAGCTGCACCAGAGGGAGAACTGGAAGCTATTGCTCACATTTCTTCTTCCTCTTCATCTACCCTCGTTACTGCAGACTTCTCACATATTATCCATGTTGACTACCCTTCTCACCCTTTGCGCAGGACCAAGCAGAACACAACACATGCACAAGCGCGGGATCACTCAGGAGCCAGAGTGGGGGAGGTCGCTAGCACACATTTGGGCACGTAACGAGGTACAGTCGAGCCAACGACGTTAAACAAAGGCACTTGTCGGGAGGTAACCCGACTCGTTTTTCTTTTATATGTCTTTCTTTTAGTTTTTCTAGTGTCTTTTAGTTAGTTTAGGTCTTGTAGTTTTTCAGTCGAGGTAATGAATTTCGAAATCATTATATTAGAACTGTTGACAGCAGTTGTGCGCAGGTGGTAGCGCAACGCAAGTTGATCAGTAGTGCAGATCGCGCCAGAGTGCAAGACTGTGCGCTAGACTCTAGAGAGGTAATAGTATCCGTGCTTGAGTGCTTGTTCGAGGACGAACAAGGGGCAAGTGTGGGGGGTTTGATAGAGCCTATTTATACACATTATTTAGATCATAACCCTGTGCTTGTTTGCATTATTTTATGTACAAGATTACTGGTTTCCAGTGTTTTTGTATTGCAGGGCAAAATGAGGGCCCAAGTCGGATACGCGCTAACAGGCAGCGTTTAGGACGCGCATCACACAGCCTGCGGAGCTAGCGGCGCAAACAGAGGAATTGGCAGAGTCGACCACGGTGCGCTAACCGGTTGTGCTAACCAATGCCGTGCGCCATGCGCAGATGGTGGTGTTTCCAAATCCTGACAAGACCAGATTTGGAAGTTGCCAAGGATGAGCCTCTGAGCAGTATATAAAGAAGAGGAAGTCTAGGGTTTAGAGAGAGACCAGAGGACGCTCATACCATAATTCAGAGAGAGAGCGGCAGAACTGGAAAACACACGAGCTTGTTGAGAGGACCTGCGCCAGCCGACTGCGCCAGCCAAGACTGCAACCTGCACGCACTGTTTGCTATTGTTTTCTTGGACACCGTAGTTATTATTTACTGTTTCTATGATGTTTACCACTAGCATGTCTAGCTAAACGCTTAGTATCGGTTGGGCATGAATCTATGAGTATTTCCTTTGAGACTTGCGCTTAATGCATAGCTTGCTTGCTTATATTAATTCTGTGCACATTACTGGCAGCTTGTTACATGAGTAGGGGAAGCCTTGAACCGCAATCTTACTCTTGTTGCTTGTTGTTGTTTGTTAAACTAGTTGAATAGCCTGACAGTGCCAACTAGGAGTAACGCGCTAGGATAGGCAATTACTACCTTGATCGGATTCGTAGTTGTTTAGTCTAGTGTAAGAATTAATAGCTCATGAACTTTGATCGGAACATGCGCACATGTTAGGAAGCCTTGATCGGACACTAACATTAGCAAATCGAGCTATAGACATTTAGAGTCGATGATAAGGAATACACTCATAGAGGATTGTCTGCGCCGATACTTCTCATAGTCATAGTACTTAATCACTACTGCCTGCGCAAGTCTAGTGCAATTCCTGTGTTCATTACTGTTTACTCGCGCATCACGCAACCCCAATCGCTCACAACCCCAATTTCATAAGTGTAGGTTACTGGCTAAGACTGAACTACTTGCTCCCTGTGGAGATCGACCCTTACTTAACCGCTGTACTAGTGGAAGAGGAAGGATTATATTTGACGCGTACAACGACGCGCGATCAGGTAGAGTTCAATTTTGATGAACCATGCCATCAAAGATTTCAAACGCTTAAGAAAGCTTTGGTATCCGCCCCGATTATTCAACCTCTGAACTGGGAGATTCCATTGGAAGTAATGTGTGATGCTAGCGATAGCGCTATTGGATCAAAGGGTCGACAAGCGTTTGCACGTGATTTATTATGTGAGTAAGGCCCTTGACTCTACACAAGAGAATTATTCGACCATAGAGAAAGAAATGCTTTCTATCGTCTATGCCTTCGAGAAATTCAAGCAGTACCTGGTCGGGTCCAAAACAATTGTCTACATGGACCATGCATCGATCAAATATCTTAGGGAAAAGAAGGAGGCGAAGCCTAGACTAATCGGATGGGTGCTCCTTTTGCAAGATTTCGACTTTGAAATTAAAGATAAGAAAGGAGTGGAAAATGTAGTCGCGGATCACCTATCGAGGCTTGAGCGAATTAGTGGATGTGGTGAGAGGAATGTGCCGATTGAAGACTCTTTTATTGGGGAATATTTGCTGAGCATTGAGACGATACAAGCTCCCTGATATGCTGATTTCATGAATTTCTTGCTTGTGGAATTTTACCGGAAGGGGTAGATCATAATCAAAAGAAGAAATTCCTCCATGACGTAAACCGTTATTATTGGGATGAGCTAGGCTATGCGCTGATGGGTTATATTGGTCATGTATTATAGAGGATGATCAAAAGGGTATTCTACGAAGCTGCCACTCTTCCCCATATGGTGGACATGGTTCCAGCTCCAAAACAGCCGCGAAGGTTCTCCAATGCGGTTTTTATTAGCCTACAGTGTCTAAGGACGCGTATGAATTTGTAAAGTCTTGTGACGCATACCAATGCACGGGAAATATATCAAAGCGTGATGAAATGCCGCAGAAGGGAATCCTTGAGGTTGAACTATTTGATGTTTGGGGGATAGATTTCAAGACTTTAAACTAGGCTGGTGAATATTTGTGTTTTTGCTTTTACTTGTGGGTAGTATAGAGTTTTTTTGGACTTGGTGTTGCGCTATACACCAATAATTTGATTAGCGGTTTTAGGGATTTTTCGTGTTTAAGTGCACTCGATTCACCCCTTTGGTTAGATTATCTTTATGTAGAAGTTTTAAGTGTGGGGTAATTCGATTTGTGGAATCTGGAAAATTTTGGGAGAATTTAGTGGAGAGGGCAGGCTGTAGCACAAAGCAGTTGATTCGCCCGAATCTCTTTCTGGCTTGCCCGAGTCACTTTTGATTCGCACAGCTTGAAACTATTCATTACACACTGAGTGTTTGATCCGGGCGAATCACATTTTGGCCTCCCCGTATCACTGTTGATTCGGGCGAAGTATGCGAACCAGAATCAGTTCGGACAAGGGTTCCCCGAATCATATTTGATTCGTGCAGCTCAAAACTGTTCATTGCACACTTAATGTTTGATCCGGGCGAATCAGTTTTGATTCGGGCAAAAGCCCTTCGCTCACTTCCCCGAATCAATTTCATTCGCGGGTTTAAAGCTGAGTTGTTCAAATTTCTTTTCTCTCTCACATCTCCCCCGACACTGAAACCTAAACCTTTGCCAGCTCCGCTCGTCGCATGCATCCATCCGATCACATCCACACATTTCCGACTCCGTCCAACCACATCCATCCCCAACACTCCGCCATCCGACCTAGCCAACTCATCCGCAAGTCACCGACCCTTCTCCCGTATCACTCTCCCGAGTTGCCTGCCCAGCACGAATCGATTCTGATGAAACCAAGACAACCGCCTAACCGAAAGCTTTCTCGCAGCTGAGAAGAATAAAGGAATAGCTAAACCTAAACCTAAATCCAAACCCAGACCGAGGCCAAGGTGAGCTGTCACTGCTGGCATTGTCATTCGCTCATCTCCTCCGCCGTCTTCAGCTAGCGAGACACCCTCATCATCCTCCGAGGAAGCCAGATCAGAAGGGGAGTCCTCTCGTGCGCACACCAGCTTGGCTATAGTCCCGCACGCGAGAGAGGAAAGGGTAAGGACACCCTTCCCTTTCAGTGAAGACATTCACATTGCTGACGCCCATATGAAGACTCTGTTGGCGCAGAACAGTGAGTATGCAGCCCACACACCGACCTACCCGGATCTTCCCACACTACGTGAGCTTAATGTCTTTGATGAAATTTGTCGTTATCTACGTGTTAGTCAATTTCACTATCTTTTTATGGATGATCCGGGTACTTACCCGCGGTTGGTTAAAGACATTATGGCCTCATTTTCTGCGAGTTGGGAGGATGGCGGAGCTAATTCGTTCTATAAGGGTAAGAGGGAAAGCAACGTTCGCTTTTGGAATTCTCGCTTGGGCGGACAGGCTTTTAGATTAGAAACTCATGATGTCGCGATCACATTTGGGTGCACTGCGTATGGGGAGTACTCGTTATTTAGGCGTTGCCACCGGTACGAGTTCTAGAAGGAAATTACCGGATAGGACATTTTCTTCACACCTCCTCAACCAGCGTCGATGATCCAGTCTCTGGTTTGGCGGCTGATTCACTGTTTTATTACGACTTCTATTCACATCCGCAAGGATGGTGGCCAATATGTAAGCACCGTAGATATAGACCTCATGCTTCAAATTCATTTCGGCCAGCGGGTTTGCATTGTTGATCCCGCGTTGTTGTACGCGTCAAATTAATCCTTCCTTCGCCACTTAGTACAGCGGCTAAGTCAGGGTCGATCCCACAAGGAGCGTGCAGACTCGTCTTCGCTAGCAACCTACAACTTATGAAATTGGGGGTTGTGAGTGATTGGGTTGCGCAGGTGCGCGAATGAACAGTAGTGAAAGCAGAATTGCACTATACGTGCGCAGGCAGTAGATATTAAGTACTATAACTATGAAAAGTATCAGTAAAGACAATCCTCTATGAATGTATCCCTTATCATCGACTCTAAACATCTATAGTGTAGTTCTACTTAAGTTAGTGTCCGATCAAGGCTTCCTAACGTGCGCTCATGTTCCGATCAAAGTCTATGAGCTATTAATTCTTGAAACTAGTCTAAGCAGCTACGAATCCTATCACAGTAGTAGCCGATTATCCTAGTGTGTTACTCCTAGTTGTCATCGTCAAGTTATCAACCAGTTTAACATACAATAACGAGCAGTTAGAATAAGATTGCGGTTCAAGGCTTCTCTTATTCGCACAACTAATTATCACCCATGTGCATAGAACTAATATAAGTAGACGAACTAAGCATTAAACACAAGTCTCAAAGGAAATACTTCATAGAATCATGCCCACCCGATGCAAGGTGTTTAGCTAGACACGCTAGGAGCAAACATCATACAAATAATAAGTAAAACTAAAGCAGCCAAGGAAAAGTAGCAAGCTGGTGCAATCGCAGGTTGTTGTTTTCGGGTGGCGCAGGTGGTTCGCGCAGAATCTCGGCGGCAGAATTTCTGGAGCTTGTGTGTCTTTTTGTGCTATATGTCTCTCCCTCTATATATATATATATATATATATATATATATCCAAACCCTAGCTTCCCTCCTCTTTATATACTGGTCTTGAAGCCCAAGGAATGCCTAGATTTGGCCCGTGAGAATCTTAGCTACTTCCCAAATCTAGGAGATTTTGTAGGGATAATGATGATCAAAATTTAGAAATGCTGCTATCCTGCACATGGCTCGCTGCGCACGTTGATTGCGCTACTCGTTTTACGCAGTTGGTTTGCGCACTGCAGTCTGAATCAGCTATCTCTTATCTCCTTTTGTGCTGCTAGCTCCGCAGGCCGTGCATTGCGCTTCTTAAAAGCGCCCGTTCGCGCGCATCTGACTTATGCTTTTGTTTCATCCTGAAATACAAAAATACCGAAAACCAGTAATCTTGTACACAAAATAATGCAACAGTGTTAAGATCTAAATAGTGCATATAACTAGGCTCTATCAAATCCCCCACACTTGCCCTTGTTCGTCCCGAACAAGTACTTAAGCACAGATACAATTACCTCTCTGAAGTCTAGCGCACAGCCTTACGCTCATGCGCGATCTGCACATCGGTTCACCCTGTGTTGCTCTATCACCTTCGCGCACATACCCTCAACAATTTTAATATAATAACTTTGAAATTCGTTACCTCTCAGCTGCGATCCAATTTAATTTGGATGATTGGGAGATAGCTTTCCATAGGCTCCTGGTTGTCAGTCTCTACTCCGATTTCTGGTACATGATTAATCGCACAAGCTTCTTCAGGTGCGTGATTCATTCGCGCGCTTCTTGGGAACTCAAGCCTTTCGTCCTTGACGATTTTTTTTACTTTTGGACTTGCGCATGCGCTAATATGGAGTTGTGTGCGCACGCTGGTTTTGTTTCCTTTTATACAGCTTTGTCCACTTTTCTTATATTCCTAGAACGGTTCCAGTCTCGGCCTTCGGATAGCAGCTATGGAACAACGCCCCGCTCTCCCTCCTTGGTCTACTTGCGCAGGTCAGCGCACGCGTTTACACCGGCGCCCACTTTCCTACACTCGACTTCCAGAGGAAAGGTGGTCTGTTTTCCCACCTCGCCATGCTTTGGGTATTTGCCCTTGGCATCTGCGTGGCTGAGCGCGCTCTTTTGTTCCGAAGGTCGCGAAACACCGGCCTCCACTCGCGCTTTTAGCCATGTACCTTAATCTCGAAGTAAAAATGACTAACCGCCTCTCTAGAGCTTTTTCTGTCAACTCCACATCCCATGTATATCCCAACTAAAAAGACAAAAATCGAAAAAAAATTATACTAAAACGGTTTAAAGTAGCGCGTGTAGGATGAATAAGACAAAACAAGTCGAAAGGTGTGTGCAATTCACACACAAGCGCACAACCGCTATTATTCCCTTAACTAAATTAACTAAGCTAAGCTACAATGATAAATATGAAATGTAAATGTAACGCCCCCCCCCCACACTTAAACAGAGACTTGCCCCCACGACTCATGCTCAAGCGCAACGGAGATCGCACTCATGCATGCTACTAAGACAAACGATAACGAAAAGTAAAGTGCATTACGAAAATGAAAAACATAGTCAACGTAGCAAAAGGAATAAGGTCAGGAGTTCACAAAATATTCAACATAGGAAACAAAATAGCATCTGGTGATAGTTTTCAAAGGGAAGGGATAACCCGAAATTATGTGCGCCCAACCATCTGTGCATCCCTAGAAATCTGCTGAGCTGGAGTCCTTCGCAGACCCTTGTGCCTCCTCGTCCACGGAATCTGTCTCATACTCAGAGCTGGAGGGTGGTTGCGCAACTGAAACTGCTGCGGGCTGGTTTGCAAGCATCTCCTCCGAGTCAGTTTTCCATATCGAATCTGAACTTAACTCCTTGATGGGGGTGACCTCAGAGGGCGATCTGATCATCTGTGCAGAGGGTTGCGCAGGGGGCTCTGATGGCATTTGCAGCGGGTCTATGACTAAGGTGCGCACTGAGGATTGTACCGGTGACTGCGCGGGAGAGCTGGCTGGCTCGTACTGCTCTATGGGTGACCCTGGAGGTGGTCTGCGCAGACTGAGAAGAGGGGAAATGGGATCTCCAAATTTCCACCCAGATGGTGGACTGATGCTTAAATCGGCCCCCTCGGGCGCCAAGTACTCCAGCACGCGCATGACATTAAACATCATGCGCTGCTCTGCTGGCGCCTCCTCAGCGTCCAGTCTGCACCGCTTCGCCTGTGCGCGCGGGGGAGAATCTTTGATGTCAATGGTCACAGCTTCCCCTGTCTGCACACTCGCCCACGCCCGCGCTCCAGTCTGTGCGCGTGTCCTCATGCGCCTACCTGGCTACGACTGGTGCCTCCACATTCTCCATCTCCTCATCATCAGCAGCTTCCTCTTGCTGCGCACTACTCTCTGCTGGCGCTCTTTTGATTGCTGCGTGCCTCGGTGCCCTAGCAGTCTGCAGCCGGTAACACCACTCCAGTGACCCATCTTCCTTAGCAGTTACCGCTCGGTACTGCAACATCTGTGTGCGGTCTAGAGGGACGGCTGGAACAACCGTGTGCTCGGGCACCTCTGGCTCTCAGTGCAGCCCGCGTAGCAAATGCGTGATCATACCCCCGCACGTGAGCCGGCCCTTGGTGCTGAGCCGCTCCCAGTGCACCACCATATCGGACACAAACCTTGAGCACGTCCATGTCAAGTAGGCTGACCTTTGGCGCACCGTTGTAGCGTCCGACGACTGCGTGCGCGACCATGCGCCACAGATAGTACATCCAAGGGTCGCGCAGCTCATGTCCTCTGCTGCGCCCAGCGGCAAATGGTTTGCCCGACGCCATCTCGAGCCATGCTTCCTGGTTGGTGTGCGTATCCACGTCCTCCTTGCGCACCTTGTCACATTGCAGGGTGCGCTTCAGCTTTTTGGCCGATGCTACGTACCACACCCCTCGGTGTCGGTAACGGATCTCTAAGTCGGCGATCTTCAGTGACGCCAGGAACTCACAAGTGTCGTCCTTGTCAGCTGCGCTATCCACTTCCATCAGCGCCTCCCAGCCGGCCTGCGCGAGCTTCTCCACGACCAAGTCTTCTAAGCCTACCTCGCGCAGGAAGTCCCTGCTGATGCACGGGGTGCCGTACATCTCCAATCTCTAGAAGGCGTCATATTTCCTTGTGAAAGACGCCGAAGTGTCCTGGTTTTCTGCTGGCCTCATCTTTGCGCTGATCGACTTAAGAATCTGCGGTCAACTTTAGTCAACGCTCCACTAAGTACCCCAAAATCAGAACTCCGAATTATACCCTCAAATCTTCACCAAATGGGCACCTCACTCTTGCCAACAAAACCCAGCAATGAAAACACCAAACGGAGCACGCCAACTAGGTGTGATTTTGAATCTAGGGTTACGTTCCTCAGTCGGCTTCTCGCACCAAACCCTCCCTAAATCGACCGAAATGAAAATGAGAGGTTACCTAGTGCGCAGGTGATGTCGTGCTCTTCAAATCTCACTAAAGGACGCCGGAATCGGTGGTCGGACGGCAAAGATTGGCTGGATGCAGCGAGAGCTCTAAACGGTTGAAATTTCAGAACTTCTGGAATTTTCTAAGTTTCTGTCCTTATATACTCTCTGTCCTGCGCACAGAACTGCGCCCTGACCCGCGCATTGGTACGTGACTCAAAAATTTGCAAGTCCCGAACTAGCTAAAAATTCAAATCCTAAAAAAAAACGTGTAAAAAAAAATAAAACGTGACGGGTTACTGATAGAGCCTAGTTATACACATTATTTAGGTCATAACCCTGTGCTTGTTTGCAATATTTCATGAGCAAGATTACTCGTTTCCAATGTTTTTGTATATCAGGTCAGAACGAGTCCTTGAGTCGGATACGCGCTAACAGGCAGCATTCTAGGAGTGAAAGATCAGCCTGCGGAGCTAGCGGCGCAAACAGAAGAAGAAATGGCGAAAGACAGCAGAGGTGCGCTACCCGATTGCGCCAATCAATGCTGTGCGCCAGGCGCAAAGTCCCAGTGACCAGATTTGGAAGTTGCCAAAAGATGAACTTCCTGGGGCACTATTTAAACAAAGAAAGTCTAGGGTTTCAAGAGATCGGAACATCATCACTCAGCGGCATTCCAGAGGCACTGCGCGGCAGAATTGGAAAACACACGGACCTGTCAAGGAGAGTTGCGCCAGCCGACTGCGCCAGCCAAGAGAAGACACTGCACGCACTATTTGCTACCGTTTTCTCTGATACAGTAGTTGTTATTTACTATTTTATGATGTTTACCACTAGCATGTCTAGCTAAACACTTAATGTTGGTCGGGCATGAACCTATGATGTATTACCTTTGAGACTTGAGCTAATGCATAGTTTATTTACTTGTATTAATTCTGTGCGCGCTGAGACAGTTAGTTGCATGAGTAGGGGAAGCCTTGAACCGCAAACTTACTTGTGTTGCTTGCTTGTCACCTGTTAAACTAGTTGCATGCGTAGGGGAAGCCTTGAACCGCAAACTTACCGTGACAATTAGGAGTAACGAGTTAGGGTAGGCAGTTGCTACTGTGACAGGATTCGCAGCTGTTTAGTCTAGTTCTAGGATTAATAGCACATGAACTTTGAACGGAACATGCGCGTGTGTTAGGAACCCTTTACCGGACACTAACCCAAGTAGGACACAAACTATAGACATTTAGAGTCGATGATAAGGAATGCATTCATAGAGGATTGTCTGCCCAGCACTTCTCATAAACATAGTATCTCATCTATACTGCCTGCGCACGTCTAGTGCAATTCCCCGCGTTACGATATTCACTGCTACTCGCGCATCGCGCAAAACCCCCAATCACTCACGCAACCCCCGTTTTCTTAAGTGTAGGTTACTGGCTAAGACTCACTGCTTGCTCCCTGTGGAGATCGACCCTTACTTAACCGCTGTACTAGTGGGAGAGGAAGGATTATATTTGACGCGCACGACGACGCGCGATCAAATTTTGGCGCCGTTGCCGGGGAGCAACACAGCTAAGTTTTAGCTAGCTTACATTTCTCATTTTAGTAACTAGTTATTTCATTTTGTTTTGTTTTCTCGTTGTTGTTTCTGACAACGCACAATCATATCAGCCTGCGCAACCTTGAAATAGTTGCGCTGCGCAGATTCTAGTTGCGCACTGACAGACGCAACAACTTCGTTGCCATTTAATTCGTTTCTTGAGTTTGGATCAGGACATGGAGGATAACAGTGTGGTTGGAGATAACCTGGGAGACAGAACCCCAGAGGAAGCAAGGGCACATAACCGCGCAGCCCTATTCAGAGAGGAAGTGCAGCGTGAGGTCGACGCACGGATGGCCGCTGAACCATACATTGCGCCACCCGTTCGTCCAGTCGCGAGGCGCAGGACAGTGCGCGAAATGTCAGCCCCACTCACTGTTAACCAGCCATGGTGCATAGTGCTTCCGCCCAACGGACAGTTCGAACTGAGGAGCTCACTCATCCATCACATGCCCAAGTTTCACGGAATGAACAAAGAAAATCCAGTCAAGCATGTGCGGGAGTTCCTAATCATTTGCGAGAACATGAAGACCTTGGGGGAGAACGAAGAAGCGCTGAAGATGAAGGCATTCCCATTTTCATTGTGCGATGCAGCCAAACACTGGCTGATGAGCCTACCCGCAGGATCAATCCACACATGGGAGCAGCTGCAGAAGAAATTCTTAGACAAATTTTATCCAGCAGCGAAGATTGCGCTGCTCAGAAGGGAATTGGCCGCGCCAAGGCAGAGCGCAGGGGAGTCTCTGTCAGAATACTACGAGCGTTTCAGGGAGCTAGAAGCCAACTGCTACAATCACGGGCTTCCTCAGAATGTGCTGATAGAGAACTTTCTGAATGGACTGCTGCCCATGGAGCTTCGACTACTGAATGCATGCGCAGGAGGGGACATTTGCAACATGTACCCGGAGGATGCATGGCAGCTGATAGAAGATTCTGCTGGGCAGGTAAGACATCAATTGACACTTGAAAGTAGTCGTAATCGTTCTGTGCATCAGGTAGAGGCAAGCGCTGAGATCCAAGAAATGAAGGCCATGCTACAGAAGCTGATGAGTGCGCAGAGCGCACAACCAATTGCGCCAAAGGTATGTGAATTCTGCAGGTCCACTGAGCACAAGACAGATGAATGCCCAACACTTTTTGAAGAAACTGGAGATGAAAATGCCCTTGGAGGATGGGACAACAGAGGACCGCAGAGGCAGAATCAGCCGCGCTTTGGGCTTGCTGCAAATGGATTCAGATGGAGAGAAGAGAACAATTTCCAGAGGCAGCCCACTGATCAGCGCGCGCCACAGCAGACGCAAAAAGCTGCACCCTACAATCCACCGCATCGCCGCACAGACGCACCAGCGCAGAACAATCAGCAACCAAAGCGATCCTTGGAAGATATCATGGGGCAGCTAGCAGACACAGTGCGCAAGAATGACGAAAAGTATGACAAGAGGTTCGAATCCATAGAGAAGCATCTATCACAAATTGCAACCACGGTGTATGAGCTGAAAAAGAGCGATGGCAACCTGCCTTCGCAAGTGATTCAGAACCCTAAAGGAGGAGTTAATGCAGTAACACTGAGGACTGGGCGCACAGTGGGAACAGAGCAGACCGCGCAGGCGCCCGCGCAACCAGTTGCGCAAGTCCCAAATCCAGCAGCTCAGAGTGCGCAACCAGAGCCAGAGGCGCAATCAGAAGCGCCAACCACGAACCAGCAGGGCAAAGCGCCAGGTATGTCTCACTCGACAAACAAGGACAAAAATTGTACTAACATACCTGCTCCTTTCCCTGTGCAGGCACCACTGGCGAGAAAAGAAGCACTGGACAAGGAACTATATGAGCTGTTCAGCAAGGTGGAAATCAACATACCTCTCATAGAAGCTATTTGACAGATTCCCAGGTATGCGAAGTTTTTAAAAGAGCTGTGCACAAATAAAAGGAGGACAGGCGAATGCGCACAGGTAATGCTAAATGCGCAGGCCTCAGCAATCGTGCAACAAAAGGTACCACCTAAGTGCCGAGATCCAGGTACATTCACTATCCCTTGCACCTTAGGTAAAACCACGGTAAGCAATTGCATGATCGATTTAGGCGCATCAATCAATTTATTACCATATTCTCTCTATGCGACTTTGCGCCTTGGACCACTAAAACCTGCAGGTCTCACAATTCAGCTAGCAGATAGATCGTGCAAACAACCTGCAGGCATGATAGAAGATGTCCTAGTGCGAGTAGGAGAGCTGGTGTTCCCTGCAGACTTTTATGTGCTCGAAATGGAGGGTGAATCAAGCGCCAGCGGTGCGCAGATCCTCCTAGGCAGACCGTTTCTGATGACTGCGCGCACGAAGATAGACGTGTGGAGGGGCACGCTCTCCATGGAGGTAGATGGCGAAGAAATCCATTTCAACATCTTCGAAGGGATGCAGCACCCACATGAGGACGCTACTGTGCACGCAATGGACAGCTTTGACGATTTAGTCACAGAAGCGCAGTGTGCGAGCGCAACCATAGGACCAGAGCTACTGACACAGGCAGAGCTGGAGGAGCAAGAGGAGGAGCTAAGCAGTGCTGAACCAGCACCCACACAGGTACTTGATATAGTTCATATTTGCACCGCTAACAAAATCTTGCCCTCTATTGAACAGGCACCCAAGATAGAACTGAAGCAACTCCCGGAGCACCTCAAGTACATTTTCTTGGGAGATGAGGACACCCTGCCAGTGATCATCAAGAAGGGATTGGAAAAAGAGCAGGAGGCGCGCTTACAACAGGTGCTGCGCAGGAACCAGCGCGCTATTGGATGGACTCTTGCTGATCTGCGCGGAGTGAGCCCAGACGTGTGCATGCACCGAATTCTGTTGGAAGATGGTGCCAAACCATCCAGGGAGGCTCAGCGCAGGTTAAACCCAAATATGATGGAGGTAGTGCAAAAGGAAGTTCTGAAGTTGCTTGACGCAGGGGTCATATACCCAATCTCAGACAGCAAATGGGTCAGCCCGGTGCACGTTGTGCCAAAGAAAGGAGGAATCACGGTGGAGGAGAATGCGCAGGGCGAGCTAGTTCCCAAGCGCATACAAACTGGCTGGCGCATGTGCATCGACTACAGGAAGCTGAACGCTGTAACGCGCAAGGACCACTTCCCGCTACCCTTCATGGACCAGATGCTGGATCGCTTGGCAGGTAAGCCTTACTTTTGTTTTTTGGACGGATATTCAGGTTACAATCAGATACCCATAGCTGCGGAGGATCAAGAGAAGACCACGTTCACATGCCCATTCGGAACATTTGCGTTTCGGCGTATGTCTTTTGGGCTGTGCAACGCGCCAGGTACGTTCCAACGCCTCGTCATGAGCATTTTCTCTGATATGATTGGTATATGCATAGAAGTGTTCATGGATAATTTCACTGTATATGGGAGTACCTTTGATGCAAGCTTAACACATCTAGATAAAGTCTTAGCGCGCTGCATCTCTAAGAACTTAGTGCTAAATTACGAAAAATGTCATTTCATGGTAACGCACGGAGTAGTACTAGGTCATATCATTTCAGAGGAGGGTATTAAGGTAGACAAAGCTAAGATAGATATTATTTCTAATCTACCTTATGCCACCAACGTGCGCGACGTGAAATCGTTCTTAGGGCATGCTGGGTTTTACAGGCGTTTTATTAAGGATTTCTCTAAAATTTGCATACCCCTGTCTAACCTGTTGCAAAAAGACGTGTGCTTCGATTTTACTGATGAGTGCAGGGCGGCGTTCGATAAGCTGAAAGAGGCGCTGACCAGTGCGCCAGTGCTGACTGGAACCTGCCATTCGAGCTGATGTGTGACGCAAGTGACTACGCAGTAGGAGCAGTCTTGGGGCAGCGCGAGGACAAGAAGCCGCATGCCATCTATTATGCATCGCGCACACTGGACTTCGCGCAGAAGAACTACACCACCACGGAGAAGGAGCTTCTGGCAATTGTATTTGTGCTGGAGAAGTTCCGAGCATATGTTCTAGGCGCCAGAGTCATCATCTACACGGACCACGCAGCTATCCGCTACCTCATGTCCAAAAAAGAGACCAAGCCGCGCCTGATGCGCTGGGTACTTCTGCTTCAGGAATTCGACTTAGAGATCAAAGATAAGAAGGGCACGGAAAATACCGTCGCTGATCACCTGAGCAGGATCGTAAAGGATGAGGAGCCAGGGCAGATCAAGGAGACATTCCCTGACGAGCATCTGATGGCGCTAACCGGTAAGGTACCATGGTATGCGCATATCGCAAATTACCTGGTCACAGGTGCGTTCCTCCTCATTTCAATAAAACTCAGTGCATGCGATTGAAACATGAGTCCAAGCATTACCTTTGGGATGATCCTTACATGCTTAGAATAGGTCCAGATCGGATATTAAGACGTTGCGTGCCTGACCATGAGATTAACTCTGTGTTGATGTTTTGTCATGCGCACGCCTGTGGAGGACATTTCGGTCCCAAGCGCACGAGCAGGAAGATCTTGGACTGCGGATTCTACTGGCCGCACCTATTCAGAGATGCCTATGACCACTGCAGGAAGTGTGACAGGTGCCAGCGCACTGGAGGGATCTCCGCGCGCAACGAGATGCCGCAGACCCCGATTTTGGTGGATGAAGTGTTCGATGTTTGGGGAATCGACTTCATGGGTCCATTTCCCCCATCTGCCGGCTACGAGTACATACTGGTGGCCGTGGATTACGTATCCAAATGGGTCGAAGCTAAGGCCACGCGCAAGGATGATGGTAAGACTGTCGCTGATTTTCTCAGAACTAACATATTTTGCAGGTACGGAGTGCCTAAGGCAGTTATCAGCGACCAGGGGACGCACTTCTGCAACAGGGTTGTGGCGCAAGTTTTCAAGCACTATGGGGTGCGCCACAAGACGTCCACCGCTTACCATCCGCAGACAAATGGACAGGCCGAAGTTTCTAACAGAGAGATCAAGCGCATCTTGGAAAAGACTGTGAGGCCGTCGCGCAAGGATTGGAGCCAGCGCCTGGATGATGCGCTATGGGCATACCGCACTGCACACAAGACGCCCATTGGAACCTCACCATTCCGGCTGGTCTATGGGAAGGCATGCCACCTGCCAGTAGAGCTCGAGCACAAGGCGTATTGGGCCTTACGTATTTGCAACTTGAACTTGGAGGAGGCAGGAAAAGAACGCGCATTTGAGCTGAGCGAACTAGAAGAACTGCGCCTGGACGCCTATGAGGGACTGCGCGATTTCAAAGCGCGTACCAAGGCGTTTCATGACAAGCATATCCTCCGGCGCACGTTTGAACCAGGAGACCAGGTACTGTTATTTTCATCGCGCCTGAAGCTCATGCCTGGAAAGTTGCGCAGCAAGTGGACGGGACCATACACCGTCACCAAGGTTTTCCCCTACGGCACAATTGAATTAGAAGACGGGCACCAGCATCGTTTTCAGGTTAACGGGCAGAGAGTCAAACGGTACTTGGGCGAACCTTGGGATGGCGCAACACGCAACATTGACTTGGCCGAGCCAGAGATAGTGGACGCGCAAGCTGCTGCGCCAGACGCACCACCAGATGTTTCAGAGGGAGAACTAGCACCCATCGCCTATATCTCCTCTTCCTCTGCATCTACCCTCATTACGAATAATGTATCACATGCTGACCCTCCCTTGTATCCTTTGCGCAGGACCAATGAGATCGTAACACCAGCACTGGCGCAAGGACACTCAGGAGCAAGAGTGGGGGGGGGGGGGGGGGCTGCAGACGCACTTCTTGGCACGTAACGAGGTACCGTCGAGCCAACGACGTTAAACAAAGGCACTTGTCGGGAGGTAACCCGACACGTTTTAATTTGGCACATTTTATTCTGCTTGTTTTGTTTTTGAGTGTTTTTAGTTAGATTAGGGTTTGGTAGTTTTTAGTCACACAAGTGCGCAGGACCGTGCGCTTATCAATGCGCAGGTCCGTTGCGCTAGCCAGAGGGGGGTATATAAGGCCAGACTTAGAAAATTCCCAACGCTTTTCACTCGACCGTTGCACACGAGCTCCCGCCTTCAGACCTCTGCCGTCGATCAGCGCCCAACCCACCGTCCGTCTAGAGGGATTCAAGGACAACACGACCGCACAGCACCCAGGTAACCCCCCCCCCCCCCCCCGATTCTGCTTTGAGCCGCTTCTATTAGGGTTTGCGCGGAGGAGACAGTTTTTAGGGTTTTGAAATCGCACCAGGCTAGAGTGCGCGGCTTGGAGTGCTGTTTTGTGCGTTGAGTAGGCGACCAGTAGGCGCTCGTTCGGTGCAAGTTTCAGAGGATTCTGGGCAGTTTCGAATTTTAGGGTTTTGGGGAGCATTGACCGCGATTGACCGGAGCCCAGCGCAAGATGAGACCCGCCACAGACCAGGAGACCCCAGCGGCTTTCGCTAACAAGTATGCAGCGTTCATCAGCCTGGACATGTACGGGACACCGTACATCTGCCGAGATTTCCTGCGCGAGGTAGGATTAGAGGCCCTCGTGGCGCAGCGGCTAGCGATTGCCGGCTGGGAGGCGCTAATGGACCTCCGCAGCGCATCAGACCAGGAAGATACGTGTGAGTTCCTGGCGTCTCTTGAGGCAGGGGACAGGGAGATCAGATATAGACACAGGGGTGTCTGGTTCATAGCCTCAGAAAGGAGGCTGAGGCGCGCATTCGGGTGCGCCAAGGTGCGTGAGGAGGAGTTAGACACGCACAATAACCAGGAGGCTTGGCGGGACATGGCAACAGGGCCAGCATTCGCCGCGGGGCGCAGCAGGGGCCGAGAGCTGCGCGACCCGTGGCTGTTCTACTTATGGCGCATCGTGGCCTACACAGTCATTGGCCGTTTCAACGGCGCACCAAAGATCAGCCTCCTGGATATGGAGATTTTGACGGGGCTTTATTATGAGCGGAAGGTGCTGTTCATCCTGAACATGGTGCACCATTGGAGCCGAGTCAGCATGAGGGGGCCGCTGACGTGTGGAGGCCTTATCACGCACCTGCTGCGGGCCTTACATGGAGAGCCCGAGGTGCCAGAGCACACCTTGGTGCAGCCTATACCTCTGGACCGCGCCTACATGCTGCAAATCAGGGCGGTAGCCGTTCGGGACGATGGCACACTAGAGTGGTGCTACCGTCTGCAGCCAGCCAGACCACCGCGGGCCAAAGCAGAGAGCAGTGCGCGGGCCAGAGCAGAGAGCAGTGCACAGGGCGCAGCAGCCGCCGCAGCAGATGAAGAGATGGAGGAGGCCCTAGAACCAGAGGTGCCTCTAGTCAGGCGCCCAAGGACCCGGGCGCAGACTGGAGCGCACCAGAGGGCCCGTGCACCACAGGGGGAGCCAGTGACCATTTCCATCGAGGATTCTCCCCCTCGTGCACGTGCCAAGCGCCCAAGGACTGAGACTGAGGAGGCGCCTGAGGAAGCCACTGCCGAGCAGCGCATGTTGTTCAACGTCATGCGCGTGCTCGAATACTTAGCGCCAGAGGGGGCAGATTTAAGTATGAGTCCACCATCCGGGTGGAAATTTGGAGATGCGATTCCCCCTCTCCTCAGCCTGCACCATCCACCTCCTACCCGAACCCCAGAAACCCCAGCAGCACCCTCTCCAGCACCAACCCCAGCCCCAGCACCCCCAGCAGAGTCAGCACCTGCATCAGCCCCCGCAGCCCCAGCAGCAGAGCCCACCCCTGAACCCGAACCAGTACCATCACCAGTAGCTTCCCCTGCCCGGCCTTCTGTTCCGGAGTCCCCCATTAACTTTCCCAGCGTAGACTCCGATTCCATATGGGAGTCACTTTCCGAGGACGAGCAGCCTGATCCCCTCACCATAGTACCACCAGCCTCCAGCACCGACTCCTTGCAAGATTCTTCAGAGGAGGAGGCGCATGATTCAGAGGCTGATTCTAGCTCGGAGGACTTCTAAGGCCTTGGGCAGGCGCAGTGATTTTCTTTAGGGTGGTGTCTTTTATTTTTGCTGCGTCTAGTTGACTATTATGTGTGCTGAATATTTGTGCCCTACATTCTGTGACTCCCTTGCTATATTTTGTGTGACTATTTGTGTTCCCTTTTCTGTTCTTTATTTTCGTTGCATTGCATGCATGTGCGCAGCCTCCGTGCGCTTGAGCTTGAGTCGTGGGGACACGTCTCTGTTCATGTGTGGGGGGGGGGGGGGGCGTTACTCTTACATTTCATGTTTTGAGCATTTTTAGTATAGCTTAGTTTAAGTTGAAGAGAATTAGTAGCAGTAGTGCGCTAAGGTGCAGGATGCGCATGCGCTCCATCTTGTGTTGCGCTATCCGTATTGCGTGCGCCGTTCTCTACTGTTTTAGCATAATTTTTTCGTTTTTTTCTGCTCTTGTCAGTTGGGATATACAGGGGATGTGGAGTTGATAGAAATGCTCTAGAGAGGCGGTTAGTCGCTTGTGCTTCGAAGGCGAGGTATATGGTCGAGTGCGCTAGTGGAGGCCGGTGCTTCGCAACCTTCGGAACAAAAGAGCGCGCTCAGTCACGCAGATGCCAAAGGCAAAGTACCCAAAGCGTGGCGAGGTGGGAAAACAGACCACCTTCTCTTTGGAAATCAAGCTAAGGAAAGCGGGCGCGGATGTAAACGCGTGCGCCGACCGGCGCAGACGGACCAAGGAGGGACAATCCTTCCTCTTCCACTTAGTACAGCGGTTAAGTAAGGGTCGATCTCCACAGGGAGCAAGTAGTTCAGTTTTAGCCAGTATCCTACACTTACGAAGATGGGGGGGGTGAGTGATTGGTTTGCGCAGTGCGCAAGTGAACAGTTGTAGAACGCAGAGAAATGCACTAGACGTGCGCAGGCAATAGAGATTAAGTACTATGACTATGAGAAGTATTGGGCAGACAATCCTCTATGAGTGCATTCCTTATCACTGACTCTAATATGTCTATAGCTTGATTTCACTTGGGTTAGTGTCCGGTCAAGGCTTCCTAACACGTGCGCATGTTCCGTTCAAAGTTCATGTGCTATTAATCTCTAGAACTAGACTAAAACAGCTACGAATCCGTTCAAGGTAGCAACTGATCACCCTAGCTCGTTACTCCTAGTTGTCACCGTCAAGCTATCAACTAGTTTAACATATGACGAGCAAGCAACAAGAGTAAGATTGCGGTTCAAGGCTTCCCCTACTCATGCAACTAGCTGTCTCCGTATGCACAAAGTTAATACAAGCAAGCAAACTATGCATTACGCTCAAGTCTCAAAGGAAATACATCATAGATTCATGCCCAACCAACACTTAAGCGTTTAGCTAGACATGCTAGTGATAAACATCATAGAATAGTAAATAATAACTAATGTATCTGAGAAACAAGTAGCAAATAGTGCGTGCAGTATGTCTCTCGGCTGGCGCAGTTGGCTGGCGCAATTCCTCTCAACAAGTCCGTGTGTTTTCCAGTTTGTTGCTCTGTGTGCCTCTGATGATCTCAGAGTGCTGCTCTGATTGACTCTCGTCTCTGAGTGCTGAGACTCGTCTTCTAAACCCTAGACCTCCTCCCCTTTATATACTGCTCGAGAGGTCCATCCTTGGCAACTTCCAAATCTGGTCATGTCAGGATTAGTAAATACTGGACTCTGCGCCTGGCGCACGGCGTACTGCTTAGTGCATTGGTCGGCGCAACTCTGCTGTGTTTCGCCATTTCTTCTGTTTGCGCCGCTAGCTCCGCAGGCTTGTGTGCTGCGCATCCTAAACGCTGCCTGTTAGCGCGCATCCGACTTAGGCCCTCGTTTTGCCCTGAGATACAAAAACACTGGAAACTAGTAATCTTGTACACCAAATAATGCAAGCAAGCATAGGGTTATGATCTAAATAATGCGTATAAATAGGCTCTATCACCCATTAACCTGAAAACGATGCTTGCGCTCGTTCTCTAACTCGATTGATCCATATGGGAAAACCTTTGTGACTGTGTATGGTCCCGTCCACTTGCTGCACAGCTTCCCGAGCATCAGCTTTAAGTGCGAGGAGAACAAAAAAACCCAGTCTCCTGGCTCGAAGATGCGTCTGAGGACGTACTTATCGTGAAATGCTTTCGTGCGTGCTTTGTAGTCGCGCAACCCCTCATATGCATCCAGGCGCAGTTCCTCTAGCTCGCTCAATTCAAATGCGCGCTCCTGACCAACCTCGGCGAGGTTTAGATTGCAAGTGCGCAAGGCCCAGTATGCCTTGTGTTCCAACTCAAGCGGTAGGTGGCAAGCTTTTCCATACACCAACCGAAATGGTGAAGTCCCAATCGGTGTCTTGTGCGCAGTCCTATATGCCCAAGATGCATCATCCAGCCGCTGGCTCCAGTCTTTGCGCGTAGGTCTCACAGTTTTCTCCAGAATGCGCTTAATCTCTCTGTTGGAAACCTCGGCCTCGTTTGAGGATGGTATGTAGTGGACGTCTTGTGGCGCACTCCATAATGCTTTAGTACCTGCGCCACTATTCTGTTGCAGAAGTGCGTCCCCTGGTCGCTGATTATTGCCTTAGGCACTCCGTACCTGCAGAAAATGTTAGTCCTTAAAAACTCAACAACCGTTTTACCATCATCCTTGCGCGTGGCCTTAGCTTCGACCCACTTCGAGACATAATCCACCGCAACTAGTATGTACTCGTATTCAAAAGATGGAGGAAATGGCCCCATGAAGTCAATCCCCCACAAGTCAAACACTTCGTCTACCAATATTGGCGTCTGTGGCATCTCGTTGCGCGCTGATATATTTCCCATGCACTGACACCTATCACAAGCCCTGTAGTGGTTATATGAGTCACGAAATAAGTGCGGCCAATAAAAACCGCAATCTAGGATTTTCCTGCTCGTGCGCTTTGGACCAAAATGTCCTCCGCACGCGTGCGCATGACAAAACCTCAAAACAGAGCTCATCTCATGATCAGGCACACATCGCCTCAAGATCTGATCAGGGCCTATTCTAAACATGTACGGATCATCCCAAACGTAATATTTAGACTCACGTTTCAACCTCATGCATTGAGGTTTATTTAGTGAACTGAGGGGGAAACGCACCTGCGACCAGGTAATTTGCAATATGCGCATACCATGGTACCTTACCGTTCAGCGCCATCAGGTGCTCGTCAGGGAATGTCTCCGTGATCTGCCCTGGCTCCTCTTCCTTCACTATCCTGCTTAGGTGATCAGCAACAGTGTTTTCCGTTCCCTTTTTATCCTTGATCTCTAATCAAACTCTTGGAGCAAAAGCAACCAGTGCATCAAGCGCGGCTTAGTCTCTTCCTTGGACATCAGATAAAGGATAGCAGCGTGGTCAGTGTAGACAATGACTCTAGCGCCCAGAACATATGCGCGGAACTTCTCCAGCGCAAATACGATTGCGAGAAGTTCCTTCTCAGTCGTGGTGTAGTTCCTCTACGCAGTGTCCAGTGTGCGCGACGCATAATAGATAACGTGCGGCCTCTTATCCACGCGCTGACCCAATACTACACCTACGGCGTAGTCACTTGCATCACACATCAGCTCAAAGGGTAAGTTCCAGTCTGGTGCGCGCATCACTGGTGCACTGGTCAGCGCATTCTTCAGCTTATCAAAAGCATTCCTGCACTCATCAGTGAACTCAAAGCACACATCCTTTTGAAGGAGGTTAGACAAGGGAATACATATTTTAGAAAAATCTTTTATAAAACGCCTGTAGAACCCTGCATGCCCAAGAAACGACTTAACGTCGCGCACATTAGTGGAATAAGGCAGATTTGAGATAAGATCTATTTTTGTTTTATCAATCTTAATTTCTTCCTGTGAGATAATATGTCCTAGTACTACTCCATGTGATACCATAAAGTGACATTTTTCATAATTGAGAACTAGGTTCTTGGTAATGCAGCGCGCTAAAACCCTATCAAGATTATCCAAACATGCATCAAAAGTCTCACCATGCACAGTAAAGTCATCCATGAACACCTCTATACATAAACTAATCATATCAGAGAAAATGCTCATGACTAAGCGTTGGAACGTACCTGGAACATTACACAGCCCAAACGACATTTGCCGGAAAGCAAAGGTACCGAATGGGCAGGTAAATGTTGTCTTCTCCTAATCCTCCGCAGCTATAGGTATCTGATTGTACCCTGAGTAACCGTCCAGGAAGCAAAAGTGCGGTTTCCTTGCCAAACGGTCGAGCATCTTGTCCATAAACGGTAGCGGGAAGTGATCCTTGCGCGTGACTGCGTTTAGCTTCATGTAGTCAATGCACTTGCGCCATCCAGTCTGTATGCGCTTGGGAACTAGCTCGCCCTGCGCATTTTACTCCACTATGATGCCTCCTTTCTTTGGCACAACGTGCACTGGACTTACCCACTTACTGTCTGAGATCGGGTAGATTACTCCTGCGTCAAGCAGCTTTAGGATCTCCTTCTGCACTACCTCCATCATAATTGGATTCAGTCTGCGCTGAGGTTCCCTGGATGGTTTGGCACCATTTTCCAGCAGAATTCTGTGCATACACACATCAGGGCTTACTCCGCGCAGGTCAGCTAATGTCCATCCTATAGTGCGCTGGTTCTTGCGCAACACCTCCTGTAATCGCACCTTCTGCTCCTCCTCTAATCCTTTCTTTATAATGACAGGTAGGGTGTCCTTATTGCCAGGAAGATGTACTTTAAATGCTCGGGCAATTGCTTCAGCTCAACTTTGGGTGCCTGTTCAATAGAAGGTAGGATTTTATTAGTAGCGCAAACATTAACCAGATCATATACCTGCCTGGACACTGGTTCTATGCTGCTCAGCTCATCATCATGCGCCTCCATCTCTGTCTGTGTTAGTGGCGCAGGCTCCTCTGTTGCGCATTCACACTGTGCATGCGCAACCAAGTCGTCCATACTATCCAACGCGTGCACTGTGGCGTCCTCATGAGGATGCTGCATCCCCTTAAAAATGTTAAAGTGAATCTCCTCGCCATCTACCTCCATTAAAAGCGTACCTTTCCACACGTCTATCTTTGTGCACGCAGTCATCAGAAATGGTCTACCCAGTAGGATTTGCGCGCTTCCCTTGCTCGGCTCACCCTCCATCCCCAAGACGTAGAAATCTACTGGGAACACCAGCTCTCCCACTTGGACGAGAACGTCCTCTATCATGCCCGTCGGTTATTTGCACGACCGATCTGCTAATTGGATGGTGAGACCTGCACGCTTTAGTGGACCAAGGTGCAATGACACATACAAGGAGTAAAGAAGCACATTTATAGATGCACCGAGATTAATCATGCAGTTGCTTACCGTGGTCTTACCTAAGGTGCACGGTATGGTGAAAGTACCTGAATCCCAGCATTTAGGTGGTACCTTGTGTTGCACAATTGCTGATGCATGCGCGTTAAGCATTACTTGTGCGCACTCGCCTTTCCTCCTCTTGTTTGTGCACAGCTCCTTCAAGAACTTGGCGTATCTAGGGATCTGCCGAACTACCTCAATCAGGGGAATGTTTATTTCCACCTTACTGAATAATTCATACAGCTCCTTGTCTAGCGCCTCCTTCCTTGCTAAAGGTGCCTGCACAGGAAAAGGTGCAGGTGCGTTAGTACGATTTATACTCTTTTCTCCTGATTGTATCATACCTGGCGCCACGCCCTGTTGATTTGTAGCTTGCGCAGCTCGTTGCGCATCCGACTGTGCTGGCTCTGGAGGTTGCGCAACTGGCTGCGCAGGCACCTTCATGGTCGGAGCTGTCCCAACTGCGCGCCCAGTCCTCAGCGTTACGGCGTTAACTCCTCCCTTAAGGTTCTGAATCACTTGCGAAGGTAGGTTGCCATCGCTCTTTTTCAGCTCATAAACCGTGGTAGCAATCTGCGACAACTGCTTCTCAATTGACTCGAACCTCCTGTCATACTTTTCATCATTCTTGCGCACAGTGTCTGCTAACTGACCCATTATGTCTTCTAAGGAGCGCCACAGTTGCTGGTTATTCTGTGCTGGTGCGTCACTGCGGCGGTGCGGTGGGTTGTATGCTTGCTGCGCCTGCTGTGGTGTGCGATATTTCGTGGGCTGCGTTTGGAGATTGCTGTCTTCCTTCCATCTGAATCCATTTGTGGCTAGTCCAAAGCGCGGCTGATTCTGCCTCTGCGGTCCTCTATTGTCTCATCCTCCTAGAGCATTTACATCTCCTGATTCCTCGAAAAGTGTGGGACATGCATCGGTTTTGTGCTCAGTGGACGTACAGAACTCGCATGCCTTCGGTGCAACTGGTTGCGTGCCTTGCGCACTCATCAGCTTCTGTAGCATGGCTTTCATCTCCTTTATTTCAGCACTGGAATCCACCTGGTGCACAGCGCGCGCACGACTGTTCTCGAGCGCCAATTGATGCCTCACCTGTCCAGTAGAATCCTCTATCATCTGCCATACATCCTCCGGGTACATGTTACATATGTCACCGCCTGCGCATGCATTCAACAATCTAAGTTCCATCGGTTGTAGCCCGTTCAGGAAATTCTCTATCGGCACATTTTGGGGCAGGCCATGATTATAGCAGTTGGCTTCCAGCTCCCTGAAACGCTCATAGTACTCTGATAGTGACTCTCCTACGCCCTGCCTATGCGCGGCCAATTCCCTCTTGAGTAGCGCGATCTTAGCTGCGGGGTAGAACTTATCCAAGAACTTCTTTTGGAGTTGTTCCCATGTGCGAATAGATCTTGCTGGTAAGCTCATTAGCCAATGCCTGGCTGTATCACACAATGAAAAAGGGAACGCCTTCAGCTTCAGCGCTTCTTCACTCTCCCCATCGGTCTTCATGTTCTCGTAGATAACTAGGAATTCACGCACATGCTTGACCGGGTTCTCGTTGTTCATCCCATGAAACCTAGGCATATGATGAATGAATGAGCTCCGTAGTTCAAAATGCCCATCGGGTGGAAGTACTATGCACTAGGGTTGGTTGACTGTGATTGGAGCCGACATCTCGAGCACTGTTCTGCGTCGCACGATCTGTTGCGCGGGTTGCGCATTATACGCTGCTTCAGCGGCCATCCGAGCATCAACTTCGCGCTGTACCTCCTCTCTGAACCGAGCTGCGCGGTTATCTGCCCTTGCATTGTTAGGTCCCTCTAGGGTTCTATCCCCTAAGTTATCGCCGATGACACTATTATTCTCCATGCCCTGTTCTAAACTTAAAGAAAACGAAATTAAAAGACAACTAGGTTGTTGCCCCTGTCGGTGCACAACTATAATCTGCGCAGCGCAACCGTTTCAAGGTTGCACAGGCTGATGTTGATTGCGTACTGTCAGAAACACCAACGAAAAATAAAATAAAAAAAGAAATAACTAACTACTGTAAAAGAAAACTTGAACTAGTTAAAACTTATATGTGTTGCTCCCCGGCAACGGCGCCAAAATTTGATCGCGCGTCGTTGTACGCGTCAAATTAATCCTTCCTTCGCCACTTAGTACAGCGGCTAAGTCAGGGTCGATCCCACAAGGAGCGTGCAGACTCGTCTTCGCTAGCAACCTACAACTTACAAAATTGAGGGTTGTGAGTGATTGGGTTGCGCAGGTGCGCGAATGAACAGTAGTGAAAGCAGAATTGCACTATACGTGCGCAGGCAGTAGATATTAAGTACTATAACTATGAAAAGTATCGGTAAAGACAATCCTCTATGAATGTATCCCTTATCATCGACTCTAAACATCTATAGTACAGTTCTACTTAAGTTAGTGTCCGATCAAGGCTTCCTAACGTGCGCGCATGTTCCGATCAAAGTCCATGAGCTATTAATTCTTGAAACTATTCTAAGCAGCTACGAATCCTATCACAGTAGTAGCCGATTATCCTAGTAGGTTACTCCTAGTTGTCACCGTCAAGTTATCAACCAGTTTAACATACAATAACGAGCAGTTAGAATAAGATTGTGGTTCAAGGCTTCTCTTATTCACACAACTAATTATCACCCATGTGCATAGAATTAATATAAGTAGACGAACTAAGCATTAAACACAAGTCTCAAAGGAAATACTTCATAGAATCATGCCCAACCGATACAAGGTGTTTAGCTAGACACGCTAGAAGAAAACATCATACAAATAATAAGTAAAACTAAAGCAGCCAAGGAAAAGTAGCAAGCTGGTACAATCGCAGGTTGTTGTTTTCGGCTGGCGCAGGTGGTTCGCGCAGAATCTCGGCGGCAGAATTTCTGGAGCTTGTGTGTCTTTTTGTGCTATATGTCTCTCGCTCTATATATATATATATATCCAAACCCTAGCTTCCCTCCTCTTTATATACTGGTCTTGAAGCCCAAGGAATGCTTAGATTTGGCCCGTGAGAATCTTAGCTACTTCCCAAATCTAGGAGATTTTGTAGGGATAATGATGATCAAAATTTAGAAACGCTGCTATCCTGCGCATGGCTCGCTGCGCACGTTGATTGCGCTACTCGCTTTGCGTAGTTGGTTTGCGCACTGCAGTCTGAATCAGCTATCTCCTATCTCCTTTTGCGTTGTTAGCTCCGCAGGTCGTGCATTGCGCTCCTTAAAGCGCCAGTTAGCGCGCATCTGACTTATTCTCCTTTTTCATCCTGATATACAAAAATACCGAAAACCAGTAATCTTGTACACAAAATAATGCAAACAAGCACAGTGTTAAGATCTAAATAGCGCATATAACTAGGCTCTATCAATTGTCCATGCTTTGACACTCTAGTTTGAGTCTTATCAGAATTCACAATACAAGGGGCATGCCTTAGGTGGGGGATCATTTATTACGCTTCTCGCGAAGCACTTGGGCTTTACTTTGGACCAAGGCACCCCTCTGCCCAGAAGGTACTCAACCTAGAGGGTCTTTGCAAGATGAACATGATAGACGCGAAGACTCGTGAATGGATTGTCTGTAAGGATGTGTCGAAGAAATTAGAGCAGCGGATTGCGAAACAAACGAATAGCACATGGGGCTCCTTGACTAGCAACACTGCCTAGACTAGCTAGCGAGCAACCCTTGGCACTTGAATCCGCACCTGCACCCGTCCACTCTTCAGAACATATTCCATATTTCAAGCCATCCTCCACTGCCCCTCCTCCCGTTAAGCCCGAGCCAGGTGTACACGAGGACCTAAGGGTGATGAGCACGCAGTTGGATTCCCTCTCTAATTCTCACACGGCGCTCATCCGCTATCACGAGGTATTATCCACCCTCATCCACAGACTATGCCACCAGCAGACGCGGCTGATGATTCCATTTCAGCCATGGTCGAAGGTGGGGTTGATGAGGCCAATGCCTCCCCCGAAGGTAGTGACGGTGAGGAAGACACCGGGAGTGGCAGTGAGGATGGCAGCGGAGATTCTGACGATTCAGATGACCTAAACCCTAAACCCGCAAGAAGAATAGGAATGATGTTTAGGATTTTCTTTTATGTTTGTCATGACTTGTGTCGGTATTATTACTATGTACTTTGCTTGACTAGTCCATTTGTATTTTAAGGCTCTTCGCCGTGATTTTATTTGCATGACAGGTGTGTTTCGAACTTATGTTGCTTTTATTTGGCAGATTTTCCCTTTTGAACAATGATTCGGATAAGGCTTCGAGTTTTTGCCTTGCCCGAATCACTTTTGATTCAGAGACCCTAATGCTATCTGAGTAAGAGTGATTCGGCCACCTTGGCCGAATCACTTTCTTTGCCTTGCCTGAATCACTTTTGATTCGGGTAACCTCATGTTATCCGAACTGCCTTGATTCGACCAGGGTGTGGCCGAATCACTTTAAATGGACCCCCGAATCAATTCTGATTCAGACAATTTTGAGCAGCACTGTTTTAGGATTGACTTTGGAAAATTTTGCAAATTTACTCGCATTTGTTCGAAACTTAGTAATAATACTTATTTTTAAGCTCTTTCCGTGCATGAAAAATGAAGTTAAGTTTAGCGAGCACAAAAATAAAATAAAAATAGTTTTCATATAAAAACCTTGTACTTATTCTTGTTCGCTTTTAGGTGACTTTAGCATTCCTATTTAGCTTGCTTAGCTCACACTTCATGCTCCATTATATATTGAAATTCGCAGCACCTCTGAGATGCAGACTGTGAACAAGCAGTTGCTACAGCACACGCTTGTTCACCAAACTCTGAAGCAACAAGACACGTCAAGGAACACTGATTTGTTCACCCAGTTCAGCCAACTGCCTAAGTCTGGGATGGATTGTACTCCAGTCCTCAATCCACTAATCTCGAAGATCTCAAAGTACACTCGGTTACAATCTCCACGCAACCTATGCTACTTAACCTTTAGTGGAAACTAGATCACAATCAGAACAGGCTTTGACTTGTATTTGTACAACCTACACTGATATCAATCTAGAATAGCTACTGTCTCTACGAACTCAGCCTATTCTAATTAATACCCAGTTGCTGCAGGTTTGCTATAGCATCTGTTGTAGCACACAGCTGATGCACAATCTGTACGCGTCATTCCAAAGCCTTCCGCTGAGCTGATCGAACACTTCCACGAGCACTGCACACTCTGGAATACTCCGCCTCACTCAGTGACCTCCTATCACTAGCGAGAACAGCCGACCAGACACTTGACCGAGTCGCCCACTCGTCAGTTCTTCCGCGGCTTCCCTTGATCAACCAACAAGCACTCTGATGAGGGGACAAATAACCTTATATTTGTCCATATTTTCCCCTTACTTCTTGTTTGTCTCCCTATTTTATAAAGTCACTTGATGTTTTATTTGCCCATTTTAGGTTAAAAATGTATATTACATGATATGAAGTGGTGTGAAGAAAATCTGGATGAATTCTAGTCGATCGAGAGCAAAAGAGAGCAAAATCAAGAAAAAGGCTAGTTTGATTCGTCCATGATTGACCTATTCAGCTTCAAAGGCTCGCCGAGCGCACGTTTCTTATCCGATTAAGGCGTGTCATATCTTGTTGGAAAGCTAACTCAAAGGGCTACAACTTCATAGTTTACATCAAGACATAATTCGAAGGTTTAAGGGGTCAAAACAGGCGAGAATTCCAGCGCTACAAAGTTGATTCTCCCAAAGAGGAATTCAGGATAGGCCGAATCACTTTTGATTTGGCCAAGGAAAAGTGATTCGGCCAGCTTCCTTCCAGCACTGAGTAAATGATTCGGGCGAATCACAATTATGGGGCTGCCCGAATCACTTGATTCGCGGAGAATTCGCCTGTAGATCAAATCTGGGCAGACTGACCTGTTATCTTCGAAGGCTTTCCGAGCGCGCGATTCTTATCCGATTGGGACGTTCTATAGCTTGTTGGAAAGGTAATTCAAAGATCTACAACTTCCTAGTTTACGTCAAGACGTAAATAAAAGGTTTAAAGTGTCAAACAAGCGAGTTGCTAACGCAGCAGAAGTGATTCGGACACCCTGTCCGAATCAACTTACTAAGCCTTGTCCGAATCACCTGATTCGGGCAGTGAGTGTAAATGTTGGAAAAGGTATAAATAGAATGAGATGCAAGTTAAGAAGAGAGCTTGCTTTTTCTCTCAACCCTAGAAAGGAGCTTCCACATTTTCTCAACCCTAGGCGACTAGAGCTCGGAGAAGACCAAGCTTGGGTGAAGAACCAAGCTTGAGTCAAAGATTCTACATCAACTTCTCTTAAAACCTTTACCCTTTGTATTTACATTCATGTCTCATTTAGTTTTCATGTATTTCTACTCACTCATTATGAGTGAGTAGTTGTACTTGTGGTTGGGGATTAAATGGATCCCCTAGGATTGGATATGATGTAGAACACTATTGTTATTGCATTGAATGAAGGTTGGTTTGATTATATTATGCCCTAGCTATGTATTCATTGTATGCACACCAAGTGTTTGACGAAATGCTTAAGTGAGTATGCTTGGTTAGAACCCCTAAGGAAGGAGCGAGAGTTGAACTTAGGATGTTTCATAGCTATTGTATGATCATAGATGGAGTGTTTGTTCGTGAGAGCGACATGCATTCTTGACATTAGGCTAAGTTTTAAGCGGATTTGAGTAACCGGCCAATAGACCGAGAGGGTGCGGTTATGGGACTCAAGTTCTACACGGTTCAATAGAGCGAGAGTTTGAGAACCATGTCCTTTGTGTATCCTCTCCACTCTAGGGAAGGAGCGAGAGTTGAACCTAGAGTGGACGATGCATTAGCCTTGCTTTTATCAACCAAATGTAGTTCATGCATGTGTTAGTGAGTTATTTCATTTTCCTCATATCTTAGGAGAGAAGTTGAATCCCTAGTCACTCTTTTGTTTCATCAACCAAAAAAACCAAAAATATCATTTATCTTTAGTACTTACTAGAGGTACCTCTAAAGGAGGACAAATCCCCCCCAAATCCGTAGACTTTCAATAATAGTATTAATTAGTTGTAAATTAGTCTAAGCTTTTCTCTTGGGTTCGACCCGAGGTCACTCGGTTATAAATATTGTTTGATATTTGCGTGACTAGAATAGCACTTCATTTTGCTTGCCTAAAACGCCAACGTCACACTCGCTGCTCTAAATTGGCTTTCAGATCAAGTAATGATCAGACTTTGAAGGTCTCGATCACCCTCAGTTCAATCACACAGCTCCACGCGCCTGTGGTGCTCTCGGTAATGGTCGAAGCTCTTCTCACACTTGAATTCCACTCTCTGGTATTCTGCGTATGCTCTCTCTGTATATTCTCAGCTTCGATCACTCTTACAACTCTCTGAAGAGCCCCCTTTAAATAGGAACACCCAGTTCCATCATTCACATTTTTAGAAATTTCCTCCAAAGAGCAATATCTCCTAATTTGTAGGAGATTAGATTTGATTGACAAATCTAATCTTCTACAAACAAATCTTCTTCTTTATCTGAGAATCTCCACTGAAGTATTCTCTGCTGAATATTTAAAAACTCCCTTGATGCTCGTTGATGAACTGTCAAGCCCTTTTTCTGAAGAACTGAATAACTGCTGTAGGCCACATGCTACAGTTCCTGAACCAGCTCCTGCTAAAGCAGCCGCTTGTTCACTTGTGCTGGTTTTGTCAAACACTGCCATACTGCATCATCAATCTCCCCCTTGGTATTTTGACAAAACCCTTGGCCACAGATGAACACACAAAAAAAAAAAATAAAGTTTCAAAGTAAGAGTAAGTGTGGGCACACTCGGCCTCAGCTAAGCCACGCATGGCAAAAACGAGAGATCAGTTCATCTGGTTCTGGAGCATCACTTACTTCTCCCCCTTTTTGACACAAATGGACAAAGGGAAACTTCTTCAAAGTTTAGGAGGACATGACAGAGAGACCCAATGCGGATATCAGGGGCTTCGTGAAGATTCTGCAAGCTGACTTTCTGTACCAATATGCTGTAGAGCAATCGTAATTCTTCTGCACCAGATCCCGAATGAAGTGGTGTCTGATATCAATATGCTTGGTCCTCGAATGTTGTACTGGGTTTTTGGAAATGCTGATAGCACTCAGATTGTCACAGTACAAGACCATTTCATTTTGAGGCATCCCATACTCGGTGAGCATATGCTTCATTTAGAGCAGTTGAGCACAACAACTCCCTGCGGCAATGTATTCAGCCTCAGCTGTGGAGAGGAAAATACTGTTATGCTTTCGACTAAGCCGGATACAAGATTGTTCCCCAAGAAGAAGCACCCTCCAGAAGTGCTCTTTCGATCTTCAATACAACCAGCCCAGTCTGCATCACTGTATCCTACCAGATTTGCATTTGTATCCTTTGAGTACCACAGACCATAATTCATTGTTCCCGCTACATACCGAATGATCCTCTTCACTAGTTGGAAGTGACTTTCTTTCGGGTTACCTTGGAAACGAGCACACACTCCAACTGAGAAAGATATGTCTGGGCGGCTAGCAGTTAGGTACAGAAGACTTCCAATCATACTTCGGTAGATGGACTGATTTACTTCAACCCCAGCTACGTTTTTGCCAACTTTGATGTGAGTTGCCGCAGGAGTGCGTTTGTGGCTGGCTTTATCAAGTTGAAACTTCTTCACCAGATTCATGATATATTTGGCCTGTGATATGCATATCCCTTCATCTTTCTGAGCTACTTCAAGACCCAGAAAATAGGACAGCTCACCCATCTTTCTCATTTTGAATTCTTGTTTCATTTGCTCCACAAGCTGCTTCACCAACCGCTGTGACCTGGAGCCAAACACAATGTCATCCACATAAATTTGAGCAATGACGAGATCTGACTTAGTTCTTTTTACAAAGAGGGTTTTGTCGGTTCCTCCTCGTTCATAGCCATGTTTCTCCAGGTGGATGGTTAATCTCTCATACCAGGCTCTTGGAGCTTGCTTAAGCCCGTACAGGGCTTTCTTCAGCTTGAAAACATGATGGGGATAATGAGGGTCTTCAAATCCCTTTGGCTGAGCCACATATACTTCTTCTGACAGATCCCCACTCAAGAAGGCACTCTTGACATCCATTTGGTAGAGTTTGAAGCCAAGATGACACGATAAAGCCAGGAGAAGTCTGATGGCTTCCAATCTAGCTACAGATGCGAATGTTTCTTCAAAATCCACTCCCTCAATTTGAGTGTACCCTTGTGCAACGAGTCTGGCCTTGTTCCTTGTAATGTTTCCTTTTCCATCTGACTTGTTTTTGAAGATATACTTGGTCCCTATAATGTTTATCCCTTCAGGTCTGGGCACAAGGTCCCACACATCATGTCTTTGAAACTCTGGATGATTTCTGTATCTTCTTTGGAGGTTGTCTCGATGATGGGAGAGGTTCTCTGTTATCTTGCCCAGTCACTGAGTTGTCTGTTTGTTGTTAGGACTTTCTGCTTCAGTATCTGCTGTAGCATTATCTTGCACCACTTCTTGTTGGCTTCTGTCATGATTACTTGTGTGTCCTTCTGAGCCAGAGTCAGAGTCTTTAGGACTTGTGCAGATTTCTTCTTCCATGTCATTGATGACAAGGTTGATGGATTCCATCACTGTCCAGTTCTTTCATTATAAACACGATAAGCACGGCTGTTGACTGATATACCTAAGATTATTCCATGGTCACTCTTGGGATCGAGCTTTCTGAAACGTTGTGGTTATTGCGGTAGTAAAAATACTAGTCTAATCACGGTGTTCAAACAATATTTATATCCGACTGACCTCGAGTCGAACCCAAGAGAAAATCCTAGATAAAAAGGGGGGTTTTTCCTCTAGGTGAGGTATCTCTAGTGAATACTAAAGACAACTTCAAACTTATGAAGAAGTAAAGTAAGAGAGAAAGCGTAGTCGGAATCCTACTTCACCCCTAGGTCATGCGATTAGCAATACAAAACTTGTCTAATTCATGAGTAATTTCGAGTGATGGTTCTCGGCTAAGGTATCACACATTCTAAATTCAACTGTCGCTCCTTCTCTAGAAATGGAACAATACCTAAATAGTACGGTTCTCAAACTCTCGCTCTATTGAACCGCGTAGAACTAAAGTCTCCTAATCTCAACCTCTCGATCTATTGATAGTTAACTAAAGTCGCTCAATACTTAGCCTAGTGGAATGCGTATGTCACTCTCACACACAAACGCAACCTAAAATAATCATGCTTGATCTTTTAAACAACCTAGGTTCAACTCTCATTCCATCCCTAGGTGTTCTACCAATTCGTACTCACTTAGGTATTTCGTCAAACACTTGGTGTCTACAAAATTAATATGAAGAACAAGCAAGCGAATTTTCAATCAAACTTCATTCATATAGATAAAAAGATAAGTCTTGCATTACAATCAAACCTAAGGGATCCATAAGAATCCCAACTACTAAACAAGTGCTCACTCATGTGTCCACTCATGGTGAGTTGGAAACAAGACATAATGAAATAGGTCAACAATAAAAAATAAAGAAGTAGAGAAGTAGGGTATGAGTAAAGGTTTGATGTAGAATCTTCTATTGATGATGTCTTCTTCGAATTCTCGACAATTCTTCATGTTCTCCAATTAGGGTTTCATCCCATGAGAGGAACCCTAGGCATCCCAAGGCACACCTTTATTTTTCTCCTCTTCTTCTATTTATACTGTTTCTGGAAATTACCAAATCATCTGCAGTGCCCGAATCACTTGATTCGGGCAAGGCTTAAAGAAACTGATTCGGACAAGGGTGTCCGAATCATTTACTCAGTGCTGTCTCGAGCTGGGCGAATCACTTTGTCCTGACCGAATTACTTTTTGATTCGGTCAACCCTTATTTGATTCGGTTAAGATCCTTATAGAGCTAAAGTGATTCGGGCACCTGGGCGAATCACTTTCTGATTCAGCCGTATCATATACTCAGTGCCGAATCACTTTTGATTCGGTCAACCTCCATTTAGTTCGGTCAACCTCCTTATAGAGCTGAAGTAATTCGGACAGCTCGCTCCTCCCACGGCCGAATCACTTTCTGATTCGGTCAACCTCACATGTGATTCGGTCAAACCACTCAAATTCTCCCCGAGTCAATTTGATTCGTGCAGCTGAGGTGATTCGGCCATGCTGGTGGGCGAATCATTTTGTGATTCGGGCGAATCACTTCTGCAGTCTTGCACAATTTTGCTGCTTTTGATCTCGATTGACTGGAATTCATCCAGATTTTCTTCGGGCCACTTCGTATACGCATTTTCAACCTGAAATGGACAAAGAAAAAATCAAATGACTTTATAAAATAACGGAACAAACAAGAAGTAAAGTGAAAATACGAAAAAACATAAGGTTATTTGTCCGCTCATCAAAACACCCCACACTTAAGTCTTGTTCGTCCCGAACAAGTATATGCACGAGTCAAGAGGAGAGTAAGATGCTAAATCATATATGACAATATCAAAGCATGTAGCACAACTTACGCACATATAGCACATCCACCCCCTACTCATGTAACCTAACCTGAAAGTAGCTAAACGAAGAAAATTAAAATCTACTCCTAACTCACTGTCGTAGGAATCACTGATGCATTTAGCATATTCATCAAGCCTTTAAACCCTTAGGCTACCCTAGTGGACGAGTTATAGTCTCGTGAGAGTTTTTAGAATAGGAATACTCACAAATCCTACTCGCAATTATCCATAAGAGTTCAAAATGCAAATATAGTTTGCTAAGCAAGTAGTTCTTTATCAGCCCACATAATAATGGAGTTGTGCAAATCATTCACTTCACGCAAACTCTAAGGATCATTCACTTCAATATGATAACAAATATTCATAGTCGATATCAAAACTAGCATTCGTCAAAGTCAAATTATCGCTCAATTTTCTATGCAAGTAGTATGCAGAAAAGCGTCGCTTACACAAGAATTTTGTCGAGTCAATCACACATGCTTGCTAAGGGCAAGTCCATAAGCAACAAACTCAGTCTCAAGTTTTAGACTATACGTCATAATCCGTAAGAGAAGAGGAGTTTCGAAATTGAAAATTTTAAATTCTACTCGTACGAATCTTGATGCTTAAGTAATAAATTACGAGGGTCATACCTTAGACACTTCTTAAAAGCGAAATGCAAATGCCTTACTCACACACATGCGAAAGAATTTGCGGAATAGACACAAAGTCAAGAATTAAGTGTGTTTAATATTTTTCTTGCGTTTATCCAAATGCTTTCAACGGGGAACTTACCTTTCTAACCCTCGGCATTTGTAGAACTTTTCTTTGACCCAAGAAATAAACAAATAATATTTTTATGTTTATACAAAAGCTTTCAAGGGGGAACTTACCTTCCTAACCCTCGGCATTTGTAAAACCTTAAAAATATAATTATTTTCTTTCTTGCGCCTTTTTCGCAAACACTTTATTTGACCTCACACTTAATACTTGACAATGTGCCTATGTGATATATGATGGAGCATAAAGTGTGACAAATGCAAAGGCTAAATAAGAACGTAAAGTCACCGAAAAGCAAACAAGAACAAGTATGAGGTTTTTATATGCAAACTATTTTTATTTTATTTTTGTGCTCGCTAGACTTAACTTCATTCTTCATGCACGGAAAGAGCTCAAAAATAAATCGAACTAAGCTAGTCAAAAACACCGAATCATGTGAATAAAATCATCACAAAGAATGTCAATCAACTTAAAGATACGATTCATGAATTCAAAGCACAACCCATTCCAAAAGAATTTTAAATGATACTACTTAATTGCTTAACAAACATTAAATCATGTGATCAATACTTAAAGCTAGGATGATAGCAATCATGGGAGTATAATGCGCTCAAAGTAAATGTGTAGCATAGAATCATGTTGTTAAGCAAATAAAAGTCGAAGCGCAAAACACCCCACACTTAAAAATTTGCTTATTCCCTAAGCAATAAAAAGTAAAAGAAGTTTCAAAGAAACTTCTCTCGTGTGGAGGTAGCCAAATGTGCTGCCACTCACATCCGTGAATGATGCTCCAATCGGTTGCGATAGATCTGAAACTCAAGAAAAATATTAGCGCAACACCTGAATTCGCAAATTGAAACAGCTAGCTATTAGAGATAAATCAATTTGAACTCACATATAGCTAGGTGAGAGATTGGAAAATAAATGCACGACAATTCAAACGATGAGTTTACTTAGACATTCACGTGTAAATCAAAAGTCATGAACTAGTGTATTATAGTGCTTGAAAAAGGTTTCGAACAAAATAAGTAACAAGAATACCAACACAAGTCATGATAAACATAGAAGCAACCTAAACAACATCGAATTACCCCACACTTTTAACTGCTACATATAGCTAATCAAACCAAAGGGGTAATTAGAGGGCACAAAAAAAACCACTAATCAAACATTTGGAGCACGGCGCAACACTAAGTCCAAAACAATTCTATACTACCAACAAGTAGAAGCAAAAGCACAAATACTCACCAACCTCGTTTAACGTCTTGGCTAAGGCGTAGTTGATTCCCTTCTTCATAAGAAACACACTAGAGAAGTCCTTTACGAGGATCCCTTTACAAGTGGCATGCATAAATAGCGTGGGAATTCAACCGGTCTCTCCTCTTCCTCTTGCGGAAGAGCAGCATTTCCTTCCCTCCTCGGATTCGGTTGATCCATAATTTATGTTAGTGTTTAATCAACGTAAATTTGAGGTGAAGGAGTATCAAAATCTTGAATTGGCTAGTCCGGGCTTGGCGTTGATGTGGAGGCTTGTTCTTGTGCCTTTGTCGCACGTGCTTTGGTTTGCATTCAAACACCTACCAAGCAATCGAAGAAAGCGTCAATAAGTGTGAACTTAAAACAAAGTAACCAAGAATAGCACGCAAACACCCAAGCACAATCAACAAAAAAAAAAATGTAGTAGACTAACTAGCAAACTAGTCTAATGGCTATTCCCCGGCAACGGCGCCATTTTGAAACGTTGTGGTTATTGCGGTAGTAAAAATACTAGTCCAATCATGGTGTTCAAACAATATTTATATCCGACTAACCTCGAGTCGAACCCAAGAGAAAAGCCTAGATTAGTCTAAAGCTAGCTAGTAATGCCTAATGCAAGTCTACTAAATAAAAAGGGGGTTTTTCCTCTAGGTGAGGTATCTCTAGTGAATACTAAAGACAATTTCAAATTTGTGAAGAAGTAAAGTAAGAGAGAAAGCATAGTCGGAATCCTACTTCACCCCTAGGTCATGCGATTAGCAATACAAAACTTGTCTAAATCATGAGTAATTTTGAGTGATGGTTCTAGGTTCAGGTATCACACATTCTAAATTCCACTGTCCCTCCTTCTCTAGAATGGGAACAATACCTAAATAGTACGGTTCTCAAACTCTCGCTCTATTCAACCGCGTAGAATTATCTCCTAATCTCAACCTCTCGGTCTATTGATAGTTAACTAAAGCCGCTCAATACTTAGCCTAGTGGAATGCGTATGTCACTCTCGCACACAAACGATTCTCAAGTTTTAGACTATACGTCATAATCCGTAAGAGAAGAGGAGTTTCGACATTGAAAAATTTAAATTCTACTCGTACAAATCTTGATGCTTAAGTAATAAATTACGAGGGTCATACCTTAGACACTTCTTAAAAGCGAAATGCAAATGCTTTACTCACACACATGCGAAAGAATTTGTGGAATAGGCACAAAGTCAAGAATTAAGTGTATTTAATATTTTTCTTGCGTTTATCCAAATGCTTTCAAGGGGGGACTTACCTTCCTAACCCTCGGCATTTGTAGAACTTTTCTTTGACCCAAAAAATAAACAAATAATATTTTTATGTTTCTACATAAGCTTTCAAGGGGGAACTTACCTTCCTAACCCTCGGCATTTGTAAAACCTTAAAAATATAATTATTTTCTTTCTTGCGCCTTTTTCGCAAACACTTTATTTGACCCCACACTTGACACTGTGCCTAAGTGATAAATGATGGAGGATAAAGTGTGACAAATGCAAAGGCTAAATAAGAACGCTAAAGTCACCTAAAAGCAAACAAGAACAAGTATGAGGTTTTTATATGAAAACTATTTTTATTTTATTTTTGTGCTCGCTAGACTTAACTTCATTCTTCATGCACGGAAAGAGCTCAAAAATAAATCGAACTAAGCTAGTCAAAAACACCGAATCATGTGAATAAAATCATCACAAAGAATGTCAATCAACTTAAAGATACGATTCATGAATTCAAAGCACAACCCATTCCAAAAGATTTTTAAATGATACTACTTAATTGCTTAACAAACATTACTTCATGTGATCAATACTTAAAGCTAGGATGATAGCAATCATGGGAGTATAAAGCGCTCAAAGTAAATGTGTAGCATAGAATCATGTTGTTAAGCAAATAAAAGTCGAAGCGGAAAACACCCCACACTTAAAAATTTGCTTAGTCCCTAAGCAATAAAAAGTAAAAGAAGTCAAGAGAGTTTCGAAGGAACTTCTCTCGTGTGGTGGTAGCCAAATGTGCTGCCGCTCACATCCGTGAATGATGCTCCAATCGGTTGCGATAGATCTGAAACTCAAGAAAAATATTAGCGCAACACCTGAATTCACAAATTGAAATAGCTAGCTATTAGAGATAAATCAATGTGAACTCACATATAGCTAGATGAAAGATTGGAAAATAAATGCACGACGATTCAAACGATGAGTTTACTTAGACATTCACGTGTAAATCAAAAGTCATGAACTAGTGTATTATAGTGCTTGAAAAAGGTTTCGAACAAAACAAGTAACAAGAATACCAACACAAGTCATGATAAACATAGAAGCAACCTAAACATCATCGAATTACCTCACACTTTTAACTGCTACATATAGATAATCAAACCAAAGGGGTAATTAGAGGGCACAAAAAAAAACCACTAATCAAACATTCGGCGCATGGCGCAACACTAAATCCAAAACAATTCTATGCTACCAACAAGTAGAAGAAAAAACACAAATACTCACCAGCCTAGTTTAACGTCTTGGCTAAGACGTAATTGATTCCTTTCTTCATAAGAAACACACTTGGGAAGTCTTTTATGAGGATCCCTTCTCAAGTGGCATGCATAAATAGCATGAGAATTCAACCGGTCTCTCCTCTTCCTCTTGCGAAAGAGCAGCATTTCCTTCCCTCCTCGGATTCGGTTGATCCATAATTTATGTCGGTGTTTAATCAACGCGAATTTGAGGTGAAGGAGTATCAAAATCTTGAATTTTCTGATCCGGGTTTGGCGTTGATGCGGAGGCTTGTTCTTGTGCTTTGGTTTGCATTCAAACACCTACCAAGCAATCGAAGAAAGCGTCAATAAGTGTGAACTTAAAACAAAGTAACCAAGAATAGCACGCAAACACCCAATCACAATCAACAAAAAAAAATATAGTAGACTAACTAAAACAATACTAACTAGCAAACTAGTCTAGTGGCTAATCCCCAGCAACGGCGTCATCCTCATATTTGATTCGGTCAAACCACTCAAATACTCCTCGAGTCAATTTGATTCGTGCAGCTGAGGTGATTCGGCCATGCTGGTGGGTGAATCACTTTGTGATTTGGGCAAATCACTTCTGCAGTCTTGCCCAATTTTGCTGCTTTTGATCTCGATCGACTGGAATTCATCCAGATTTTCTTCGGGCCACTTCGTATACTGTAGTACGCATTTTCAACCTGAAATGGATAAAGAAAAAATCAAATGACTTTATAAAATAATGGAACAAACAAGAAGTAAAGTGAAAATACGGACAAACATAAGGTTATTTGTCCGCTCATCACTTTCTTCGGTATTCACGATCTCTCAAAATGTAGCAGTCGCTTCCAAATATGTGATGGTATTTCACCGTAGGCTTCTTCTGATTCCAGAGCTCATAGCATGTTTGATTGGTCCCTTTTCGGATGGTGACTCGGTTGATGATGTAACACGCAGTATTCATTGCTTTAGCCCAGAAGCGCAGAGGAATTTTCTTGGCATGAATCATAACTCGGGCCATTTCTTGGATGGTTCGATTCTTGCGGTCCACAACACCATTTTTCTGAGGGGTGATCGGTGAGGAGTATTGATGGGTAATCCCCCGGTCCTTGCAGAGTTTGTCAATAGATTCATTCTCAAATTCTCTTCCATGATCACTCCTTATAGATGAGGTTCTAAGATTCTTCTGTTGCTCAAGACGAGAGATCAAGGTTGCTATAGCTCCTCCTGTGTCTGATTTTTCCCTGATAAAGTCAATCCAGGTAAATCTTGTATAATCATCCACACACACAAAAGCATACCTCTTCCTTCCAAGACTCTCTACCTCCATTGGTCCCATTAGGTCCATGTGTAGCAGTTGCAGAGGTCTGACAGTGTTGATGATGGTTGTTTTGGGGTGAGAAGCCTTTTTCTGACTTAACCTTTGATTTCTGGAACGCCCCTGAGCAACCCTTCTGCTGCAATCTTCTTCAGGGTTCTTAGGTTGATGTGACCTATCTCTCTGTGCCACAGATTCATTTCTTCTTTGCTGGTCATCAAGCATGCTGATAAGGATTGAGCTTCGCCAACTTTGAGAAGATAGCAATTGTTCTTTGATCTGGATCCATGCAGTATGCACTCACCCAGATTGTTGTAGACTTGACAGGAATTTTGAGTGAATTTTACCTGGTGAGTCCCGTCACAGAGCATGACATTTTCCAGAGGAGGTAGTCTAGTGACAGCCAGGGTCCCCTTTCCAAAAATTCTACCTTTTAGCCCATTTCCGAACTTAACATGTTGCTCTGAGCAGGGTTTAACATTCTTGAGGTATGATCTTTCTCCAGTCATGTGCTCTAAGCATCCACTATCAAAGTATCAGTTTTCTTTATGAGCTACTCTAGCTGTGCTAACCAAGGCAATGCGTGTCATCTTGGATTTTTTCTACTGTCGAGAGATCTTAGAGATATTCTGACGAGTCGAGGTGAAAGGAGACTTTGTCTTAATGTGTCCATTCTGACCACATTTGTAACACCTTTGATGTCTGCGAGAGGTCTCTCTTCCAGTAGTGTGGAGATGATGCAGCAGTTGCTAAAGTAGATCCTTGTTCATATTTCTGAACCTCTTTCTTTCCATTTAAAAGTGCATATGGACCTGGCCATGTGACATTCGTCTCCGCTGAGATCAGTGTCCTCTTCACTCCAGTTTGCTGACATAGAGTTGTTGTTTTTCTGATTTGAATTTTACAATCGTTTGCTGGTATAGTCAGCCTTTCGATGACCATATCCCTCACAATTCCAGCACTGGATCCCTTTCCTTCGTTCTTTCTTTTCTTCTTCCTCTTCAGCTGGTTCTTTAGCTTTTCTCTGATTTCCTCCACCTCTTCTGGATTGTCTTCTTGAGAATGAGCTTTGTCCAGATCTTAACTCCATGTTCTTTAAGAACTTCCCCAGATTTTTCACCAGTAAACACAATTGATCATCAGCTGAGGGCTTCTTCTCTTCTGCTTCAGCTTTCAGTCCAACATTTTTTCTTTTGAGAGGAGCATTTTCTTTAACCAACTTCATCTCAAACTGTTCGAGGGATCCAATCAATTCTTCCAGCCTCATGTCCCGAGCATTCTGAGCTTCTTCAATGGCTGTCGCCTTCATGTCAAATCTGGATGGTAATGATCTGAGGACCTTCCTAATTAGCTTTTCTTCAGGGATAGGTTCTCCAAGAGCATGAGCTTCATTTGACAGGTCACCCAGCTTGGCCTTAATTCTGTGACGGTTTCCTCCTCCTGCAATTTCAGACCTTCAAACTGTGAAGTAAGCATCTGCATTCTGGATATCTTCACTTAGTCAGTCCCCTCATGAGCAACTTCCAAGATCTCCCAAGCTTGCTTTGCAATGTCACAATTGGAGATTAATCTGAAGTTATTGGCATCCACAGCAGCAAAGATTGCATTTAGGGCTTTTGAATTGTCATTTGCTGTAGCATCCTCTTTTGCAGTCCACTGCTCTTCAGGTTTCTTCTGAGTAACTCCTTTATCATCAGTGGCTTATGGAGGAGCTCATTCTGTCACCACAGCTTTCCACACTTTCTCAAAAATAGCCTTGAGGAACGCCTTCATCCTAGCCTTCCAGTACCATAGTTGCTTTCTTCTAGCAATGGAGGGCGGCTTGTGCTTTGTCCATCCTTCATTATCTTGCTCTTCTCAGCTAGGTGCACAGGATCTTGACTCTGTATGTTGAGCTCCGGCTCTAATACCAATTGAAATTCGCAACACCTCTGAGATGCAGACTGTTAACAAGCAGTTGCTACAGCACACGCTTGCTCACCAGACTCTGAAGCAACAAGACAAGTCAAGGAACACTGATTTGTTCACCCAGTTCGGCCAACTGCCTACGTCTGGGGAGGACTGTACTCCAGTCCTCAATCCACTAATCTCGAAGGTTCTCAAAGTACACTCGGTTACAATCTCCACGCAACCTATGCTACTTAACCTTTAGTGGAAACTAGATCACAATCAGAACAGGTTCTGACTTGTGTCTGCACAACCTACACTGATAGCAATCTAGAATCGCTACTGTCTCCAAGAACTCAGCCTGAAAGTCGCAGCGCCTCTGATAAACAAATTTGTGAACAAGCAGTTGCTACAACACACTCTTGTTCACCAGTAAACTGTTTTAGTAAGAATGAACAAGGACAGATGTTTGTTCACCCAGTTCGGCCAATTGCCTACGTCTGGGGAGGACTATTCTCAGTCCTCAATCCACTAATCTCAAAGGTCTCCAAGTACACACGGTTACAACTCCACGCAACCTATGCTACGCAACCTTAGGTGGATCCTCGAACACAATCAGAACAGGCTCTGACTTGGGTCTACACACCCTCTGCTGATATCAATCTAGAATAGCTACTGTCTCCTCGAAACTCAGCCTATTCTACTGAAAACTCAAATACTGCAGGGTTGCTATAGCATCTGCTGTAGAAACATAGCTGATGCACAAATTGTCCGCGTCGCTCCGAAGTCTTCCGCTGAGCCGTTCGAACGATTCCACGAGCACTGCACACTCTGGAATACTCCCCCTCACTCAGTGACATCCTGTCACTAGCGAGCACTGTCGCCCAGACACTCAACCGAGTCACTTACTCGTCAGTTCTTCTTCGGCTGCCCTTGATCAACCAACAAGCACTCTCTGCTCTGAATTGGCTTCCAGATCAAGCTTGGATCAGACTACGCAAGTCCTGATCACCTTCTGCTTCTGTCACCACAGCTCTGCGCTCCGCTCTGCTCTCGGTGACGATCGAAGATCTCGTTCGCACACCAAAAATACTCTCTCAAAATTCTGTGTGTTCTCGCTCTCTGCACTCTTCTTCGATCAACTTCCTTGCTCTGAAGGGTCTTTTTTATATAGGAGCACCCACTTGCATCATTCTCAGGATTTAGCAATTTCCCTAGTAATATCAATATCTCCTAATTTTTAGGAGATTAGATTTGATTTGAGATTCAAATCTCCCACAATCAAATCTCCTTCTTCAGCTAGGAATCTCCACTGGAATATTCTCTGTAGCAACTTAGAAACTCCTCTGATGCTCTTAAAAGGACCCACGCCCTCTTTCCAAAGACCCAGGCTGCTGCTATCGGACAGACGCTACAGCTCTTCTGAACAAGCTTCTGTTATAGCTTCCTCCTGCTATAGCTGCTCCTTGTTCATTGGTCTTTTTCACGAAAGCCGAACTCCTGCTATAGCAGCATCTTGTTCACTGATTTTGTTCACGTATGCTGCTGGACTCCTGCTATAGCAGCATCTTGTTCACGTGTGCTGGTTTTGTCAAACACTGTCATACTGCATCATCAATCTCCCCCTTGGCATTTTGACAAAACCCCTTTGAATGTTTCAATTCAAATTCTCCGGTATCTCCCTACCCTTTTTCTCCTCCTTTTTGGAACAAGTGGCAAGGGGAAGTTCCCGGCTGTCTCAGGGAGGCGAGACACAGAGCCCAAGATAGGATCTCAGGTCTTCAAACCGGACTACGTCTAGAGCTTTCGTGAAGATATCAGCAAGCTGTTTGGCCGACACAACATGCTGAAGAGCAATGATTTTCTTTTCCACCAGATCACGGATGAAGTGATGTCGAATGTCAATGTGTTTGGTTCTGCTGTGCTGAACAGGGTTCTTGGAGATGCTGATAGCGCTTATGTTGTCACAGTAGAGAGTCATTTCGCCTTGATCGAGTCCATACTCACCCAGCATTTACTTCATCCATATCATCTGTGCACAGCAACTCCCAGCAGCTATGTACTCTGCCTTAGCCGTAGATAACGAGATGCTGTTTTGTTTTCTACTGAACCGGGACACCAGGTTGTTTCCCAGGAAGAAGCAGCCTCCAGAAGTGCTCTTCCTATCCTCAGAGCATCCTGCCCAGTCCGCATCACTATATCCTACCAGGTTTGCATACCATAAATTATAGTGCACAGTACCTCCAACATACCTAATGATTCGCTTGACTAGCTGCAAGTGAATTTCTTTGGGGCAGGCTTGAAATCTAGCACATACTCCTACTGCAAAGGAGATGTCGGGACGACTGGCAGTCAGGTACAGTAAGCTCTCAATCATACTTCTGTAGATAGTCTGACTCACTTCCACTCCATGTTCATCTTTGATGGCTTTGACATGAGTGGCAGCGGGCGTTCGTTTGTGACTAGCTTTATCTAGCTGAAAATTCTGCACAAGATTCTTGTTGTATTTGCTTTTTGCAATAAAGATTTCATCTTCTTTCTGGGTGATCTCCAGACAAAGGAAATATGACAGTTTTCCGACCATGCTCATTTTGAATTCCTTCTGCATGTGATCCACAAACTGCTTCACCAAGTGCTGAGACTTCGATCCAAAGACAATGTCATCCACATATATCTGTGCAATGATCACATCTGACTTGGTTCTTTTCACAAATAAAGTTTTGTCAGCTCCCCCTCTTTTGTAACCATGGTTTTCAAGAAAGACTGTCAGCCGCACATACCATGCTCGAGGAGCCTATTTAAGCCCATACAGAGCTTTTTTCAGTTTGTACACGTGCTCCGGCTGATGAGGATCTTCAAATCCTTTTGGCTGGGTAACATACACTTCTTCAGAGAGATCTCCGTTCAGGAACGCACTTTTGACATCCATTTGATATAGTTTAAATCCTAGGAAACAAGACATAGCTAGGAGCAGTCTGATGGCCTCCAGACGAGCAACTGGTGCAAAAGTTTCTTCGAAATCTAGCCCCTCAATTTGAGTGTATCCTTGAGCAATAAGTCTGGCTTTATTTCTTGTGATGTTTCCCTTTTCATCAGTTTTGTTTTTGAAGATCCACTTGGTGACTATAATGTTTACTCCTTTAGGTCTGTCCACCAAGTCCCAATCATCGTGTCTTTCGCACTCTGCTAGTTCTTCCTGCATGGCTATCATCCATAATTGGTCACTCAGAGCTTCCTTGAAGTTCTTCGGTTCCATACTGGATAGGAAGCAGGTATTGAGGTAAGCGTTGCTTCTGGTTCTCCTTCTTTCTGTCGGGTCTCCAATCACATTGGTCAGCGGATGATTCTTCTGAATCTTCTTTGGAGGCTGCCTTGATGGTGGATCATGAGTCTCATTATTCTGTTCTTCATGCAAGCTTTCTAATTGTTCGTCTGGACTTTCTGCTTCAGCACTTGCTGTAGCATATTCTGGAGCCAAAGTTTGTTCACTTCTGCTCTGACTGGCAGGAGCATCTTCAATGTCAGAGTCTTCGTCGTCAAGGACAGGGAAAGAGACTTCTTCAACATCGTTGACTACTACATTTATGGATTCCATCACTGTCCTTGTCCTCTGGTTGTACACTCGATATGCCCTACTGTTCATTGAATATCCCAAGAACAATCCAGCATAGCTCTTTGGGTCAAGCTTCTTTCTGTACTCCCGATCTCTCAGAATGAAGCAGTCACTTCCAAAGGTGTGGAAGTATTTAACTGTGGGCTTCTTCTGATTCCAGAGCTCATAGCAAGTCTGGTTGGTTCCTTTCCGTATGGTGACTCTGTTGATGATGTAACATGCGGTGTTCATTGCTTCGGCCCAGAATCTCAGGGGAACCCTCTTGGCATGAATCATGACTCTGGCCATTTCTTGTATTGTCCGATTCTTTCGTTCCACCACACCATTCTACTGAGGAGTGATGGTAGAAGAATACTGATGTGAGATACCCCTTTGACGACAGAACTCATCAACTGCTTCGTTTTCAAATTCCCTACCATGATCACTGAGGATGTTGGTGATTCTGAGATTTTTTTCTTGCTTTAGTTGGGACATCAAAGAGACTATAACTTTCACAGTATCCGATTTCTCCCTGTCAAAATCAATCCAAGTGAACCGGGTATAGTAATCAACATAGATGAAAGCATATCTTTTCCTGCCCACACTTTCGACTTCCATAGGACCCATCAGGTCCATGTGTATCAACTGGAGAGGTCTGGTTCTATTTGTATCTTTGACTTTTGGGTGTGAAGCCTTCTTCTGTTTCCCAATCTGACAATCTCCACAGATGGAGCTTGTCTCGCCTTTAATCAGCGGTATTCCTCTGACTAACCCTTATGTTGCAATTTTCTTCAGAGTCCTCAAGTTGACGTGACCCATCCTTCTGTGCTAGGAATCTCCTCAGAATTAGTCAGCATGCATCTTGGTGAAAGAGAATTTGTACCCACTTTGAGAAGATAGCAGTTGCTTTTTGATCTTGCCCCCTCCATTATACATTCTCCAGTTTTGTTGAAGACTTTGCATGAATCTTTGGTGAACCTTACCTGTTGTGTGCCATCACACAGCTGACTAATGCTTATGAAGTTGCTTAGTTCGGGCATCCCTTCAACAGCAAGTGTTCCTTTACCCAGAACTCTTCCTCTCAGGCCATTTCCGAACTTCACCCGTTGTTCCAAGCAGGGAGTTATGTTCTTCAAGAAGGATCTTTCTCCCGTCATATGCCCCGAGCAGCCACTGTCAAAGTACCAGCTTGCTTGATTCGAGGAACTAGCTGTGCTGACAAGAGCGAGATGCCGAGTTCTCTCATATTTCTGCTTGGTTTGTTCCCTAGCTGAGCCCTTCCTGGTGTATACTGAAGGGCAGTTCCTCTCAATGTGACCTTTGAGCCAGCAGTTATAGCATCTTTTATACTTTGACAGCTTCTTGACACGGTGATACAGGGGATGCTGTAGCAGGAACTGATTCACCTTTTCTTGTGCTTTTCTGCCTTTTCTGACTGATTTGTATCTGACCATGTCGCATTCATCTTCACTCAGATCCGTCTCGTCTTCACTTCTATTGGCAGAGAGGGCACTTTTCTGCTCAGCATATTTCATTGGTTTGCAGGTACTGTCCACTTGTCGATATCCATATCCTTCACAATTCCAACACTGCATGCCCTTTCTTCTGTCTCTCTTCTCATCATTTTGAACAGATTCCTTTCCTCTCTTTTGATTTCCTCCACCTCTTCTACATTATCTTCGTGAGAATGAGCTTTGTCCAGATCTTGACTCCATGTTTTTTAATAGTTTCCCGAGGTTCTTTACTAGCATACTCAGCTGATCATCTGGAGCTGGCTTCTTCTCTTCTGTTTCTGCCTTCAGTCCTATATTCTTATCTTTAGGAGTGAGCTCTTCTTTAACCAGCTTCATCTCAAATTGTTTGAGGGATCCAACCAATTCTTCCAGCCTCATGTGTCTGACATTTTGAGCTTCTTCAATGGCCGTCACTTTCATGTCAAATCTTGTGGGCAACGATCTGAGGACCTTCCTAATCAGCTTATCTTCAGGGATAGGTTCTTGATGAGCGGGCAAATAACCTTATATTTGTCCACATTTTTCCCTTACTTCTTGTTTGTTCCGCAATTCTATTAAGCCATTTTGATGATTTCTTCGTCCATTTCAGGTTAAAATTATGTATCTCGCAATACGAAGTGGCCCGAAGAAAATCTAGACGAATTCCGGTCAACCAAGATCAAAAGAAGCAAAGCTGAGCAAACTGCAGAAGTGATTCGGCCGAATCACTAGTGATTCGCCCACCAGCTTGACCGAATCACCCTCAGCTGCCCGAATTGACCTGATCCGGGGAAGTCCTGAAGGTTTGACCGAATCACATAATGGGTGTGACCGAATCAAAAGTGATTCGGCCAGGAAAAGTGATTCGCCCAGTCAAGAAGCTACTGAACAGATGATTCGGCCGAATCATATGTGATTCGCCCAGGGGTGCCCGAATCAGTTTAGCTCCACAAGGCGTTTGACCGTATCAAAACAAGGGCGTTTGACCGAATCAAAAGTGATTCGGCCAAGAAAAGTGATTCGCCCAAACTCAAAACAGCACTGAGAAAAAGATTCGAGCGAATCACATGGGCATTGACCGAATCAAGTGATTCGGTCACTTCGGGCACTTATTGGAAATCTTCACAAAGTATAAATAGAAGGAGATAGAAGTGAAGAAAGGGAGCTTGCTTTTCTCTCAACCCTAGACGACAAGTTCCAACTTTTTGCAACCCTAGACGACAAAACTCAAGGAAGATCAAGCTTGGTGGAAGATTGAAGCTTGGATTGAAGATTCTACATCATCCTCTCCTAAACCCTAGCTTTGTATTTACATTTATGCTTCCTTTAGTTGTCATATTTTTGTACACACTCATTATGAGTGAGTAGTTACCTTTGTGGTTGGGGATTAAATGGATCCCCTAGGATTGGATGTGATGTAGAACACTATTGTTGTTGCATTGAATGAAGTTTGGTTTGATCTTATTTGTGCCCTAGCTATGTATTCATTGTATGCACACCAAGTGTTTGACGAAATGCTTAAGTGAGTATGCTTGGTTAGAACCCCTAAGGAAGGAGCGAGAGTTGAACTTAGGATGTTTCATAGCTATTGTATGATCATAGATGGAGTGTTTGTGCGTGAGAGCGACATGCATTCTTGACATTAGGCTAAGTTTTGAGCGGATTTGAGTAACCGGCCAATAGACCGAGAGGGTGCGGTTATGGGACTCATATTCTACACGGTTCAATAGAACGAGAGTTTGAGAACCTTGTCATTTATGTATCCTCTCCATTCTAGGGAAGGAGCGAGAGTTGAACCTAGAGTGGATGATGCATTAGCCTTGCTTTTATCAACCAAATGTAATTCATGCATGTATTAGTGTGTTATTTCATTTCCTCATATCTTAGGAGAGAAGTTGAATCCCTAGTCACCCTTTTTATTCATTAAGTAGAACTCAAGAATATCATTTATCTTTAGTGCTTGCTAGAGATACCTCTATAGGAGGACATATTCCCCCCCAAAAACCGTAGACTTACATTAGTAGCATTGATTAGTTGTCAATTAGTCTAAGCTTTTCCCTTGGGTTCGATCCGAGGTCACTTGGTTATAAATATTGTTTGATATTTGCGTGACTAGAATAGCACTTCATTTTGCTTGCCTAAAACGCCAACGTCAGTTCTCCAAGAGCATAGGCTACATTTGACAGGTCACATAGTTTTGCATTGAACTCAGTGATCGTCTCCTCTTCTAGCATTCTCGTATTCTCAAACTGCGTAGCAATAATTTGTAATCTTGACAACCTTACTTTATCAGTTCCTTCATGGGCAGTTTGCAGGATTTCCCAAGCTTGCTTGGCAATATCACAAATTGATATCAACCTGAAATTGTTAGCATCAACCGCAGCAAAAATAGCATTCAGAGCCTTTGAATTACCAGTTGCTGCAGCTCCCTCTTCAGCAGTCCATTGTTCTTCAAGTTTTACTCGTGTAACTCCTTGTTCATCCATAGTAATTGGAGGAGATCACTGGACCACGATAGCTCTCCAAGTCTTCTCATCAATGGCTTTTAGAAAATCCTTCATCCTAGCCTTCCAATATCCATAGTTGCTTTCTTTCAACAATGGAGGTCTGCTCGTGCTCTGTCCTTCTTTCATTGTTCCTTCTCTTCTTCAGAGGCATTGTAGGATCTTTTACTCTGTATGTCGAGCTCCCGCTCTGATACCAATTGAAATTCACAGCGCCTCTGATAAATAGATTCGTGAACAAGCAGTTGCTACAGCACACTCTTGTTCACCCGGAAACTGTTTCAGCAAGAATGAACAAGGACAAATGTTTGTTCACCCAATTCGGCCAATTGCCTACGTCTGGGGAGGACTATTCTCAGTCCTCAATCCACTAATCTCAAAGGTCTCCAAGTACACACGACTACAACTCCACGCAACCTACACTATTCAACCTTAACTAGATCCACGAACACAATCAGAACAGGCTGTGACTTGTGTCTGCACACCCTCTACTGATATCTATCTAGAATAGCTACTGTCTCCTCGAAACTCTGCCTATTCTAAACAATACTCAGATTCTGCAGGGTTGCTATAGCATCTGCTGTAGCACACAGCTGATGCACAAACTGTCCGCGTCGCTCCAAAGCCTTCCGCTGAGCCGTTCGAAAGATTCCACGAGCGCTGCACACTCTGAAATACTCCCCCTCACTTAGTGACCTTCTGCCACTAGCGAGAGCTAGCCTTCTACCGATTGCCCGAGTCCCTCCACTCGATAATTCCTCTGCGGCCTTCCTTGATCAACCAACAAGCACCACTGCTCTGAATTGGTTTCTCGATCAAGCTTGGATCAGACTCCGCAAGTCCTGATCGCCCTCTGCTTCTGTTACCTCAGCTCTGCGCTCACGCTCTGCTCTCGGTGAAGATCAATGATTTCCTCGCACACCAAAAATACTCTCTCAGAATTCTATGTGTGTGTACTCGTTCACGCTCTCTCCTTTGATCAACTTCATTGCTCTGAAGGGTCTTCTTTATATAGGAGCACCCACTTTCATCATTATTAGGATTTAGCAATTTCCCTTGTAATATCAATATCTCTTAATTTTTAGGAGATTAGATTTGATTTGAGATTCAAATCTCCCATAATCAAATCTCCTTCTTCAGCTAGGAATCTCCACTGGAATATTCTCTGCAGCAACTTAGAAACTCCTCTGATGCTCTTAGAAGGACTGCTAAGCCCTCTTTCCAAAGACCCAGGCTGCTGCTGCTCGAACAGACGCTACAGCTCTTCTGAACAAGCTTCTGCTATAGCTTCATCCAACTATAGTTGCTCCTTGTTCACGAAAGCTGGACTTCTGCTATAGCAGCATCTTGTTCACGTGTGCTGGTTTTGTCAAACACTGCCATACTGCATCATCAGTCTACCCACTCGCCGCTAACTTCTTAACCACTTCTTCTATTGATCTGCCTGAACTCACATTACTCGGGTCAGCTTGGTTGTAATTTCGCTTCTGCTGATGTCGACCATTAGCATTTCTGTCGAATGTCTCATCCTCGTGAAGGGTAGGTCACTCATCTGTTTTATGGCTCGTAGCACCACAGAATTTACAAGGCTTGACTCCACTCACCTGCCCAACCATCATCCTCTGCATCATTTCCTTGAGCTCCTTGATTTCGCTGGCCATTTGATTGATGTTGGAATCCACCTGTGAAACATTTCTTGTTGTGCTGGTGTTATCCCTTTGACTAGTCTCTTCCCTGAACCGAGCACTCTCTGTGGTCTCATTGATTAACTCTCGCACCTCGGTCGGTGTCAAGTTCAACACTATGCCATCAGCTGCGGAATCCAATAACATATGTTCGAGGGGTCTCAATCCATCTAATAGATATTCTACCAGCATCCTTTTCGGGACTTCTAAGTTGCAGCAGCTTTGTTCCAATGAGTTAAACCTCGCCATACACTCACTTGGTCCTTGTTTGATCATTGATAGCTCTCTTTTGACTTGCGTCGCTTTAGCCGAAGGGTAGTACTTATCCAGGAACCTCCTTTGCATTTGGTCCCATGTCCTTATACTACCTACAAAAACCATGATTTTGTTAGGTCAGTTAAACTCAAAGGAAATACTTTTAACTTAACCTTGTCCTCTGAAGCTGCGTATGGCCTCAACGTTTGGTAGATTCCGTCGTACTCTTGTAAGTGCCTAGTTGCGACTTCTCCCGGTAATCCTTCAAACTTTGGTAGATGGTAGATGGTGCACCACTGCAGCTTTGCTCTCGAAATTTTCTTCTTCCGATTCAGTGATGATGCACCAAGGCTAGTTCTGGAATGTAGGAATTGAAAGCTCCCTCATGGTTGGCTCGTGATGGGCCAATTGTCTATATTGTTGTTGAAGTGGATATAGTCGAGGTTGTGGTTGAGCTGGAGAATAGTCATCAAATTCATCCATCCTTACACCTTTATTATTCTATCCCTAGAACACCATCTTTTGACGAGTTGTTGCTCTTTGCCTTTGAATGAACACTCGTTCCGGCTCGTCATAGAGGTAGTATGACTTGTGGGGGTTTTTCATCGTTGACCTGATCATGTTCATAGTTCTGGCGGGCATCGATATTGATGATCCTTGCATTAGACATACCAAGAAGCGTAGTAAAATACAAAAAAAAAAATCAAAATAAAACAGCAAACGGCCTCTGATGGGCAAAAAAGTGTCTACATCACGTGCGAAGCCCGTGAGCGTCTGACTGTAGGCTAGTTTTGCTTAGAAAAACACCTTATAATAGCTGATCGGACACCGGTAGCCGAAACTGCACTACCCTGCGCCGCCAAACAAGCAAAACAAAGAAAAATAAGAAAACAGCTAATAAAAGCTTAGAACTCTGTACCAAGTGTTGCTCTCCCTGGCAACGGAGCCAAAATTGACGGCATTTCGTTGTGTGCGCCAAATTTGTATTTGTAGAGACCTGCTATACTAGCAAGCGGTAAGTAGGGTCGAACCCAAAGAGGGCAATTATTTCTAGAGTTCTACTAATTACTAACGGGGGGGTTTGTTCTAAAGAAGAATGTTGTTGTTCAATTTCAGAAAGAATCAGTTCAGGGACAAGCATTGCAACTAGTAATCATCAAAAGAACATTCATCATTTAGTAAAAACCATTGTTCTAGTCTAACAAGCCTGCTAAGGTAGTGTCGAATTCAATGTTCAACTTACTCTTAACCACTAAGTTCTCGAATAGGTTAACAATTACTTGACTAACAATACTAATTTAGGTTCTAGTGCTAGGCTTCGCTAATAGAACAGTCAATTCAGTTTCACCGATAGGCTAAGCTAACTTGATGATCAAGGCATTCATACGAAGAACAGTAATTCAGTAAATTGAATTATGAAACATAAGTATCTCAAACCATTCGTTGCAATGCAAAATCCCCAAACTAAGTTAGGGTTTAGCTACTACAATTCATCTAATAATAATGAAAATGCAGAGTTCAGAGAGTACGAAAACAGTTCACCGATCACTGTTCACCTCGTCAGGACTTCGTGTTTCTCTAATCTGCGATGATCTCTGGTCTAGGTTTTTTTCAGTAGAGGCTCCCTGAATTTCTCCATCTTTTTCTATTTATACCCTTCGAGTTTGGCCTGGTTAACCCGTCTTTGACCGAATCAACTTTGATTCGTGCTGCCCCAAAAGTGATTCGACCAGGGTTGAATCAAATTGTCAGTAGGTTCTGAAGCTGGGAGAATCACATTTGATTCATACTGCACCAAAAGTGATTCGTGCAGGGTTGGTCAAATCAAAGTGTCAGTGGTTTGCTAAGATGATCGAATCAATCATGTTTGGGCGAATAAATTTTGGTTTGCCGCTGGCCTTCATTTGATTCGGTCAACGGACGAAATCTCCTCGAGTTAAAGACGATCCGGGCAGCCTTAGTGGATTCAACCAGGCCTGGTCGAATCAGTTTTGATTCGTGCACTGCTTAGGCGAATCATTTCTGCAGTTTAATAAATTCTCGCTCGTTTTGGCTCTGTCAATGCTCTTGAGATCAGGTCTTTGCTCCTTTGCTTTCCCGAGTGATTGAGCGAGGCCTAGAATGCTCCAAATACGCAAGAAAAATCCACAGCGGTCTCTATACACCTGCGATGCGAAACTCTACAAAGAAGTAAACTATCACATGCAACTAAATAATGGGAATAAACAACTCGATGGATCGTATAATACCGCTCCATCAACATGACACGAATGGTGCACAAATTTAGTCGCATGTGGACTGGCCTTTGTTGCCTGTTTTTTACTTGAACTCTTTTTTAGCATTAAAGTTGAGGCGTGAAGATCCAGACGACGCGTGAGGGACTTGTAACGTCCAGGCATCGCCTGACTTGGATGGGACGTCGCTTGACTTGTTTGAGGCATCGCCTGACGATTACAGCCTCCGCGTTCATAAAAAGAGAACCTTTTCTCTTCATTTGTCATCGGATCAAACATCGAAAAAACACAACTTGCTTCACCAATCCTTGATCAACAAACATCGAACTAACTTATTCTGGTTTTGTTAAACTTAAATTAAACTTCATGTATTTTATTTTCTTTATTAATTTGCAAATATTATTGTTATTTTAGAATAACAACAAATATGAATAAGAGCCAATATGCTTTCCACGCTCATTCATACCATTACCTTGGTGACATTTCCTGAGTATAACTCGGTTAGTTAATCAAAGCAATGTCCTGCTTCATCCAAGCCCATTCCAGCATTTATTTAGAAGAAGTTTTTTATTTTCTGAAAAAAACATGGATTATGATTGTCGCTTAGCTAGGGTGCGAGAGATCGTGAGTTAAACCCTACAAGTTTGGAAATCAATTTCTGAGTTTTTGAGAGACCTTTTAATCATCTTGATTCTTCGTTTCAGATCCAAACATACGCGTGTTATCTTGCAAAACATACAACAAAGGTCCTCTCCTTGTTGATGCAACCTGTGACATAATATGACAATGTGTCAACAGGCCATTGGTCATTTTCACTAGCTATGCGTGTCCAATCTCAAATAAACTCCCTCAGATAAAACCCGGCCAGCAGCAGACCAATCCCAACGTTGAATCCGTAAATGTGGCAGGCACCTTCACTTGCGTAGTTGATCACTATTCCACTTCTTCAAAACACTCATATGGAATACCATGACATAATCTCACAACTACATTTATATCATCTCAATGTCATGCAACAAATCACAACCCATGATCTGTTGAGATTTTTCCTTGATATCGACACCCTTGTTTCACACGTGTCGTCTAAACACCCCGCCACGTAGTATACTGTACCCAACCCTAGGCTGTCCAACATCCGTCTCACCTAGTTTGACCTTGCTCTGTTTTGACTTTCATATAAAATAGCAATATTAATAATATTATTATTGTTATCATGCGCGTGTGTGATTTGAGAAGACGGAAGAGGATCATGAAGCAATAATGCAGTAAGCAATTTATGAGATGCACGAGCAGACTTTCTCAACTGCCATGCATTTTACAGCTATTGAGTCTTTCTTACAATAACAATAAATCTAGCAGATCTTTATCACAGCACCGAGTATAAATAAAAATATATATATATATATACATATACATATACATATGTATGTATATAGGAAACTTGATATTTCGAAACTAGCTAGACTATAGACATATAGAGAGAGCATTAATTATAATGCATTCGCTTCTTCTTGTCATCTTTGTCATTTGTTCAGTTGCTGCGACGATGGGACGACCAGGTCCGGACACCACCACAGGGCTGGTGGTGGTCACAACCAAGGCACCATTTGAGGGGGGTGTGGAGTATGAGGTTTTGGAGCCCAGGTCGCAGAGTCATCATCAGCAACTAGGGCTGCAGGATGTGGAGAGTTGTTTGCCAAAAGGGATTAGGCACTCGTCTGCTCCGAGTCACTATGGGAATGCTCAGACTCTTGGATCGTCCACTCTTTGCTCTCCCGCCATCATCACTGCAAAGCCATAACTTCATCAGCTGCCCAGCAATTAACTGTCACCAAGTTATGTATACGTTTATATGTGTAGGAAGATAAAGAGAATTAAGGATGGAGGAATGTAAATCAGTCCTTCCATTTTCTCACTTGTCATCGCACATCAGGTGTCTGTTTGCGAGCCACGTTTTTTCCAGGCACCTGAAAACTGTATGAACCTAGCTTGGTAATTCTTGTCTATCTCAAATGTTGGTTTTATGTTTTATCACCTACTTTCACTGGCAATTGCTCTCGTCTAGCTTGCTCATACTTCTGTTCTTTAAGGAATAGAATCAATCAGACCCTGACTTAAGGAGCCGAGTTGAATAGAACTGAAATTCCGTCTTCAATATATATATGAGCGCGATGTTGGAAATTTTAGAGAATTAAGTATGAAGAAAATGTGGTGTGACCATATTTATATAAGAAAAGTATTTAATTGGATTTAAAGTCCTACAAATGAAAGGACAAAATCAATTATTTACAAGTCCAAAATGAATGAAATGAGATGTTCAAAATTATGCAGAGCATTTACATAGTTCAAGTGGAAAGCCTTAGAAGACATAGAGGCTTATCTTAATTATGACATTCTCATAATTTTTGTGGGCTATTTGTTTTCCATTAACATGGAAAACTTAAAGAGGTAGCATGATAATGGCTATGCACTTATGAGAGACCTTTTCATCTTTTCAAGAGCATTGAAAATTGATTTTAATCTTGTGAAATGAAGGGACTTCATTTTGAGACCAAGAATTTCCTTGAACATTCATTTTGGTGCCTTTAAGTGGATCTTTGGCATTCACAATGCCATTATGATGGGTTGCGCCATCCTCCACTATAAAAGGAGGTGCAAATGAGAGCTTGAAATAATAACTCACACAACAACATCTCTCATTTCCAACATCACCTCCCTTGATAGTTGACTGATTTTTCCTTTGAGTTCTACACTCTTTTGAGTATTTCCTTGGTGATAGTTGCTTGCTCAAATTTGGTTCACCGGAGTATTACCTTGTAGTGCAAAGAGTGACATACTCACAAGTTGTTGTATCCTGTGAAGCTGTTGTCTTTCCTTGCACCACCCGGTGGGAAGGCTATAAAAGCTTTAAGGAAATCATCTAACGAGACTCAACTCACTCTGGTTTGATTGTATCTTTATTTGTTCTACTTTGAGTAATTTGCTTATTTAGTTATCAATTGAATCATTCAACTTATAACCTTCAATTTAATTTTATCATATTGATTTGATTATATTGAATTAAATTGAGTTAACTAAGTTGAATTGATACACTAAATAGATTAAATAAGTGATAGAGTTACTTCTTTTATTGGATATTGAATTAAACTAACATTTGATTTAATATAACAATAATGATGCATGCCTTTCATTATTAGAAACACTTCATTAAAATATACTCACAAAACTATGTTCCATCAATTACAAAATTGAAGCTTCATTCAATTTATCCAACAATCTTAAAGCTTTTATTTTTGTAGATAAAATTGTGAGTACAATTTATATATCAAGATTACTAACAAGTTGGTCTTTTGTAGACATGGAAAACCAAACCACAAATCAAAGTATGGACATTGATGCGAACATCCCAGTTGCTCCTGTAGTGTTGCCAACCGTGCTTCAAATAATGTTGCCCACAGCTAGTGTTGTGCCAAGTAACACCCCAGTGATGACGGCTATGGCCGGGAATGGACCTGCGGGTGCAATTCCAAGCGAGTCAGTGGCACGAGTGCCCACCGCAGTGATGCCAGCCGAAAGGCCTGAGAAGTTCACAGGATTGAACTTCAAGAGATGGCAACAGAAGATGCACTTCTACTTGACCACCATTGGGTTGGCTCGGTTCCTAACTGAAGATCCACCAACTTATAAGGAGGATAAAACCGACTCACAAGTTTTCATGGCATATAATGCTTGGAAAGATTTCGACTATCTGTGCCGGAACTACGCCACGCCATGAATAGCTTAAATGACGCACTGTACAATGTATACAGTACCAAACGCTCAGCTAAGGAGCTGTGGGAGTCATTGGATAAGAAATACCGAACTGAGGATGTCGGGTCTAGAAATACATTGTTGGCCGCTTCCTTGAGTTAATGATGGTAAATTCTAAAATGGTGGTAAGTCAAGTACAAGAGCTGCAATTGATAATCCATGAGATTCATGCTGAGGGGATGCACATAAGTGAATCTTTCCAAGTTGCCTCAGTCATCGAGAAGTTACCTTCGGTGTGGAAGGAATTCAAAAACTATCTCAAGCACAAGAGAAAGGAGATGAGTTTCGAAGACCTCGTGGTTCGTCTTAGAATTGTGGAAGACAATCGTGGCTCTGACAAGAGGTTCAAAGCACCATCGGAGAGGGCCAACCTAGTGGAACATGGTGAGAGCTCAAAAAGGAAGAAACCCTCTACAAGTTAGCAGCTAAGGGTGGAGTGTTCAAGAAAAGGCAACCACCCAAGTTTCCGAAAAAATGCTTCAACTGTAACAAAGAGAGTCACCGAGCACCTGACTGTAAGAAGCCTCCAAGGAAGCAAAAGAAGGAAGTCAACTCAACCGAAGCTGAAGAAGACTTTCTGGTAGCTGTTATCTCTAAGCTTAACTTGGTGGATTCTAATCCCAAGGAGTGGTGGCTGGACACAGGAGCAACTCGCCACATTTGCTTGGATAAGAATGCATTCTCCAAACTAGAGCTGAGTGAGGCTGGAGAGAAGTTGTACATGGGCAATTCCGCCACCTTTGAGATCAACGGGAAGGGTATAGTAGTCCTGAAGCTGACATCAGGCAAGGAGCTGAAGCTTACAGAGGTTCTCTATGTGCCCGATGTAAGGAAGAATTTGATCTCTGGGACACTGCTAGATAACCATGGATTTAAGATGGTATTTGAGTCCCAGAAAATTATTCTCACAAAGAACGGTATGTATTTGAGAAGAGGTTATGTAAAGGATGGCATGTGAAAGATGAATATAATAGCCATCAAACCCAAAAATATCAATAAAGATAATTCTTCCGTTTATTTGCTTGAGTCCTCTAATTTATGGCATAAAAGATTAGGCCACGTAAATTAGGACACAATAAGGAAACTAATGAATTTGGAGTGTATACCCAAATCTCATATAGACTCCAAACACAATTGTGAATCTTGAGTTGAAGGAAAATTAACGAGAACTTCATTTCACAGTGTTGAAAGAAAAACCGAACCGCTTGAGTTAATCCATAATGACCTATGCGACTTAAAATTCATGCCAACTAGAGGTGGTAACAAATATTTTGTGACTTTCATTGATGATAGTACAAAATATTGTTATGTATATTTACTTAAAAGCAAAGATGAGGCAATTGAAAAGTTTGTCATGTACAAATTAGAAGTTGAGAACCAACTCAACAAAAAGATAAAGAGGTTGAGAAGTGACCATGGAGGTGAATATGTAGAACCATTTGGGGTCTTCTGTGCACAATAAGGAATTATTCATGAAGTAACTCCACCATACTCGCCTCAATCAAATGGCATTACAGAACGAAAGAATCGTATTCTAACAAAAATGATGAATGCGATATTGTTAAGCTCTGGGTCACCCCATGGAATGTGGGGGGGAAGCCATCTTATCAGCGAATTATCTTTTAATTAAGGTACCTCGCAAACAGGAAGAGAAGTCTTCATATGAGCTATTTAAAGAAAGCAAGCCTTCCTATAAATACTTGCAAGTGTGGGGGTGTCTTGCTAAGGTAATGGCTCCCGGTCCTAAGCGAATGAGGATAAACCAAAAAACGTTGACCGTATATTCATTGGTTATGCGCAAAACAGTAATGCGTATAGATTCCTTGTGTATGAATCAAAAAATCCTGATATACACAAAAATTCCATCTTGGAATCAAAGAATGTTTCGTTCTTTGAACAAGTATTTCCTTATAAGTCTAAGGAAGATGAATTGGGTTCATCTCATCAGTTACTTGAAGATATTGAGGAAATAACTCAAGAACGAGATGATATCCCTGGAAATGATATAGAATCAATAGAACCTAGACGAAGCAAGCAAGCAAGAATAGAAAAATCATTTGGTACTGATTTTCTAACCTATATGCTCGAAGCTGAACCTCGAACTTACAAAGAGGCTACAAACTCAGTTGAGGGTCACTTATGGAAAGAAGCCATAAGGAGTGAAATTGATTCTATCTTGTAAAATCATACGTGGGAATTGATTGATCTTCCTCCTGGAAGTAAAACACTAGGTTCTAAGTGGGTCTTCACTAGGAAGATGAAAGTGGATGACACTATCGATAAATACAAGGCAAGACTTGTAATCAAAGGTTATAGACAAAATGAAGGTCTTGACTATTTTGATACATATTTTCCTGTGATGAGAATCACTTCCATAAGGATGATAATAGCAATTGCGGCTTTACGTAATTTAGAAATACATCAAATGGATGTGAAAACAACTTTTCTCTATGGCGATCTTGAGGAAGAAATCTATATGGAACAACCCGAGGGTTGTATAGAGCCTGGTCATGAGAGGAAAGTTTGTAGACTTGTAAAATCTCTGTATGGCCTAACCAAAGCAGTGGCATGAGAAATTTGACTCTGTGATGATGTCAAATGGGCTTAAGATCAACGAGTGTGATAAATGTGTTTATATTAAAAATACAGAACATGGTTATGTGATTCTGTGTTTGTATGTTGACGACAAGCTCATTGTGGGAAGCAATGATGACTTGATTAAGTCCACAAAGGCTATATTAAACTCTAAGTTTGATATGAAAGATTTGGGACTAGCTGATGTAATTCTGGGTATCAAGATTACACGGACTAATGATGGACTTGTCTTAAGTCATTCACATTACGTCGAGAAAATCTTAGATAAGTTTGGAAAGGATAGTTTAGGAATATCCAAAACTCCAGTAGACATCAGTCAACACTTGTCTAAAAACAAAGGAGAAAGTATCTCCCAAGTGGAATACGCGAGAGTCATAGGTAGGCTAATGTACTTAATGAATTGTACTAGACCTGACATTGCCTATACTATAAGTAGACTTGCTAGATATACGAGTAATCCAGGATTAGAACACTGGAAAGGAATCGTGAGAGTAATGAGGTACTTACGATTTTCTCGTGATTATGGTCTACATTATACCAGGTATCCAGAACTCATTGAAGGTTTCACTGATGCAAGTTGGATATCTGATATACAAGATTCAAAAGCGACAAGTGGATATGTATTCACTCTGGGAGGTGCTGCAGTGTCTTGGAAGTCTTCTAAACGACAGTGATAACTAGATCCACTATGGAAGCCGAATTCATTGCATTAGATAAATGTGGCGAAGAAGCTGAGTGGCTAGAAACTTTATAGAAGATATTCCAAAATGGACAACACCTGTGCCAACGATATGTTTATATTTTGACAACCATTCTGCAATTGAAAGGGCACAAAGTGTAATGTATAATGGTAAGTCACGACATATACGTTGACGACCTAATACCATTAGACAACTTCTCTCTTCAGGAGTCATTAATATTGACTATGTAAGGTCCAAAGATAATATTGTGGATCCATTAACCAAAGGGTTAAATAGGGACCAAGTAGAGAAGACGTCTAAAGAAATGGGACTTAAGCCCTTGGATAAATAAATTCAAGGCAAAGGAAACTCAACCATGCTGACTGAAGATCCCAAGATCTTGGTTCAAAGGGACAACCTAACTGCTGAGACTATGTGTGGTTACTGAGGGGGTTAATCCCCGTTCCCATTCTTTGTTTAAATTGATGACTCCCGCACGAGGTTAAGCTTGAAGCTTTTAATGATTTTTAGATTTCGGATGTTGAGATTCCGACAAGTAATGCGGGATTACTTGAAATAAAGAATCACCTATGTGAGAAAGAAGTGAGGCCGCTTCTAAGAAGAATTAATGGGGCTCAATTCTTTCCAAACTCTCACAGAACCAGGCAGGGGTATCATGGCCAGAAAAGAACCCAACCATGAGAACTGAACTTGTGTCAGGAATATATTTGTGGAAGATATGTGTTTCGTTTACATTATACGACGAACAGTTCAAGGACATCGCGTCTACTGAATAGTCAGTAAAGAAGATATGTCTTCCGAGGGAAGGTTCAAAGGCTTTGCCCACCTATCCTATACAAATATTGGCCGCAGAAACTATCACCATATCGAGTCGAGTCTTGATTTTATTCTCACCCATGGTTTTCTTCATGTGGGGAATTGTTGAAATTTTGATGAATTAAGTGTGAAGAAAAATGACAGGAGAAAATCAAATATTTACATGTCCAAATTAAAGTCAAAATGAATGAAATGAAATGCTCAAAGTTATGGAGAGTATTTACATAGGTCAAGTGGAAAGCCTTAGAAGACATAGAGGCTTATCTTAATTATGACATTCTCATAATTTTTGCATGATAATGGCTATGTACTTATGAGATACCTTTTCATCTTTTCAAGAGCATAGAAAATTGATTTTAATCTTGTGAAATGAAGGGACTTCATTTTGAAACCAAGAGTTCCCTTGAAGATTAATTTTGATGCCTTTAAGAGGACCTTTGGCATTCACAATGCCATTACGATGGGTTGCCCCATCCTCCCCTATAAAAGGAGGTGCAAATGAGGGCTTGAAATAATAACTCATACAACAACATCTCTCATTTCCAACATCTCCTCCTTGATAGTCGGCTGATTTTTCCTTTGAGTTCTACACTTTTTTGAGTATTTCCTTGGTGATAGTTGCTTGCTCAAGTTTGGTTCGCCGGAGTATTACCTTGTAGTGCATAGAGGTACATACTCACAAGTTGTTGTATTCTGGGAAGCTCTTGCCTTTCCTTGCACCCGGTGGGAAGGCGATAAAAGCTTTAAGGAAATCGTCTAACGAGCCTCAACTCACTCTGGTTTGATTACATCTTTATTTGTTCTACTTTGAGTAATTTGCTTATTTAGTTATCAATTGAATCATTCAACTTATAACCTTCAATTTAATTTTATCATATTGATTATATTATATTAAATTAAATTGAATTAACTAAGTTGATTTTTTTTTTTTTTTTTGGGCTTCAGAGCCCAGTTAAGTTTGATTTTATTTATTTGGAAAAGTCAAAATTACAGAAGTGCCACGTCAATGGCACTTGAGCTCAACACATACAATAAACAACTGACACATGTGAGATTCTTAAAGCTCTTGTCGGTCCCCACCATCCTGAATGTTTTTGTTCCAGCTAGCAGCAGCAGCATCCTCACCCTCAATGCTCACCACCCTCGCCGGCTTCTTCACCTTCTCCGGCGGGAGCTTATCCAGCCTCACCGTCAACACTCCGCTATCCAGCTTGGCTTTTACGAACTCCAAATCCACATTCTCCGGCATCTTAAACTGCCTCCAAAACTTCCCATACGACCGCTCAACCCTGTGCCACTGGTCCCCTTTCTTCTCCTCCTCCCGCTTCCTCTCCCCGCTGATCCTCAACATCCGATTCTTCTCCACCTCAATCTTCAGATCGTCCTTGTTAAGCCCAGGCACGTCCAGCATTTCACTAGAACAAATAGAGCAGCCATCTGTTGTTTCACCGATCGCGTTCATTTTACTGAACCTCATCGTATTCGCGGCTTCACCATCCAACGCGTTTGTCATCCCATTAGCAACGGAGAACCCAGGAAGCCTCCTGTCCGAAATTCTATCCGACAGGCTGACAGACCCGTTCCGAGTCCTGGAACAGCTCCCGTTCGTTCTGGAAAAGGACGAGCAGGTAGCGTTTTCACCAGCGAAAGTTGACTGGAAGGAAACTCCGGAAGGTCATAACACGGCACGGGTAACTCACAGTTCCAGATTCCTAGATATGTGATTCCTTAGTAAGAGGTGCACTTAAAATGATATGGGAACGACAATCGTGTCAGTAATTACGATGATTCATCAGACTGGCACTACAGCATAAGCATCCTAAAGGCACTGAGACCAACCGGCACGGAAACACCCAAAAACGCCATCCTCGGCTCACACAGGCAACAAACAGCGGAGAATCCAGTCCTAAATTCCTCTTATGCTTAGGCCTGTCCTAGAATCACTTGACCCAAAGTTTTAGTGTACCACCGTTCGGAAACCTCGTAGAAGTATACTACCTTACGAAGACTACATATCACAGAAACATAAATCCAGGCTACCAATACCGCTCAGGATCACAATCACACAACAATCAACATAGCAGTCTCATACGATTCACAGCTCAGAGTCTTCACATACCAGAGACGGCTAGCCATCACCACACACAACAACAGAAAGATCAACAATCAGAAGTAAAAAATACTTACAGAAACTCTGATGGATCTTCAAAATGGAAAACCAAAATTTTTATTCCAAGCACGATGTACAGACAGAGAGTTCTAGAGAGAGAAGTGAAGTACCCCCTTCTCCAAGCCTCCTCCAGACGAGACTAAAAATAAAACCCTTCTCCCGACAACAGACGGACCCACACCAAACTAAATTGCAGACTCGATTATGTTACAGCTGTATGGACAATATAATTGTCCTTGACTTCATCAAGCCAGAATGCAGAAAACGCCAAAGGAGATATGCTCCTCAATGTCCACAAAGACGGCTATGCCTTATCCTTGCCTTTATCCTTTTGTCTCTGGGCCATATACGCACCTGCTGCACTAGACATATTTTCCTCCAAGAATTTGTCCAAAATTGTGTGGCGGATATCTTCGAAGAAATTATCAAGCTGGTCCATCTGGCCACTAGCTTGGGACTCCTTATCATCACCCGATTTTGCAGATGGCATTGACTCATCTGACTTTGAATCATCCACATTGAAGATATCTCTCTTGAGCGAAGACAAATAAGCATCGATCATTTCTTCTTTGGATAGTTCTGAAGATTTACCAGTAGTCTTGAAACTCAAACGGCTATAAGCCTTTTCTTTCTCAGCCTTGGCAATATTTTGGTAAGCTGTAATCTGCTCTGTTATTTGGCACATTGTGCTGTCACCATACGGTTTCTTAGTGTCTGGGTCAATCTTGACCATCTTATCCCAAAATTTAGATCAAGCTACTCTCTTCAGACAGGGCATACTATCAGCCTTGGTACTGTCATCTGTATAGCCAAAGATAGGCTCCCATCGCCATATCCAAGGAATAGAGAATTCCATAAAAAACTTGAGAGAATATAATTCTCTGGGACAAAATTTTGCATTTGCATCTTTCTCATCCAACTCTTTAACCTTGGGAGAATATTTTTCCCATAACACAAATTGGTTTGAATAAGCTTTAGGAAGAATGTCCTCCTTGGCACCATAGAATTGCCACCAGTATACAAACCAGACAGGTATCTCTGTCCTTGCGACGTCCGCTCAAATCTTTATGAACCATGAGTGCTTATGACTCGGATTCTCATAGAGAAATGCATTATCAAATGCATCAATATAATCCCAATAATTGTATTTGATTGAGGGCTTACCAGGTCCAAAGGAATAATCCCTTGTCTTTTGTGGAGAAAATCCCCAATCAGGGAGAGATATAACTCTCTTGATTATAATCTTGCTGAAGTTATACACCTCTGACGGAGGGTTTGTGAAATGGCGAATTTCACAACCATTTGAAGTAAGAATTGCTTCATAGTATTTCCTGGACTTATATGTCCGGCTAGGGAAAGATTCTTCCTCCAAGTATTTCGACATTAATATCCATGGCTCATCCAGCCATAAATAATCTTTCTCCTCTAGGAGAATTATAAGTCTCTGAGTATTACCCAAAAGAAAACCAGCATTGCTGGATTCAGCTTCATTTGCTGAGACAATATTCGCATAGCTAGAGCTTATTTGCTCTTGACTCGGTATAACCGAAGAGGAAGATTCCCCTCTTTGCTGTGATTGCTGCCTCTTATAGGCAAGAAATTCCTGATACTCTCTGTCATGTGAGAGATCAGCGGCTATTAGCCTTTGATTGCCATGCTGAGCCAGAATATTTTCTGACTGTCGACCTACCTCTACCTCCTCTATAAGGAGTAGAATACCCTCGTCCACCTCTATGAGAGGACGGCACGTCCTGCCAGGACATTCCTGAACGATCAAACAGAGACAGATTAGTTTTGTATAAATTGTCTAGTAAGAAAATCAGGAAGACAATTTTCTGCTCCCTTTTTATAAATGATTTCAAAATCGAAAGGGGCTAAATGAGCCTGCCAACGAGCAAACATTTGCTTCGAAACATCATGTTTGAAATCCTTCTGGAACATAAATTTCGCGGCTCTGCAATCAGTCTTAACCACAAAATGTTGATTATATAAATCATCTTGAAATTTCAAGACACATTTCACCATAGCAAGAATTTCGTTAGCAACAGTAGCATAATTCTGTTGTGCACTATTCCATTTACCAGAATGAAATCTAACAAGATATTCCTGTTTCATATTAGGATCTACCTACTGTAGAATTCCTCCATATCCAATATCCGAGGCATCAGTTTCAACAATTTTAAGCCAATTAGAATTAGCAAGCATTAAACAAGGTAAATATTTAACCTTTTCTTTAATTTCTCTAACTGCATTAGTATGCACTTCTGACCATGCAGTAGGCTTCTTCTTAAGCCTATCATATAACGGAGCAGCATCTTCTGCAAGGTTCTTATAATACGCGGAAATATAATTCAAACTTCCTAAAAATCTTTGTAATTGTGTTTTATCAGTTAACACATCAGGAAATTTACTTGCAAATTCAATACATCTATTAATAGAAATAATTTTTCCTTTATCAATATTATGACCTAAGAATCGAACAATAGTTTGAAATAAAGACATCTTAGGCTTAGATATTACAAAACCATTATTGATAACAATTTGTTTAAATATGCGTAAATGCTTAAAATGCAATTCCAGATTCTTAGAATATACTAAGATATCATCAATATAAACAATTATAAAATCACTATACGGAGTGAATATATCATTCATAATCTTCTGAAATTCAGAAGGGGCATTTTTTAGACCAAAAGGCATAACAGTCCATTCATACTGTCCAAAAGGAACATTAAACGCAGTTTTATAAACATCTTTTTGGTCAATCTGGATCTGCCAATAACCAGATTTCAAATCAAATTTAGAGAATATGATTGCATCAAACAGTCTATCAAGAAGATTCTTCTTATTTGGGATTGGGTAGCGAATCCATTTTAATGCAACATTGAGAGGCTTATAATTAATAACAAGTCTAGGGCGACCTCTTTCCTGTTCACTATGTTTATTAACATAGAATGCAGTGCAAGACCACGGGGATTTCGAAGGTCTTATCAATCCTTTGTCAACAAGGTCTTTTATTTCCTGTTTACATAATTCAAGATATTCTTTATTCATCTGACAAGGTCTAGCTTTGGTAGGAATTCTATCTTCAGTAAAATCATCTTCATATGGAAGAGTAACAATATGTTTTTTTCTATTCCAAAAAGCATTAGGTAAGTCACTGCAGATATCAGCAATAAACTCATTCCTAAGGATAGTTATTTTATCCTGAAGTTTAGGATTTTTCAACGTATCTTCAATAGTTATAACTTGAAGTTCCTGTTTCAGAAAGTTCAGTTGATTCTGTTTTGCTAAAACATTATCATAAACCTGATGAAGTGCCTTTGTTATAGGCTCGGTTTTAAATTTTAGAAAAATATCTTTACCTTCATAGGTTCCTATGATTCCCAAACTATCAACTTTCTTCAAAGGATATATCTTAGTAAGGAATGGGGTTCCAAGTATAACCTGGTTCGTAATGTTTTTGGCTAATAAAAAGCTAGTTTGGATACAAACAGCATGCACACAAATTTTAGCTTTAGGTAGCTTATAACTAATATCCAATTTATCTCCTCCTGCATGAGAAAGAGTATGAGTCGTCTTATAAAAATACCTAGTAGGTATCAAACCTTCTTTGATAACATTCAAATCAGCACCACTATCAACAAGTGCAATCAAATCCTGGGAATAGTAGTCTTCTATAAGAAGTCTAATCTGGATATGCCATTTTTGAGTTATAAACATCTCTAATGTAGAAAGAAAATTCTTACTAGACTCCATTCTGTCTAGTTCCAGAAGAGGATCAGTTCTAACAACATCTTTTCCTTTCTCGATTCGAGAAATCCTTTGATCAAGACGTTTATTCTCTAGTTTTAAATCTGTAATTTCTTTCTTGAGATTATCGATCTCAATATTCAGATCATAACTAGTTGTAGGACTTTCTATAACTTTACGATCTCTAATTCGTTTATAAACTTCAGACATCACATAAGGCTCATTAGTTCTAGAATAGGTAGAACTCTGGGGTGGTGGTGTCGAAGATTCTCCACTTTCATTCATCTGATCAATTATCTGTGACCTAAGTGAAAATGTGAGAACACTATTACAGAATCTTCGATGTAAGACCCTTACTGATTTTCGATGGTATAAGGATACTTTCCTTAGCAGAGTGATGGAATTACCTGAGTGTAATAGCCGTCACTGGAAATCCAAATTTATTGATGGCTTACCTAGCTTGTTTGCTGAAAGGATCAGAAGAGTCCTTAGGCAGAACTTGGATCATATTCCTTATGATACCTATACTTATGGTAGGTTGATAGCAGCCTGTATACAAGAAGGTATTGCAATATGCAATGAAGTTAGATTGAACCAACAGATGAAACGACAGAATCTTATTGAAAGGCAACAATTAGGCCATTTTTGTGATCAATTTGCGATTGAGAAACCTTTTATACCTAAGGTTAGAAAATCTTCTAAAAGACAGAACCCTCCTTTTATTCAAGGTTATAAGAAGAAAAAACGTAGATATACGGAGAAAAAATTAGAAGATAAACGACAACGCAAATATGCTAGAGAGATTAAGAAGAAAGAAAAACTTAAGGATAAGTTTGCTAATGTTGTTTGCCACAGATGTGGAAAAATTGGACATTACGCCCGAACTTGTTGGGTGAAAAAGAAAATTAATAGTCTTGATGAAGATGAGAAGATGAAAGCTATATTAGCTCAAGTTTTATTGAATTCAGATTCTACTGAATCAGAGTATAGTTCTGATGATTACTCAGAGGAAGAATCATCCATGAGTAGGAATATGCATGTGTTGCAGGAAGAAGATACTGCATCCACTGATTCTGATTCTATTTGTGAACCTTGTGTGTTAAGTCAAGGATGTCCCAAGAGAATTCAGGATAAGAATTCGGATGAAGAAGCCTTATATAGTCTTCAATCTCAATTTCAAGATTTAACAATTAATGTGCTTGATCCGAATTCACATTGAAGATATCTGTCTCTGTTTGATCGTGCAGGAATGTCCTGGCAGGACGTGCCGTCCTCTCATAGAGGTGGACGAGGGTATTCTACTCCTTATAGAGGAGGTAGAGGTCGAGGTCGACAGTCAGAAAATATTCTGGCTCAACATGGCAATCAAAGGCTAATAGCCGCTGATCTCTCACATGACAGAGAGTATCAGGAATTTCTTGCCTATAAGAGGCAGCAATCACAGCAAAGAGGGGAATCTTCCTCTTCGGTTATACCGAGTCAAGAGCAAATAAGCTCTAGCTATGCGAATATTGTCTCAGCAAATGAAGCTGAATCCAGCAATGCTGGTTTTCTTTTGGGTAATACTCAGAGACTTATAATTCTCCTAGAGGAGAAAGATTATTTATGGCTGGATGAGCCATGGATATTAATGTCGAAATACTTGGAGGAAGAATCTTTCCCTAGCCGGACATATAAGTCCAGGAAATACTATGAAGCAATTCTTACTTCAAATGGCTGTGAAATTCGCCATTTCACAAACCCTCCGTCAGAGGTGTATAACTTCAGCAAGATTATAATCAAGAGAGTTATATCTCTCCCTGATTGGGGATTTTCTCCACAAAAGACCAGGGATTATTCATTTGGACCTGGTAAGCCCTCAATCAAATACAATTATTGGCTATATAGGCTTCTTCATCCGAATTCTTATCCTGAATTCTCTTGGGACATCCTTGACCTAACACACAAGGTTCACAAATAGAATCAGAATCAGTGGATGCAGTATCTTCTTCCTGCAACACATGCATATTCCTACTCATGGATGATTCTTCCTCTGAGTAATCATCAGAACTATACTCTGATTCGGTAGAATCTGAATTCAATAAAACTTGAGCTAATATAGCTTTCATCTTCTCATCTTCATCAAGACTATTAATTTTCTTTTTCACCCAACAAGTTCGGGCGTAATGTCCAATTTTTCCACATCTGTGGCAAACAACATTAACAAACTTATCCTTAAGTTTTTCTTTCTTCTTAATCTCTCTAGCATATTTGCGTTGTCGTTTATCTTCTAATTTTTTCTCCGTATATCTACGTTTTTTCTTCTTATAACCTTGAATAAAAGGAGGGTTCTGTCTTTTAGAAGATTTTCTAACCTTAGGTATAAAAGGTTTCTCAATCGCAAATTGATCACAAAAACGGCCTAATTGTTGCCTTTCAATAAGATTCTGTCGTTTCATCTGTTGGTTCAATCTAACTTCATTGCATATTGGATATTGAATAAGTGATAGAGTTACTTCTTTTATTGGATATTGAATTAAACTAACAATTGATTTAATATGACAACAATGATGCATGTCTTTCATTATTAGAAACACTTCATTAAAATATACTCACAAAACTTTATCTACATGTTCCATCAATTATAAAATTGAAGCTTCATTCAATTTATCCAACACGCGATGCCGAGTCGATTAGAACTATGGCTAATTCCGTCTTGAATATATATATATATATATATATATATGATAGCTCAAATCATTTGGTGGCGATATGTTAGTAATTCTAATATGAGTTTGAATTAATAAAACCCACTAACTTTTCTCTCTCTAAGCTCTAGTTTCTCTTTCCCTCCCAGAAGCCAATTCAACTTCTCTCTTCAAACCTAGAAATAAAAATGACTTTCAACTTTGAAAGATTAAGGGTGTGTAGAAATGGGTTTTGAGTGTGATAGTTTTGAATTTTAAATGATCAGTATAATGCTATTTTTGATTGATGCACTTTGTATACCATACATTATTTCATATAATAAACTGTATCATTATCATCCGAGTGCATTATATATATCTGAAAGTGTATTATACAAATATATATATATAGGGGGCAGATCGTAGGGGCAAAATTTTGGAGACGGTGAGACATAATTCTATTTATGGGATTGTATGATCTAAGTATATTTCAAATTGACACGTGTCAATCCAATACATTAACTTAATAAATACAAAAAGTATAAACGTAATGATTAAATTTATTAATCTCTATTTATTTGGTGTTAATGTAATAAAATCTCATAATTTACAAATCTCATAATAAATGTAATAAAATTCGAAAATAAATAAATAAATTTTATTATGTAGATTTGTTTCTTATTTTTAAACTAAATAAAATTCTATTTAATTTTTAATTTTTAATTTTTTTATTCACTTATGCACTTTATTTTCTTTGTTTTATTATACTTTATTAATGCACTTTCTTGGTAGATTAAAGTGCATTGACATATGTTATATTTTTAGAGAATATTATTTTTAAATAATGTAATTTAATTTAATTTATTATATATGTAAAATCACTTTATATGAACAACTTTTATTATGACATTAAATGCATTTTAGAATCAATACACATATTATAGATAATGTACTTTTTATTATTCAATTCAACTTTTTTTATGATCAGTACATATTATTATAGATAATGCACTTTAGATTTAAAATATTTATATTTTAATTAACATTATTACATAATGGTTTATATTTAGCATTTCATGTAAAAATTAAAGTGCATCAACGTAAATAATATTTTAGACCCCTTAAAATATAACATAATACAAATATAAAATATTACACTTTAAAAATATTCCCTCTTAATGAAAACATATTTGACAATATATAATGTATTGTGACATATTCAAATCATTGAACATACCCCATCTAACGGATGAATACAGCTTTTAAAAATTGACGAATAAAGTTATCCAACAAATGAATATAATTATCAATTGATGAATATAAAAAACAAGTGAATATAAAAAAATAATAATATGGATTGAAACTACATGTGTTCATATTTTTCATATTTTCAATCTGATGAATAGTGTTATAATAAATTAAAACTGATGAATTTATCATTTTAACATACACATTTAACAATATATATTTTATAGTCATTTGTTCAAATCACTAAACATACCCATCAAACCGATGAATACAATCCAAATATAATGAATTTAAAATTAATGCTTTATAATGAACTTGAAACGAATGATACAAGGGCAAATCAGTTACATCAAACTAATGAATACAGGTTATAAATTGACGAAAAAAGTTATCAAACAGATCAATATATTTTAAGTCACGCGTTTTGATATAAACGGAGATGAATATAAAAATAAACTTTATATTTATTAACTGGATATATCAACTTTACACCCTAAATCGAAACCCTAACCCCTAAACCCACACGAGACACCTTTTCGAATGATTCAGCTGATGAATATACAATGCATGTTACTCATTGGAATGACCAAACAAATATTCCAATCAACCCAATTAATATATACTTCAAGTGATGAAGTTTGCTGTAAAATTAAATGAATACAGCAATAAATCATATATTCATTAACTTGATATATTAACCCTACAGCTTAATCCCAAAGCTATACCCTAAACCCTAACCCCGAAATACTAGAAATCTTTTTGAATGATCCCGCTAATGAATACATAGTGTAAGTTACTCAGTTGAGTAATCAAATAGATGATCATTCCAATCAAACCGTTGAATATATATTTCAACGAAAGCATTTTGCTATAAAAGAGATGAATATAACAATAAACCTTTTATTCATCAGCTAGATTTATCAACCATACACCCTAACAGGAAACAATATACACTAAACCAAAAATTAACTCTAAAACATTCTCATCCACCCGATAAATATATATTTCATCTGACGATATCGATGAATATACTACAAAATGATGTCGGCTCAAGAATGCTAATTGAAATTAACTTACCAATATGCATTTAAATATATATTTCATTTGATGCTAATTGAGAATGACGAAACATTCTCATCCACCCGATAAATATATATTTCATCCGACGAAAGAGATGTTAGGTCCGAATAGTTGTGGTTGTTTGATCTGAAGAGCTTTGGTTGTTTGATCCGTAGTCACTGCTGATTTGTGGAGAGCTATGCTGATTTGGGATAATTTATTCGTCGCCAAACTGCTCGATAACATGTCTCATTTATTCGTTTCAGTTTTGTTTTTGAATCAGACTTAAATCAAAATTGGGTTTTACGAATATTCATCGATTTTTCCGGGATGGTTCATCAATCTGCTCATAGTTGCATATCAAATTGCATCATGAAAAAAAATTATACTGATGAAATATATTAATACATCACAAATACTCCTAAGTCATGATTGCTAAGGTAGGTAGCCCTTATTAAGGATCGACCTCACCAACAAACTTTAAAATCGAACCAATGAACACATATATTTTTTTTATCCATAGTATTATCTTTTATATTCACTTGTTTGTTATGTTCATCAATTTGTAATTATATTTATTTGTTTAACTACATTCATCAATTTTATGAGTATGTTCTTTGATATGCTTGTAAGATCATCTTGTCTAATTTAAATGAACATGCCGCGGAGCTGGTTGATAAGGCAAAATCATATAAAAAGCTCAAGATGGATGTAAAGAAAAAGATTAAGCCTCAGCCAAAGAGGAAGAGATAGAACTAATTTGAACATCAGTATATGAAATGACAGAACATATGTTTTATGTTGTGATAGGAGTTGAAGCAAGCACCCAGAGCCTGGTATAAAAGATTGACTGAGTTCCTGATCAAGCACGGATAGGCTCGAGGAGGGGTGGACAAGACTCTTTGTGTGCGCAAAACAAGGTCAGATTTTATTATTGCACAAATATAGTGGATGATATTGTTTTTGGGTCAAGCTCGCAGAGAATGGTGAAGCAGTTTGTAGAGCAAATGCAAAAGGAGTTTCAAATGAGCATGGTTGGAGAATTAACCTACTTTCTTGGCTTGTAAATCTCACAAAAAGAAGATGGAATTTTTATCTCACAAAGCACGTATGAGAAAAAATTTAAAAAGAAGTTTGGGATGGACACGGCTAGTCACAAACGTTCTCCTGCTGCAACTTACACTAAAGCCATCAAAGATGAAGCAGGACTTGTAGTGGATTAGACTTTATATCAAAGCATGATTGGAAGTCTTCTATATCTTATATCTAGCCGGCTTGATATATCCTTTTCAGTAAAAGTTTGTGCCAGATATCAGTCCTGCCCAAAGGTGAGCCAAATGCAGGTTGTTAAAAGAATCATCAGCTATGTTGGAGGGACTACCAACTATGGGTTATGGTATACAAGAGACACAAGTGCGGAACTTGTGGGATACTGTGACGCTAACTGAGCAGGATGTGCAGAAGACAAGAAGAATACCCCTGGTAGATGTCTATTCCTTGGTAACAATCTGGTATCCTGGTTCAGCAAAAAGCAGAATAGTATTTCTCTATCTACTGTTGAAGCTGAATATATTGCTGCTGGAAGCTGCTGTGCACAGTTGTTATGGATAAACAAATGCTGAGTGAATATGGGATTCAACAGGGCACCATGACTATTTACTATGACAATATGAGTGCGATTAACATTAGCAAGAATCCGGTACAACACTCTCGTACTAAACACATTGACATCAGAGACCTGGTAGAGACCCAGACTATTGTCCTCAAGCATGTAGCTACTGAGAAGCAACTAGCTGATATTTTCACAAAGCCCTTGGATGAAGCTAGGTTCGAGGAACTCAGAGTAGCCTTAGGTTTGTGTGTAGTTTTTGAAAGAGCTGATAGTAGCCCCTCTCATTTGTGACAAAATGGGGGAGAGGAATGTAACAGTTAGAAAGACATCTGTCTAGTATAGGTAGAATTGTGTTAGGATCATTTATAGCTGTAGTTTAGAGCTATAGTTGTGTTTTTGGTTTTGTCAAAATGCCAAGGGGGAGATTGTTGAGGATATGGTATCCTTGACAAAACTGCTCAAGAGACTGTTGAAGCACTCCTTGGAGTTTGGTGGCTGGAACACTATCTGACGACCGATAAAACAACATAACAAAGAGCCAGAGTCTGCTTCAGCAATCCCTAAAGATTTGAAGTTGAGACACTATTTGAAGACTGGGAGAGACACAGCTTTAAGGAGACAGAGTCTGCTTCAGCATTCCGTGATGATCCAGAGCTAGAGCAGAATTCTGGCGTTGCACGGTAAGGGTCCGGTGTGATACGGCTAGCATCGGGGAAGCTCAGAGAGGTATGCAGACGTCATCAAGAGCTCAGCAAACGTCAGCACATGGACTAAGAAGATGAAGATCCAAGATTTCAAATTTGGCAACGGAATCTTCAACAAACTTGCTAAAATCTAGGATAAGATTCTAATAATGATCTTTCGCATTTTTGGATTGCTGAAGAACTTAAAAAGGAAGACAGGGACACAGCATAGAACACTGAATCAGAGAGAGTAACCGAGCTCACACAGAGAGCACACAGAGATCAACTTACAGTAGCAGGGTTCTATATACTGAGTTGAAGAGGCGTGTGGTGCTGAGGGAGTCAGAATTTGTGGAGTTTGATTCTAGACTAGTTCGAAGTTCAACTGAAGCGCTGCTCGTAGAAGGAAAAGTCACGAGCTCGGTGATCAGCCACGGACAGGCATTGTCGCTGGCTGCGGAGCAATGATCGAGGCTACCCATTAGTGACTGAGTCAGTCATTGATTGACGGAGAGCTGAGTCTGACTTTGAAGAACTCAGAGTGCCCAACTGCTTCGCGGGAGAGCTTGGAGTGTCGTTGACTGAAGATACAGCAACTCTGGTCAATAGTGTGCTTAAGCATTCCGTGAGCTATACACTGTAATAGAATAGGTTGAGTTTGAGAAGTAGAACTGTAACTATTTATTACTGAGAGTGTGTAGGCTGCACGAATAGAATTTGTGAGTTCTGATTGCTAGCTAGTCTAGGAGATTAGACTGAGCGTTAAATTTTAGCTAGGTGAGAAGTAGAGGTGTTAGTTCTTGTACTTTACACCGAAATAGTGGAATCTTGGAGATCGGAGCATCCTCCCAAGACGTAGGCAAGTTGCCGAACTGGTTGTCGCATCAGCAACGCTGCAGAATTTCATACACTATACCAAATATCCTGCTATCATTAAGGAATTTACAGATGCAAGATGAATTTCTGATATCCAAGACTCTAAAGCAAGTAAGGGATATGTATTCACATTAGGAGGTGCGGTGATGTCTTGGAAATCCTCCAAACAAACTTTAATAACCAGATCTACTATAAAAAGCTGAGTTCGTTGCATTAGATAAATGTGGTGAAATAAATGTACTTAATTTCACTATTTAGATAATGCATTTTTGGGACATTTAATGCATATATATATATAGGGCAAATCAAATGATAGAGATCCAAATATTTGAGACAGTGAAAGATGGATCAAATCTAATCAATGAATAATATTTGCTCCATTTTAATTTCGAATTAATCTACAAATAATTTAATGAAGGGTTAAGTAGGCATCATCAATTATTTTATCTCATATAAAGTCACCAAATCCGGCAAGAAACACAATCCTGCGGAAAATCTTATTTTTTATCTGCCAGTTTGATTTTGGAAGTGTTAACTCGCAGGTATCTCGCTCCTTTTTAATATATGGAAGATAATACACTTGCTGATAAAAGAAAGGCCCCGACCCGATTCACATCGTACAGAATAGTTGTGAAACATCTATCATAAGGTTTCACGCACACCCTCCTCCCTATGTAAGCAAGCGATGCTTTTTCCTTACGAAGTGTTCCATGCACTTTATTACAATCTAATGTTCTTTTTAAATTTGACTTTGAAAGTCAATTCCCTTCAACAATCGATGCACTTTAAAATTTCAGATAAATGGTGAACAGTCGTCATTTCATGCCTTTGTATAAAATAAGTCTCCATGCATTTTATAAATAAAGCAAAATGTAAGACAATTTGATTCAAAAATACTTTTGATCAACAAAATAAACTTATTAAATGATAACAATTCACTTTCAGATTTGATATGATTATTATCCATATAATTATTTAAATATTTTTATAGTAAAGAAATAATCATATTGGATCGCAAAAGATGCTCAAATCATTTCAACTTAGGTAACAGATTGTAATTAAAATTGGAAGAATCTTATTAGATCTGATAAAATTGAGATTATTTAGCTTAATTTATTTCGAAATTAGAAAATATTATTTCGAATCATTTTACTTTTTGATTTCCATGAAATTGAGTGAGAGCATAATTAAAATTGTTTGGAAACATTAATTTTAATTAGGTGAAATATTTTTTAATTAGGAAACACAATATAAGTATTTATAAGTAGTATTTTTATAATTGTTATGTAATTTTTCCATCCAAGTTCATCAAAAACAATAAACTAAATTGCATATGAATATAGAGTATTTTTTAACATTCACTGTAAAATATAAAATGTTTTAAAATGAAAGTGCTTTAATTTTGATTTTTCAACCCATTGAACCGAAAACCTCATGAAAGTTCAAATGATATTGGTTCATACGAATTGGTTCAATCAAATAAAAGAAACAAAACTAATCATATCTCATCAAAAATAAGCACACCGGTGCGACAAATTTAAACATTTACAAAGAACCATATGGAATAAAATGCATCGGATTAACTTTGCCATTTTTCCGAACCATATGTATACACTTATTCTTTGGGGAGTCGGTTTTCTAAAATGGTCTGACTCTGAGTTAGTGCAAACTTTCACCTGAATCTCGAAATGCACGGTTGGATTCGCTTCTTATAATATGTGATGGCTAGTTTGCTCCTTGCAAAGTGCAACAATGGGTGTAGTGTAGAGTTGATGAAAGTGCAATTTCTTTTGATCTGGCCGGAGGTTGAGAGATGTTAGTGTTTATTGCGAAAATATTATGGAGAAAATGTTTACATATTAGCTAGGTAAGAGAATCACAACAAAGTGAGAGAAATGTGGGATTGATTTACGTATGTTTATTGTAACGATACATATGGAAAGTTAATTTTACTTTTTTGACCTTTTTCCATTTATTTGCTTTCCTTTTACTAAATAAATGAACAAAAATTCAAATGACCATTGATGCATTTTAATCTTGTAGATCAAATGACTCACATTTTGCCAAGTGGCATTGAAGGAATCAAATAAGCATCTTTTTGATATCAATGGTAATAGAGATTACACTTTAATTTTTTTTCTCTCTAGTCAAATCTCATCAAACTTTCACCGTAGAGAAATAATTTTATATAGCGAAACTCATTTCACTGTATCAAAACCCGTTTTATTATAGTTCTTTTTCATGTTTTAGGCAAACAAAGTGTGTTAAGTGTTATGGATCTAATGCACTTTAATTTTGATTTTTTTTTTAAAGTGTATTGTTAATGTCAACTGCAAAAGTGCATTGCTAAATATATGCTCAAATAAACGTGTAAAGTGCATTACTACATATTTAGTCAAATCCTGTAACAACCTAAAGTGCGTTGATACATACTATGCCCAAGTAAAATCTTAACGTGCATTGAGTGTAGTCTTATAAATAACTGAGTTATGTTAAAATGAATTTAAATTTGATTGAAAAAGTATTGTGAATAATGAGACACATGATGGAAAAGAGAAATTATAGAAAAATACATGTGATTGAGAAATGGTAAATGAGTAAGGACTCAAATGCCCTTTCTAGTTCATTTCAAATTGAAAGTTCAACTAATATTAGGAATAGCGGTGGACAAATGCAATATATGAATTATCTTTTGATCTCAAGGCTAGAAAAGAACCTTAAAGGTGTACATTATTGGGGTGACCTCATTTGAGCTCTCATGTGAGCCATTTAATTATTTATCTAATGTCTCACATATTGCCAAGGGGTATTGGAAGAAGGAATCAAATGAGCTTTTTTTTTTTGCATCAACAGGTAGTAAAGTCAATTTGCACTTTCATTTTCTCTCTCCATTCAAATCTCATTAAACTTTCATTGTAGCGAAACCCATTTCATTATAGTAAAACACATTTTACTACAGCGAAACTCATTTTACTATAGCGAAACCCCTTTTTCTATCTAAAATATGATGTTCTTAGCACATAAAGTGCATTGGGTTTAAGTTATGAATGTAGTGCACTTAAACATTAGATTTTTTTAGAAGTTGCATTGTTAATGTCAATTGTTAAAGTGCAGTGCTACATACGTGTTCAAATTAACTAGGAAACTACAAATAATAGCAAAGTGGATTGGTACATATTATGTGAAATCATCCAAAGACCTAAAGTGCATTGTTACTTCTGGAATTCTGCTCATCAAAGCCGAAAATGTGACTAGCAAGAATGCTGGTGCAAAAGTGGGACATATTAGACTAGCTCTTGGGGCATTTCTCGGGACAACGAGAAGAGGGCTAAATGTGACGAAAGCGCTCATGGACAACACAAAGGAACTCAGCCTTTCATCAAGGATTTCTGAACCAGTAACGGGTCAAATCCAGCAGGGGCATGGGGCTAATTCCGGGTCAAAAGAGAGTAACTTGAAGAGTCAAAGGCCAGCCTAGACAAAGATGAGCATCTTGACCAACATTGGATGCTTCCTACCTGGCCACCAGCCTTTTATGACTGCTAAGAAGAGTATAACATACAAAATGCAGGAGGACTGTTACTTGGGATAAGCCAAGGGTCCAAAGCAATGAAAGGCCTCATTGAAGAAGGCAATTAAGGCATCGGTTACTCAAAGCAAAGGGGTTGGACAACTACTATATAAAAAGAAACCTGGGCAGCATGGTTAGACATCAAGAATTCATCTCAAAAGAGTCTATCTTGGTCTTACTAGAATAGTAGTTGGGCATTTGCCTTGGGGCCTCAATAATTCTTTGGTATAAGGGAGTTATTAGGCATTATCTAGTCATTGTACCACCATTTCTTTACCTTTTCCATACATTTACACTTCCGTCTACATTTTCCATCAAATAAACTTCTTTGAGTTTATTGGGTTCCTATCAGTTACATCCATGCTCAAATAAACTATCAAATTGGGACATATGGTAGCAAAAGTGCATTACCCAAATCCACTAAAATATACGTATTAAGTATGTTGCCTAAAGTTCATTAAGTGCATTATCCAATACTATGCGTAAATCTTCCAAAATCCTAAATTGCATTGCTAAAAATGAATTGAAATTTAATTGAAATAATATTATGAATAGTAAGACACATGATTGAAGATAGAGATTAAAGAAAATGACAAGTCGACATGTGATAGGAAAAGATGAATGGGTAAAGACCAAATGCCGTTTTTAGGTAGTTCAAATTGGAAATTCAACTAATAATAGGAATAGTAGTCGACGCATGGCAATATGTGGATGTTAGATCTTTTGATCCAAAGGCTAGGAAAGGACCTTAGAGATGTACCTTATTTGGGTGACCTCATTTGTGCAGTCATCTATGAGTATATATGTAACAAAAAGATAAAATACAAATCCCTCTAAAGTTACAAACTTAGAACCATTTTAACCACATGATCTACTTAATGAAGGCTGAGATTAGTTCATAAATAAATTAAATTAAAATTCAACTTTAATTAGCGTAAGGGCATATTGGTAAGTTAATTTCAATTAGCATTCTTGAGCCGAGAACCATGTCCTAATTAGAGCACAATCAAATGAAATATATATTTATGCCGATAAATATATATTTCATCAGACGAAAGAGAATGTATTTGGTAAGTTAATTTCAATTAGCATTCTTGAGCCGACATCATTTTGTAGTATATTCATCGATATCGTCAGATGAAATATATATTTATCGGGTGGATGAGAATGTTTTGGAGTTAATTTTTGTAGACGTGGCTTAGATGATGATGATCCTCGAATCCCTTGCGTTGAACAACATAGACTTCTTCTGTCAAAATCCCATTCAAGAATGCACTTTTGACATCCATTTGGCAGCTTGAACTTCAGGTGATAGATCAGTGCAAGCAGAAGTCTGATTGCTTCCATGCGAGCAACAGCGGCAAAGGTTTCATTAAAATCTACTCCCTCAATCTGTGTGTAACCTTGAGCTACTAGCCTGACCTTGTTTCTTTTAATATTTCCCTTCTCATCAGACTTGCTTTTATGATGATGCTGTGTGGCAGTCTTTGACAAAACCAGCTCACGCGAACAAGCTCCTACTGTAACAGTTCCTGGAGCACGGAGCTGTAGCAGAAGTTCAGCGCCCATTCAGAGTTTGCATTCAACGGACCGTATTGAAGAGCAGTGCTCTGCGGGGAGCTTCTAAATATTCAATAAAGAATATCCCAGTGAAAATTCCCGTGCCAAGGTAAAGATTTGTTTGTGGGAGATTTGATTTTTGATATCAAATCTAATCTTCTACAAACTAGGAGATAAAGTTCCTTTAGGGAACTTCCAAAAAGCGGAAACTTGTGCAAGGCTGGGCGAGTATTTAAAGGAGGCTGGGCGAGAGCACCGCAGGCGCGTGGAGCTGTGTGATTGAACCGAGGGTGATCGAGACTTGCAGAGTCTGATCACTGCTTGATCTGGGAAGCCAATTCAGAGCATCGAAGTGCTTGTTGGTAGATCAAGGAAGGCCGTGGAGCAATTGTCGAGTGAAGGTACTCGGACAATTGGCTGAAGGCTGTGTCTCGCTAGTGACAGGAGGTCCCTGAGTGAGGGGGAGTATTCCAGAGTGTGCAGCGCTCGTGGAATTGTTCGATCGGCTCAGCTGAAGGCTTGGAGCCACGCGGACAAATTGTGTATCACCTGTGTGCTACAGCAGGTGCTATAGCAGACCTGCAGAGACTGCGTGTTAATTAGAATAGGCTGGGATTCGTCGAGTCAGTAGCTGTTCTAGATTAATACCAGTGTAGGTAGTTGTGACACAAGTCAGAGCCTGTTCTGATTGTGGTCGAAGTCCTAGCTAAGGTTGAGTAGCATAGGTTGCGTGTTGACGAACCGTGTTGTACGAGAGAACCTTGAGCTTAGTGGATTAAAGGACTGGGTTCAGTCCTTCCCAGAGATAGGCACTTGGCCGAACTAGGTGAACAAACAATTGTCCCTTGTTCTATCTTGTTGCATTAGATTTGGGTGTTCAAGAGTGTGCTGTAACAACTGGTTGTATACAAATCTGCATCTCAGAGACGCTGCGGAAATTTCATTTTATATATCCATTTGGTGCCAATAACATTCACATTTTCTGGCCGAACAACCAGATCCCATACCTTATTTCTTTCAAACTCACCAAGCTCTTTCTGCATGGCAGCTATCCAGTGTTCATCTCTCAAGGCTGGACAGGAAACAAGAGTTATTAATCATATCATAGAGAATAATATTGGATGTACCTCGAGTTTGTCTTCCTTCAGCCAGGCTGCCAATGATGTTTGTGGTTGGATGATTCTTCTGGATTTTTCTAGTGGGAAGCCTAGCAGTGCTTGGTGTAGTTGGTGGGTTCTCAACTAGTGCATCGGCATATGTTCTAGACTCCTCGTTTGAAATCTGGGAATCGTCAGGATCTGCTAAAGCATTCTCTGATGCTTCTTGTTCAGTTGTTCTTCTGTTTTGAGACTGATATTGATCTTCAGTGTCAGAGTCTTCTCTATTCTCGGAGTGTTCGCACTCCTCTCTTGGGTCATTCATAGCAACGTTGATGGATTCAATCACAATTCCAGTTCTGCTGTTGAGGACCCGATATGCTCTGCTGTTTGATGAGTAGCCCAGAAATATCCCCAGATCACTTTTTGGATAAAGTTTTGTCATGTATTCACGGTCTCTAAGAATGTAGCATTCACTTCCAAAAATATGGAAGTATTTCACAGTGGGTTTCTTTTCCCACAATTCATAGCAAGTTTTATCCATACACATCCTGATTAACACCCGATTTATGATATAACATGACGTGTTCATAGCTTAAGGGGAAATTTTCTTGCATGGATCATAACTCGAACCATCTCCTATATAGTTCTATTCTTTCTTTCAACTATCCCATTTTGCTGAAGAGTGATGGGTGATGAATACCGATGGGTGATCCCTCGGTTTTTGCAAAATTCATTCATGGCTTCGTTCTCAAATTCTATCCCATGATCACTCTGAATGGCAGCTACTTTCGACCCTTTTTCTTGCTCTAGATGTGTTAGTAAAGCCACCACCACTTTCATAGTTTCTATTTTTTCACGTAAAATTCGATCCATGAGTACCGAGAGTAATCATCCACACACACAAATGCATACCTTTTTTCTTCCAAAGATTTATACCTCCATTGGTCTCATAAAATTCATATGTAGTAACTGAAGAGGCCTGGTGGAGCTCATTGTAGTGACTTTTGGATGAGGACCCTTGTTTGTTTTCCAATTTGGCATTCTCCACACACTGTATTCATCTCTCTCTTAATCTCAGGCATACCACGTACTAATTGATCAGTTGCAAATCTTTTTAAGGTCCTTAGATTGAGATGTCCTAGCCTTTCATGCCACAGATTCAATTCTTCAGTTTTATTCAGAAGGCGGGATGATGTAGTGATTCTTCAGCATTCTATAGTAAATATCAGTTGTTGGCTAACCTCGCACCCTTCATAATGAACCTTCCCTCTGCATCAAACACTTGACATAATTTTTGTGAGAAATTTACAAAATGAGTACCGTTACACAGTTGACGGATGCTGATGAGATTCACCTTTAATCCTTATACTAGCAACATATTTTTGAGAGTTGGCAGCCCGTGAACTTTCAGTGATCCCTTCCCAAGGACTCTTCCTTTCAACCTATTTTCAAATGTTACGTCTTGGTTTCTGTAGGGTTGGATATTTGTGAGATAGGATCTATCTCCTATCATGTGTCTAGAAGATCCGCTGTCAAAATACCAGTTTCCTTTCTTCGAAGACTTGGTTGAGTTGAAGCACACTTGACTAATATGGTCCATTCCCAATTTCAAGTTTTTGCTAAGTGCGGGGCAGTGCATTTGGATGTGGCATGACTGATTGCAATGATAGCAACATCTTTTATCCTGTCGAATTCTGGATGAACGATGAACAGTTTGCTGAAGCATCTTCTCGTTTTTCCTTTCTAGTCGACTAACTTGTTCTTTCAACCTTGAGATAACACTCAATAGTTTCTTTTTCTCGTCATTTAGCACTGACACTCTGGCAATCAGACCTTCATTCACTTTTACCACTTTCAGACATTTGTCTATAGTGTCGAGCCAGATATTCCTCTGTCATTTTGTTATGACGATTACCTCCTTTCTGTGGCTGGGTTGAACTTTGACTATTGGCCATTAATGACAGGAACGCTTTCCCGGATCACACTCTGTATGTTGAGCGAACGGCCTGATACCAATTAAAATTCTGCTGCGTTGTTGATGCAAAGTTATAGCTTCTGCTTAAGCACTCTATGTATCTTTCTGCGGAATTACTCTTCTGACAGAATAAGAAAGACAACGTATTTGTTCACCCAGTTTGGCAACTTGGCTACGTCTGGGGAAGATGCTCTGATCCTCAAGATTCCATTATCTCTGTTTAAAGTATAAGGACTCACACCTCTACTTCTCACCTAGCGGAAATCTAACGCTCAGTCTAATCTCCTAGACTAGAAAGAAATCTGAACTCACAGATTCTATTCGTGCAGCCTACACACTTTCAGTAATAAATAGCTACAGTACTGCCTCTTAGACTTAGCCTATTCTATTACAATGCATAACTCACGGAATGCTCAAGCACACTCTTCACCAGAGTTGTTGTATCTTCACTCAACGACACTCCAAGCTCTCTAGCCAAGTAGTCAGTCACTTTGAGTACTTCAAACTCAGCCTCAGCTCCCCCTCAATCAATGACTCACTCAGTCACTATTGGGTACAATGCCTGTCGTGGCTGATCATCGAGCTCCTGACTATTCTTTCAACGAGCAGCGATCCAGTTGAACTCCGAACCAGTCCAAAATCAAACTCTATGAGTTCTGATTCCCTCAACACCACACGCCTCTTCAACTCAGTATATAGAACCGTGCTATCGTAAGTTGATCTTTGTGTGCCCTCTGTGTGCGCTCGAGTTTTCTCTCTGATCGCGTGTTTTGTGCTGTGTCATGGCCTTCCTTTTTAAGCTCTTTAGCAAGCCAAAAATGCCAAAGATCATTATCAGAATCTTATCCTAGATTCTAACAAGTTTGTTGAAGATTCTGTTGCCAAATTTGAAAAATCTTGGATCTACATCTTCTTAGTCCATGTGTTGGCGTTTTCCTCTTGATGACGTCTACATACCTCTTTGAGCTTCCCCGATGCAAGCCGTATCACACCGGAGCCTTACCGTGCAACTCCAGGATTCCGCTCTAGCTTTGGATCATCACGGAGTGCTGAAACAGACTTTGTCTCTTTAAAGCTATCTCTTGCCTAGTCTTCAAATAGTGTTTTAGCTTCAAATCTTCAGGGTTTGTTGAAGCACACTCTGGCTCTTTGTTGTGTTATTTTTTCAATCTTCAGATAGTGTTCCAGCCACCAAACTCTAGGGAGTGCTTTAGCTGTCTCTTGAGCAGTTTTGTCAAGGATGCCATATCCTCAACAGTGTAGACCATAGTCACGAGTGAATCATAGATGCCTATTCTCATGATTACTTTCTAGTAATCTGATCCTGTATACTCACATACCTTCCAAGTCTACTTATAGTAGAAGCAATATCGGGTCTAATACAATTCATTAAGTATATTAGACTGCCTATCACTCATGCATATTCCACTTGGGAGATGCTTTACGGCTTATTCTTAGACAAGTGTTGACTTATGTTAACTGGAGTTCTAAATATACCAAAGCTATCTTTTTTTTAAACTTATCTAAGATTTATGAACGCAATGTGCCTGACATAGGACAAGTCCCTTAGTCGCCTGTGTAATTTTTAATACGGAAAATTACATCGGCCACTTCCAAATCGTTCATATTGAACTTAGTGTTTAATAAACCATGCGATCATTTCATCCCATAATGAGCATGTCATCAACATATAAACACAAAATCGCATACCCGTGTTCAGTGCTCTTAATGTATACACATTTGTCAAACTCGTTGATTTTAAAACCATTTGACATCATCATGTTGTCAAACTTTTCATGACTGAAATGTGCACTGCGTTGCTGGTGACGAGATACCATAGGATGCTATAGCAACCTCTTGGTCACCTTTGGGGAAATTCTTTCTTCGAGCAAACCTGAAAGACACTAATAATTTGTTCACCCAGTTCGGCAACACCCTACGCCTGGGGAAGACTACTCTCGGTCCTTAAGATTTCACTATCCCAGTTAGAGTACAATGGATTCCAAAACTCAGCCACTGCTACTTTAACCACTATTCCTAACCTAGCCAAAATGTCCGCTGAATCTGTCAACACAGACTAGCCTTCACTGTCAACACACTCTAGTAATAGATAGCTGCAGACCTGATCACACAGACTCAGCCTATCCTATTACAATATGTTACAGCGGATGCTATAGCAACTTCTTCCGCTAAGTCGCTGACGCTTCTGTCCGCGACTTCTCCAAGCACTCCTTGGTAAGTAGTCCGATTTCCCGCGAGTTCTCTAGACTCTTGCTATGCTCCCCCTTAATCAGTGACCTCCTTTCAATATCAAGGAGCCCAGCTTTGATCTCCGATCGTCTGCGATAGCTCCTCTCATGATGATTCTTCAATGGTTTATGTACTTGATCTTCAACGAGGCTATGCTCTAGTTAAACTTACTGATCAAGCTTCGACAGACTCTCCTAGTCATGAACTCTCTCCGCTTCTGCCTTGACAGCACACTCTAGCGCTTCGCGCCTTGCTTACCGCTTTTTCTTTCTTTGTTTGTGTGTGTGTTTCCTTTGAGGCATTGCCCTTATATACTTGGCAGCCCATTAAGGATTATAGAAATCCTAGTTCCTCTAGGATTTAGAACACTTTCTAAACTCCTTTTGGCAGTCCAAGATCTATCCCAAGATCTTAGGAGTTTGCTGAGATTTGGTTTCCTAAATAAACATTTAGAAATATTATCTTTCTTGACCTCTTCCGAGCCTCTGCTAAAGATATCTGATCAACTAGGACTCTCTCTGACCGCTGCTATGCCGACAGCAATCACCTGGACATCCTCTGAGCTCCTCCAGATTGAACAGCTACAAAGATACTCTCTTGATGCTTTAGCCTTGAATCTTCAAGGGATGCTATAGTCAAAGGATCCTATAGCTTCTTATGACTCATTTGTTTTGTCAGCTTCATTTGCATGTACCAGCTTCTGGTACCAAAGGATGCTATGACATCTTCTTCCGCTCGGCTTTGTTGCTGTTTTGTCAATCTTCAGACAGTGCTCCAGCTACAATCTTCAGAGAAAGCTGTAGAATCTTCTTGTGCTATTTTGTCAAGGATGCCATTACCTTAACCATAGCACTACTTTGGCACTTGTTTTAAGCCATAAAGAGATTTCACAAGTTTACATTCTTTTCTCTCTTGACCCGGCACTATAGAACCCTCAGGTTGGTCCATATTAATTTCTACCTCAAGATCTCCATTGAGGAAGGCCTTTTTCACATCCATCAGATGCATTTCCAAATTGTGCAAAGCTGCAATGGCTACTACGTTCTCGTCACTTGAGAATATGCATTAAAGTAGTCTAGACCTTCCTTTTGTCTATACCCTTTGAAGACAAGTCTCACCTTATACTTGTTTGACCCATCCACTTTCACATTCCTTGTGAAGAACCATTTGGAGCCAAGTGGTTTACTTCCAGGAGGAAGATCTACCAACTCCCAACTATGGTTTTGAAGGATAGGGTTTATCTCACTCCTTATGATCTCTCTCTATAAGGGACCCTGTGATAAGCTGATGGCCTCTTTATACGTTCAAGGTTCAGTCTCGAGCATATAAATTAGAAAATGAGGACCAAATGACTTCTCTATCCTTGCTCGCTTACTTTGTCTCAGCTCTTATGGTTCTATCTCTTTTTTTAATTCTACCTCGAGTTGTTGAGTGATAGAGCCTATTTATACACATTATTTAGATCCTAACCCTATGCTTGTTTGCATTATTTTGTGTACAAGATTACTGGTTTCCAGTGTTTTTGTGTCTCAGGGCGAAACGAGGACCTAAGTCGGATACGCGCTAACAGGCAGCTTTTAAGAAGCGCATCACACAGCCTGCGGAGCTAGCGGCGCAGACAGAGGAGTTGGCAGAGTTGACTACGGTGCGCTAACCGATTGCGCTAACTAGGAGCAGTGCGCCATGCGCAGATAGTGGTGTTTCCAAATCCTGACACTACCAGATTTGGAAGTTGCCAAGGATGAGCCTCATGAGCAGTATATAAAGAGAAGAAGGCTAGGGTTTGAGAGATAACATTGATCATCATCACAGCACACGAGAGAGCAGCCAAACAGAAAAACACACGAGCTTGCTCGAGGACCTGCGCTAGCCGACTGCGCCAGCCGAGACACTGCAACCTGCACGCACCTGCTAGTTGCTGTTTCTTTGATACCTTGGATATTATTTACTGTTTCTATGATGTTTACTACTAGCATGTCTAGCTAAACGCTTAGTATCGGTTGGGCATGAATCTATGAGTATTTCCTTTGAGACTTGGGCTTAATGCATAGCTTGTTTGCTTATATTAATTATGTGCACACTGTTGACAGCTAGTTGCATGAGTAGGGGAAGCCTTGAACCGCAATCTTACTCTTGTTGCTTGTTTGTTATATGTTAAACTAGTTGAACAGCCTGATGGTGACGACTAGGGGTAACGCACTAGGATAATCAGTTGCTACTGTGACAGGATTCGTAGCTGGTTAGACTAGTCTTAAGAATTAATAGCTCATGAACTTTGATCGGAACATGCGCACATGTTAGGAAGCCTTGATCGGACACTAATATCAGCAAACCAAACTGTAGACATTTAGAGTCGATGATAAGGAATACACTCATAGAGGATTGTCTGCGCAGATACTCCTCATAGTCATAGTACTTAATCCCTACTGCCTGTGCACATCTAGTGCAATTCCTGCATTTACTACTGTTTACTCGCGCATTGCGCAACCCAATCACTCACACCCCCAGTTTTCGTAAGTGCAGGTTACTAGTTAAAGCTAATCTACTTGCTCCCTGTGGATTCGACCCCGACTTAACCGCTGTACTAAGTGGAAGAGGAAGGATTATATTTGACGCATACAACGACGCGCGCATCAAATTTTGGCGCCGTTGCTGGGGAGCAACACAGATAAGCTTTAATTAGCTTGAGATTTCTTTTATAATAGTTAGTCCTTTCGGTTTGTTTTATTTTCGTTGTTGTTTCTGACAGCGCGCAATCACCATTAGCCTGCGCAACCTTGAAACAGTTGCGCTGCGCAGATTCTAGTTGCGCACTGACAGACACAACAGCTTAGTTATCTTTTAATTTCGTTTTCTTTGAGATTTAGAACAGGTCATGGAGGATAACAGTGTCGTTGGGGACAACTTAGAGGACAGAACCCTAGAGGAAGCGAGAGCACATAACCGCGCAGCCTTGTTCAGAGAGGAAGTGCAGCGCGAGGTTGAAGCAAGGATGGCCGCTGAAGTGTATAATGCGCCACCCGCGCGACAGGCCGCGCGACGCAAAACAGTGCGCGAAATGTCAGCCCCACTCACGGTTAACCAGCCATGGTGCATAGTGCTTCCACCAGACGGTCATTTTGAGATAAGGAGCTCGCTCATTCATCACATGCCCAAGTTCCACGGGATGAACAACGAGAATCCAGTCAAGCATGTGCGTGAGTTCCTAGTCATTTGCGAGAACATGAAGGCCGAAGGGGAGAGCGACGAAGCGCTGAAGATGAAAGAGTTCCCATTTTCATTGTGTGACACGGCCAGGCATTGGCTAATGAACTTACCCGCAGGATCAATTCACACATGGGAGCAGCTGCAGAAGAAGTTCCTGGACAAGTTCTACCCAGCAGCAAAGATCGCGCTACTCAGGAGAGAGCTGGCCGCACCTAGGCAGAGCGCAGGAGAGTCGCTGTCAGAGTATTACGAGCGTTTCAGGGAGCTAGAGGCCAACTGCTACAATCACGGCCTGCCCCAAAATGTGCTGATAGAGAATTTCCTGAATGGATTGCTGCCCATGGAGCTGAGATTATTGAACGCATGCGCAGGAGGCGACATTTGCAATATCTACCCAGAGGACGCGTGGCAGCTGATAGAAGACTCTGCTGGACAGGTAAGACATCAGCTAACACTTGAAAATAGTCGTGCACGTTCTGTGCATCAGGTAGAAATAAGCGCTGAGATCAAGGAAATGAAGGCCATGCTGCAGAAGTTGATGAGTGCGCAAGGCGCACAACCAGTTGCCCCAAAGGTATGTGAGTTCTGCAATTCCACCGAGGACAAAACCGATGCATGTCCCACACTTTTCGAGGAATCAGGAGATGTCAATGCTCTTGGAGGATGGGATAACAGAGGTCCACAGAGGCAAAATCAGCCGCGTTTTGGACTAGCCGCAAATGGGTTCAGATGGAAGGAGGAAAACAACTTCCAGAGGCAGTCCGCGGATTAGCGTGCACCACAGCAGACGCAACAAGCTGCGCCCTACAATCCACCACATCGCCGCACTGACGCACCAGCGCAGAACAACCAGAAACCGAGGCGATCCTTAGAAGATATCGTGGGGTAGCTAGCAGACACAGTGCGCAAAAATGATGAGAAATATGACAAGAGGTTCGAGTCCATTGACTATCACAGATCGCTACCACGGTGTATGAGCTAAAAAAGAGCAATGGCAACCTGCCTTCGCAAGTGATTCAGAACCCCAAGGGAGGAGTCAACACTGTGACACTGAGGACTGGGCGCACGATAGGAACAGAGCAGACCACGAAGGCGCCCGCGCAACCAGTTGCGCAAGTCCCGGATCCAATAGAGCAGAATGCACAACCGGAGCAAGACGCACAACTAGAAGCGCCAGCCACAAGCCAGCAGGGCGAAGCGCCAGGTATGACACAATTAAAAAACAAGGGCACGAATCGTACTAACATACCTGCACCTTTCCCTGTACAGGCACCATCGGCTAGGAAGGAAGCGCTTGATAAGGAGCTCTACGAGTTATTCAGTAAGGTGGAAATAAACATTCCCTTGATTGAAGCAGTTCGGCAGATCCCTAGGTACGCCAAATTTTTAAAATAGCTGTGCACAAACAAGAGAAGGAAAGGCGAGTGCGCGCAGGTGATGCTCAATGCGCAGGCCTCAGCAATCGTGCAATATAAGGTACCACCTAAATGCCGAGACCCAGGTACGTTTACCATCCCATGCACTTTAGGTAATACCACAGTGAGCAATTGCGTGATTGACTTAGGCGCATCTATAAATGTGCTACCCAATTCCCTAAATGCGTCATTGCGCCTTGGACCACTAAAGCCTGCAGGTCTCACCATTCAGCTAGCAGATCGGTCGTGCAAGCAACCTACGGGCATGATCGAGGACGTTCTAGTTTGAGTAGGAGAGCTGGTGGTCCCAGCAGACTTCTATGTCCTAGAAATGGAGGGTGAGTCGAGCACAGGCAGTGCGCAGATCCTACTGGGCAGACCATTTCTGATGACCGCGCGCATAAAGATAGACGTGTGGAGGGGCACGCTCTCCATGGAGGTTGATGGCGAAGAAATTCATTTCAACATATTCAAGGGGATGCAGCACCCTCATGAAGACGCCACAGTGCACGCAATGGACAGCTTAGATGACTTGGTCGCAGATGCGCAATGTGCGAGCGCAGTAGAAGAACCCATAACACTGGCACAGGCAGAGTTGGAGGCGCAGGAGGAGGAGCTGAGCAGTGCTGAACCAAAACCCAGACAGGTACAAGCCATAGTTAAAGTCTGCACTGCTAATAAAATCTTGCCCTCTATTGAACAGGCACCCAAGGTCGAGCTGAAGCAACTCCCAGAGCACCTCAAGTACATATTCTTGGGAAATGAAGAGGAGCAGGAGGTGCTGGCAAGTGCGCCAGTGATGCGCGCACCAGACTGGAATCTGCCATTTGAACTGATGTGCGATGCAAGCGATTATGCAGTAGGTGCAGTCCTTGGACAGCGAGTGGACAAGAAGCCGCACGCCATTTATTATGCATCGCGCACACTGGACGCTGCGCAGAGGAACTACACTACTACGGAGAAGGAACTTCTGGCAATTGTGTTTGCGCTGGAGAAGTTCCGTGCATATGTTCTTGGGGCCAGAGTCATCATCTACACAGACCACGCAGCAATCGGCTACCTAATGTCCAAGAAGGAAACTAAGCCGCGCCTGATGCGCTAGGTGCTCCTACTTCAGGAATTTGACTTGGAGATCAAAGATAAGAAGGGCACGGAGAACACAGTCGCGGACCACTTGAGCAGGATTGTGAAAGGAGAGGAGCCAGGGCAAATCACGGAGACGTTCCCTGACGAGCATCTGATGGCGCTGATAGGTAAGGTACCATGGTATGCGCACATTGCGAATTACCTGGTCACAGGTACGTTTCCTCCTCATTTCACTAAAACCCAATGCATGAGATTAAAACATGAGTCCAAACATTACATTTGGGATGATCCGTATATGCTCAGAATAGGACCTGATCAGATTTTAAGGCGCTGCGTGCCTGACCATGAAATTTACTCTGTTTTGATGTTTTGTCATGCGCACGCATGTGGAGGACACTTTGGTCCAAAGCGCACGAGCAGAAAGATCCTGGACTGTGGATTTTATTGGCCGCGCTTGTTCATTGACTCATATCATATAACTACTGCAGGAACTGTGACAGGTGCCAGCGCACAGGAGGCATATCAGCGCGCAATGAGATGCCGCAGACGCCAATTCTAGTGGATGAAGTATTCGACATTTGGGGGATTGACTTCATGGGGCCATTTCCTCCAACTTCCGGATACGAGTATATTTTGGTCGCGGTAGATTATGTCTCCAAATGGGTTGAGGCCAAGGCTACCTGGAAGGATGATGGTAAGACGGTCGCTGACTTTTTGAGAACTAACATATTTTGCAGGTACGGAGTGCCTAAGGCAATCATTAGCGACCAGGGGACGCACTTTTGCAACAAGATAGTGGCGTAGGTATTCAAGCATTATGGAGTGCGCCACAGGACGTCCACCGCTTACCACCCTCAGACGAATGGACAGGCCGAGGTTTCCAACAGAGCGATCAAGCGCATCCTGGAGAAAACTGTGCGACCGTCGCGCAAAGACTGGAGCCAGTGCCTTGACGATGTGCTGTGGGCATACCGCACTGCGCATAAGACGCCAATTGGGACTTCACCGCTCCGGTTGGTTTACGAAAAAGCGTGCCACCTGCCAGTAGAGTTAGAGCACAAAGCATATTGGGCATTACGCATTTGCAACCTGAACCTAGACGAGGCCGGAAAGGAACGCGCATTTGAGCTAAGCGAATTAGAAGAGCTACGCCTAGATGCATATGAGGGACTGCGCGATTACAAGGCGCGCACAAAAGCATTTCATGACAAACATATCCTCAGACGCACTTTTGAGCCAGGAGACCAGGTATTATTATTCTCATCACGCCTAAAGCTCATGCCTGGAAAGCTGTGCAGCAAATGGACGGGACCGTACACAGTCACCAAGGTTTTCCCCTACGGAACAATCGAGTTAGAAAACGAGCACCGGCATCGTTTTCAGGTCAATGGGCAGAGAGTCAAACGGTATTTAGGAGAACCTTGGGTGGCACAGCGCGCGAAATTGAATTGGCAGAGCCTGAGATAGCAGATGCGCAGGTTGCTGCGCCAGAGTCATCACCAGACGCGCCAGAGGGAGAACTGGGAACTATTGCTCATATTTCTTCTCCCTCTTTACCTACCCTCGTTACTTATAATTTATCACATACTATTAACCATGCTGACCACCCTTCCGACCCTTTGCGCAGGACCAAGAAGAACACAACACATGCACAAGCGCAGGGTCACTCAGAAGCAAGTGTGGGGGAGGTCGCTGGTATACTTTCACGCAAGTAACGAGGTACGGTCGAGCCAACGGCGTTAAACAAAGGCACTTGTCGGGAGGTAACCCGACACGTTTTACTTTTACATGTTTTTTCTTTTAGTTTCTATAGTGTCTTTTAGCAAGTTTAGGACTTGCAGTTTTTTAGTCGAGCAGCAGGGCGCAGGTCCGTGCGCAGGACAGCTGCACCAGTCAGAGGGGTATATAAGGGCAGTACTTAGAAAATTTCAGCACTTTTCACTCGACCGTTGCAAGAGAAACTCCCGCCCTCAGCAGACGCTCACCGTCCGGCACTCAACCCAGCTTCCGTTTAGAGTGATTTGAGGAGCACACCGTCGCACGCCCACCAGGTAACCTTTCCCCTCAGATTTGAGCCGATTGAGTAGGGTTTGTGTGAGAAGAGGGGTGCCCTAGGTTTGAAATCGCACCAAGCTAGCGTGCACCGATTGGAGGTTTGGTTAGTGGGTTTTGTAGGCGGGCAGTAGGCGCCCATTTGGTGAAAGTTTCAGGGCATTTGGAGGAGTTTGGATTTTTTTGAGCTTTAGAGAGTGTTGACTATAGTTGACCGGAGAGACCCAGCGCACGATGCAGTCTGCCGAGGACCAAGCGACCCCAGCTCACTTCGCCAGCAAGTACGAGGCCTTCCTGAGGTTTGAGATGTACGGGACTCCGTACATCAGCAGGGAGTTCTTGCGAGAGGTCGGTATGGAGGACCTCATCATGGAGAAGCTCGCGCTGGCGGGCTGGGAGGCGCTGTTGGAGATCAACAGCGCAACAGACAAGGAGGATACCTGCGAGTTTCTGGCGTCGCTAGAAACGAGTGATATGGAGATAAGGTACCGGCATAAGGGAATCTGATACATTGCCTCAGCTAAGAGGCTGAAGCGCACACTGAGGTGCGCGAAGCTGATTTGGACACGCACACGAATCAGGAGGCGACCGGCCCAGTTTTTGCCGCGGGGCGCAGCCGAGGACGCGAGCTGCGCGACCCGTGGATGTTCTACCTATGGCGCATGGTCGCCTATGCGATCATTGGGCGTTTTAATGGTGCGCCGAAGATCAGCTTGCTGGATATGGAGATTTTGAAGGGCTTTTATTATGGGAAGAGGGTGTTGTTTGTCCTGAACATGGTGATCCATTGGAGTCGGGTCAGCACCAAGGGGCCTCTGACTTGCGGAGGGATAATAACTCACCTACTGCGTGCGTTGCATGGAGCGCCTGAGGTGCCAGAGCACACAGTGGTGCCGGCTGCTCCCCTGGACCGCGCCCACATGCTGCAGATAAGAGCGGTATCCGTGAGAGCGGATGGCACATTGGAGTGGTGCTACCGACTGCAGCCGGCCAGAGCGCCGCGACAATGAGCGGAGAGCAGCGAGCAAGCAGAAGAGGCTGCGGAGGAGATGGAGGAGGACGAGGCCCCAGAGCTAGTTGCGCCTCCAGTCAGGCGCATGAGGACTCGTGCGCAGACTGGAGCGCACCAGAGGGCCAGTGCACCGCGAGGGGAGCCAGTTACCATTTCCATTGAGGATTCTCCTCCGCGTGCACAAGGGACGCGCCCCAGGATGTAGTCAGAGGAGGCGCCAGAGGAGGTACCAGAGGAGCGGCGCTTGATGTTCAACGTCATGCGCGTGCTCGAGTATTTAGCGCCCGAGGGGGCAGACTTGAGTATGAGCCCACCATCAGGGTGGAGATTTGGAGATGCTATTCCCCCTCTCCTCAGCCTGCGCCGACCACCTCCAGGGTCCCCCAGCGAGCCGCACCAGCCAGCCAGCCCTCCTACCCAGTCCCCAGTACATACAGCAGAGCCCACTCCAGCCCCAGCTCCAGCACCAGAGCCAGCCCCAGTGCCAGAACCCACCCCAGCAGCAGTCCCAGCACCAGCATCTGCACCATCCCCTGCACAGCCGTCCATTCAAAGGTCTCCTGAAGCCGAACCCATCATTAGTACCAGCTCAGATTCGCTATGGGATCCTATCTCAGAGGACGACCTCGTGGCTCAGCCCGCCGCCATTTCTGTCGTGCCGCTAGCCTCCAGCACCGAGTATGTGACCGATTCTCCAGATGAGGAGGCACACGGATCCGAGGCTGAGTCCAGCTTCGAGGACATCTAGGGCTGCAGGGAGGGCGCGCATTTTTGAAAACTATTGCTATATGTTGCTATATTTTGCTGAATATTGTGCTGAATATTTCTGTGCCCCCTTGCTATATTGCGCTGCTTTGGCTATATGTTTTTATTTTTATGTTCTTTGTTTTGCTTGCATGCGTGTGCGCATTGTCCGTGCGCTTGAGCATGAGTCGTGGGGACACGTCTCTGTTTAAGTGTGGGGGGAGGGAGCGTTACATTTACATTTCACGTTTTTGAGCTTTGTAGTATAGCTTAGTTTAGTTGAAGAAAACAGTAGCAGTAGTGCGCTTGTGTGCGGGTTGCGCACACTTTTCAGCTTGTTTTGCGCTATCCATATTGCATGCGCTGCTATCAACTGTTGTAGTATATTTTTTCGTTTTTTCTGCTCCTGTTAGTTGGGATATACAGGAGATGTGGAGTTGACAGAAACGCTCTAGAGAGGCGGTTGGTTGTTCGAGCTTCGAAGGTGAGGTATATGGTCGAGAGCGCTAGTGGAGGCCGGTGCTTCGCGACCTTCGGAACAAGAGAGTGCGCTCAGACACGCAGATGCCTAAGGCGAATACCCAAAGCGTGGCGAGGTGGGAAAATAGACCACCTTTTCTCTGGAAGTTGAGCTAGGGAAGGCGGGCGCGGGTGTAAACGCGTGCGCCGACCTGCGCAGATAGACCAAGGAGGGAGAGCGGGGCGTTGTTCCATAGCTGTTATCTGGAGGCCGAGACTGGAACCGTTCTGGGAAACATAGGAACCATAGTCAAAGCTGTACAAAAGAAAAAATACCAGCATATGATATGCGCCACAAAGAAGCCAGCATGCGCACAAATATGTACCAGCGTGCGCAAAGTCCACAAGAAAATCATCAAAGGGCTTGAGTTCCCAGGAAGTGCGCGGAAAAATCACGCACCGGCAGAAGCTGCGCTGTTAACCATATACCCATCCTCGGAGTAAAAGCTGACAACCCGGAGCCTATAAAGAGCTATCTCCCAGTCATCCGAAATGATCTTCATCCCAGCTGAGAGGTAATGAATTGCAAAATTATTATATTAAACTGTTGAGGTCAGATGCGCGCAGGTGGTAGAGCAGCGCAAGGTGATCAGTAGTGCAGATCGCGCCAGAGTGCAAGACTGTGCGCTAGACTCCAGAGAGGTAAGGGTATCCGTGCTTGAGTGCTTGTTCGGGACGAACAAGGGGCAAGTGTGGGGGGTTTGATAGAGCCTATTTATACACATTATTTAGATCCTAACCCTATGCTTGTTTGCATTATTTTGTGTACAAGATTACTGGTTTCCAGTGTTTTTGTGTCTCAGGGCGAAACGAGGGCCTAAGTCGGATACGCGCTAACAGGCAGCTTTTAAGAAGCGCATCACACAGCCTGCGGAGCTAGCGGTGCAGACAGAGGAGTTGGCAGAGTCGACTACGGTGCGCTAACCGATTGCGCTAACTAGGAGCAGTGCGCCATGCGCAGATAGTGGTGTTTCCAAATCCTGACACTACCAGATTTGGAAGTTGCCAAGGATGAGCCTCATGAGCAGTATATAAAGAGAAGAAGGCTAGGGTTTGAGAGATAACATTGATCATCATCACAGCACACGAGAGAGCAGCCAAACAGAAAAACACACGAGCTTACTGCGAGGACCTGCGCTAGCCGACTGCGCCAGCCGAGACACTGCAACCTGCACGCACCTGCTAGTTGCTGTTTCTTTGATACCTTGGATATTATTTACTGTTTCTATGATGTTTACTACTAGCATGTCTAGCTAAACGCTTAGTATCGGTTGGGCATGAATCTATGAGTATTTCCTTTGAGACTTGCGCTTAATGCATAGCTTGTTTGCTTATATTAATTATGTGCACACTGTTGACAGCTAGTTGCATGAGTAGGGGAAGCCTTGAACCGCAATCTTACTCTTGTTGCTTGTTTGTTATATGTTAAACTAGTTGAACAGCCTGACGGTGACGACTAGGGGTAACGCACTAGGATAATCAGTTGCTACTGTGACAGGATTCGTAGCTGGTTAGACTAGTCTTAAGAATTAATAGCTCATGAACTTTGATCGGAACATGCGCACATGTTAGGAAGCCTTGATCGGACACTAATATCAGCAAACCAAACTGTAGACATTTAGAGTCGATGATAAGGAATACACTCATAGAGGATTGTCTGCGCCGATACTCCTCATAGTCATAGTACTTAATCCCTACTGCCTGCGCACGTCTAGCGCAATTCCTGCATTTACTACTGTTTACTCGCGCATTGCGCAACCCAATCACTCACACCCCCAGTTTTCGTAAGTGCAGGTTACTAGTTAAAGCTAATCTACTTGCTCCCTGTGGATTCGACCCCGACTTAACCGCTGTACTAAGTGGAAGAGGAAGGATTATATTTGACGCGTACAACGACGCGCGCATCATTGAGTTAACTCCTCAACATCCTCAGGTAACTAATGAGATGAGCTTGGTTTGTTTTCCTTAGATTATAAGGAAATACCTCTTTGAAGAACGAAACATTCTTTGATTCTATTATTGAATTTGTGTATATCGGGGTTTTTTGATTCGTAGAGAAGGAACCTATACACGGTTATGCACATAACTAATGAATACACAATTAATGATTGTGTTATCATCTATGGAAGATGCAAAATACTTATTACCACCTCGTGTTGACATTAATTTTAAATCACATAGATCAATAAGGATTATTTTTTAAGGGGTTCAGTCTTTCTCTCAATATTGTGAAAAAGGAGGTTCTTGTTAACTTTGCCTCAACACAAGATTCACACATGTGTTTGGAATATATTTGAGATGAGGGTATACACTCCAAATTCAATACTTTTATTATTATATCATAATTTACGTGACCTAATCTTTTATTTAATAAATTAGAAGACTCAATCAAGTAAACTGAAGAATTTTGTTTATTAATATTCCTTTTGGGTACAATGGCTATTACATTAATTTCCCAATTGACCTTGAAATTGCAGCGCCTTCGTTTTCCGAGAGTGTACTAGCAGGTAGCTAGAGCAACCTCTTGTACCACTGTGCGGAAATAAACTTGTACAACGAATGAAAGAGAGCACACACGAATTTGGTCATCTAGTTCGGCCAACTGCCTACATCTATGGAGGACTTCTCAGGGGTCCTCAACGATTCACTAGCCTCGGTTTCTAGTACAACGATTCAGTTCAGCCTACGCTCGAATAATCTCTACTTCTAACTAAGCTATGATGAATCAGGGCCCAATCTAAACACCTTAGACCAGCCTGCACTACCTACTACTCACTCGACTTAATACAATAGCTAATTTGCTCACAAACCTATCCTATTCCGATTAAGACAACAATTACCATTGGTTGCTATAACACACTCTTGTGCCATGTAGCTTGTGTTCGTTCTGTCCGTGTCGCTCCAATCCTTCTGCTGATCCGATCGAACTGTTCAGCTAGCGCTGCACACTCCGTAATACCCCTAGATCTATGACCACCTGTCTTGATGGGAATGAGTCTTCTGCTGTCGTCCAAGTTTCTCAGACACTCACGACACTACCTCGACTCTCCTTGATCAATCAGCGAGTCTCCTGCGCCAACTGATCTTCTCCGATCAAGCACTGATCCAAATCCGAAAGTCTCGATCAGTCTCTACTTCACAATCACTCTTGCTCTGTGCGCACGCTCTGCTCAATGAGTGATGATCAATATTCGTTTTGCTCAATTCTCCGTTCCGCACTTCGTACTTTACTCAATTGATTCTGGATTGATCGATGATTTGCTGCTCTGCTGAGCCTTCTGTTTATGGCGACCTGCCGGCCCCATCGAAAATAGAATGTGAGTTCGAAAGCGATTATTTTCCCAAAGGCACTGACAATTGTGCCACATCCAAGTGGTCAACCATCAGTAGAAGAAATGATTTTAATAAGTTTATATGTTTCTTTTACTATAAAGAAAATGTCAAATTGATACTTACCTTTGCTTCATGTTCTCTATTAACAGAATTGAACAAGTTGAAAATTGTGTCCCATTGTTTATGCACCATGGTTGGTTGTTGAAGGTTGGAGCTGATAGCTCTCTAAGTGTAGGTGGCCTGTTCCTTCTCTATTGGGGATGAGGTGCATAACGTTGTTGTTGTTGTTGAGGAGCTGCATATTGTTGTTGAGGGTGGATATGCATAATCATCTTGTTCTTCCCTCCACTCTTCTCTATTGTAACGAGCTGCCCTTTGTCGTTGATTAAAGACTCTCTCCGGCTCATCATAATAGCGGGGTATCGCTAGATTGTAGATGGGGTCGGGTTCATTGTCGCCTTGAACACTAACATGAGAACCTCCTGCGTTAGACATACTGGGAGGCAGGTGAAGTGCAAATGTGAACAAACTATGAAAATGACAAAATGCAAAATAGGAAAAACAACTAAACAATTCAAAAAGAAAATGTAAACGATCTCGGATGGCTAAAAAAGCACACACCTCACGCTAAGGAGGGTGAGTCCTGATCGGGTGCCCGTTCTGCTCAAAGAAAGGTGTCCCGACCTTCAATCGGACTCCAGTGACACTATTCATACCCTTGCCCGGCAGCACTATTCATCAGGGTTCAGAATTTTTTTTTTAAAATCTGCACCACGGCAAGAAAAACCACTAAAAATAATAAAAACAGGAAAGACAAAGTTCAGAACTCTAGACTGAATGTTGCTCTCCCCGGCAACGGCGCCAAAATTTGACAGCGCGTCGTCGTGCGCCTCAAATTTGTATTTATAACTCCTGTTAACACACTAGCAAGCGGTAAGCAGGGTCGAACCCAAAGAGAGCAAGTAAGATAGAGTTCTAATGAAAATCACGGAAAAAGGAACAAACTGAGGATATCAATTAAGAGAAAATCAATTCGGAGAATACAATGCAACTAGTTATCACCGATCGAATACGTGCATAAGCTAGTGAATTCTGCCTTAGTCCAACATTCTCGCTAAAGATATGTCGACAATCAAATTCTACCTATTCTTAACCGCTAGGCTTTCGAACAAGTTCAATAGTTACCTTACTGAGACCACAAATTAGTTCCACCGCTAAGCTTAACTAATTATGCATTCCAGTCAAGTATAGCACAATTGATATCAAATTAGCTCACCGCTAAGCTGCACTAAATTGACAATCAACGCATTCAGTTCATACATACGAGGGCAATAAAATCACTAGCTCAAACATTCATTCATTGATTTCAAACCATTGTTGCACTATAAATCTCCAAACTGAAATATTGATTTAGCTACTCATATTATCCATGGAATACAATAAAACTGAGCTCATCACACTACAATACACGAACTGAACTCAAATAAAATCCGGCCGTGAACAGTGTTCCGGCGTGAATAGTAACAGTGAATAGTACATAATGAATAGTGAAATGTGAACAGTAAATGTGAACGTAACCGGCCGTGAATAGTGTTTTCCAACGACTTTCCAGCAGCTTCTCTCTCTAGCTCGGACTTCTCTCCCACTGCCGTCACTGTAGCTTGTCTCAGTCGTGAATAGTAAGTGTGTAGATTCTTTTCCTCTTTTGGCCATCTTTTAGGTTTAGGGTTTTTGGAATTGAACCAGAATGAACCACATGTGCTTGAACCGAATTTGATTTCCAATTGAACCAGCAGAATTGACTGCTGTTGACTTCTTGATCTTGGGTGAATGCTTCAAATATGCGATAAAATCCAATGCGATCTTGAACACACCTGCGATACGAAAACACTACAAAAGAGTAATCGATTCACGCAAAATGTAATAAAATTATGGGAATAAACAACTCAATGGAGCGTTTTATAAATGCTGCTGGCTCATTATCAAAGATGACTTGGTTGCGGCTACTGAATGTTATTTCTTGGGTCTTCAGTTGCCTAAATCTCTTACTGCTACATATCTTACCCTTCTGCCAAAGGTCTCTCGTCCGACTGCCATTAGCTAACTTCGGCCTTTAAGTCTCTGCAACTTTAGCCACAAAATCATCTCTAGAATTCTTACCATGAGAGTTGCTGCACTCCTGCCGAGGATCATAAGCGAAAAACAGGCGGGGCATGTGCAAGGGCAGTCTATACAGGATCATATCGCCCTAGCCCATGATCTTGCGCATGACTTGAATCACAAAACCGAGGGAGGAAATGTGATCATTAAGCTGGACATGGCCAAGGCTTATGATCGTGTCTCATGGGTGTTTGTTTTAAGAGTTTTGTGTAGCTTTGGCTTCTGCGAGATGTGGTGTGATCTTATTCTTAGGTGCATTTTTAACTGTCGTTACTCGGTAAAATGGGACGGAAAAGCCTTTTGTTTTTTCCACTCTTCGCATGGTGTGCGGAAATGTGACTCTTTATCGCCATCATTGTTCGTTATCGCTATGGAATGGTTTAGCAGGGTGCTCAAATTGGCCATCAATGATGGCTGCATTTTACCTTACACCACTAAGAGGCCTGCTCTGAGGGTGGATCACCTGTTGATCGCGAATGATTTGCTTATTTTTACTAATGGTTCGATAGATTCTATTCGGAATCTGAAGGATCTTACCAACGAGTTTTGTCGCTTCTCATGGCAGCTTCTCAATCCGGAGAAGAGCTTAATTATTTTCCCTAAGCGTTTCACTGATGCGCGTAAAGCAAATGTTTTGGCAAAAAATAGTTTTTCAGAGGGATCATTTCCTATCATGTATATGGATGCCTCGCTGTTTCGTGAATGATAAAGATCGAGTACTTCCATCACCTTGAGAAACGGATGAAAGATCTTTTGAATTCATGGGTAGCTGTGTTGTGTTGGTTAATTCTCTCCTCAACACCATCGGGATTCACAACATGATGGTGTTGCCGATTCCTAATAATATTCTGGATCTTTTAAAATATATCATGGGAGGTTTTATCTGAGACGCTGGAGATATAAAAAGGTGGGAAAGTGATCAATGTGATAGAAAAAAAAAAGATATAAAGATGAAAGAATTTGAGAGTATGTGGTTCGAAGTATGAAGAGACTGCGAGTATGGTAATGCCAAAATCAGATTTGAGAATAGAAGTTTTCTTTCTTGATATTAGGGTTACACGAATACATTGTTTATATAGGAGTACACGACTACGTTTAGGAAATCTAACTTTAGGCAAGTAGATAATGATCCCAACACCCTTTAGGAATCCACACGCCAGCCATTAAGCAGATATATTCTCCTAAATAATATTCTCTTAAATATTCTCCAAGATTTCCTCTTGTTTCCAACTTGCTTTCCAAGACTCCCAGATTTCCTCTTCTTTCCAACTTGCTTTCCAAGACTCCCTTAAATCGTGTATATGCAGCCTATGTCTTCATTCTCAACATTCCCCCTCAAGCTTGACTCTAGGAACTAGCCAGGCTTGGAACCATGAAGACTTGCCTCATTAAAAACCTAAGTATGGAAAACCACTTGGGACAAAACCATACCTTGGACAAAAAGAGTACAAGCCCTCACGGAAAGGGTCATGTTTAAGGAATACTTGTGAGTCCAAGCTTCGAATGGATGCCCTCACACACTTTGCTGCTGGCAGCTTTGGTCAAGATGTCTGCTAGTTGATCCTCGCTCTTTGTATAGCACAGTTGGATCACTCCTTTCTCTACCATTTGCCTTACCTTGTGACAGTCCACTTCTATGTGCTTTGTCCTCTCATGGAACACTGAGTTTGACGCAATGTGGATGGCTGCTTGATTGTCACAATGCATGGCGATAGGCGTGCTAGTCTCTATGTCGAGGTCTTTGAGGAGAGCTTTGATCCAGATCAATTCATTTGTGAGCTTTCTCATCACCCTATACTCGGCCTCTGCGCTCGAACATGAGATCACCTTCTGCCTCTTGCTTCTCCAAGTAACCAAGTTACCTCTAATAAAGGTACAATAGCCTGTGGTCGATCTCCTATCCGTCCTATCTCCTCCCAATCAGCATCACAATAGCCGACAATCTCCGTGCTCCTGTTGCGTCCCATCCAAATGCCTTGTCCAGCCGTGCCTTTGAGGTATCTGAGGATCCTCTCCACCATGCGCCAATGATGCATCTTTGGCCCTTGCATATGCTGGTTCACCTGATTGACAACAAAACAAATGTCAGGTCTCGTGATAGTGAAATAAATTAACTTACCAACCATCCTTCTATATTGCTTTTCGTCTTCAAATGGCTCGTCATCAATCTCCCCCTCTCGAATGACCTTGTAACCTTCCTCAAGTGAAGTCTTAGCTGGATTTGCTCCAAGTTTTCCTGCTTCACACAAAAGATCAACGTGTACTTCCTTTGAGAGAGAAACAACCCCTCTTTCGATTGGCATGTTTCAATTCCAAGGAAGTACTTTAGTTCACCCAAATCTTTTAATATCAAAAACAGAATTTCGAAAGGATTTAGTTTCAAGTATCCCTGCCTTGTCGCTCCCAGTGATGATGATATCATCAACATACACAAGGATAATAACTATACCGGATGATCCGTGTAGGGTGAAGAGAGTATGATCTGCCTCAGATTTCCTAAATCCTCTTTTGGGAAGGGTTGAGCTCAGCTTGTGGTACCACGCCCTAGGTGATGGCTTCAGCCCATATATCTTTAGTCTAAGGACTTTCCCTGGTTGGACCATGTCTTCTAGGCCTGGTGGAGGGTGCATGTAAACCTCTTCTTCCAACTCTCCTTGAAGGAATGCATTCTTGACATCCATCTGCCAAAGATCCCATCCGAGGTTGGTAGCAACTGAGAGAATAATCCTAACCGAATGGAGCTTGGCTACTGGTGCAAATGTATCAAGGTAGTCCTCTCCATATGTCTGAGTAAACCCTCATGCTACCAATCTGGCTTTGTACCTTTCGATCGAACCATCACTCTTATACTTGATTGTGAAGACCCAACGGCTAGATACTGTCTTCTTTTCCTTGGGAAGGTCAGATTCATACCAAGTACCATTCACTTCCATAGCCTTTGTTTCTTCATGGATTGCATCCCTCCATACCTTATGCTCTTTGGCCTCTTCGTAGGAACTGGGTACATGTCCTTTGTCCAACTTACTAGTGAAGCTTTGATGCTCTTGTGGGAACTGATCCAATGAACATATGACTTGAATGGGATGAGCTATTGCCATTCCATTGTAAAACACCCTTGTGTTCTTCCAATTTGAGGCTGGTTTCTTCAACCTTGTGCTCCTTCTAGGCTGCACGACCTGCTCATGTTGAGGCTGCTCATGCACGGTTTCAACTTGTGTTTGTGCTTGTTGAGGTTGTTCTTATTCAACAGGTGCTTCATTCTGATCACCACTTTGGAGTCCTTGGTCTTCATTCTCAATGTCAGGTTCTGATCCTTCTTGGCCCTCCTCCTGATCATGACTTGATGAGCCAATCTCTTGTGTGGATGATGAGTTTTCTTCATGATCAGTTTGGTCATCTTGGTTTTCCCCCTCATGATCAGGATGAGGAGCTTCCTTAACCTCCTGAGGGGCTAAGGGGTCATGACCTCTCCTTGCTCCCCCTTGATCTGTAGGAAGGGTGTGCCCAAAGCTATCCAAAACGTTCCTCAAGTTAGTGGCTCGGTCTGAGGGGGTTTGAAAGAGGTCATTGAGTTCGTTCCAACTGCCCTTCTCATAGTATCCCTTTGTCTCCAAAAACTTGACATCTCTGGACACTAACACCTTTCTTGTAACTGGATCATAGCACTTATACCCTTTTTGAGTTGCTGAATAACCAATGAACATAGCCTTTATACTCTTTGCCTCAAGCTTGTTTCGTAGCTCACCTGGGATTAGCACAAAATAAAGGCACCCAAACACTCTTAAGTGATTAATGGAAGGTTTAGTTTTGTTGAGTACCTCATATGGAGATGTATCCTCAAGGACTCTCGTTGGGATTCTGTTGATTAGGTAGCAAGCCATCATCACAGCATCCCCCCAGAACCTTTTAGGTACAATGGTGTGGAACATCATAGAGCGTGCCACCTCCATTAAGTGTCTATTCTTCCTCTCCGCCACTCCATTTTGTTGGGGCGTGTAGGGGCCGCTCGTTTGGTGCTCAATCCCATGTTTGGCTAAGTGTTGTTTGAATGCATTGCTTGTGTATTCACCACCATTATCTATTCTCAAAGTTTTAATCTTGGCATTGAGATGGTTAGTAGCATAGTCTTGGAAGTTTATAAATGCTTCTAATACCCTATCCTTCGATGGAATTAATGTTTGCCATGTATATTTCGATTTTTCATCAATGAACGTGAGAAAGTACCTATGGTGCAGTCCATACATCATAATGAACAAGATCAAAGCAATTGTCATATGTCGTCATAGATTTTGAAAATATTGATTTATGGTGTTTTCCTAAATATACATGCCTCACATTCATTACTTTTAAATGAAACATTAGACAACGTTAAATTTAAGGCTCGTGAATGAGGATGTCCTAATCTCGCATGCCACATCGTTTCATTATTAGGTACAACCAAATTGAAAACCCAAGATTTATCTAAATTGGAAACATTAGATTTAGAAGATGATTTTTCAAGCAAGTACACGCCTTCTTTGGTAACTCCTTCACCAAGTAGCTTATTTGCCTTAATATCCTGAAACTTCACATCGTTAGGTCCAAAAATAACATAGCAATTAAGATCAGTTGCAATCTTTTTAACAGATAACAAGTTAGATGTAAAGCTGGGCATATAGTAAGCCTTAGACTCTTTATCAAATAACTTCAGATTTCCTACACCCTTAATAGGCAACAATTAAAGACGTAGGAAAATTTGATGCAAAGAGAGATGTACCGATAGTGTTACCTGAATGCTCCTTAAGAGCTTTGATGATTGCGTCAAGATCGATTTTCTTAATCACACCACTTTCAACCCTGGCTCCCCCTTCTCCTTCGTTGGCCAGCTGAGCTTTTGCTTCTTTGAACTTTGCTGGCTTGAGGTGGGGATGAAGGATCCGTCATTTATCTTTAAAGTGACCTTTCTTCTTGCAATGTTCACGAGTCCACCCCTTTCTCTCCTTTGATTTAGACATCACCTTATTGGCTTGTGCCTCTCCAACCTTGTTAGCCACGGATAGCTCTCTCTTTCCCTCAAAGAGTCCCATAGAGCCTTGCTCCCTTTGGATTTGAGCACACACGTCTTCAAGTGTTGGTAGCTTAGCTACCCTCAAGATATGCTTGATCAGATCGTTATAGGTTGGCTCAGTGTTAGAAGAAGTCCGAAAACTTTATCTTGCTCCCTTCTTTCGTTGAGAACACTGGGATCAGTTGTGCTTGGCCTGAGCATCTTTAATTCTGCCCATAGAGATCTAAACTTCCCAAAGTGTTGCTTGAATTCCATGTCTTCTTGGCTAAGGTTGTTGATAGCTCTCTTAACTTCAAACACCCTGCTCAAGTTTGATTTATTCCCATACACCTTAAGTAATGTCTCCCATAGGCTCTTGGCCATTTCACAATATGAATAGGCTTCTAAGATTGATGCCTCAAGTGACCCCTGGATGATAGTGAGGGTCATCATATCTTCTTGCAACCATTTATTTTCATTCACAAGGACCACCTCCTTGTCACCATCCTTGGTTACAGTTTTTAGAGCCTCATCCAATTCAACATGGCTCAATAGACCTTTGCTGCCCAAAGTGGTTTTCACGATTCTAGACCACAGTAAATAATTTGCCCCCTTAAGGACAACCGGAATTGAAACGCTTTTGGTTTCCATCTCACAAGAGAGTATGGTAGAAGCAGGGGAAGTTTAGTGTTGTACTATGTTATTGAAGAGTGTTGCGGAATGTAGGATCGAAAGCTCTGATACCATGAAAGAATTTGAGAGTATGTGGTTCGAAGTATGAAGAGACTGCGAGTATGGTAATGCCAAAATCAGATTTGAGAATAGAAGTTTTCTTTCTTGATATTAGGGTTACACGAGTACATTGTTTATATAGGAATACATGACTACGTTTAGGAAATCTAACTTTAGGCAAGTAGATAATGATCCCAACACCCTTTAGGAGTCCACACGCCAGCCATTAAGCAGATATATTCTCCTAAATAATATTCTCCTAAATATTCTCTTGTTTTCAACTTGCTTTCCAAGACTCCCAGATTTCCTCTTGTTTCCAACTTGCTTGCCAAGACTCTCTTATATCGTGTATATGCAGCCTATGTCTTCATTCTCAACAAAAGAGGCATCATTGGCGAGGTTGGGACACAATGTGTAAGGCTACGGATAGTGGCGGTCTTGGCATTGTGTTTCATCTGATGTTGGCATAAGTGACCCCAAAAATATGATGTTGGCGCTGCATGGAAAGCTGGCCTGGTGTTTCATCAATCAGGATTCTCTATGGTCTATGAATACGAGGCTTCGATTCAAGGAGGAGGAAAGAGGATCCTGTTTATGGAGTTCTTTCAGTCATCTTATCACTGCCCTAAGGTCAAACTACTTGTGGAGAATCAATCGTGGTGATACCCTTGCTTTTATTTTCTGCTCTAAGATCAGGCAAATATAGTCGTCTGAAAAATTCGAGGACCTAAGAAAAATGATTCGTAGCTTGGGCATCCCCATCTCTGAAAAAGGAAGTGTAAAGAGAGAGGAAGAAAAATAAACTTAGCCAGTTTGGGCATTCCCATCACTGGTGAGTCAAAGAATAAAATGAATATCATCTCTAACGCTTCCTCTAATAGCATCCAATCAACCATGTCGATCAGTTTAAGTGTCAACATTAAAATGGAAGCGCGGTTGCACCTGTGTGTCAATAAAAGAGTCAATAATGGGGTAAAACATTTTTAATTTATTGCAGTCCATGAAAATGCTCCGTTGAACTGATTTAGCAAGCCTGTCCATGTCCCTAATCACCACGTTGCCCTCTGAGTTATAAGCAAAAATAATAGCTGCGTGATTGATCAATGTCGGAGTAAGCCTAAGAATTTTAACACCTTGTTGAACATGAATTTGTCTAAGCCGGTAAACCATATGCCAAGGGAATGAGCTCTGAGATGACCATCCGAGAAGGCCATCTCCGAGTGGGAACTCTGAATGAGCTCAATCATAATGCCATGTTGCTGCCTAACACCAAGAGAAAAATTAAAAAAATAAAAGAGCTCCTCTACTGGATTGCTTCAAGGAAGCAGCATGGAGACTCCAATAAGAAATTTTCCAGTAGGGGAACGAATCAGTCCCGCTGCTCTAAAGTCCTACCCAACAGGAACAATCACAACATCCATGTAGTTGCCAAGGTTCCCCAGATCCCAGCAGCACAACCTGCCCTCCAAGATGGGGCGGTGACTACGATGAATATCAAAATAGGCAAGAGTCAGGCTAGTGTCTGATTGCTCCTCTGGTTCACCTGGAATAAGCCCAGCCAACATGCATGTCCATCTCCACATAGCAGTCCTGATGTCATGATTAAGATTATTGTAAAGGATCGCGTTCCTATGAGTCCATATCTCGTAAATGCCACAGAAAGCAAGACTGAGCTTTAAAGAAGACATGAAATTCCTTTTCTTGTGTGTCTTGATCCACCGCCTATAGAATGCCTAGATGGTTAGAGGACGGGAGCAAGAGAAGCCGATGCTTAACCATCTCCACATTTCCAACTCCCAGGTTCCTTCAAAAAATAAGTGATTGAGAGACTCTTCTTTACGATGGCAGCAGCTGCATCTAGAGGTTATTGGGAAAAAGCCGCCACATAAAAATATAAACCCTTGGGGGGATCCACTGCTGCCATATGGCCTTAGCCCAATTCAATCTAGGATACGTAGTGATGTAAGTATTTAGGAAGGCCTTAACAGAGAAAATCCATCTCAGCCAATCAGAGTGTATCCCAAAATTCACATCCTTGTAGTACAAAGAAGCATGATGAGGGAGAGCAGCAAGTAAGGCAATACGCTGAATGGGGTTGGAGAACACATTTCTCAGCAAAATTCTTTTCAGGTAACCAGGAAAATGTACCCAAGAAGCAAACATAGCCGATCTGCTGAGGTGTTGCCATTTCCAACCTCGAATACAGCATGTTCTCAAAATTAACTGATAAGGTGGTCCATGGCGTTTTTTTTAGAAAGCCAATTTTATTAAAGAGGACTCAAAGAGCCTGAGTCGTGGCTAATACAAGACATTTTATGGCTCGGGCATTCCCATAATCTAATTAAGAGAGTGTGTACAGAAAACAAGAATTGTATAAAGTATGTATCTCTCCCAATGCATAACCATGGACGAATATCAAGAGAGGAGGAGCAGGAGCCAAAGTGCTAAAAAATGTGCTTACCTGAATACTGAAAGAACTAGGAGACAGGAGCTCTAAATCACCCCCTGGAAGCTGAGAAAAACAAAGCTACAATAGAGACCATCCCGCAGGCCAAAGAAACATTTCTATGCATCCAAATCATCTCTAGAAAGGTTGCCTAAGAAGTGAGGAGCTGCAGGAGAGAAGTCTGCATTGGGCTGATGGGTAGGCTCTGCTTTATCCATTGAACCGTCCTCCCTAGGGCAGAAGAAAGACAGCCGCAGAGCATCTGCACACAAGCTTCGCTGTACAGCTTTATGCAGGTGACTTTTCCTTGTTTTTACAAGCTGACAATGAGAAGTATAGGCCAAAGCAAGAGCCACATGATTAATGGCAGTACTGATTCTATGCATGGTCTATGGCGTTCCAGATGGATGATCCCGACTTTCCAATAACAAATCTTGATTTAGCATATCTAGACCACAAAGTCTCTTTAAGCATAAACTCCCAAGCTAGTTTACCTCGTAAGGCTAGCATTGTTTCCTTCAGGGAGCGGATTCCCGGTCCCCCTGTCTGTTTAGATCTGCAAACAAACACAAAAGGCACCCAATAGAACCTCTTAGTCGCGGCATTATCCCATAGAAAATTAGAAATCAGACTGTCCATCCTGTGTGGGACCTTTAGAGGAATAGGGAGAACTGCCATAACATGGAAACTCATCGATTGAATAAGGGTAATTCTGCCACCCATGGAAAGAAGGTTCCTCATCCATCCTCCAATTTATTTGCCAAGCTTGTCTGTCAGACTGTCAAAAGACAGCTTTGAATCTACCTTGCATCAGAGGCGCGCCCAGGTACTTGGTCGGGAGATTAGCTTCTCTGAAATTGGGGGTCATGCGTGATTGGGTTGTGCAGGTGCGCGAATGAACAGTAGTGAAAGCAGAATTACACTATACGTGCGCAGGCAGTAGAGATTAAGTACTATAACTATGAAAAGTATCGGTAAAGGCAATCCTCTATGAGTGTATCCCTTATCATCGACTCTAAACATCTATAGTTCAGTTCTACTTAAGTTAGTGTCCTATCAAGGCTTCCTAACGTGTGCGCATGTTCCGATCAAAGTCCATGAGCTATTAATTCTTGAAACTAGTCTAAGCAACTACGAATCCTATCACATTAGTAGCCGATTATCCTAGTGTGTTACTCCTAGTTGTCACCGTCAAGTTATCAACGAGTTTAACATACAATGACGAGCAGTTAGAATAAGATTGCGGTTCAAGGCTTCCCTTATTCGCACCACTAGTTATCACCCATGCGCATAGAATTAATATATGTAGACGAACTAAGCATTAAACACAAGTCTCAAAGGAAATACTTCATAGAATCATGCCCAACTGATACAAAGTGTTTAGCTAGACCTGCTACAAGTAAACATCATAGGAATAATAAGTAAAACTAAAGCAGCCAAAGAAAAGTAGCAAGCCGGTGCAATCGTAGGTTGCTGTTTACGGCTGGCGCAGGTGGTTCGCGCAGAATCTCAACGGCAGAATTTCTGGAGCTCGTGTATCTTCTATCCCTCCCCAAACCCTAGCCTTCCTCCTCTTTATATACTGCTCTTGAAGCCCAAGGAATGCTCAGATTTGGCCCGTGAGAATCTTAGCTACTTCCCAAATCTAGGAGATTTTGTAGGGATAATGATGATCAAAATTTAAAAACGCTGCTATCCTGCGCATGGCTCGCTGCACACGTTGATTGCGCTACTTGCTTTGCGCAGTTGGTTTGCGCACTGCAGTCTAAATCAGCTATCTCCCATCTCCGTTTGCGCTGCTAGCTCCGCAGGTTGTGCATTGCGCTCCTTAAAAGCGCCTGTTAGCGTGCATCTGACTTATTCTCCTGTTTCATCCTGAAATACAAAAATACCGAAAACCAGTAATCTTGTACACAAAATAATGCAAACAAGCACAGTGTTAAGATCTAAATAGCTCATATAACTAGGCTCTATCAAACCCCCCACACATGCCCTTGTTCGTCCCGAACAAGTACTTAAGCACAGATACAATTATCTCTCTGGAGTCTAGCGCACAGCCTTACACTCATGCGCGATCTGCACATCGGTTCACCCTGTGTTGCTCTATCACCTACGCGCACATACCCTCAACAATTTTAATATAATAACTTCAAAATTCGTTACCTCTCAGCTGGGATGCAATTTAATCTGGATGATTGGGAGATAGCTCTCCATAGGCTCCTGGTTGTCGGTCTCTACTCCGTTTCTGGTACATGGTTAATCGCGCAAGCTTCTTCAGGTGTGTGATTCATTCGCACGCTTCTTTGGAACTCAAGCCTTTCATACTCTTGGACTTGCGCATGCGCTAATATGGAGTTGTGTGCGCATGCTGGTTTCTTTTCCTTGCGTATATCGTTAACTAGTTTTTTTCCTTTTATACAGCTTCGTCCACTTTTCTTATATTCCCAGAACGGTTCCAGTCTCGGCATTCGGATAGCAGCTATGGAACAACGTCCCGCTCTCCCTCCTTGGTCTACTTGCGCAGGTCAGCGCACGCGTTTACACCCACACCCACTTTCCTACACTCGACTTCCAGAGAAAAGGTGGTTTGTTTTCCCACCTCGCCATGTTTTGGGTATTCGCCTTTGGCATCTGCATGGCTGAGCGCGCTCTATTGTTCCGAAGGTTGCGAAGCACCGGCCTCCACTAGCGCTTTTAGCCATGTACCTTAATCTCGAAGCAAAAACGACTAACCGCCTCTCTAGAGCTTTTTCTGTCAACTCCACATCCCCTGTATATCCCAACTAAAAAGACAAAAAAAAAACAAAAAAAATATACTAAAACGGTTAATAGTAGCGCATGTAGGATGAATAAGACAAAACAAGTCGAAAGGTATGCGCAATCCGCACACAAGCGCAAAACCGCTACTATTTCCTTTAACTAAATTAACTAAGCAAAACTACAATGATAAATATGAAATGTAAATGTAAGCCCCCCCCCCCCCCACACTTAAACAGAGACGTGTCCCCACGACTCATGGTCAAGCGCAATAGAGAGCGCACTCATGCATGCTACTAGGACAACTAATAACTAAAAGTAAAGTGCATCACGAAAATTTGCAAGTCCTAAACTAGCTAAAAATTCAAATCCTAAAAACAACGTGTAAAAAATTAAAACGTGTCGGGTTACCTCCCGACAAGTGCCTTTGTTTAACGTCGTTGGCTCGATAATACCTCGTTACTTGCTCAAGTTTTCGCACGTGAACCTCCCCACACTTGCCCTTGCGCGTCCCCGCGCATCTGCGCTTGTTCTGTCCTCTTTAGTCCTGTGCAAAGGAATAGATAGGTGCTCAGCGTGGCCAGAATCATGTGACATATCATAAGTAACGAGGTTAATAAGTGAGGGAGAAGATATATAAGCAGTGGCTCCCAGTTCTCCCTCAGGTGCATCTGGCTGTATCTCTGGCGCAGCAACCTGCGCATCCTCTATCTCTGGTTCCGCCAAATCAACTTCGCGCGCGGCCTCATCCCAAGGTTCTCCTAAGTACTTCTTTACTCTTTGCCCATTAACCTGAAAACGATGCTTGCGCTCGTTCTCTAACTCGATTGTTCCATATGGGAAAATCTTTGTGACTGTGTATGGTCCCGTCCACTTGCTGCGCAGCTTCCCGGGCATCAGCTTTAAGCGCGAAGAGAACAAAAGCACCCGGTCTCCTAGCTCGAAGGTGCGTCTGAGGATGTACTTATCGTGAAATGCTTTCGTGCGCGCTTTGTAGTCGCGCAGCCCCTCATATGCATCCAGGCGCAGCTCCTCTAGCTCGCTCAATTCAAATGCGAGCTCTTTACCAGCCTCGCCTAGGTTCAGATTGCAAGTGCGCAAGGCCCAGTATGCCTTGTGTTCCAACTCAACCGGTAGGTGGCACGCTTTTCCATACACCAACCGAAATGGTGAAGTCCCAATCGGTGTCTTGTGCGCAGTTCTATATGCCCAAAGTGCATCATCCAGCCGCTGGCTCCAGTCTTTGCGCGTAGGTCTCACGGTCTTCTCCAGAATGCGCTTAATCTCTCTGTTTGAAACCTTGGCCTGGCCATTCGTTTGAGGATAGTATGCAGTGGACGTCTTGTGGCGCACCCCATAATGCTTTAGTACCTGCGCCACTATTCTATTGCAGAAGTGCGTCCCCTAGTCGTTGATTATTGCCTTAGGCACTCCGTACCTGCAGACAATGTTAGTCCTTAAAAACTCAGCAACCGTTTTACCATCATCCTTGCGCGTGGCCTTAGCTTCGACCACTTCGAGACACAATCCACCGCGACTAGTATGTACTCGTATCCAAAGGATGGAAGGCACGGCCCCATGAAGTCACTCCCCCATAAGTCGAACACTTCGTCTACTAGTATTGGCGTTTGTGGCATCTCGTTGCGCGCTGATATATTTCCTGTGCGCTGACACCTGTCACAAGCTCTGCAGTGGTTATATGAGTCACGAAATAAGTGCAGCCAATAAAAACCGCAATCTAGGATTTTCCAGCTCGTGCGCTTTGGACCAAAGTGTCCTCCGCACGCGTGCGCATGACAAAACCTTAAAACAGAGCTCATCTCATGATCAGGCACACATCGCCTCAAGATCTGATCAGGGCCTATTCTAAGCATGTACGAAACGTAATATTTAGACTCATGTTTTAACCTCATGCATTGAGCTTTAGTGAAATGAGGGGGAAATGCACCTGTGACCAGGTAATTTGCAATATACGCATACCATGGTACCGTACCGTTCAGCGCCATCAGGTGCTCGTCAGGGAATGTCTCCGCGATCTGTCCTAGCTTCTCTTCTTTCACTATTCTGCTTAGGTGATCAACAACAGTGTTTTCCGTTCCCTTCTTATCCTTGATCTCTAAATCGAACTCTTATAGCAAAAGCAACCAGCGCATCAAGCGCGGCTTACTCTATTTCTTGGACATCAGGTAACGGATAGCTGCGTGGTCAGTGTAGATAATGACCCTAGCGCCTAGAACATATGCGCGGAACTTCTCCAGCACAAATACGATTGCCAGAAGTTCCTTCTCAGTCGTGGTATAGTTCCTCTGCGCAGTGTCCAGTGTGCGCGACGCAAAATAGATAACGTGCGGCCTCTTATCCATGCGCTGACCCAATACTGCGGCTACGGCATAGTCACTTGCATCACACATCAGCTCAAAGGGCAAGTTCCAGTTTGGTGCGCGCATCACTGGCGCACTAGTCAGCGCATCCTTCAGCTTATCAAAAGCATTCCTGCACTCATCAGTGAACTCAAAGCACACATCCTTTTGAAGGAGGTTAGACAAGGGAATACATATTTTAGAAAAATCTTTTATAAAACTTCTGTAGAACCCTGCATGCCCAAGAAACGACTTAACGTCTGTAGAACCCTGCATGCCCAAGAAACGCCTGTAGATCAATCATGCAGTTGCTTACCGTGGTCTTACCTAAGGTGCACAGTATGGTGAACGTACCTGGATCCCGACATTTAGGTGGTACCTTGTGTTGCACAATTGCTGATGCATGCGCGTTAAGCATTACTTGTGCGCACTCGCCTTTCCTCCTCTTGTTTGTGCACAGCTCCTTCAAGAACTTGGCGTATCTAAGGATCTGCCAAACTGCCTCAATCAGGGGAATGTTTATTTCCACCTTACTAAATAATTCATACAGCTCCTTGTCTAGCGCCTCCTTCCTTGCTAAAGGTGCCTGCACAGGAAAAGGTGCAGGTGCGTTAGTACGATTTATACTCTTTTCACCTGATTGTATCATACCTGGCGCCATGCCCTGTTGGTTTGTAGTTTGCGCAGCTGGTTGCGCATCCGGCTGTGCTGGCTCTGGAGGTTGCGCAGACGCCTTCGCGGTCGGATCTGTCCCAACTGTGCGCCCAGTCCTTAGCGTCACTGCGTTAACCCCTCCCTTAGGGTTCTGAATCACTTGCGAAGGTAGGTTGCCATCGCTCTTTTTCAGCTCATAAACCGTGGTAGCAATCTGTGACAGCTGCTTCATAGACTCGAACCTCTTGTCATACTTTTCATCATTCTTGCGCACAGTGTCTCTTAACTGACCCACTATGTCTTCTAAGGAGCGCCGCGGTTGTTGGTTATTCTACGCTGGCGCATCAGTGCGGCGGTGCGGTGGGTTGTATGGCGCTGTTTGTTGCGTCTGCTGTGGTGCACGATGTTCCGCGGGCTGCCTCTGGAAATTGTTGTCCTCCTTCCATCTGAATCCATTTGCGGCTAGTCCAAAACGCGGCTGATTCTGCCTCTGAGGCCCTCTATTGTCCCATCCTCCTAGAGCATTTACATCTCCTGATTCCTCGAAAAGTATGGGACATGCGTCAGTTTTGTGCTCAGTGGACGTACAGAACTCGCATGCCTTCGACGCAACTGGTTGCATGCCTTGCGCACTCATCAGCTTCTGTAGCATGGCTTTCACCTCCTTTATTTCAGCAGTGGAATCCACCTGGTGCACAGCGTGCGCACGACTGTTCTCGAGCGTCAGTTGATGCCTCACTTGTCCAGCAGAATCCTCTATCATCTGCCATACATCCTCCGGGTACATGTTGCATATGTCACCGCCTGCGCATGCATTCAACAATCTAAGCTCCATCGGTTGTAGCCCGTTTAGGAAATTCTCTATCAGCACATTTTGGGGTAGGCCATGATTATAGCAGTTGGCTTCCAGCTCCCTGAAATGCTCATAGTACTCTGATAGTGACTCTCCTGCGCCCTGCTTCGGCGCTGCCAATTCCCTTCTGAGTAACGCAATCTTAGCTGCGGGGTAGAACTTGTCCAAGAACTTTTTTTGAAGTTGCTCCCATGTGTGAATAGATCCTGCTGGTAAACTCATCAGCCAATGCCTGGCTACATCACAAAATGAAAAGGGGAACGCCTTCAGCTTCAGCGTTTCTTCACTCTCCCATCGGTCTTCATGTTCTCGTAGATAACTAGGAATTCACGCACATGCTTGACCGGGTTCTCGTTGTTCATCCCACGAAACTTAGGCATATGATGAATGAATGAGCTTCGTAGTTCAAAATGCCCATCGGGTGGAAGTACTATGCACCAAGGTTAGTTGACTATTCTCGCGCACTGTTCTGCGTCGCACGATCTGTTGCGCGGGTTGCGCATTATACACTGCTTCAGCGGCCATCCGAACATCAACTTCGCGCTGTACTTCCTCTCTGAACCGAGCTGCGCGGTTATCTGCTCTTGCATTGTTACGTCCCTCCGGGGTTCTATCCCCTAAGTTATCCCCGACGACACTGTTATTCTTCATGCCCTGTTCTAAACTTTAAAGAAAACGAAATCAAAAGACAACTAGGTTGTTGCCCCTGTCGGTGCGCAACTATAATCTGCGCAGCGCAACTGTTTCAAGGTTGCGCAGGCTGATGTTGATTGCGTACTGTCAAAAACAACAACGAAAAAAAAAAAAAAAAGAAATAGCTAACTACTGTAAAAGAAAACTTAAACTAGTTAAAACTTATCTGTGTTGCTCCCCGGCAACGGCGCCAAAATTTGATCGCGCGTCATTGTACGCGTCAAATTAATCCTTCCTTCTCCACTTAGTACAGCGGCTAAGTTAGGGTCGATCCCACAAGGAGCGTGCAGACTCGTTTTCGCTAGTAACCTATAACTTACGAAATTGGGGGTTATGCGTGATTGGGTTGTGCGGGTGCGCGAATGAACAGTAGTGAAAGGAGAATTACACTATACGTGCGCAGACAGTAGAGATTAAGTACTATAACTATGAAAAGTATCGGTAAAGACAATCCTCTATGAATGTATCCCTTATCATCGACCCTAAACATCTATAGTTCAGTTCTACTTAAGTTAGTGTCCGATCAAGGCTTCCTAACGTGTGCGCATGTTCCGATCAAAGTCCATGAGCTATTAATTCTTGAAACTAGTCTAAGCAACTATGAATCCTATCACAGTAGTACCCGATTATCCTAGTGTGTTACTCCTAGTTGTCACCGTCAAGTTATCAACGAGTTTAACATACAATGACGAGCAGTTAGAATAAGATTGCGGTTCAAGGCTTCCCTTATTCGCACCACTAGTTATCACCCATGCGCATAGAATTAATATATGTAGACGAACTAAGCATTAAACACAAGTCTCAAAGGAAATACTTCATAGAATCATGCCCAACCGATACAAAGTGTTTAGCTCGACATGCTAGAAGTAAACATCATAGAAATAATAAGTAAAACTAAAGCAGCCAATGAAAAGTAGCAAGCCGGCGCAATCGCAGGTTGCTATTTTCGGCTGGCGCAGGTGGTTCGCGCAGAATCTCGACGGCAGAATTTCTGGAGCTCGTGTATCTAGGAGATTTTGTAGGGATAATGATGATCAAAATTTAAAAACGCTGCTATCCTGCGCATGGCTCGCTGCGCACGTTGATTGCGCTACTTGCTTTGCGTAGTTGGTTTGCGCACTGCAGTTTGAATCAACTATCTCCCATCTTCGTTTGCGCTGCTAGCTCCGCAGATTGTGCATTGCGCTCCTTAAAAGCGCCTGTTAGCGTGCATCTGACTTATTCCCCTATTTCATCCTAAAATACAAAAATACCGAAAACCAGTAACCTTGTACACAAAATAATGCAAACAAGCGCAGTGTTAAGATCTAAATAGCGCATATAACTAGGCTCTATCAATGGGTCACCTTGTCGAGCACCACAGGCTGATTTGATAAATTTTTCCGCTCCAATGCACAGAATACCAATTATTAGAGATGCAACGAAAAATGAGATTACACCACATTTCACAAAAACCAAGCCTGCGCATTAGTCTCAAAATGAAGTTACAAGAAAGTCTATCATACCCTTGGACATATGCAACTTTATGATCAGGTTACCATCAACACAACGTTTATGAAGATCATATGTTAGGTCATGAGCTAAAGCAAGATTAGCATGAATACTACGACCTCGGACAAAGCCTGCTTGTTCAGAACTTATATTAGAAGAAAGCAGCTTAGCTAATCTGGTAGAAAGGATTCTCTATATTACCTTGTGGCTGACGTTGCAAAGGCTAATCGGTCTCTGATCACTAATTTGAGAAGCAGAGCTGCCTTTGGAATAAGAATAAGAGAGTTGGCAGACCAAGACGAGGGAATATGGAGCCCTTTGAAGAAGCCGATAACCT